>OZ026846.1:17969528-19169528 GCA_964023205.1 Lutraria lutraria
ATTTTGTTACGCCTATGATAATGTGACATAAGACTCAACAGGCAGTACTACTTGGAGACAATTCTGTAATGGATAAGACAGGTGATGTAATATTAACTGACTTGGGACATAACTGTGGTAATAATATTCTTGTTTTATATCCTATTACGTTTCCCAGAGCAACACTATCAAAAGTCAGACCTGTTCTACAGCTGTTTTGAAGCTGGTCGAATTAAGTTAAGACAAGTTGATGCAGCCAGCTAATTGACGGTATAATCCTAATATAGTAACTAAGACAACCAGACTTGACAGACTAAGGATGAACCGAGTGCTTTCTGCTTTCTTTGAGATGATTCATTTATTTTGTTACCAACGGTGTAATTTTGAAGAAAAAAAACTTAACACCAGTATGGCATAGGGAAATAAAATAAAACATTAAAACTACTTACAAGATCCTTATAATCACGTTAATTTCGTGGAAATTCCATGGACATAAATATTTCGTTTCTGTTGGGTTAACATCGAACTGACAGACAGGGTCAACTATTTTTAGACAATCATCTTTTTATCCTTAAGAAGACTTAATGAAAATTTCACGCGTTTCGATAGTATATGTGTGATGGGATGGTCAGTGAAGCATGAGACGACGTGTAAGTGGTCATTCTACCAGGCAGCGCATACAAGTAAACGTCTTATTTATGCGCTTTACACATTAGATTGGCGAAAGTTTTTGAAGAAAAATGGAAGGCGAAAACGTTATTATTTCGCACATAGAAGCATTGATTAACAGCAAGTTTACTGACTACGAGAAACGTATCATAAAGTCACAGAAGGACATTCGCCGGGTGCAAAAATTGACTAAGAAAAGACACGAAGAAAAATTGAAGGTCAACGCACGTGTAATCGACAAGCGTATTCAAGCAGAGGACAAACGTGACAAACGTTCTATTGGAAGACGATACAGTCCATACTTACGAACAACAAACGAGCACAATGGTTCCATGGAAAAGTCTACAGAGAAACATGGCGGTCGTTTGCGCCGTGCAAAGCCCGGTAACTGGAGGGCTGAATGTCGTTCGGGGCAATCTGAGATGGACACCAATGTTAAGATAAGTAAAATTGAAATTACTGGCTCAGTTGACAATTTGAAATTTAATAGCGTTGGTGACGCCTTTGCGGCATGTCCAGGGTCCTATGGCCATGATAGTTGTGGTATAAACTGTAAGCGAAATATGGAAAACTTAAATCTAGCCTTGCTCATTGGGAGAAAGCCGGTGCTAATGAGCATGTTTTAGACGTTATACAACAGGGTTATAAAACACCATTTTATAAGTTACCTGTTTCAGTTGAATTAAGAAACAACAAATCTGCACGTGACAATTAACGCGTCCTTTGTTTCAGATGAAATTAAGAATTTATTGTTGAAAGGTTGCATCAAACCGGTACATGTATTGCCAAAAGTTGTCAATCCGTTGACTGTGGCTGTCAGTAATTCAGAAAATGCTGGTTTTAGATTGCAGGCATTTAAATTACGATCCACAAGTCGAATCACGAATCCTTTGTTACAAGTAACCCATCTAAAACTTCAAAATTGCAGTCCTGTAGACAGCTAAAAAATGAGGAATAATGAAGTAAATCAATATAAATTGTTCTATGGCTTTAATTTATACGTACATCCTTCCAGTTAATTGATTTATCAGCATCATTATTTAAAGAACCGATTGGACATCTTGGCAAACAATTTTTTAAGAACAAATAATACACTTTTAATATGTTAAAAAACAAGATTGCGAACCACGATCTTAGTAATGATGATTATTCATACTCGATTTTTTTTCGTGAATAACCGAGTACTCGGATACTCGCCACAGCCCTAGCGTAAAACGATTTCATCAGTTCGATTTTTAAAATTTATCGGATCTGGTTTGTGTATTAAACAGTACTGAAATATAACAAAGGCCACTATATGCTGTGGACAATCGTACTAGGTAAAACGCTTCTTAATATCGGAAGTTATCCAAAACATGACTAGAAACAATGAACGATGCTAGTAATAAATGACTATGTGCAATCCACACACTTATTATCAAGCCTTTTTTCATATTATGTAAGACCGATGTGTACACTACGGTAGCGCTATGCACTGACCTGTGTTCTTCTGCTAGGGGCATTATGGGTATTTGCGGGAACTACTTACAAAATGGAAGTTATAAACAGCACAACGTGACGTCACCGTATGGTACACTTTGGAGCCAAGCGTACTTCAACAGTGCGTTTCATTGAATAATTAGTGTTATTTACAAAGCACAAGAATAGAAATGGTATAACGTATTACATAACTAAACAAAATTTGTTAATAACATACAACCGATATGGTTGTTTTGACATTTTTTATCCTTCCGTGTGACTATATTTTAGCGTATGTATAACTATCTAAATGTGGATAGTAATCAGTTCTATGTATAGAGGTTAGACAAACGTAGTGACGTCACGCTATTAATTAAAACTCTAACTTAGTTCTCATTGGTCAGAAAACAAGGACCACCCAACTCGTCGCCCTAATTCCAGAATTTGTAAGTCGTATTTTGTACATTTCGAGAAAATCGAGTTCAAAGTTTTGAAAGGCTATAACTTTTTACCTACTCAACCGAATTGAAAATAAAATATATCTGCTTTTACAGATTGATTTCTATTTTTACAGTATAGAATATGAAGATGTTGCTATGGATACTTTTAAAATAAAGTAACAATAAAAATATTAGAATTCACAGAAAATTCACATTTTTATGAAAAAATGGAAGAACCAGATTGTTCTTAAGAGTTACAACAATCTGACCCTTAATATGTCAGGATATTTTTAGTTACAGCAATAAAAAATGAAGCTATTTCATTGTTTTATATTTAATTTAATAGTATCTTGTACATTCATTGCATGATTATGATAAAATCTGAGACTTTATTTTATTATGTATAATGATCATACACTGTCTTTGACACAGTGAACCGTGCCGGTCAAAATGGAGGATAAGCCACAAAACAATATATTCCACATGGTGGAATTGTAACACTTTGATATACAACAACAAACAAAATTCGGAAATATCGTAACTACATTGAAATTGAACTTATTTTTTAAAATAAATTAACTTTTTGTAATTCTAACTATCTGTATTGTCTCCTACAATTTCAATTAAATGAAATGTTGAACCCTTTGAACTTTTTTGTTAGATTCATTCATGAGAAGGTATATTCTACAGCAAGCTCAGTGATTCTCAATTTAAGAACGCAGATAACATTTCACACAAATGAACGTTTTTTGAAACTTACAATCCACACAAAAAATGTGCAAATTAGCATAAATGCTTTAATTCAAAATGCGCAAAAAATTGCCGAATGCAACGAATTTGAATTTCGAAAGGCGCTCGATTCAGGCTCGCATAGGAATCAATAGGCGTACGTTTTACCTTCGGTCCTTTCGTATTAGTGACGATATTATCTCGTGACAAATGTGTATTCAATGGTATACATGTGGAGCACTGCCAAAAGTGTCTCAGACAATAAGTAGAAATGATTTACATGCATTCTATTTTTTGGAGGATGAAGACGGCCACTAGACGTGTTGTGTTTTGCCACTATTAGTTTCATGGCCTAATGATAAATACAGGATATCAGTATAATCTGAAGAGGTCTTATGCAAGCACTGGATGCTTACAAGACACTATGATGGCATATAATCTGAAATGAGATCCTTTGGAAGCACAGATCCAGTTTGATAGGGTCTGTCCATGAGTGGTAATGGAATGTGTAACACCTTTCACGACCCTAGCACCGGCATATGCGGAACTTGAGTATACCAATTGATCCTAAAGGACCAGAAAATGTAACGATATAATATGAAAGGAGATCCTTTGGAAGCACAGAATGAAACCAAGAACATATAATAGCAGACCCAGTTTGTTTGGGTCTGTTCATGAGTGTTAGTGAAAAGTGCAACACCACTCATGCCTCTAGCACCGGCTACACTGAAGTACAGGGCGACATTTTACGGCCGCTACACGAGCACATAAAGATTATTGTTGCGATAGTTTATATAATATGAAAGGAGATCCTTAGGAAGCTCTGAATACTACCAAGAAATATAACAGCAGACCCAGTTAGATAAGGTCTGTTAGTGGTAATGGAATGTGCAACACCACTCATGCCCTCTGGCACCGGAACTCTATTATACCAGTATTGAGTATACTCCATGATCCCCAAGGACCAGACAGTATAACAACACTTAATCCATACCCAGTTTGATTGGGTCTGTTTATGAGTTGTCAACACTCACGCCCCCTAGCACCGAGTTTGTAACTGTGCCAGAAAACTTTACCTATTGTCTAATATAGTCTTAAAAGAGATCCTTTGGAAACACATAGTGCAACTATGTCAAAAGATATGATCGGATGCGATTTGGTCTCCTCAAATGCAAAAGTGCAACAGCTATCGCTGGTTTATGCTATATTCTGTTATAATATTAAATACAGAATAATCGCATTCAGTAGGTAACGATCAGGACAACCGATCACTTAGTTATAAAAGGTTAGCACTGCATATACACTGAAAGATGGCATTAATTGATGGACTAGACAACCAGCTTATCCGAACATTGTCGTATCCGAATCATATCACTAACTTTGTTGCTCTGAATTTATTTAACGATTAGGTGTAGCAGTTTTTTCTACTCAATGTTTGGAACAGTACAACAAATTATTCATATTTCTATAATTATATACCATTTTAAATAAAACACTTACACGCTAGAAGCCAAAATCAACTTCCAAAAATTGTTCAGCACATTCTCAATACTCCGCCATATTGAAAAGATGGTATCACGTGACCAATATCCTGGAAAGCTATTGGCTCAAAAGTTACAACACTCTGGACTTGAATTTTGTTGCAATTTATGGACATAGAACAATCTGACCCTGGCAATATCTCAATATAGGTGGGTTCCAGAGTGTTGCTGCTCATACCACCAGATAGAGCTTGAAAAGACGAACATTTTGATACCAAAAACTCATTTTTTCAAAAAATGGAGTTACAACATTCTGGAATTAGGGCGACGAACTGTCAAAACACTTTTGGACATCCTATATGAAAGTTCGACCACACATTGCAAGTTAGTACGGGAGTACGAACACGAACAGTAGTACGAAAGAGAGTACGAACGGAAGTAAGATCAGTATGAACAATTGAAATTGGTACTCATTGAAGTTAATTAATATTTTTAATTTGGTCGCGGAGAATAAAAACGTTGAAAGCGAAGTACTTGCATTATTTTATTTGAATCCAACAACGAGAGTTACGTTACAGTTTTCCATTGCCGTATGTGTAAGCATGAGCCCACCCGGTTAGCTCAGTGGTTATAGCGTTGTTCTACTGATCTACTGAACCCCGGTGTAACGTTTTCAAGCTTATGAGGTTCTATTAGGCTCATGGAGAGTATGCAACTTCATTCAACTAATTAACAAAAAATGCAAGACCTGACCTAAATGCAATCCCACACTTACTTGTGTTCAGAAAACCAACAATAGTTAATTGGTTTTATCTATTTTTTGTCAAAATGATTCAAAATTGTATTCATATGGCATTTGCGGAATAACGCTCATAGGATTCCATAATGAAGGAATGAACTTGTCAGTATATTACGTCATTTGATTTCGTCATTAGGACCACGTGTATAGTCTCATATCAAATACATGCATGTATGTATTTGGAATCTCCTTATTCGTGTGCAAGCTCTCTCTTATCATGAATTTTCAAATAATTACGAGGGGGTAATCTGAAAACGTTTTCATAGCGC
This sequence comes from Lutraria lutraria, assembly GCA_964023205.1. Classification (NCBI taxonomy): domain Eukaryota; kingdom Metazoa; phylum Mollusca; class Bivalvia; order Venerida; family Mactridae; genus Lutraria; species Lutraria lutraria. Next base: position 17,975,353 of record OZ026846.1, read on the forward strand.
CCCGGGTAACCTAAAAACGTTTTTTAATTGTACCCCTCCCGGTAACTTAAAAACGTTATCAAATTCCCGGGGGTAATCTGAAAACGTTTTTAAGTTACCGGGTGCGTAACCTGAAAAGGGGGGAATTTGAAAACGTTACACCGGGCGAGACTCATAATGTCCGTAACAAATTTGACTAAATATACTAATCCTATGTTAAATTGCTCACCATCTCTGAACTATGTGAGTAACTTGAGGATAGAATGTGGTGTCACATAGGGTCGGGTGACATGAAAAAAATAACTCGTAATCGTATAGTTTACTTTTAATCAAATTCGAATGTTCTTATTGTAGCAAGAATCTAAAATCTGCCATATCGTTAAATTTATCTCTCCATATCTCTTAGGTCTTACTATCTCTGACTAACTTTTACTCGATTCTTATTGTCTCCCTAATTCTCACACACACGACAATTAGTTATAAAAATGTTATTGACAGCAGTGGGCGTTATCATCAATATCCAATGAAGTTTTCCGAACCACAAGTCTTTTGACCAATGAAATTATAGGTTAATTATCTAATGCAATACTAATTTAGAATGTCATGTTTTAATCAGACTTCCAAAAGTAGCAAAAGTTATCATTTATCGTCGATCAATTTACAATAATTATTATAAACTTTTAACAAAGTTACAGTACTATGTAAACATCCCAAAATACCAATTAGTAAATTGACGACATCTGTGGTATGCTGACTTAAGTTGTTTACAGAGACTTGTTCTACTGCCAATACATACATGTACATGTTAAACGTACTCTTGTCATTATTAAAAATGCAGACTGGTATACAAAGTCATGTCTCTCTAATTAATTATTCAATCAATGGTAATTATAGAAATAATATGGGTATGAGAGCCACTATGTTATATTCCTCGCTTTCTTTAGGAAATTAAATTAGTGTAACTGATTTAAATTGACAAATCCATTCAAAAATATTAACATGGTTTGCTCTTATATAAATAACATATAGCTTTGTGGGTAACAGTAAAAATGTCAGCTCTCGGAAAGTACTCTTACCCAAGGCTGACATTTTTACTGTTACCCAAAAAGCTACGTGTTATTTATATAAGAGCACACCATGTTAATATTTTTGAATGGATTTGCAAACACTGTAAAAAATTACTGTTACCCTGTGACAGTAAAAAATGTTCAGTCACGTGGTACCATGAATGTAACAGTAAAAATGCTACCTGTTTACCTATAGGAAATTATCATTACGAAAAAAAATGAGGGGTAATAAAATAAGTTAAACAATAAAAGAACAATAATACTACACTATAAAGTAAAAAGTCATTGTTTACTATTCACATACTACTATTGCATGTCAAATGGCTGCAGGACGTTGATATTTCAAATCCACATAGTACATTTGGTTTATTTACAACTTTTCTTTGTTTCTGAAATCAAATTATCACCATTCGGAAGCCCCTTCTTGGAGTCGTGATTTTTTAAAAATATTATCTTCACTGTTAATGTGAGGTCCCTTTTAGAGCAACGCTCGAACAGACTTTTTATACCTAACAGTAATTATCATTCATTCATCCCATACTCTCCTTTACATTGTTAAAGGTTCATTCTCTTCTTCATAGTGAAGCCAAAATCGCTTCGACTCGGTCTGGTGTGGAAGTAATTTGCCTCACAGGAGCATTTCTAACGTCCTCATCAGCACAGGATGACACCGACCCATCATCTCCAGGCGCATCCACCCCGGCAATCCCTACACCACAACAATTAAGCAACATTTGCTTTATCAATTCGCATTTATAATAATACAGAAACTATTCATACATACTGCAATTAAAATGACGATAAATGAAATAATGGCGTATGTCCAACTGAAAGTAGATTCATTATTTACATCAATTTTATGGTATCTCCGCACTTGACTAATGATTTATTTCATAGGACCTGGATTTCAATCGTGTCAATTCCTCAGGCAATTTAAGTTGAGTTGAATTCGGAAAGTATTTACTAACATCTTTCCAAAGCTTCAAACCAGACACGGATTGTTCCGTATAACTAAGTGATTTTGATCTGTAAATTTCACTCTTATATTCATATAGTGGTCCGAAATTAAAGTAATCACTAGACACCTTACAATCGGAGTTTAGGCTGATAACACTCAATGGCGGCCTAATAGACACAACCGTAACATTGTTTTTAGAAGTGATAGTTCAGTCTACGACATCATTCACAGCTATTGCCCATTTTTGAAAACCTATATATTTTACATAAGGTAACATAGTGTTAAGTCTAACAGTACTTTTACAATACTGTTCAATGTTCTCCTCATGATTTTAAACAAAGCAAGAGCACATGACTTGCTCAAATTTACTGGGTAAAGTGCATTCACCATATGGCAGTATTTCAATTGTTTACTATTACACTGGTTTAGTTCTTCACTTGACAACAATGCATACTTTGTTTTTGTCTTGTCTATCATTAAAGCGTCAGCACCAAGTTCATATTGAGCTTCCATGTTTATTGGTCTTTGACTTTTAATGGTTACAGTATGACAGGTTGTAAATTTTGTAAATGTCAAACGTATGCCTAACATCAAACAATGGAATGTCAAGAACAATAACAATTTGATCATTCAGATATGTGTTACAATACAAGGTATGGTACTAATACCAAATATTTTCCTTGGGGTTTACTGGTAATTTTTAAACATTTCAGGAATATGTTCTTTAATATCAATTAGCAACATTTGAAGATCTTTAGGAGATATTGTACAGGGTGATAATTTATTCAAGGTTAAATGAGAAGTACTAATTAATGCCTAAATGAAGTCCAGAGAAGCTGGTTAGGATAATCGACCGCCACTCTATAACTGAAAAAATATTGAAAATGGCGTTAAGTCCGATGAAATAAATAAATGTAAAAGCAACATATTTAGGACTGTCAACAAACTTTGATTATTTTAATTTCGATTTTCTTCCATTTTATCGTAGAAATAAAATACTAGTAAGTGTTTGTTCCTCATTAATGAGATTGCACACATCATTATGACTTTGAATGTTCTCTTTTGTTGGACTTAGTGTCGTACCAGCTTAAAGGGTTAAAGGACCAAAGGTGTATACCAGGGTAGATTCACTGACCTTCCTTGAGCTGCCTATAAGGTTTATACTAGTGTACATTTCAAGGAAGCTGGTAGGTTAACTGGCCCCTTGTATGAAGCTGTAATATGTATATTGATCGAACCCCGGAGGTACATTGAAAAAAAATCTTTTATTATACAGAAAATAATCTTAACCTGAAACTAATACCCAAATATTAATTATGTAAAATTACATACATTCGTGACCAAAAAAGAAAATTTCAGAATGTTTCTATTGCAAGTAAAAGTCAATTTCACTAACAAGACATCTTTCTATGTAAAATAAAACCTACTATTAACATCCAAAAAGCTAAATGAATGAGGCTTTAAAGTGTTTGCCTGGATTCTGTACCAGATTCTTCTCTGCAAGTAACTAATAACTTAACATGAATGATTAGAGGTACCAATGCCTTGATACGCACTGTCTTGCACCAAATCACTGGAAAGAGAAAGCGAAACACTCTTGATTGGTGGGACCCCAAAAAATCTACTGCTCCACCTTGGAACTATGCGGGCGATGAATAGATCTCACTAAAACAAGAACAAACACTCTTAACCATCCCAAACAAATTCCTTACTGCGCGGTTAACCACCCAATGCGTGGTTTCAAGCTAGTTTCATGACCGTTTTATAGGACTGGCAATGTTTACACATCTCGGAGTCGCGTAAGTGACTTTAATTTGATAAGTAAATATCACAATCAATAACGAGCCCTGTCAAGGACCACGGAGTTATAATGATAAATGTTTATATCATGTTTGTTTTGTTTGAACAAACACAACTTTATGACATGACTTCTGAAGTCTGAAGTACAGTGTATACGGAGCATAATAAGTTTGTTTGACCATTTACTGCATATAATTATATAATATCACAACGTTCTTAGTGATTTTCTAAAATACATGTAGTCAGATTTGATTGACAGCTACTAAAAAAGTGACGATAAAATGTAACAATGTTCTTTGAAACCTCAAAATATAGTGATTTCCTAAAGTAATCAGACATTTTTTCAGAGGCCTCCAAAGGCGGTGATTTCTAAAACATGAAGATCATTTATCAGTGGGCTCCAGAGATAGTTGTTTCTAAAATAATCAGACATTTATTCAGAGGCCTCGGAAGATAGGGGTATCCTAGAAGAAAGATTATATCTTGGCGGTCGGCATCGTAACCGTCAAATCTAGACAAAGCCTATATAAAACCTCGCCAGTATAAAGACCGCTAATTATGCTGTCAAAGAACTGTAACTCATGCTATCTTTTGATTGCAAGGTGTTACCAATACCTTTTGTATATATATATATATTTTATGCTTGTTTTGTATGCTTGTACGTGTATTATTACCTGTGTACTTCCATCAGCTAAAGTACATAAATCTTAATAGTTCATACATTTTATTGCACGAAATCATGAATATAACTGCACTTATAAATGCTATATAAACCTAACACCAAAACCGCCACAAATAAAATAATGAATATATAAATGCTAAATACCCATATGAGATAATTACATTTATGTGATTTTCACGGGTAATTTACATAAAAAGTAAACTTTATTTTCTTATCAATAACGGGAGAACGTGTTAAAAATAGAGAATGATGTTCAAACACCGTCCTTAATATTCAATAATCTCATTCTTTACCAATTGTGTCTCAGAGGACATTGATGTAATGATTCATAGATTGCTCTACAGCGTAATACAAAAGTATACGTGTTACCTATACATTTATAAATGGGATCGTCCTAGTAAACAATTGAACTACCGTTTTATTTCTGTTATTAATAGGCCATAAGCCCTTGTCGCAGCTACACATTTATTCACAACATAGTAACAAACATGACAAAGTAAACAGGACAAATGAAAAAAAAACATCATTATACAGTTCTAACGTTTCGTTTTAAACAGGGAGGAAATAGTTTTAGAGTTGTTTTAGAGAAGCTGGATTACATGAGTACATATCATATCAAAAAATGTACGTATAAATTAAAGTATGCATAAATTTAATTCCAATGTGCAATACAGTTTTCAATTATGCAACGAAACATCAGAATTGCCCACATTTACACATACATACATTCACTAATATTTACATGCATACGCACATAGGACACACACATATATAAATTATATTTTCTACACACATATATAAATTATATTTTTCTACACACATATTTAAATTATATTTTCAACACACATATATAAATTACATTTTTCTACACACATATATAAATCATATTTTCTACACACATATATAAATTATATTTTCTACACATATATAAATTACATTTTTCTACACACATTATTTTATATACATTACATTTTCTACACACATATATAAATTACATTTTTCTACACACATATATAAATTACATTTTTTCTACACACATATATAAATTACATTTTTCTACACACATATATAAATTATATTTTCTACACACATATATAAATTATATTTTCTACACACATATATAAATGATATTTTCTACACACATATATAAATTATATTTTCTACACACATACATGAAAGTTTCATCTCACTTAGTACTTGAGAAATCAAAAGAAACAAACAAGCAAGCAATACCAGTATGTATAATATACATGATATAAATAAGTAAACACATAAGCGTACATACATTTGAGATTTTGCAGCTAGTTTTTATTTTGTTTTATTTTGATAGCTTTAAGTATAAAAACACATACATTTTTAATAGTATTTTCATTTCAGCTAACAAAAAGTAGTTTTAGCTAGAACAGGTTAGATATCCAGACAAAAAACCAGCCAAACTAATTTATCAAATAATTCCAATTTATGTCATACGGATACATCTAAGACATTCATTAGATACTAATTTAATTCAAAAATTGCTTTTTAAGCTTTTTTCCGACTAAACTTGATTGTGCGTCTGCAAAAGAGCCCCTTGTGTAAAACAATGCCAAAAAATGAAAGGCTTTAACAATTTTAATTTGTAAGCCATTTAAAATAAAAACGGTGTTTTGGGCAACTGGCCAGCTTTTCTAAAAACTAATATTTTTGTCTTGTCTACATTTACTTTTAATTTCCATTTAATGCAATAACCAACCATTTTGTAAACCAGACTCTGTATCCGAGAATATCACAATATCATCAGTATTTAACAGCATAAATAGTTTTATCATATACAACTCAACACCTTGAAAGTTATGTAACATGTAAGTAAGTTAGTGATATATTTCGGAATTGTACAATACAGTACATCATCACATAAATGCATTTTACAATGTACATATAAATACAATGTCACGTCTTATCAATTATCACTTTAATTGTGCAATATATGTGAAACAAAATCATTCTGTACACTTTAATACGTATCACAATATATATTCAAATACATATCATAATATAATAACCATATAGTAACCTTCGTTAGTTTATATACTCTTGAGAACGAGAATCAAGGAAACTATTTTATCATATGTGTTCTAATTTTGGCGGTTAAGGAGGCGTGACAGGGAGTTATTTTGGCGGTTGTCTATGAAACCGCCAAATATAGAACATCATTCTCAAAACCGCCAGATTTTGCACCCGCAGGTATAAAGATGTATACAAACAGTTTCGATAAATCGTGAAGTTAATGTCGACTATATATCGGGAGGTCAGTATCGACGATATATTGCTACATTTATACGTCTATAATAAACCGGACAATACTGCCCCATTTCACAGGTTTTGTTTAATTGTGTAACTCACTATGTTAGTGAAGTTCTATGTACAGCAGAACAAGTAAGCAGAAAGATGATTATTTTATTAACTTTTCAATATTTTCTTTTACAAGCCCTGAAACAGTCTTAAGTCTCAAAACAAAACTGTATTCCCACTTCGAAATGTAAAAATTATAATTATTTAAGTTTAACCATAATTTTCTGCCAAAATGTTGATATTTTAAAACATGTATTGACAATCGATAGTCAGAAAAAAAATCTTTGTCGAATCGATGACATTTACTTACATATAAAACTGCAGAAGAACGTAGCCCTGCATGAGTTTTGCGTCAAATAATGCCAACACAATTAATATTCTATCCAGTTCAAATTAAAACGAAATGTAACATTACAGAGATTGTTCATTTAGAACACTTAATTTAGTGTCTCATTCTTTGAGGAAAATCTGCTTTTTTCTATCAATTTCTCATTTTAATGAATAGGAAAATTGTCCCTTAGGGCTTTTAACACAAGTATTTCCACTGTAAATGGCCATCCTAAAGAGCTTTTAATCCTTGAGGTGATTATTCTAAATTATCCCAAATCATTGAAAGTTATAATAGCTTTAATGTAACTACTCAACGTGCTAAAATTGTCCTTGCCATCGTATGTCTGCCAAATAACATCTCGGAGGATATTTCAAAAGTACAACCTTACAAAAAATGTTGAAGACCTTTTATGCTAATATGTTTGAATAAAGAGTTGTTGGGGTGATGTTGATGGTGGTATTTGTGGTGGTGCTCGTTGCGCTGCTGCTTCTACCGCTGGTGATGATGATGCTAATGATGATGGTGCTTATGTTGATGGTGGAAGTGATGCTGATGCTGCTCTGCGTCTTATGATAATAGTAATGATGTTGTTGTTGCTTCTTTTGTTGTTTTTTAGGTTTGTTCTCATTGATTGGTTCTTTATTTATAGTTTATTATTTTAGTACAAAGGATAATTGTCGCTCCGCTCATGTATATCATTCGTCTACAACTGCACGAGACCTCAATCCAATTTAGACCAGGAATCTAAGCTATCAGCCAATTGCAATGCAATATTTCTACCGTATATATCCAACATATGGTATCTTACGTTGCATTGATTGTCAATACTTTTATAAAACATTTGATACCGCACATGTTTTAGACGCAGTAGAAATACTGCATTACCACTGACTGGTAGCTGGGGTTCGTGGTTTACTCTAACATCTTAACGTTATTGAAACGATACGTCGTATGAATATAAAAATATCACATGTTATCATTGCAAGTTGTATCCACCATGTTAACTATGAAAGGAACCGGGACTTAGCCATGGAACAGTGGTTACTGTGCTGAAATAGAAACCCGACGACCCGGGTTCGAACCTCGATTGCGGCAGGCACTTCAATAAATAATGACAAATATGTCGATTTTCCTCCATTTGCGAAAAATTGGTCGGCTCCATGGGGAAGGGAAGTAAGCACTGGTTGAAATACAAATTCAGGGGTACTGTTTAAGTGAACCAGGTGAAGCAATCGTACATAATGTATTTATCGTTGAAAAAACGGCTTTTAACACACTGAAACAAGCCTATACTACTATTCAGACCGAGTCCGATGTTTTCTCTATTATAGTTAACAAGTCTGGCATCCAATAGTCAAAATTACTGAAAAATCATTTAATTTATCTTCGGCCATCTTTAAAACATGATTAGTTAACGTTTTATTGTCACAGAGTCTATGGGGTACGCGGGCTTTTTTGTGTTTTTGTTTTTGAACGCGTTATATGCTTGTATAGAACGCTTCTTTAATGTGTGGATTTTTTAAATTTTAATAAGGCGAAAGCATAACTGCTACACAACACTTTTTTGTATGGCTGAATATCGATAGCAAATCTTTTCTATTAAAATTTATTCAAATTACGCACGATATAAATGTTTTCACAACAACAATCCCCGCCTCTTATTGGTCTCAATTTCTTACGTTTTATTTGCAGAAAAAAAATGTTCCAAAACTTGTAATTAATTTTCTGACACGGTTAGAAATTTACTGTTGTTCTGAGGAATTTAAAGATTCTTAGATTTCAAGGAGTGACTAGAATGATACTGCGAAAATCTTGGACAATGACGAAAGTGGAGGTTCGAGTTCGCATCTTAATAATGCAAGCAATTACTCCAGCTTTTTTTTCGCGGCAAACTATTAACAAGATCGCTATTGAACGCAATAAAAGGTAATTCATTTAACAACGTCGCGGAATAATATCGCATGGTTAAAGCATTTTCGTGGGAATTGGTTACAGTATGATTAATTTTTAATGAGGATTTTTTCTAAATCGGATATTAGACATAATCAACTACACCCCATCGTGAAACATAATATTACAAACTTAATCAAAACCATATTCACAATAACGTATCAGTTTCTTGTGAACTTTCCGCGGCAATTAAGCAATAAATTGAAAACAATCGCCAAGATGTATAAAAACATAATTACATAGATGGTGATTTTCACGCTGTGTCGCCAGCCCGTTCGCGAAAATATACCAATAACGTCATGCACGAATCGACCATCCGACGTTTGCGATAAAGTTAGTTAATTAGGCGAGGCATATAGCATTTATTGCATAAGGTGTTATAAAATACCAGTTATCGGTTTAACAATAACAGAGTGAGCTTGGTTAACGTCCGTAAGCCTTTAAAAGAATAAATTTCAACTTCTGCCAACGATTCGACTGTACGTCACACTCCTTATAACTTAGTTTCTCTACAGACATTGGGTATTTCAGTTTTCAACAGACCAGGGTACCGTTCACTACAAGACAACACGAACGGAACGGACACTATCACTTGGATATATAAAACCAATTTCTTCGTCTTTCTAACATGAAGTTTTTTATGGTCATTTTCATCTTTGGTGTTTATTCAGAACTAGGAGCAACAGTTGGTAAGTTTGTTTAAAATTTCCATTCAGTATTAACATTAATTTAATACACATTTGAATTATATGGAATGACAACACATGCTTTGTAGCGACAAATAGTTAATATAGTAAAATCGCTAATTCTTGTCCTATGATTGCAAATGATATTTACATTACAAATAAATAAAATGATAAATAAATGTTCATATTTCTTCAAACAAAATTTTACAAATTATTGATAAAAGTAATTATTTTAAACCAAAGACACAATTGGTATTGGATTGAATAATTACGAAATCTCCTATAAATAGTTTTCTAGTATATTTGCATCAATTTCGACTCGTTATTTTCGTAATTCGAAATCAGACATCCTTCTCTAGAATTGTTGTAATTAAGTTTCCACTCTGTCTAGAAAATACTAAAATTAATTTCTTTTTATTCTTAAATCATTTGATAAGCGCTGTGTATTGAATAGGAATAGTGTGATTTTAGACAGAGTCTTCGTGCACTAAACACTTACTTCTCCATTTTTTAAAATATCTTTTTGCCTTACGACAGATGTTAGGAAATAATATGTAGGGAATAATGGTTATTTGTTTTATTATACCTTTGTCGCAATGAAAATCAGAAATTGTAACAGGAATAAATTTGAGTTGTCATTCACAATAAGTGACATCTCAATACATTCAGGATCGTTAAACAATTAAATATTAGTGAACGAGTTACTTACACTATTTATGAATATTGCAATATCTATAAACATATAAAATAAATCAAGTTTGAGAATATCAGACATTTATTGCACACAGTATATCGATATCCCTTCACTGATAATACAGTACACTGGACTTAAATTCATTATTCATTTGAGTATAAATACTTTAGAGAGGTCGTCAATACTTCTTCTGTCTTTTAACTTAATCAATGACATCCCATCACCGTCGACACCATTATTCCAACACCTAGTCTTAGCATCGAGCATTTACTACCTAAAAACGCAATAAAAAAGTGTCGATGTTTTGGCATACTTCGAAATATTTCTTTTTATAAAACTGTAGCAAAAAATGGTTATCTCCACATCAAACTTTCCCATTGAATTCTTTATAATCTTCTGTCGGTAATTATTCGTTAATTTAATTCAACCTGCGGGAAAATTAATACCGATTCCGATTGAAAAAAAAAACACCAGAAGGCGACCTATGACTTAATCTAGCCAAAAGATCGTGGGAGAGAACAAAGCCAGTTACAACATAATTAGTAATTAAAATTTACACCAAGGACGCCCGTTCTCACTGTAAATAGCATAATCGTTGTTTGATCAAATTTAATCATTTTGACGTTAGCATTGTCTTGAATCGAGTCTAAAAATGCTGCGAAAAAAAATATAACCTTTGCTATTTGTATGAACAACCAGTGAAATTGGTAAAAGGATAACTTAAATTTAAGTGAACAGAACGTTTACGAATGCATAGCATGGTTGATATCTTTGTCTGAATTTAACAGATACAATCATGTCAATCTCAAATAACAGTATGTGTTAAAACGTACCAAATTATCTGTGAAGGGAAATAAATATTTTTCGATTTTTAAGATCTTTTCGTCGGTATTATAGTATTTTACTAACAGGTAACTAGTCGAATAAATGTTCCAAGATTCCATACTGGTAAAAACCCTGTTTGCTAAAGTTACGGCCAAATGATACACATGTGAACTGAACGTTGGAAAATGAACGGCTTTAGACGCACCGTCTGTAACCAAATTGTCAGATAGCATATGTTGCGCACAGGGTTCGACCACATGGACCTGATATCTCTAGACATAATGCACAAAAAAAAGTCATATGGAACCATGGGTTCGGCCGGAAAAGGGGATACAAATATAACCATAGGGTGCGCAAACATTGCTATGGAATGGCATAGTCCATTTTTGAACTAAAGAAGTGAATCAAAAATAATAATTATTCAAGTCACTGATTACAAAAATCTCAAATTCTACGACAGAAGTGAACATTATACAAGTTCTGTATAGTGGAATAAGTAATATATAACTTAAAGCCCCATAATCTTTTTGCTATAAAAAATAAATGCAAAAATCAAACAATTGCTGATATTATCCCAAGATAATTATTACCGACGAAACAAGCCATTTTTTCTTCTAAAAACACTCATTTCATTGTGATTTTTGCTTTTGTAAACTTGAAATATGTAGAGCGCGTGACGTCACTTTACTACGTGTGCATAGCATGACTGCGGGAAAACTCAGGTGTTCTATAAATAGTATTTATTTCAATGATATTGAAAAAAATACGATAGTAGTTTCGGAAACATTTTTTTCTTGCTATAAAGTATGCACGGGAGGAAAACACACCGGATTCCTCTGTTATAGAACAAACATAAACTATTAGGACCAATACATTTATAAGCTTATGGGACTTTAATAAATATTAACTGTTTAAATCCTAAAATATTTTTACTTAGTACCTGGTATTTAAGTCAGGTTGAATTGTAAAGGTATCTGATTAGTAATCACTAGCCCCTTACCGCTGTACGTTCATATCCCACCCGCGACTAAAAACACATGTATTCGATAGTTCTACATAGATATTCGCGTAAAGTCATGAAATCGGCTCAGAAGATACGCAACGCTCTCTCATGAATAGGCTCAAACCGAATGTGCAGTATTTGGTCTGGTTGTTCGACTGCACGTTTCAAGCTAGTCACTATGTACCATCAAACATGGTCCCTTCAGATTTAATAAATATAATTAAGCTTAAATTCACTTATTACTTCACCGTTAAAACACCGAGAGATTCGCCATGCTATTCTGATTGTTGGTGTCAGATTAAAGATAACCAAACAATTTAAACAATGATGAACGGCTTTTACAAGAGTTATCCTGTGCTCCTGTACTTTTATAAATAGAAGCAAAGTTTATACGTGCTGCTGTAAGCGATTTCGGTATATGCGCTAAGTGTTTCACAATAGGTCATTACACTTGGGGATAACAGGGAATCAAACCGTTTTCCCAATGCTTGAGAAACAATGTCATATCTTGTCGTCAGTATTTGAATAAAAATAGCCCGTTAAGCCTCTTCGGCGAGTAAGTACATTGTTGATAATCGACCGTAACAATGTATTTGAATATAAATAGACTTATAATATACACTACCGACATATTGACAATTTGTCTGGCTGTCATCGCATCTATTGTATCAATAGGAATTATTTTATCAATAGTAATATCAACAAATTGTATTGTAGTAAATTATAGTCTACAGAAAAGACATGAAATAATAGTTTTATCCTAGTACGCTAACTTCACCAATACTTATTACTAAATAAACTTTAAAAGGTAATTGTTGTTAAGTCGTTGCCAGGTACATTATTCCACCAAAATGCCAAGGGCAGTTTTTTTACAAATTATCTGCACAATTCATGAAGCCGACACTCAAACTAAGATACATTACAACGCTTAAGAATCAGGTCAAAATGACACTAACGCAGGGAAAATATGCACATCACCAGAGAAACATAGCATTTACCTAAGGACTATTTTTCACCAACGCGAGTGACGTTAGCGTAGTCCTGGAATATGATATGACAATATAAAGCAATACTAACCACCCACAATTTGGGAACAAAACTCTGAAATTGCTAATTAACAAAAACACACTCTACTTCAAGCTACTTTGCTTCTAACAAACATAATGATATACAAAAAACTACTATTCAACTGAATTGAAAAGAAAAGTGCGGCTAATAAAAACAAACGCATTCATTCTGTCTCCTTCACGTGGTTGGTGTTTTTTGATACATTCCTTACATTTAATTTACAGTTGATATTTAATTAACACTAAAAGAAAAGTGTGCCGTAAAATAGTTATATTTTGAATCGGAAGCACCTATCATAATTTAGTGCGCCTTTCATCTCCTTTCTTGTTACTATGATTCTTTGTGTTAGCATTTCACGTTTACCAGTCTCTCGTAATTCCAATAAGCATTAAGCAATTGTCTTCAATCCATTTTGGTCTGATTGTTTGTGTCAATATGATACCAAAAATAGTGCAAATAAGTACAATTGGTCTCTTAGAATTAAATAATAACAGCGGACTGGTAGACCTTATAAATACACGAAGCACGTCTCGGGTATCGTTTTATCAATTATGACCTTATTGGAAATGATGTAATCCACGACTGGTCTGTATGTCTCAGACCGGCCAACATTACTCGCATTAATTTCAATTACGAAGATTCAATACCGTTTTCACATCAATATCATATTCCCAAAATGATTAATAATGTCAGTAATTTCATAGGCTGGCGAAAAAAAATTACATTGCATAGTCCGTTAGGCTTTGCGCAATCTGTTATCGGGTTTTAATTGTTTTATGCAAGTGTTGACTGACAAAAACGTCGTATGTTCTTGATGATATATACTTAACCACGGGAAAAGAATTTATTTTGCAAATTATTCATGAACAAGAAAACGGTTAAGACCCATTTTCATCATCGGTAATCTTTTGTCAATTGACGTCTTCGTGTGAGACTTGATTATCAGTCTGCGATGTAAATTTGTGTTTAGTTATCCGAGCAAAAGTAAATACGGTTGTTTAAATACTAGATCATTTTCAAGCAGAGTCATGGCAGGGCTCGCTGCGAAGCTTTCAAACTTCATGAAAACAAATCTTTTTAAGAGCAATACAGTAGATGCATTATAAATAAATGACGCTAAATATTTTGAAACGATGATCAGTGAGGATTTGGATTTTAGAGGAGATGTTCGTGTTTGAAATAAATCCATTTCAGTGTTAGCTAGCAAGTCAGTGAAAAACTGGTATCATTTATATTCCTGTCTGTTCATTGATATAATACTCATATCCTGTATAACATAGGTATTGTATGGGCATTATTTGTCATTGAAAATTACAGTTATTGGTGCTTCCTTGACTGCGCGTATTTCATCATGAGAGGCTCATCAAACACTTTCGCAAGTCTTTGATTTAACATGATGGCATTGGCATATTTTGAAGACATGTTATTTCTAAAATTAAGCTACACTCTAACCCGATTTGTAAAACGGTATTGAAATGCCATTTTCCCTTTATAGCGACAGGGATGCTAATATATTGCAATATTATACAGATAAATGCGTTCAGTTTCGCAAACAAGACTTACCTAATGCAAGTCCAATTTGTACAAAAAGATAAGCAATCGTCTTATAATGATTCTGTCCCGAAGGCGGATCACATGACAGTAATTACGATAGAAAAATAGTTTAGGACGGTCAAAAAACTATTTTCATTCTTTCCCGAACGCCTTTTGTGAGGATGAGAGGCACGATCTATCCCATTATATTTTCGCAAGTTGGATTTACTGTTAGCCTTTTGAATTTAGTAATAAAGAACAATAGATAGGTGATAGTAACTTATAAGAAATATATTTCGTTTGCTCTAAAACAATATTTACATAATACCATTCTTTGGCTACATCTCGTAAATTGTTGTCAGATGCTTTTCCCTATTTTTTCAATATCACTGAAAAAACCTGTGTTACATTTCTGTATGCACTTTGTGAGTAAAAAAGAAAATTTCGGAATGTTTTTATTACAAGTAAAAGTCAGTTTCACTGATCATCTTTCTAGGTATAATAAGACCTACTTTAATTTTAACATCCAAAGTGTAAATGGAACTTTAAGGTCGGCGCTAATAAGGTCGATCTAGTAATCGTATACTCGACTAATTTGTTTCCTGGCTCAATCTCAAATTGCTGTGAGATTGAAGATTCCTCATTTCTCAAAACGTTAATTTCAACTTCTTAATGTAATAAAAACTTCCGTTTGAAAAGCTATCCCTCAGCCACTATGTTTACACTACTTTTGTATTTTTATTAATTGAGTTATGTTTGATCAACTTTGGATTGAAGAACGACTATAGACGACTGTTTAATCTTGTCTCCGTTATCTTGTGAGAGTTCATTAATTGTTTTACCTTGTTCTGTATCGTATAATCATTTTGATAAACAAGAGATTGAATACATGGGATTAAATCTTCATTACATTTTTGTTAAATTTTATTTTATAATTGACAGCATATTCCGTCTTTAAGGAGAAAAAAGAATTTGCTCGTATTTGCTTTGATATCTACTAGTATTTTATGAAAATATTGCACAAAATTTAAAGAACCTGTATTGACGTGTATTCTTGAAATTTGTTTATGATTCATCGTCCATATTAAATACATGTAGGTGTAAAATTGGAATTTCAATCAATCCTCAATACAGTCACAGTGACGCCATGATTGTGCATGCTGTTCAAGAAAAAAATGTTAATCCATGTTTTTTCCACAGATCATTCTGGTCTTAAGCAATATTCCATTTGTAGTTTGATATACCTCGAGATAATTCATTTGCACCGAGGTCACAAAGAGCATCAAATGGTTCGACGAAATGTGGTATTTATAAAGCATATATTTATCAACATAAAGAGTCCGCCCCTTGGTTCAATTTGTGTTAGTTTAAGGACCCCATGCTCGGATGCTTGAACACTGGGCGCTCCAATCGATTACTGAAGGTTGTGTTCAAAACATTGTGACTGAAGCCTTTCATCATCTACCAAGGACCAATTGAGTGGGAAGCTGAAACTCACTTGCTGAAAGCAAGATAGCACTGGAAACTGGATTGGTTGACGACGGACGAAGGTATATTACCAAACATCATACGTCGAAACAACACAAATTATTTTATAGAAGACAAATTCGTCACCTACTTAATCAGTTGCTTGGATACAATATGAATGTTCCAAACCTGTTTCTAGGGCTTTTGTTATTTTCAGATGATTAAGAAGATTCTTAAAATTTGACTACATGAATTGACTGATCATAAACGATTTTTTTAAATTCATGACCGATGTTTTTAAATTCTCTCTCCTCTTAAAGCGATACATTTTCACCAGCCCACGTAGAGTTTAATCTAGACTCTTTGTCATTATTTTTGTCTACATCTGATATGCTCTTGTGTTTCCCTTTGTTGGCGGTTTATATATGTCATCGGCTCCAAAACCAATTATAAATTAATGTTCGTATTCCTATTACTCTCCCTAAATCAGTGAGTTGGAAAGAAAATCTTTAAACTGTGTTTGACGTATGTCATCAAAAAGCATGAGATTTTAACATATTAAATGCTCTGAGAGTTACGTAAATCTCGTCAAGGTTTGATTCAGTATCTAACGATGTACGTCAAGAAGTAATTACTACATTTTTACGACATTGTTGTCGTCTTTCATTAAACTGTATGTTGTGATAAGGGATGATCGGTGGTCTAGTGGTAACGCGCCGGACTTCTTAACGAAAAGTCGCGGGTTTGACTCTCTGCTCCGCCTTCTGAATTTCTCAGAAGGCGGAGCAATTACCGAGCCAAGTTCTGTATCTCTAAAATCACAAGAAAAAGGACGAGGCATGTATCGGTACCTCACATCGGGTACGACAAAGAACCAGGAAGAAATATTCGAAATATGGGTAGGGATAAAAAGACCAAGTTCTCCTCTGTCTTCACTATCCACTCTTTTGGACCGTTTCCGTCGAATGCGCCGTTGAACAACAGATAAATAAATTTATGATGTGATCAATATGACACTTGTGTTCAATGTTGTTTATTTGGAAAAAAAGTATTTCGTTGACGGACGTTCTCTCGAGGCTGTATACGGTTTATATTTATTGCAAGTACTACTATTCCAATATGATATCATAAGCTGCCTTCAGCAATATGTGGCATACGTTGTATCACATAATGATTGTATTTATCAAATACGAGGACAAATTCAGAACATATTTTCAGAAACGTGGCATGTCTGGTATGTCATACGAAATTTGTTTTGATAGGCTTATTTTTTAAGTACAGTACGGGGTTGACTGAGGAACATATGTAAACTTTAGAATGAGACCGATGACAGACATATATTTCTAAGACCAGTGGCAAATCCACCATTACCTTGCCATTTAGATTTTGGAATATGTCAGCTGCTTGTGACAGAACACGTAAACAGGTGATTAACAAATGTATGCTAGTCCAGGTTTTGACAGCTTAGGTCTTCAGTAAGTGAATAACACGCTCGATTACTGCAGATATATGCGTGAACAATACCCTAGATCTAATATATATATATAATACCGACCCTACGTTTTTTTTTACAACAAACAAGATAATATCGTCAGCCAGAAGATCTTCAACATTATATGACCAAAGTCGAGGCAACAGGAATAGTAAAGAGGTCTACGACCAACAGACAACAATATGTTAACCCCAGTCACGATGTGATTACCATTATTCATTTCGCCGACTCCAATACATGCATCGGCGAACGTCACCTTCACAGAATGAAAAACTCGCCACCCACAGCCAAATATATATTCCGAGCTGTTACTCTTGGTTTATTTCAAGATCGTCGTTTCCTGTATCAGAATCCTGCCTTTGTTTTACAGTAATGTCCTTTATATTTTTGGAGGCTACGTTTATTGTTGATGACAAATGAATCAACAGACTTTCTAAATGTTCCATTTAACGATTTCCGATTTACTAGTATGTTTAACTGATTCGGTCGGCATGTTTGCTGATATATAATAATGATAAAATATCAGTGTTACAATAGTTTATACTGGCGTGTGTGCGAGCAAAGTAAAATTGACACTAACATGTATACGGTGGTACACATTGCTTATGATTTTTTTGGCCATTCGGAATAAAAACTTTATTATAATCCTATGTTCATTATAACAATGACACAAAGATGAGCCTAAATAAAAATAATTACTTCGCTGTAGTCCAGTTCACTATAATCGAGTTTTAATATATACATATGTATACACATTAAAAGAAAGCTGGTGAAATGTTATGAAAGATAAGCAAAGTGGAGCTGTTATGGTATTTAAAGAACTTGTTGGTTTCCACATCCCGACTGTCCTTATTTTTTTCTGCCGATTCTAGATTTTTTTCAGCTTTCCTTTATTGCCATAATTTTCATCTTCTCTCTCCAAACATAGATTTAAATACATTTAAACCTATGTTTTGATGATGTTTTGAGCAACATGATATTTACTTATTTTCCTGAATGCATTTACCAAACCTGAGTTACTTCATTACTTGAAAGTATCTAATAGGAATGTTCGTACGCTGTATTTACAAGAATGAATTGATGTTATTTGCTTTTACTATAAGTTATTTGCTTTTACTAAGATGCCTAAAAGCACAGTGCAAAACAACATTTTGTGTGACGTACGTCAAACCAACTACAAAGTTGTTTAAAGAATTCTGATTTCCCATATGGGTTGAATAATTAAAGGTTTAATTAACTGCGCAAAAGATTGTTAGATATGAGAATTAGTGTGGTGGTTTGGTTTAATAAGTTTATGACTAACAGTTTACCATAAAGGTGCTGCTTTTTGTACAATCAATAAAGCCGATGTTAGCATTTAAACAAATGCATTCGCAGTTAAAACCGTTTTCAACAAAACCATCTAATTCGAAGCCATACATTCAATACAGATTGCTTCTAACACCGCAGAGTGCTTCATTGCCTGTCCAAACACACTTAATTAGACATCTCCTTGTCTATTCTGTAAAGTGGTAATTGGTTAAAAGTCAATTTTATTTCGACGAGGTAGGATTACTTGACTCCTAATACAGCTGAGAAAACGGGGTATGGTCGTAGATAATACAATACTATGTACATTTTGTAGTTACGTTCTTTAGGAAAAATTATCCTGCACGTGTGTCAAAGTGCCACGTGCATTGACATATGCGTAATGTGATGTCGAAAGTATACTGGAAGATTTCTGTACACTGTTCTACGCATGATGGAGCCGATGTACAACGGACGTGAACATTGGTACAATTAAAATCGGGACGAATACCGCATTTCGTTACATCTTCACGTTAAAGCTGAACTTCCAGTTTCAGTCTATTGCATCCATCGAATTAAAATTCTAAGTTTGTACATTTCCATTTGTTATAATGTTATAACTTCTTCAATTTTATTGGCGCTATTTTCATTTTTCCGGTATTGTCGATGGACTTTTCTCAGATTTTCAAAAACTCTTTGCTCTAAGCATCAAAACTAATGATTAATCTCATAAATGTCAGCTTATAAAACATCTCTTATTACAAACTGCTAGTTTTCCCAGGAATTGTTCTATCTATCGGATGCTTTCAGAAATAACGCCACAATCGTAAATGCAAACCCATATTACAAATACGTTATGTGACATTCATTTAATAAAGCAGTCGCTGCTAGCAGTCTGTAGTGTATCACTGTTGAAATAACTCTAATTGGATAATGTAAAATACCCAACCACTTTTCAATTTCAGACTAGATCTATTTTCAGTTCATAAAGTGTTTAAAGTAAAAGTATTCCTTTTTAAAGAGCACTTTGTTTAGACCTCTAATTTGAACAAGCGACATGAAAATCTCAGATTAGTCTGGTGAGATGTTTTAATATATGTGTTATTCATTTAATCTCGTGTCTGCAAAGGAACTGATCGACATAAATCTAAAAAGAATCGAATCATCGTTTAAAATCCTTCCAAACTTTAGAAAGTACGGAAGAATCAAGATGTCTCACTTGGCAATAACATTATGCAAGGATAGGCCTTTATGCCCAAGTCGAATAATGTAATCAAAAATGTATTTTGTTGAATAAATACAGATGTTAATGACAATCCGCCTGCTAGCCGAGGTTTTGCAAAGCCAGCTCTTTTATGCTTTTAGGGAGTCAATGGCATATGTCTCACTAAATGTTGTTATTCATACTACGATATACATGTACATGTAGGTGTATTACTTTACTTTACACTTGTACTTGTATGTGAAGCTTCCGTTGTTTAATACAATCTAATAACCACAGATATAGTTCTTCTATTAAATTATTGACAGCAACGGAATTGTTAGTAGTTTGTTCCTGTTTTTAATATTTTAGATTATTATCCTCGGGCAAGTCTTGAAAAACTAATTAAATTATAACTAAATACATAGATTGCGTCGCAATTGTTATCAATGTCTTTTGCTTTCCTAAGCCTAATTATTTTCCAAAGCCCCGGGATACGTATATTTGATGCAGTAGTTTGTTTGTTTATTAATCCATCTAGAACCTTAGGTAACAATTTGTTACGTATCGTAATTCACGAATAATCAGTGTACGGTTATCTGATAATAATAAAACATACTGTCAGGAAACGTTACTCGCAGTATATTCGGGTTTTTACAAGACAGACTACTTTATCGGCATTATATTTATTATATCGAGGGTTCAACGCAACAGTGTCGTAACTCATATTGAAATGAGAACAAGTTACTACAGTGTTGCGCTGAGCCCTCGATATTTAGTATAACTAACTTTTGTATTAATATGTATATGTTTTAGTGCCATGGAGTGAAACATGATACATGATGATACAGTCGTCAACAATCATATATTTACAGCACATGTAATGGATAACAATTAAGACCTCCTCATGGCCAAACATAAGCAGTGACCAATAGCATTGTTTAAACGGGAAGCAAAGCTTTCGATCCTAACTACAGTTATAAATTTACAGGTTTATTATTATATATGTATTAAAATTAGTCTGAACCATTTGAAGACTAAAACGCATATACAATCTGAAATTATGGAGCTTAATCAAAGCAAAATATTCCATCATCGCAGTCAATAAAACAAATGAAAACAGGTATAAGAGATGATCGCACTCACACAACATTGTTTCCCTACCCCACCTAGTTTCCTTGGGTTCCTTGATGATATCCTAGAATCTGAAAAGGGGAAAAGTCTAAAAAGGGGAAGCCGGTTCAAATTATCAAACAATAATACCAGTGCAATGTCAGCGCACTGAAGTACAAGAAGTGCATGGTAATATACATGTAAATTATTTGCATCATCAGTAAGTACTTCAACATGTCTAGAACAAGGTTCACGGATAAAACTTATTAAGCAATTACTACCGTCCAATAATCCATCATTGAATTTACGCCTAGTATCAAATAAACGTAGGTATCTACTGTATTTTCATTTATTTTCGTTGGGCTCAATTTTCGTGGTTTTTACGAAAATGGCTATTTCGTGGGGACATAAATTCGTGGATTTTGATTTTTGAAAAATATTCCTTATCTCTGCACTTAAATTCGTGGGGATTTTATTTCGTCGATGAGCCGACCCACGAAATCAACGAAATTTAATCCCCAACGAAAATGAATGATTCCACAGTATATAATGGAGGAAATATAAAGATACAAAGCAAACAAAGGCGTAAAAGTAATGTTGATTACGTTGTTTCTAGCCACAGTATTATTATTTCTCCCATAAATTCTACTTGCTTTTAAATCTGTAGTTTTCAGTCAATAGGCAGTGGCAATATTATGTAATTCTATATATTGTTATATTTGCAAGTAAACAACATTTGTCAATAAGTCTTGTTATATTAATTGCAAACTCATATAAATGTAAATAAACAAGGACGCTATCTACAATACGTCGGATGTTTGGTCACGTGGTCCTATCGGACCCTTTGATAACCAATGATCAAAGTTTTACTTAGTCTTCGATTTGATTTACTTTTATTTTAAACTTGCTGAATTTGGTCCATTTTTTTATTGACTTATCAATGCCATGGAACACTTTTCGAATGATTAATGAGTCGTGACTGCCTAAATGAGCTTAAAACGTAAACATATATTTCAATTTATTCACAAAGACTAAATATCATATTTTCATATCAAGCAACATAAAAATCGAACCAAACGCACAGAAATAGTGTTTTATTGCGATAAACGCTATACCCCCTTTATCGAATCATATATCAGCGTTAACCATCTCTAACGTGTAGTGCATTGTGTTGATACGATATTTTACCATTTTGACAATAATTTGTCATTAAGTCTCTAACTTTACATAAAACTGTGGTTTCAAGTACATAATTATTTTGGATTAGTTTTAATCTATATATTGATGAAACTTGATTTGACCAACCAGCCGGTCACGCTCCATTTAAGTTTATATCAGTTTCGGAATTTTCACCTGTAGGCAGGTGTTGTATGTGGTTTATTTATAAGTATATACCTGCGGGCAGATAATCTAACTTGTTTCCTGGCCCTGAGGTTATTCCATTCCTGAGGAACTTCCATTCCGTGCTCAAAGTAAGATGGTTGAAAATATAGACCTGGGTCCGTATTCACAAAGCATCTTAAAATTTTCTTTAACTTTAGTCGAAATATTTACTTAAGTTTAATGTTTTTCATGGTAAAAGTTTGTAAACCAGTCATCAAAAGTGTGAAAATGAATTATCATTTTCATAATTGGCATCTTTAGAACAAAGATAAAATCATATTATTGCGATTTCCTCCTTTATATTAGTACAAAAGAGTTAAGGAAAAAGTCAAATTTAAGGAAAAATATAAGTTAAGTTAAAAATTACTTAAGATGCTTTGTGAATACGGACCCTGGTTAATGTTTTGCTACATATTCAGATCATTTGTACTGTCAGAATGAAGTGTCGGTAATATCAATATTGTATGATGACAATTAGCATAGAAATTTTAACAAACAAGATATGAGATTTGAGCTCGGAGACCGATCTGTAGTTTAATCACCCCAGACTTCGGTCACGGTCCCATTGCAAACCTTGTTCTCAGTAAGCAACTTCAACATTCTGAACATGATCTTTCGAATTAGCAATGGAGGATTTAATGTCTACAACATAATTCCTTCAACCAAATGGTCACAGATAGTAAGTGCCACGTCCAGGGTTCGAATGCACGAATACGGAATCAGTTGTGATACCGCTGTACTTTTACTCGTAATGTAGGTTTTGAAGCCTAAAACTCATTTTACAACTTGTGTTTTACTTACAAAGAGTACTCTTGTCAACTGTCAAGAGAATACAAGTTTATGGTTGAAATGTATCATACGCGGGGTTTTCTAAGATGAGAACTGCTATCTTAGCTAATTCCTGTCTATAAAACGTGCCCTTTCAGTCAAGATTTATTAATTAATCCCAAACCCTTTGATGGGTATTTTCTTAAATTCATTTCGGGTGAAATACCAGAATGTACCGAACCCGAAAACTAATTAAAACTCCAATATTTTTAATCTACCATAGTGAAGTGTGAACTTTTGTATATGAAATAATGTCCGCCAATAATTATGAAGCGCTATTTAGAGTCACGTAGAATCATCAATCAATTTGTTTATAATATAAAAAGTATTTCCTTTTTCCATACTTGTAAGGAATAATCCAATAATTGACCAATTTATCAAACAATGACATTGTCATTAAGTCCAGAGTCTTGGCCTGAAACAAAGGATTATTTGGAAGAAGCAAGGTCGCTTTTCAGATCCGGCAGCTTTGGTGGTTTAATAATTATTTAAAACCTTTTCTAGATAATTACACAGCGAACATTGTTTGTTACCTAAAAGAGTATCTATAGGTTGCTCCCAAGACGGGGCACTTTGTTTTTAATTATAGTTGGACAAAAAAACGGTATCTAATATAAATTGTCGTCGCCGTTCAGTTAATTCTCGGTGGGTTATTTAACCTTCCGTTAAACACAATCCTTCACGACTTTAAAGGAGTTTTATATAAGTTATTAACTTCATATTAAAACATTGACAACACCTTATAAAACGCGTAATTGTTTCAGCCAACACTAACTTATTGTTGGCCATATTTATACTAGTAATTTGTTGGGGTTTTTTTGGTGTCTGACATACCAGCAAAGTTGTTCGTGTCTGGTGGTTTAGTTTGGTTTCAGGTTGATTTATAGGAACCATATTGACTTTCTATTCGTGACGGTGACTGTAGATAAAACGGATATCTAACGCTCGTTTTAAGGCACAGCATTATGTCATTTGAACAAGTACGAATGTCTGTCAGCAATTTGTTCCAAACTTTCGGCAAATATGTCGAATTCATGTACACTTTGAATTACAATGTGGCTATTCGTAACAACCGACATTCGTTACTCCTTTAAACCTAATGTCTGTCTTATCATCCATCTTTATCCAACGCCTTGTATTCATGTCCCGTTCAACAGGGGCAATTGTAATCTTATCATGTATATAATAGCATTCATTTCACGTTGGCAATCGTCTGAAATCGATATACACTGTATATAAAACTTGATTAATGGACTTCAATGTAGTACAATCTCCCTTAAAATCTTTATCGCAGATGAGTTAATGCATTCCTTCGTAGCGTACTTCGCATACTAACGGAGTAAAATTTTCTCCCAACTGGTTAAAATAACATGATATATATATATATATGCGAATAAACTTTGGCTGCGACGAAAACATTTTCAGACGGGAATTTAAGACTAAACGCGTGTTCTCGAAGCCACCAAAAATCCACCTGTCAGCTACGCTCGCTACTTTTCCAACCAACGAGTATAAATTGGATTCTTTGACAAAGATGTCGTGGGTCGGTCGGAAAGTTTGTGTATTACGCATTATGATTTAAATAAATGCATCAATTAATGTACATATGACCACATTCATCAGAACATAAAATAATTATTTAAAGAATTATAAGTGTATAGTGATACGGTTATGCCAACGGTTATACCAAAATAATTATTTAAAGAATTAGTGTATAAATAAGTGTATAGTGATACGGTTATACCAAAGTATCTGCCGATGATAATATTGCAATTGGACTAAGGAGGTCATCAGCTATATTTGTAAATATGTATCGTAAGAAAGAAATGTCATATCAAAGGAGTGCCTGCCATGAAATTTTGCTTCATGTAGATAGTCTTCAAAGTCAATTAATTTGTTCTGCAATAAAAGCAATGGTGTCTTAATTTGAAAATAATTCGAAGTCCTCTCCGACTCTCATGTCTTTGTCAGCCTCGTATTCATTATAACGTTTCTGAAACATTTCTGTAATCTTTGTTCAACGATGTTACAGCAAGTATAATTGAAATGTTCCTTTTATGTACGAAATTTACTTTGGACATCTTTCGTGGTATTATCGTTTTAATACTACATAAGTTGAAAAAGAAATTGAGCATTTTATATATAAGTTCATTACATCATCGGCAACAGATGCGTGTTGTTTATGAAAAACATGACTTGGGTGTGAAATGGGTTATTGGCAGGTCAGACTGGCGATGGGTTTGCAGTGCTAAAACAACATGTCCTGCCAACATTCAATGAATATCTTCATCTATTGTTTAATCATGTCTATCAGTCTATCTTATGCATGTAATGATGTACTTAATTTACAGCTTCTGTCGATGTATTAGTTCTTTCTTAACTCTTCGCCTGGAAGTAAAACGGATCATATATTAAACAAACTATTTGTTTAGTTTTTCCCCACTTTATATTAAACAATAAAGCTATTTGGAAACAATGGTTCTGTAAGTACGTAAATATTCTTAAAATGTACAAGTCCTTTTTTCTCTTGATTTAGACCATAAATAGACGTTTCGCAAACTCACTTTCTGGATATTTAGACATACAAATATTATATCGTACAGATGATTGGTGGTTCCGCGGAGTAAAGTAAATTGTTAGATTTTATTTAAAAGATGTCTAGAAATATCTAGCAGTATAATTCCTTGTTGATTATTTACAAATGTGAGTGCAACAAGAAAAGCAGTGTCTCCCTCCGGACCTAGTCAAATGCTCCGCTCTTTATTGACCATGATTCTCATTCCTTTATTCGTTTGATGACCTTCGCTATCAACTTAACAGTTGCCCATTAATTAGAATAATATCATAAACCTATTAGCTGCAAGATGACTACATGTATTTTGGAGATCACCGTCAGCCTGAATGAAATAATCATAGAGCGTGCAGTTTACTTGTAATCGTGACAAGAATAACATGTACAAATCCCAAGTGTATATGTTTATATGGAAATTTTAATGCTGATATGGCATTGTACAATGAAAGTTACATCTTTAGGCTTTTTGAGGTCTGAAAAATGTTCAGTGACATCATGCAAGTAGCCTTAAGGTATGTTGATTTGGATTCTTACTTTTTTAGCCTTCTTGTGTTATCGCTGTTTTTATATCACTATGTGTTTCTTGGCATCTCTAACTTTGGTATATGTCATGTACATTATTTTCATCTTTTATATGTGCTGATGTAAGCGTTTTATCAATTGTTGTCTTACGTGACTGACGAATGGTGGTCGGTACTTAAATACATACTGTCTACTTTTATTTGTATGATGCTCAGGCAGTAACGAACATATTGTAGTAGATTTGTCACGTGATTTAGTCTAATAATATTTTTATTTCTCATTATTGTAGATGGTTATACCATCCTTAAAAGATGTCCAAACGCAGTTACGAGACCATCTCATAAAAGAATTACATCTACATTTAACGGATATTCTGACAAAGAAAATATGTTGGTTCTTTATTTCGGATCACATAACTACAAACCAACATTTCTTTAAAGATGGACTTATTCTTTCACTTGATGATACAAGATTTCTTATTGCTTTTACAATTTGAAGATTATAATGCATGCTTACTGATTATCTTGATTAAGACTTATTTTAGACTGGGAGAGTCAGTTAGGCCAACATGTAAGAAGCTGTGACAGGTATCCAATGAAATGTTGATGATTTTGTACAATAGCAAAATAGATACTGTCATTCATTATGAAACTATATAAAACTACAACTGGTGGAACTTTATTCGTTCTTATACTCCCATGTTAATTAAAGGGCTTATTCTTCCATGTTTTTTCTATACATTCGTTTGTCCATTACTATGGATACTGGTTTATCTGGCCTTTACGCCAAGCTTACTGCATAACGTTAACACTTCATTCAGCCAAGATAGTTTATATATATGTGTTACTATGTTTCAAACATGATGCTACGGTTTTCTACAATAAAAACCATTTGACGACATTTCGTTTTCTGTTATATTTTTAAGCTACAAGCTTCTCCAGTCTCCATCACCACGACACCAATAATGAAACTTATGTTCAGTATCTGTTGTAACACATCATGACATACATATGCTGGACTTTATCACTATATAACCTCCACGCGTTCTTTTTGCACCTATTATTATAACACTTACTTATCACCATGCAATAAAATGCTAAATGTCAATTATCTAATTGTATTGTTGACAATGTGACAGAATTCGAACATTTTATGAGAATCACCATCCCATCTACTTCCATACCCTTGTACATCGCTACATTTATTCTGAAATCAAATGGAATGACTTGTATATGAGCAGAACAACAACACTGATGAGTTATCATGTAATGTTTTGTTTCAAAAGACTAAGAAAAGAATTGTTCAATCTGTGAAAGATTTCGTGCGACATTAACGGTCATTAATCTAAATTGTAATAGCCAGTTACATTTCTTCTTAATCTGTCGTAATAGGTAACTATAATGTGTTTGCGTCTCATTTGCGTTTCTATTTTTATTGAACGTACGATAAAATGTTTTGCGTAACCGCCAAAGTATGTTCGCTTTAAATCTTTTCATTAAAGGAATCGGTGATTCATGAAGAATATTAGCAATTCATTCTTGCTGAATTGCTTTTGTAACGTCATCCTTGAAAATATTTTGTTTGGGGTTACGCTGCCTACTAACCAAAACAAAAGGTCCAATTGTTTGATATCTTGGGTAAATACTTTATTTTCAATGTTGCATTGCATTTTAGATGCATGCTGCCTACTTTAATCTGTATAATGCTCAGGCAGTAACGAACATATAGTCGATTTGTCACATAATTTAGTCAAATACCAGTAATGTTTTTTTTTCTCATTATTGAAGATGGTTACGCCATCCTTAAAAGATGTCCACTCGCAGTTACGAAACCATCTCATAAAAGAACAACATCCACATTTAACAGACATTTCAGCAAAGAAATTTTGTTGGTCCTTTATTCCTGCTTTTAGTTTTCATTACAAGAACATATTAAAGTAAACAAAAATAATTACTTACCTACCCACTGTTTAAAGTTCGGATCACATAACTACAAACCAATACTTCTTTAAAGATTGACTTATTGTTTCATTTGATGATAACAGTTTCCAAAATGCTTTTACATTTTGAATACTATAATATATGCTTACTGATTATTTCATTTTGATTAAGACTTATTTCAGACTGGGAGAGTCAGTTAGGCCAGCACGTTTTTATATGTTAGAAGCTTTGACAGGTATCAAATGAAATGTTGATGATTTTGTTCAATAGCTAAATAGATACTCAGTCTGTCATTTATTACGAAACTTATGTTCAGTATCGATTGTAACGCAATAGCATTATAACGTACGTAGGCTGGACTTTAATCATTATATTACCTCCATATGTTCATTTATTGCAATTATTATCATAACATATACTAATTCACCAAGCGATAAAATGCTAAATGTCAATTATCTAAATGTATTATTGACAAAGTGACAGAACACGAACATTTTATGAGTATTACCACCGAAGAAGAAATAATTTATATGGTGTCTGTAACAAAAGACATGTTGCCATTTTGGATATTTGGTTAAATTTTTGTTGTAATATATTTGCAAAAGATTCTTACCAGTTTCTTAAGCAAGGACCATTAAATTGTGGCTTGTTTCTTTAATTGATATAGTCGTGCGTATAAATTAATATAATATATAAGAAAATCGTTTACATATCTGTTTTTATCTTGATCGTGAACCTTCTTCATGGGAATAACTCAAATGAACAACACTTTGGTTAGCTTTCTAAATCTATTCTGAATTATATCAAAGAGGCATATACACAGCAGACTTTATCAAGTGGGCGGAGCTTATAAGTCATTGTTCAGCTGAATATGCATTCCAATATCACTCTATGGTAAAAAAACAACACAAACTTCGTCCAGCTTTTTCAAGAAACAAAAATGTCAGTGATAATAGAAGATATATCATGTAGTTGCTTATACGCATGTGCAAGCTTGCCTCCAAATGTCCTAATGTGGAGTGTAAAATACGCTTCTCCATTTGTTATTTCAAGTCGCTGCATAACTTGTTAGCAATTAACATAGTTATTGATTGGACGTTTTGTCCTTCAAAACTAAATAGTCGTTTCTGAGTCTCGATGCACTACTTACAGCCAAAACGCGTCAATAAAGATTTTTCGGAAAATACGTCAAGAGATCGCAAAGACAATAACGAACGTAATGACATTATCTTTCTTCATCTTTAACCAGTCAACTTCTTCCTTGTCATTAAGCGCTTTCTTCTGTCTAAGAATATTAGACGCTTGAACATACAAACCTACAAGATAAAACTCTTAGTGATCGGTATCGTCAAATAATGAACATACTGAAATGATGTTATTTTCTAATAATCGGCTTCGTGTAAATAGGCAATTAAGTTGTCGTTGCCCTACGAAGAAATTACTTTTTACGGATTTAAAATGGCATCTAAATGGCAGCATTATATTATGCCCAGAAATGATTGTAACTAAGATATATAGTGGAGGTTTGGGAATGATGAATTAGGCACAAAGAAGGTTGTAGGTAATGACATAAGTTAAATTGCTTAACGCTTGTTTCTGCTTGAAATTGCAATTTCGATGCAATGAGTCACCATTATCAGTGCCTTCAGATGTTTATTTTCCAATTCAGAAGGTCCCGGAAATTTGCAGTAATCTTCTTTTTTTTTGCTTTAGATGTCAATGACGCTGAGTTTAATAACGACATTATCACGCATTGCCTCAATTTGGTAAATAAAGCATACCATATATCATTCTATAATTATCTACCGAGGAGTACGTGGTTCGGATTACATATCGCCCCCGGCTGCAATTGTGCAATATTTGTCACAATAATGCCTTTTCATTGTATTGTTAACTTGGAACTGTATGAAACAGTTGGAATTAGTTGTTTTGGGGTGTTGATATAAGATTTAAAGTGTTCGTAGCTCATTGGTCCATTATTGTTTTATTACCAGACGAATGCAATATACGAAATTGAAGCAAATGTAAATGGCATGAGGAGCAAAACATAAGATCGCATCAATAATTTTTGTCTAAGTTTTATTTCATGGTGTTCGGGATTTTGTGTTTGCATGTTGCTGTCCCTAAATTGTATCAGCAACGTTGTGTTAACTGATATGTATGGGTTATGGGTATGTGTTAGTTGTGTTTGCAAGCTTGTGGCAAATACTGCAGTAGAGCTTTTTGCGAGTGTCCTTTTGCCTTTTAGGTTTCCGAAAGTGCTGATGCTAATGCTTACACGTACGTCATCCTTAAATGTGCTACTGAAATGCTTGATATTCACAATACAAGCAAGAGGCCAGAACACCAGCAGTTAGATTCACAAATGGCCATAATTAGAATGAATATTCGTTTCAAGTACTGATACCTCTGTTGACAGCTTGAACAATTAAGGGGTTTTGATGCAAAAGCGATTGTTATGCGCTCCATGTATTCAATTCACAGTTTAAAAAACACACAACATTAGATACCGCAACCATATTGACATTATTCCGTGCACAAAAACATTGATATCATTACCCTCTATGAAACTGTCACGAGTTGTAAAGACGCCGCAGAACAATTGCATGAGAAACTATATTACAGAGAGAGAGAGATGAACTTTCACGGGATCCGTGTTTAATTTTTCTATTGTTCTTAATTTGTTCGTCCTTTTTTATTTTTTCTGAATGTTAGTGCAGAACAGTAGGTGGTCCTTTTACGATTTGAAATTATAAATGACATTAACAATTTTTCTACTCGTGTGTTTTATACCAATACGAGTTAAATTACTCGGTTTAAAGGTGTATTTATAAACGATCCAGACATCGGTCATTTACATATTTCTCCTTTTATATAATGTTCTTCATCTATAATATACCAATTTATTATCTAGAAATCGAGCAATCAAATTCTGGAAACGCTCATCACCAGATTTTTTAAAAACAATGACAATGCTCTAAGATATAGTCCTCTTGAATTTGTATTAAAGTCCGTGGGAAAAGTTAAGTTTTTAAATTTGAGATTAGATAGATTTCAGATTTATATAGCGCTCTTTTTTCATACCAGTACGGACATTGAAAGGCACTTTACATATGTAATTTTTAAAGAAGACGGTCCAATTCAACGAAAGATTACTGTAAAAGGGCATAAGCACCATGTATGTGTAATTGGGTTAAAAATATAGTTCATCATGCAATATTTACAGAAATTAATATTTTTCAGTTTTCAAGAACAACTACTCTTACACTGTGTCGTAAAACAAATTGAAGTATATAGTATCATTCACAGAAATAACTCTGACAGGTCAATATCATTTCAGTTCCCACAAGAAACATAGATACTTCATTGATTTTGTTTTCGTACGGTAAATAAACATCCTTAAATGTATGCACTTTTTCAAAGTAAGTAACGATCAGTAACAACGATCCTGTTCAGCAGCTTAAAGTGTGTCAGATCCTCATCTGACCGGATAGAATACCGCAAGAAATTATGTAAACCCTTGACATAAAGATCCCGTTCGGAATGGCCTCATGATCGTTAAAACAAAAAGGAAAATAAAAGGGAACCTTTTCTTATCTACACTCGCGAACAATTAACAAAAATCGTTGACGTCGTCATAGATTTCCACATCGCTACGCCATTATGATTCTGTGAGCATCAGCCAATGAAACGCCTGCTTTCAATCAATTACAATGTGTGCTTTTTGGTTATGTGTAGTATAATGATAGCTATCCGTAGAAACCAGATTTTTAAAATTGGAGTGAAGTTATTTAGTTTTAGTGAACAACCCTTGTGTTTGTATATATTTCATAAATGAGTTTTTGTCCGTGTAACCAGATCCCTTCAACGTGCTAGTTACCAATGACATAAACATAATGACGTTACTGTCAACGTTCAAGTTAGTTAAGATCTGTACCAGACCGAATGAAAACGATGTGTTCTCTTGGATTATTATAATATTGCCTGTGATATGTGAATCTTGTCATGTGACTAGCTAAGATTATTAATCAAACAGGTGTCATGATTAATGTGTGATGCTGTGAGAAAGATGGTTTTATTTGTGTTGATATTATTTATATCAATTATTGATTATATCATCTACAAACTCTCGTTTGCCTTCTATAAGTAACCATGACACTCTTGTTTCACTTTTATTTTGTTTTTACGCATTAATAACAAAATTAGTTTCGTTGCTATGGTAACAATACTTATTTCAGAACAATTTGAAGTTTGTTTTTGGTGACGAAACAAGAAATGTGTTGTTTGTCAAAACAAAATCAATTGATATAATAAATGAACATTTAAAGTCCCTTTAGCGTTTTGCTATAAAAGATATCTGCAAAAAAAACCAATTGCTGATATTATCCCAAGATAATTATTACCGACGAAACAAGCCCTTTTTCTCCTAAAAACACTAATTTCGCTGTGAATTTTGCTTTTGTAAACTTGAAATATATAGAGCGCGTGACGTCACTTCATGCCCTGTGCATAATATGACTGCGGGAAAACACAGCTGTTCTATAAATAGTTTTTTTTCGATGATATTGAAAAAAATGCGATAGTGGTTTTGGAAACATTTGTTCTTGCTATAACGTACGCACGGGAGTTAAACATACCGAATTCCTCTGTTATAGAATAAACAGAAACTATTACGATCGATAAATTTATATGACTATGGGACTTTAAGGCGTTATACTCATCGTTAAGGTCTATAGCATGTTTGTAGGTATCTTACACGAAATACACTATTGAAATCTTATTATAAGCATGTTTATTTATAAACGTCACACACTAGCAATATGACCGTTAGCTAAGCTGATAAATATTAAAATATATAAAACGGACGTACGTCTTATGACCATTTTCATGGAATCGATAGTACTGTTTAGCATCTAGTGTACAGACAATGGTAAAACATGTTCATTTTATTTGAAATATACTCCTTAATGTATCCAATAGTGCCTTTCACAAAACATTAATTTGTACAACCAAACGCATTGTTCATTTCATTGTCAGGTGCATAATATATCAGTACAATAACTTAAACAAGAGTGGTGAGAGAAACACAACATAGCATTGTTGTTGATAGCAAAATATATTGACGGTAACAATGATATACAGAATAATACTCATGCGCTCTCTCCACAAGATATATACTATTTTACATGAGTACGTATACTTCCAAAGGAAATCTTTTAATCTAAATCTATCACCTGGTTTCGCCGAAATGTATTTATTTTATTTTCCAAAGATCATTTTCAGACACCAGTCATATTATATAGAGAATTGATTCGCCCAAAGAAGAGCACTATACAGACAAACGTGCATTTGAATAGACATACTAATATCTAAAGGGGTAAAAGGTGTATATGCAGAAGAACTGGCATATAAGGGATTCTAATGGAATGCAACAAGCAGGAAAGTCTAGCATTTTAACAGGCTTCCATTCAAACTAGGGAACGCGCGGAAGTAATGTCTAGTATGTAAAATATTGGAATGTCTGAGATGCGTAGCGCCGAAGGGAATTAACTATTTCAGACAGTTTAATATTTACAAACGCGTATCTTTTCCATTTACTGCTTCTTGTATTAAAGATGATAATTACAAAACTGTATGAAAAATGACCAATTAGTGGTAGAAAATATATGCTGCACGCTTGTTAATATTGGACTGCTACTGGGTATATTATGTATCATATAAAATACATAATTGACAGATCAGAAAAATGGTGTCACGTCTTCCTGCTTTCATATAATTTTTATGTGACCGCCGCTCTGCTAAAATGTCTATTTCTTTTCAAAGTTTACTCATGACGCTACAATCCTATCATCCTAGCTATAATCTGGACTCAGTTCTTTTGATATATCTCGCGATAAACTTAAAAGAGGATTTTTTACGTAATTAGCAATTCACTTACCTTCTTCATCCATGTTTCAGCCACCATCTACTTACATACCCTTGCTATGTCATTATCCTTATTCTGAAATCAAATGGCTCTTATCTGAGCAGAAAAAAACGCTAATGATTTATTATTGTAACTATTTAATATCATTGTTCAATATGTAAAAGATTTCTTGCGATGTCATTAATTTAGATCGTAAAAGCCAGTTAGTTTACTTCTCTTCTTATTAAAGAAAATGAGATTGCGAAACCTTTCAAGCATGTTCGCTTGGATTGTTTTTGACGAAGGAATTAGTGTTTCATGAAGGATATTTGCAATTCATTCTAACATAATTACTTTTGCAATCATAATCTTATATTTAACTATATTGCAGTTCATATACTGATGTAAATGCGTTTAATTTTGTCATTTTGATGCAATATGTATGTACACGAGACGGTTATTATTACCATGGTTATGAATATACAGCCTGACAAGTTGGTTGTAAGTTTTAAATATTTAATCATATTTATTTTTTGGAAAACCGATGTGTATTTAAGAAATTGCTTTGCGTGTTCTATTATGATACAGACACCGATGAATTTGTCATTTTTAATCAAATTTATTTGTATGGAAAACCGATTTGTATTGAAAGAATTGTTTAACACATGTTCCATTGTAATGAAAAACGCTTAAGAGATATTCGATACAAGAATACATAAATACCACTTATTTTGCTTCATTTAATCGCTGTAATAGCTGTTTTACAAAGTTATTAAACATGCATTTGTTTTCTTAATTAAATTAATTACAAGAACACATTGTCTCCGCATGTTTTGGAAATAGCAATGTTCTCTATTAAATGAATGTCATTATTGTGTTTAGTTGCTGCAATACCATAAAGGTATTCTGAAACAATATCAAACGTTAAAAAGATATAAGCTATTTTTCATAAGATGATTTTGTTGGCATATATTGAGTACGACACAAGAATTTGTACAAATCAGACTCGAGTTACGCAAATATGTATCGAACTTAAGTCTGCTTAGTCAGTGAGCTAGAAAGGTGAACATCACTTGTAACAAACTAGAATGAAAATGGTTTGTATTGAAATAAAAATGTCCAAGTCTTTAAGTTCTTCTTTTATTATGAAAAGGGTATAACATGGAACTACATTGGAACAAAACATAATATATACCTTTGATACACGGCACTTAAAGTTTAAATATAGCCGACATTTAATTAGCATGCAGCAATTAGCTGCATTGTACCAAATATCATTTTATGGCTTATTGATAGTAGAAATAAAACTATCTCTGTCTTTTAACAATGTTCTGAACTAGTAGCTAATATTTGGATAGAACTAATATTTGATTTCTAAGAAAACGCCTTGTACAACACGTTAACGCTCAGACCACATGCGTATCGCTTGCACTAGGCTCGTAGCCATAAATCAATCAGATAGAGGAAGGAACTCCTCGAAAACAACACAAACTTCAACACCGCCCACACGGTCGACACCTAAAATTCTTCACTCAAATCTATTTTATGACTTTCGACGATCTTTCAGTGAACACCAAGCTAAAATAATTACCATATTAATACCTGGCCTAATCAAGACCAACCACGCTAATGACGTTCAGCCTTCGACTCTTGAACATGTCAAATGTGTTCATGGTCAAAAAGTTAGCATGATACACAATGACTAAAACCGGATATCATTAATGGGAAAATGTCTAATCTATTTGACCGTAAAACGGTCAATCAAAAACATTTTGTAGAACGTTTCACGTCGTTATCAGAAACAAAGGGCATTATAATCAAAGTATAGAAAGTCTTTGGAATAACATTTGTAGTTAATTACGTCAATGAAGTGAATATTTCTCACGATGTTTTTAAAAGCTAGACGTCATCGCATCCTTTTCAATGGTTAGATATATCAATCATATGTGGTTGACGCTGTATAAAAAACCCTTACAGACTTACTCCAGTTCATACGTAGGCTATTGGAACATTCCCTAAAGATTAATACGTACAATTATCTATTATACTGGTTTACAAATGACTTCAGTGTGATATAAAAACGCGACCAAATTAAAAACAGTATATTACTTTAGCAGTATTCCAGAAAAATACAACGTTGATAAACCTATTGTGATTATGTATGTTATTCTCAGAGGCGAGGGACCAGTTATCGAAGACACTTTTAATGGTGTCTACTACATAGTCAGTAACATTTATTTCCAAAAGTATACTACCACGTGCCATAGCTCAACTAAGTTAATGATATCAGGACCCAAGACAAAAATAAAAAAGGCAATAGATTCTGAAAGAAGCGACTTAATTGAATTTATAAGAAAAAGGAAACCGCTGAATAATAGTCTACAATCAAAAATGAGACTCTAGTCTAAGCAATTACCGTCTCTTATTTTACTTGGGTCATTTTCCCACTAAAAGACTATTGTTCCAATTGCTTCGGAGGTCAACATAAACAGCAGCCAGCTACTCGCTTATATTACAAATGTCATAGATACTAGTAATGTAATTACTTGTATTACATGGTCTGTAAGCACTGTCTTCGGATTAACATCATCAATTATTCAATGTTTTAATATGTCAGAAGCTATTCTTAACGCATCAGTTATTAGCAAGTCACAATTTTAATATTAAGATGTAAATGTTAGTGATCTAGACGTGTTTAATTAGATTTGTTGATAAAGGTCTATCAATAAAGGCTATTCCATTTTTACCCTGTTTCGTTCCCTTGTTATCGTCTTGTTTTAAAATTTCTGTGTTAGTTAGCAGATTGTTACATCCTTCTTTTGGGGGGGGGGGTGCTTTTTTTTAGGTTTTGTTTTGTTCATTTATATTTATTTTTGTCTGGTTTATGTAGTCTTTATGGGGATCCTTCTATAAGAGTTTCCAATTCGTTTGTTTTCTATATGAACTTCTATTACAACATTCATAGCAGCTGGACTTTTTTGCCTTTTGGTGGCCTTTCTTACATTTTCAATTTACTTGTCATACTTTACTTTAATGTTGATACATATTATGATTCGAGTGTTAGAATTAGTTTTTTCTCACCACAACTTTTTTAAAATCCGTCGTTTCGAAAACTCACAGTTTATTAATCAGCGACGCTGCGTCCCTGGCTTATTTTCAAGTCGTAGCTAACATATAGTGCTATAAATCATTTATATAACGAATAAACATGATCCTTTCTCAGCATCGCGTATACGGAAAAGCGCGATTACGCTGCAGGCACCTTAGACAGAGCTATAAATATTTGATCAAATCGTCCATCAACCAAATTATAGTGCCCTGAATTTACACGTAATCGGTGTCCCTTGGACGCTTTAAGAACGTACTCGATGTCGCTTGGACACAGAAGAATAGTTTCAGCCTATCGACTGTTGAACTATCATTATATCTATACAGTCATAAGGTGCTGCGTAAATACTAGGAAAATAGTTGAATGGATCATTTGGTAAAATCGCAAGAGTTGGATGTCTTCATATTAACTGTATGGTCCAGTTTAGAGTTACGTCGGAAATCAGCCCTGGAACGTCATTAGAGTCTTTAAATATAAGATCTGCATTCTACTTTGGTGCTATTGGTGAAATTCGGACATTATGGTTAAACATATTTAGCTAAGATAGTATATCAATGGATGCTATTTCATATACAGCGTACTGTTCTATATCATTTACGTTCTAAGATAATTATTTTAGTCGGAATTTATATATTAGTTAGAATTCTTGTTTTGGTTATATGGTGTACGAATGATACAGTTTGCCACCTTCACTTTTTTATTACTATGTCCATTAACCCAATACTCATGTGTCATTATGTTCGTTTGTTTGTCCTTTGTTTAATTAACGACCCATTCGATGGCTATGCCCATTTTAGGGCCAGTCCAGAGAGAAAGAAAGAGAGAGAGGGAGGGAGGGAGGGATGATGCAGAAGAACCGGGCATATATATCCCTACCCTAACAGCTGTTATTAACATACAGCTACGCTAATACCTAGCTTATCGACCAATACAACGACGCTCATTTTCAGATCAGTTTTCATATTATCTGATTTATTGCAAATTGATAACGAGACCGTGGTCTTAATGTCGAGTTTTTACTGTATTCTTGGTGTTTTCAGTATAATCATTTATAGTTGAGTCCTACATTCAACGTATGAGGAAATGTGCAGATAGTTTCACGGTGCATATCGTCTATCATCTACAATGTCTTCTAATTAACTAATTGCATCTTGTCGCATTACTTGTCGCGTGAATAAGCTCGTGTTGGCGTCCTCCCACATGGCTAATGATTTGCATTGCCCTGTACTGTCTCGGTAACAATTATAAACTTAATTTATTTGTTTCTTTATTGTTCAACCATAAATTACAACAATCTAATAGTTGAATCAACTTGTATAGACGTTAACATTAAACTCGTCGTGTCAATTGGCCTTTTAATGTGGTGCAATAGATATATTAGCTAAAATAAAATAGCGTTTTTGGTGTTGCCAGATATGGGGTCCCCATTGACTTCTGACGGTAGGTTTAGATATGACAGCAAAATATAAATAAAAATTTCTTAGTCAATGTGTGAATGTATTTATGGAAAAAAACTGAATGTCAAAATGAAGAATGTAGATACTAGTACATGTATTAGATTAGTTTGACCAATAGAAGAGAGCAGGGATGCAGGGATACCAATGTTGTGTCGTGCAATTCCATGAGTTTAGACTGAGACCAGTCTATAATATTTACTACTATTAATGTTTTTTAAGAATAATTTGAATTCCAATGTAAATATAGGACGTATCACACTTATACCATTATTATAATTTACAATATGATACGTATTTCACATAATTTATTTCCTAGACATCATAGCATAATACCGCCCGAAGAAGAATTACAAGAACTTTATATTAACTTAATACAACAA
Organism: Lutraria lutraria; assembly: GCA_964023205.1. Lineage (NCBI taxonomy): Eukaryota > Metazoa > Mollusca > Bivalvia > Venerida > Mactridae > Lutraria > Lutraria lutraria. The sequence goes on from OZ026846.1 coordinate 18,014,916, forward strand.
GGATTGACATGATTTATATGTTTAAATGAAGGTATTAACTTGGCTAGATGTGTCTAAAAAAAAGAAAAACACCCACTGTATTTGTATGTATTCTCACACTTGTCTGTCAAATAGAAGAATATAATTTAATATATACACAAGGCTAATATGTAGTCATATGTATTGTTACTTCATACGTAAGTCGCACAACTTTACCGATTGTTTTTTGTTCAGCTTTGGAGTTACGCTTCAACCCTAAATGTGTTTTCGCTTTGGATTTTTATGTGGAAAACTTTAGGACCGGTGTAAAGTTTTCAAACTCCCCCCGTTTCAAGTTACCCCCGGTAACTTAAAAACGTTTTCAGATTTCCCCCGGGAGGGGTACAATTAAAACGTTTTGAGATTACCCCCTCCATTTTCAAATGCCCTACCCGGTAATATATATATATACATAAACAAGTTTTCTTAATAACACTGAATTTCCTGTAGTTAAAAATTCTATGAATTTATGTATATTTGGTATTCTCCAATAATAACGTTTTATATATTAACTCGTTAAATCATAATACAGTGGACATTCTAATAAGAAATGGAATTCATCTTCTAAACAAATTAAACACGATCTTTCTTTTCTTTCACCGATAGGTAATGATATAGGTTTATGTAATCTGCCAGCTTCAATTTCAATAAATGAGTATGATGATAAAGTAATGAACGTTTACAGATTACTATAGAAACATAATGTAGAAACATGATAAAAAATTCAAACTATCTGTCATAACGAAGTGGGTTATGTTATTGAAGTGATCAATATCATCGTCAATTATTCCATTGTTCGTATAGTCCTATTTTGCTGGGTGTGGGATTTGGGGGAAGTTAGTACTTTAGGCAAGTTGACATGTTTCCTGTGTTATCTTGTGTTAATTAATTTCTATTTCTATCGCGAATATAAAAGACAATCAGTAGACGGTTTGAAAATTATAATGGAGATGTCTTAATAATATTACCAAAGTTGAAACTAAGTGTGTTTTATCGCGAGTATTGCGCATCGACGGAATAGAATGATGAAATAAAATCAAAACCAGATCCATATAGTTGAACTATTCTACCCAATTCATTATTTAAGTGTACATTATTGTAATGTATTGATATATTTGGTTTTAACGAGGTTGTAAATCAATTTGTTATGTATGAATGCCTAGATTTTCTGCATAAAGGTCAAAGTCACTCCTGCTACTTACTTATTTCTCAACTAACTTACAGACGATTTTTTCAGTTACAACGTAGAATTCTAAAGTAATCGACATATTCGACGTAAATGCAGATATCATAAAGATTCATTTAGTTTGGCCACGAATAGATAATAGTGGGTAATCACCGTAATAAAATCAACAATAAAACCTGTTAAAATATTAAGATGATGGCATTTAGAAATACTGCGATAATTCAATAAATAAAATAAAGCCGACGGCGCGTGCGCGTAGCATTCTTCATAGCAAAAGCGGTATGAATTAGTAACATAAACAATGAACAGTATCAGCGCTTTGTCAATTAAATTTACATAATTTTCAAGTTGTAATGGTATTGCTGTGTCTTAATTAAGCATTTGAATTGGTTATTGAATTATTTTATCAAAGATTTGTCTGTGTTTGAATATATCAAGCAGATCTTGAGGTTTAGGAGCCCCAGTTTACTGTCTGCATAGTTAAAAGCGATAAAAAGTTTATTGAACTTTCTAAAGCTTTCGTTAATGAAATAAAAGTTTTGCATAAAATTTCAATGTTTACGACTGTAGATAAACAGGGAGCACATAAGATAACTTACCGTTTACCATCATACATCACGCGTATTCAGTTAATCTGCAATTTGAATTAAATACAATATTTGGAAACATTTAATTGAAATTCATTATGTTTTAAGGCAAGAATTAGTGAAACAAGTAGATAAAATTACATGCAAGCTTCACGTATAAAGTACTAAGCTTGAATATCCGTATACAACGAGAGACGAGCGTGTGTAATTTGTTCCTTTCGCAATTTCGCGCAAATTTCAAAATTAAAAATTATTTTCTTTAGAATTTGTTAAAAAAATGATTGTTCAAATCATAAACAAGGTACAATACCCTTAACCACCTTTTGAAGTATATCATTTGGCGTAAATTATAATAATGTGAAGTTTTAATTTATCATAACCACGTGACACTTCATGTATATGCTAGTTTCATTTCCGGTCTTTTAATTTTAATTTGTATTAATTGTAATGTTTGATTTAACGAATTACATTCACGTACCAAAAAAAAAAAAAAAGATTTCGGTGTCCATTTACCCGACCGGTCCTAGACGTCTTTCTTGCTGACATTTCCATTTTCATATGATAATAATATTCTTTAACGAAGGTAACACGTACAAACATATATACCACCACATATGATGTCAAAAAGAAGTACAATCGTTGTAATAATGACCTACCTACCATGTTTTTAATGAGCATGTAACCAGGAAATAAAGACATTGTACAATGTTACTGAAAGCTCTGATTCCAAACTTTATGTGCCTTTTGTGTGGTCATTTCGAGAACATAAGTGAAAATCACTCAATCACATGTTGGGATAGTTGATTTCAATATCGTCTTTAAAATCATTTAATTTTATGTTGGAATTCTGCTACAATAGGTTTTCAATTCGACAGTTACACATCTGTAAAATAATTACCGTAAAATTAATGACTGCTGAAGTAAGCCACGCACTATTTCCAATCAAGATGAATTCTTCGAAGACAAACATTAAAGTTTTAAAGCATTAGTTAAATTGACGAAATACCTGCTTTTTGTGACTTAAAAATGTGAATTCACATTGCAAGAATCAAGAAAATACTTTGGATTACCTGCAAGCAGTTTAACTAGCTCTCTACAACAGTTTTTGCGATTTCTCTCGAACGCATTATTTAATTTTTATTGTTATCTCCGCAATTTATTTGGTTTGAAAATAAGCTCTTTTGGTCAGAATTTATTGCAAATTCTTGAATTTTGAGTGTCACTATATCATTAATTCTAGTTATCATTTGGAATCGATAAAGAAATTGTGGACATTACTCACTCGGCACGAGACATTAGAGCATAGTCTGAAAAATTAACGCACTGAATGTGGGCATTGTTTCTCGCCGTCTAGAAAATAAATTACATTTTGAACACAAAACTATTCATAATGAAGACTGTCATTTCGAAACTTAAAATTACAAAACAGCTAGAATCATGGCATTGTTGTTCGACAGCAGGGCCAAAGATGCCGTTTTATCGACATTCAGGGTCATCTGGGCCATTTATCCGTTAACTGCTTTCTTAGCTATGTTCTGAAAATTCCTTTATGTATAAAAACGGACTGGACTTAAAAATAATATATGCAGTAAAAAGAAATTATACCAAAAAGGACATGGAAATGTATTCAAACGCATATTCCAAAAAAAAGGATTTAAAACATCTTTATTCTTCAAACAATGAGTAAAGAAACGAAATGAAAATAAAAAAAAAACTTGGGTGAATAATTTAATTACGTGTAGATTTTAAATGATATGAACGATGTCCCTAAATACTCACGTAAGTTTTAAAAAATAACTTAGTATGTGTTATCTAAACGAATGGTCAATACTGCGAATCGTTCTCTTTTTCCTGCTGTCATCATTCAATTTCTGTCTGTTCCTCATAGCAACGAATTCGTAAGTGACATCTCCTCAACAAATGTCAATAGAAACTGTACATTCATTTATCCGCCTTCTAATTAGAGAGTTGTCCGTCAAGAGACCGGATGTTAGGTTGAAACAAGCTTAATTGATAATTAAATTGGACTGATTAGTCGCGTAACGTTCAGACAAACTCTTCCATATATATCATATATATATATTTGGGAGTGCTTTCAATTCCTTTCGTTCAATCGTACTCAATTACAAGAGGAAGCATCTTGAGATAAATGGAGACCTATCATTAAGTCTTATTGAATTACGTCATCATTTAATTGTTACTCCTTCAATAGACATTAACCAACTTCCTGACGGTTAAAATATGAAAATGGCGTATGTTCTGTTGAAGCTGCAATCAACATTTCCATAACTGGCCTTCTGTCAAAACCACACCACTTTTGTCTCGGCTGGACAATGGGCAGAACTACCGCAGAACAACATGACTGCTGTCACTCTATTTTTCGTCATTTTGATATTTATCTGAAGGTGATATAGTGCGGTAACAGAATGGTTTGTTTGTTTTTTGTAATCTCCTGTTAATTGGTTTTTATTCTAAACAAAATGGTTTCAATGGCATGGAGCATTTTTGTTTGTTTGTTTATATTTACTTTTACGCCCCTTTTCAACAGCCAGAGTCATATGAGGCGGACATTTCACCTAATCATCGCTCCTGGGAAGAACCAGTACTAGACGCCCATCCTCCGTAAGTAAGCAACTGCCTACTTTATCACATAAAGAGACATGGTTGGAAGCGGGACTGCCATGAAGCATAGATTAGGCAGTCCTGTATTTGAAACACCACGATAGTTTGTGTTGGTATTTTGTTGAGGCAGGTCTCCTTCGCGATTGCTTTAACCGAATGATGTTTCAAAAGACAATTCCAATCTACCTGGTCACTGTTGCAGTCCATGATACAATACGTTTGAAACATGTATTCAAGATTACCATGCATTGGCATCTTCGTGAAATACACTAGTCTGAATAATGTGATGTATCGACAGTTGAACACTTTCATTGCATATCACACATGAAAAATGTAACTTTGAAATCCCAACTATGTGAACAATCAGTTTTCCCTTGTTACTGATTTCTCCATTTAAACACTATGTTTTATTCGGTGGCTTTAACGAAGTTTTAACGTTGGGCAGTTATATAAAGCGGCCGGTTCACTCAATCAGTTTACATGGACTGTACTTAACCCAATTTTAATTTACCCTTTCACGAGTGAGTCCACAACTTCTCCACATATTGAAGAAAAACGATTATAAGTTTCAAAATTTCACATAAATGTTTGACCTGCTACAACTTGGATTCGAACTTGGATTGTCGGGTTACAGGTCCAGCACATTAACCACTGGACAGCCGTCGCTGCTTAAACACACTGATATTACTTATCAATCATGTCCAAGCTACAGCTTTACCGATACCAATTCGTTTCGGACGTCATTGACACTATTTCGTAACTCCAAATGTTTTCAGAATTCGCCAAAGGTTTTACTTATCTTTTATTGTTTTACTTTAGATATTTTGTTTCATTACTATATTTATGTCCGTACAGCAGGAAAATAAAACAATAAAACCTAGCGTCGTGATAAAGGCAACACAATTAGATTACTGTGCTGTTAAAGAAATCATTTTGCGTTAATGCGTTTTCGATTACGTTAACTGCCGTGTTTTAAATGTTTACCAAATTTGAAGAAGTCTTGGTTGAGTAACAAGATGGGATAATAGTTAAGTATGTGGAGATAATAACATCTACGTTTGTCTGGATACCTCTGGCATTATCTGTATAAATATCTATAGAATAAAAAGTGTATTAATGGTTTTTGATTTGGAGAAAGTGAAAATGAATCAAGAAATAAAAGAGAGATGCTTTCGACTAGCAGGGTTTTGATGATTGTTAAATAATTTTTTAAAAAACATGAATTTGCTTGTTCTGGTGTCCATTTCTCGGACATGATTACCTAAGATACTAGTTATTTAAAAAACAAAAGATTTAGCATCCCTCGCGTTTGTACACAAACCGTGCTTTTATACCCGACCTTTTGTCATCTGTTGCATTTTGATGTGTTTTTAAAAGTTAACAAACTGCGGTCCTGATTAACATTATGTCATTATCGACATATATTGGCTAAAGTAGCAAGTTTCAAAAATAAAATCAAGACAGTGTTACATACTTCACACAGCTTGTAATATTGCTTAGCAAAATTTGCAGAATCGAATCAAACCGGACATGGTATTTTCATGTTAAAATAATGCTTTCTCAGCTAAGATATGTCCATGATCCGACCCGAAGATCGCTAAGAAAATCAACAATTAGAAATAGTATCGTTATAATAATAAAACAGTTTGTGGTATATGCTTTTAAGGCTTCACTTAACTACTGGTATCGGGACTGTCTGAAATGCGTGAATTTTAATTACGAATATCATAAATATAAAACGCAAATATAATGAAATAAGATTAATATTAACATCGGGTTGTTAAAATTGTATTGTTATTTTGAGAGGATATAACTTTGTTTTTATCTAGCGATAAATGTTTATTTCCCTCGTTTTTTTATATAATATTTTGCTGAAAAGCTTAATAGCGCCTACACACGAGGTCATGAATTTTTAAAATAAAATTCGCATTTTTAAAAGTATTTTTGCGGACACGAATCTACATTAATTGCTAAAACAACAATGCTAATTAATATAACATAATCGCTAAATTTGGGGAAAATAATCAACGCAAAATTAAAACAAAACCATTTAGATTTACCCCGCCGAAGCTTTACAACTATTCCTATGTGTTGGGTAGTGTTTGGGTTGGGTGTGTGGGCAAAGTATTCGGTTCTTTATTCTCGGAAACATTTTCTTACTTAGAGTATCCAAAGTCTAAATTCACATACGGGAACCGTTATACTCCTTCTCAATAATTATATAGAACTATCTTGTTAATTTAGGCTGGCAGCGTATTCCGCTCTGTTATAATTAGTCTTTGTACAAAAAATATAATGACAAAGGACTCTTCAGATCGAATTAATGGTGTGGAATATACGATATAACTGCAACATGTCAACCACTACGTAAAGGATTGAATTATCGCTCTTAGGCACTCTTTGTAAACGTCCTTTCTACTCCATCTTTACTAGAAATTATATTATAAAAAACTTACAGCGAGAGTCGAGTGCTAATTCGCAAAAGTATAATTGAACAATGTTTATATCGGGCATAAGCCGTGAGCCGTCCAGTTATTCAATTCCAGCTCAACATAGCGCAAGAAGTTAATTTGTAAGAAAGTACCACCAAGGGAGATCCCCCGCCTTGCCAAAGTGTCACTTTTAATATGCTTAGCATTTTTTCATTTCTACGAGAATGTCTAACAAGGTTTTCTGTTACAAACAACAACGAATTATCATTCCAAAGCTGAGCATTATATTGTTTTTCATCAAAGATTACTTATTTGCGTGATTTATAGTGAATCTAAATTGAAATAGAATACAAGGTGCACAGTGTGACCACGTGTCATTCAATAGGGACTTGCCAATAATTTAGCGCATTTACCTGTGCCGTAGGGACAAAGTACATTTAACTTTGCTACTATCGATCAAAATGAACGATGAGATAAAATTATGCCAACATGAGCTGGACTCGTCTTAGATTGATTCAGAACCGCAATCATGACTTTGTTAATACCCACTCACACGAAATATATTCATAATGTCCAATCCTACTATTGGTAATTATAATTCTTAGTCACACGAATCATATTTACAACGTCTAGTCACACGAATCATATTCACACGAATCATATTTACAACGTCTAGTCACACGAATCATATTCACACGAATCATATTTACAACGTCTAGTCACACGAATCATATTTACAACGTCTAGTTACACGAATCATATTTACACGAATCATATTTACAACGTCTAGTTACACGAATCATATTTACACGAATCATATTTACAACGTCTAGTCACACGAATCATATTTACACGAATCATATTTACAACGTCTAGTTACACGAATCATATTTACAACGTCTAGTTACACGAATCATATTTACACGAATCATATTTACAACGTCTAGTTACACGAATCATATTTACACGAATCATATTTACAACGTCTAGTCACACGAATCATATTTACAACGTCTAGTTACACGAATCATATTTACAACGTCTAGTTACACGAATCATATTTACAACGTCTAGTCACACGAATCATATTTACAACGTCTAGTTACACGAATCATATTCACACGAATCATATTTACAACGTCTAGACACACGAATCATATTTACAACGTCTAGTTACACGAATCATATTTACAACGCCCAGTCACACGAATTATAATGACCAAAATTCTTAAGAATCGTAATTTTAATTTTGGGTCGAATGTCAAATAACATGGAACATAAGTATAATTACTATACTATAGCTTGACCATGTTTTAGAGCCTTGACGAAATTATTCAGAATAATCCGCAAAGTCAAATAGGGGATATGGATATTCGGAACAAATCTGAAACATATTGATAAGATAGATGCAGCATGCTCAAGTACTGTGAATACCTAGTCGATTAGGTGTAGTCTTCCGTCACAGCTCAAAAACATGGTTGAGCTATACATGAAGATAACAAACTTAGTGTATATAACGTATTGAGACGCATAGAAATTGGAAACACAAATACATTAAATATTAAATTTAACGTTCTAAACTAACCTGTAATATTATCTGTATTTTGTAATCATTTGTGCTATTTTCATTGACCACCAAACTCATATTTTGGTTATTTTTCGGTTTAAGAATTACAAATGGTGCAACAGCTGAGCAATTTAACGCTGATAAAACAGGTAAAGTTTGTCAAAATCATTGCGAAATAAAACCATATTTATGCTTTTATATAACAACAGAAAGGCACAAAAGAAAAAAACATTCCTATAATTGCCTGCTGATCAAAGATGTTTCGCTTAAATAGGATTAAAATGGTCGAATAGGGGAAATAAAGGGAAGCAATGTGGTTGTTTGTATCGGGTTGAAATCTTTACTTTATGTTACTTTCTGATCTGGTAGAAAATGGTGAATTATTCTTACATTATTTGTGTTATTCGCTCAAGAATTCGACATTGTGTTGGTCATAGTAGTTGACAATTCTCCGTGGTTCTCTGACAGCTCATTTTCCTGGAATGTTGTTCACATAAACATGAACACCGCCTTTGGGGCCAATAAAATCGGTATATACGGCCTTGTGCACATTCAGTTGGCCTTTATAGAGACAATCATCCAATATATAAATAAATATAGGTGGTGTAGACACTTCAGTGTTCACTGCGCTTTACTGAAATACTATTCAAAGACGGTGTTGAACACAATGATTGAAACAAACCGATGTCGTATAGATCGATTGTGTTTGTATACGTCTCTATGTTTTAGATTGTTTTTGGGGTCTGGTAGTATTTTTGGTAATGGTGGGATTATTTATATGTTTTTCCCTCAGAATTTTTTTATCTATATTCACTCACGTTCCAAGTCGTCCATTTAATAAATTACAGATGCAAGAGTAACGCAGAAGTACCGGTTAGTTCCATTGCCTATAGTAGGTTACTAGGATATTAATAAGATATATCGAAATAAACAACGAAGAAAGTAAAGGAATAACAAAAGATGTTTGAATCATTGATGATCACATTTGTGAAATGCGATAAAATAATCTCAGACAAATTAATAATATTATATGATACGGGTTTAAACCTTAAATTTTTAAGCTGGTCCACCCTACTCTGTCAGCAACAGTATATGTTAACATACACCCACAGAGTCATCTTTAAAACCTATACATCAACACCTAAAGGTATTGCAGAACATCATGAACTATTCCCATCCGTCATTATGGAATGAGTTGGTCTTTATTAAACACTAAAACAGTATTCAAGGAACTGAAAAGTAAATATGGCACTAAATCAACTAAGTGTCTTATTCAAAGAAACCACTAACGGATGAAAAGAATAAAAACACACAAATACGTGGGCATTTAGTAGAAATGTTACATGAGAACGATTTTCAGGACAACCCTATTAATGTCCAGTTCCTTTTGAAATAGAAAGCGAAGTGGTGCATTGAAACAAAACAGATCACCCGGAAGTCAGTCATTCAACGATTGATCTTCTGACTACTTCCTACTCAGTTCCATAAGCTTAAATTCTTAACTGTTTTAACAACCGTATTGTTGTCAAATATGGTGGAAAATATAATCTAACTAATGCATTTTGGTTGTACATATACTATACGAAATTATCCGGCGATATCTTTATCATTAATGTAGGTACTAATATGTCTATGCCTGGTTCCAAATGCACGATTTCTCTGTCAGTCAGAAAGGGGTTTTAAGAAGAAAACGTACACAAAATCCCCACTTTCCTTTAAGACTCTAAAACCCACACAATACACAGAAACAAAAAAAGAAAAGAGGAAAAAATACAGTCTTCCGGTGTCACATTGGAACTCTCTGTAGCAAAGCTATATAGGGGATTTAAACTAGTACAGTGGGCCAAACCTTTACCTCTAGGTATATAAATTGGCGAAAGTAATAACAAAGATTTTTAGTTCTTAATTATTTGTACATTTATAAATACTGAGTCATGTGAAAAACGAATGGTTGATAGATATTACAAAATAGCTAACTCATGTAAAGACACATATTGCCTTATAAGTATGCCATAAAGGTCGCATTATGTAATAATACTAAATTGTGTCGCGAATTGTAAACTGTAAATACAGTGTATAACTTTTTTATTCTTAATAATTATTGGTTTCGTAAGAATTATTGTTAGTGTTGTAATCCTTGTAAATTCTATTTTCTACTTTCAGAAGTACCAGACATTTCACAAAATGTGGAAAACATTTTACCAAGTTCAAAAGACAAACGTTCAGTGGAATGGTCAGACGCAATAGAGAATAGAGACGGTGGTGGATACAAGGGATTACCCGAGTTGTCATCCTACTATGGTAAATCATCTATGGATATGCCTGATGAAGTGCCTGAGAATAATGATAGTGAAACTGACGAAGAAGTTGTAAATGACTTTGTCAATGATTTCAACGAGTTACGACGTGATGAACTATCAAATATTAATGACGTTGATGATTTATACGGCTATAGAATACCTCAAATGTCTACTGAGGATGGATCAGATTTCCAAACTTCTAACGAAGATAGTGATAACTATTACAATGGTCTTCAATCGTGGCTTGCAAGACACGTTAATAATCCATTGAGTTTAGGTGATAAATATGATGACAGTGAGATGATACTTGAACAAGATTCGGGTGATCTAGACAAAAGAGCACGACCCCATAACATTCTGGATGACTTCAGTCTCAAAAGAGCTCCAGGCTGGTCTGCGACTTATGGAAAACGGGCACCTGGTTGGTCTGCAGTATACGGAAAGCGAGCCCCTGGCTGGTCAGCAGTTTATGGAAAACGGGCACCCGGCTGGTCTGCAACTTACGGAAAGCGAGCACCTGGCTGGTCAGCGACTTACGGAAAACGGGGAGGACAAGGATGGGCAGCATTATACGGCAAAAGAGCACCGGGGTGGTCTGCAATTTATGGTAAACGTGCGCCTGGTTGGTCCGCAACATATGGAAAACGGGCCCCCGGCTGGTCTGCAACGTATGGAAAGCGAGCACCTGGATGGTCAGCGACTTACGGAAAACGGGGAGGACAAGGATGGTCAGCTTTATACGGCAAAAGAGCACCGGGTTGGTCTGCAATTTATGGTAAACGTGCGCCTGGCTGGTCCGCAACGTACGGAAAGAGAATGCCCGGGTGGATGGCGACTTACGGAAAGCGAGCACCTGGTTGGTCTGCAACGTATGGAAAGCGAGCACCTGGGTGGTCAGCGACTTACGGAAAACGTGGAGGACAAGGATGGGCAGCTTTATACGGCAAAAGGGCGCCCGGTTGGTCAGCTGTTTATGGTAAACGTGATTCTGACGCCTCACAGACTGATGATAGTGAGCCCGAAATCATTAAAACTTCAAAACGATCACAGGCCTGGGCTGCGCTCTATGGCAGATAATATTTTCTATAGATGTTATCATAAAATGAAAAATATGTTATAACTTGTTGGAACGGTGAACCATTAAGATTTACGTGTATTATATTATTATGTTTACAAAAACTTCATGCTCTGACATTCGAACAGATTCTGAAACATCGCATGGCGTAAAAGCATTTAAAATAAAACATTTTGATTTTGATGAAAATTTAGGAAACATGTCTATTTACTGGTAAAAGAGACTGAAATATATGTATCATTTTTACAATGTTTGTTTTGTTTAGAATCTTTGATAAAGGCCTGACAACGGGATAAAGTTATTTTGCTTTTTTTGGCAAACATCCGGATCAGATCATTCAGAAAAAATACCTCATCCCGTTTTCACGCCTTAGATGAGACATTAAAGCCCCATTAGCTTTTTGCTATAAAGACAAAAGACAAACAATTGCTGATATTATCCCAGGAAAATTATTTCCGACGAAAGCAAGCCCCTTTTCTTCTAAAAACACTCATTTCGCTGTGAACTTTGCTTATGACGTAGTGCACTACCATTGTGTATGTACTTGGTATATAGTTCGCCAAGGTCTATAATCAACGTGGTATATTGTTTGGAAAACAATGGCGGTGTCAAAGAATGTCGTATTTTTGTCGAAAGTTTTAATGTTTCGAGGTTTTTATGTAGCACATATTCCAGCCAACAATCTTCCGAATCCATCGGTACCAAAATAAGCATTGTAACTGTCGTAGTTTGTCCATAGACCCTGCATAGAATTTGAAAATGGACAGACTTTTTCATTGTTTTTTTTCTTCAAACTTTGAACTCGTGGGCGCTGCCATTTTTCTAGACCCTGTGGAATGAACCATTATCAAAACAATATATCACGTGATTATAGCCCATGGTACGCTATTGACAATATATTTCTTTAATTGCAACTTTGGCCGCTTGAACTTGCTTCATGCTGAAACACAGTAATTGTCTGCTTGTCATTGGACGTAAGCGGCCACCCTTCAAATAAAGACCACCCTGTGAATAAAGGCCATTCTTTGAAAAGCGGTATTGTTTCTTAAGAACATAATGACTTCGATTGAAACTCATCAGAAAATAAAGGCCACATTTTGTTTTTCCCAAGTGTGGCATTTGTTTACATGTTTTGACTGTATAATTCAAATTGAAGCACAATGGCATATTACATACAACCATTCAAAATGAGAACCACTGCGTGATGTGGAAACAGAAATTAAATTGCGATAACAATCTCCTTAAAATGCTAACTTAACCTTCAAAGGAAACTTTTAGTCTGGATGTGTTCTTTTAGAAATGTTATATACAGTCAAACCTGCGCTAGTAGCCACCTACGAATAAAGGCCAACCCGTAAACAAATGTCAATCTTTTTAAAAACTGTCTTTGATTTTTTTAGAACAAAATGGCCTTCAAATAAAGATCACCTGTCAATAAAGGTCACATTATGTCTTTCTCAAGTTGGTCTTTGTTTACAGGCTTGACTGTTTGCATACTTGCACATTTGTTTTCTCTTTGCAAAAACGCGCGTCTTAGGTTTGTTACTCGGTAAGATATACCTCGTCAGAAAGATGTGACACACAAATTTACCCAGGCTTAATGCATTTTATAGACACTGCTGACATGAATTTTACAGAATATTTATTTGTTAATCAGCATCATACATTGGCATTTTATTCAATTATATTGCGCACCATACATGCACATCTCATCAGCTTTTATATAATTCACTTGAAGATTCAGCATACGCAATAAAAGTCAATGGATAATGTTTGTCTGAACCCATATTTTGTGTTAAACAAATTACAAGTGCTGATAACAGTCATAAACAATGAAATGGAATGCATCTGAAGAAGCTAGGAAGTGATACTTGTGCGTAAAAAGAATGTTTGTTTCTGGGAACCTGACTTACCTTAAATTACGCCCCGCGACCTTAGACTTTTTATTTGGTACGAGGAATGGTACATTCACTCTCTCACTTTCTTTACCTTTCCGCACACCTTCTAGAGCTAAAAATTCCCTCTCTTCTTATAAATCATATTATTAATCAGCATGTAACCGGAAACAAATATTTTAAAGCCTAATGTTTATTTCGAAAAGAAACGATGGAAACGCTCATACGAAAGCCAACAGAGATCTAAAAAAAATACAACAGACTGAAACATACTTAAGGTACAAAAAGTTATTCAATAAGGGCATAAGACGGAAACATGAAAACATTAAAACAAGGGCTATCAACAAAAACACCTGTGTATAGGGATTGATTCTTCGAAGTCATGTCATAATTTACAAAGAAGCACAGCCATGATGTTCTCACAATATTAGAAATATACAGAAATATATAATATATATACAGAGATTACCGAAATATAATAACACGGAAAATGAAGAGTGTATTTTTATAAAATGCATTACGAGAAGCCTTGTGTAAAGCGATTAAAGTAGTATATCGTGCACATACTCAACATAATCTGATTTCAAATATTAGACAAAAAATAAATGACTTAGTTTAAGGCGTTATTTTAGATCTTCTGAAGCAAAAATGTCATACAGAAACATTGAGAAACAATAAAAACAAATGGGACAAAATGTTTCTGTTGCTACTACATTGCATTTAGCACACTAAAGGTGTTATTCAAAATAACGTACGCGAAATGGGTAAAGCGGAACTTTTACGTCGTACAGCAGCTTCTGCTGACGCCGTACAGAAACTCCGTAATATGATTGAATTGGTGAATCCACCCACGCAAAATATGGCAGCTGAGTTTGGTGTGTCTCTATACACTGTAAACAGAATTATAGCCAAATTCTTAAAGCCAAAAAAGTGCCGTGTTCATAGGCTTAGTGAGGCCCAAATTCTGAAATGCCGTGCTCGATGATGGCGTCTTTATCTCCGTCACCACTGACGAGGTTATGTGCTGTATGTGCAGTAGTTATGGTTGACGTCTTGTGTGATACGTTCCTTCTAATGATACAGACCTAAACAAAACAAGTTCGTAAAACGAAGAGCATTTGCATCTGGGTTTATAGTTAGGGTCGGTGTTAGTTTCTACGGCAATTAATATTTGATTTTTTACCCGTAAAGGGGTTGAAGTCCGTGCAAAGTATTACATAAGCAAGATTCCAAAGCCATTTCTGAAAAAAAATATCTTCCGCGCCTTTTTCCTGTAACAGAAAAAGGTATGACCTTCCATTAAAATTCGGCTTCTGGTCACTCTGATGAATTTATCATTTATCTTCTGAACAAACACAAACGTTAACCATATAAAACTCATGCAGAATGGATGCCACAGAGCCTATATGATGCTCCCATTGACTGTGCTATTTGGAACACACTGAAACGTAGACTACAAAAACGCAACCGTACGACAGGACTGTGTTAAAAAGGCTCTTAAAGACGCGTGGAATAAACATGACCAGTCGTGCATAAACCGGACTTTAGAAAGCTGCCATAGAAGATGTAGAATGACATGGATCCCGGATTGGTGATCTATTGCAATAACACGTAAAATGAGTAAACATTTTAGCTGTGTTTAAAACAGATTCATAATAAATTGAACACCTCTCGTATATCTAACTTAAGACGCATAATTATTACACGTACAACAATGTTCTGATATTTTTACTTAAAAGTAAAGCATTGTGTTGCCAATACATACTTGCACATTTTGATACAAGTCTGTCTTGTCTAATATTTATGTATAATGTTAAAATGTCTTCCATTGTTTTGTGCTGTTTCATATAACTATTGTATAAATATGCAGTTTGTGTACAAATGATTATATTCCATGTCCATGTGGACCATATTGAAAATTGGTCTTGCACCAAACGTGTTATCCATGACAAACAAATGCGCTATTATTATTATTTTAGTATAAACAGTTCCTCTGAACAAGTGCACACTTTCTTTTGTGTGTGAGTACATTACTTAGAGTGTCATCCTATTAAAAACAAGTGTTTGTGATGCCATAGTCATTGATATGGTCCAAATGTTCTGAATTCCATTCACTTTGTACGCAAGGTGTTCAGTTATAAAGAGATTGACAATACAAATGTCAGAATAATTTCGTTTACATGCTTGGTCATGTACAAATGTACAAAGTTTGTCGATCCCAGTTGAAAACATGTAATATTCCAACAACGAGCACAATTGATATACTATGAATATACAAGAATATACATCAACACGAACTAGTTGTTCTAATAAAAAAATTGAGTCCAACGAAAATAAATGAAACCACAGTATTTGTATTATATCCAAAGATTTTTTAATAAGCAATGTATTTCACTAGGGTTGTACCTCGCACTCTGGGGTCATGTTGATTACTTTTCCTGCTTTAAAGGTAAAGAAACCCCATAAGAACACCTGAGTATAACCACAGACATTTAAACAGTCAGGTAGTTCATGGACAGCTTCTCCGCATTCCAACTTTAATTGTCTTGTCTGGACTGGGTTTCGAACTTACAACGATAAGGGGCTAGTGATTATTTCCAGATATTTTGAAGTAATGACTACTATTCATACGCCCGTCTTTATGAGATAGTGTTAAGGGAACCCCTACATTAAGACGGTTGGGCGTTAGGGTTGCGTCCACAAAACGGTCTTTAAGTTGAATTGTTCCCATATTCAATCTTCACCAAACTTGGTCAAGTCTTTTATTGGCATTATTTCGTTAGATCATACGCAAACTCGCCTTTGCCTTAAACCATGGCCGTTTCAGCAAACACATGCATTGTCCTCTCTCTCTCTAAGTTAAACAGTTTATTTTTATCCTTAATTCTCTTTTACTTTCTTCCGTTTACAGTTTGCAGTTCGGCAATATTGTTTACGTTGGATTCTTTTTATTCTAAAACCTACTTACACAATAGATAAAGGACAACTGAAAATATCGACTTGAAACTAGACACGATAATATGTTTTATAAACTAAGATAACATTAATTTTCTAGATAACGGGGAATAAAAAATACTTCGTATATTAATAAATATTCTCTGAAACTAAATTAGATTTTCAGCCGTAATGTCTATTTTAATTATTAATCAGGTTATACATTAATAATATCACTTTTATTAATAATATATTTTTCTCAGAATGTATGTCAAATGTAAAACAAACCGCTCATATACGAGTAGGTTCACATTACTAATTAAAACCAGCCCTATATACAACAAATACAGTAAACCCCTGTTATTTAGACTACGGGAAAACATCTTAACAGTAAGCTGGGTACGTATTCACAAAGCATCTTAAGATTTTCTTTAACTTAAGTCGAAGTTTTTACTTTAAGTGTAAATTTTTTTTTTAATTTGTAAACCAGTCATCAAAAGTGTGAAAATGAATTATCATTTTCATAATTGGCATCTTTGGAACAACGATAAAATCATATTATTGTGATTTCCTCCTTTATATTAGTACAAAAAAGTAAAGGAAAAAGTCGAATTTAAGGAAAAATATAACTTAATTTAAAAAAATACTTAAGATGCTTTGTGAATACGGACCCAGGTCACCTTATCAAGTTGAAATAAAGAGAAAATATTGATTACTGGTTGTTGAAATAATATGGTTTTAGATCGCAATGATCATTGAGCAAAATGGTCTGTATGTGTTACAGTGCAACTTCTCCAGTGCGGCCCCCTCTTGAGAAACAACCTCCCATTCAGCTGTATACTTTTACCCAACTACCATTTAACTATAGATTTAACAACATCTCAACAACGACATAGTTTTGCCTCATCCAAAGAGTGTTGCTTTGGAGAGGTTGCACTGTGTTACACTAAACGAAAACCAAGAATATTATTTAATTAGTCTGTGAGTTGCGGCGACATACATTGTTAGCCATAGACGCAATATATTGTATCATTAATCATTAACAAATGTGATGTACTGATTCCAAAGCCATACACGCAAGACCGGTTCTGGGGACAAAGACTTCAATACATCAAAGTTACATTTAAACAATCGTTGAGAAATACATCCGAATCTGAATTTGATTCAGAACACAAGATAGGGAAGGCTACTACAAAGACATAATAAATACTTCACATGGAACGACGCGAAAGCCTTCATGATTATTACATGATACGTATGACGTAAAAACCATGTCCTAAACCATTTAACCGATAAACCCATTGTTTTCCATTTTGTAATTATATCAGAAACCAGTGATATATAATTTCTGGATTTCACCACAAGTTTCTGGGCCAACTGGAAACAAGAAAGATGTGAAGCGTCATAGGATTGGACCAAAAACATACTTAAGTCAATGTGTGCAAATTCTTGAAAAGACACAGACTGAGGCGTATACAGATTTCAACACTCTACATCCAAACATTAATATATCACAGAGGACATTTGAAAAATACAAGCCATTTTTCGTGAAGCCTGTTAGAGTGAAAGACAAATGTACGTGCTGTTATAGATATCATGTGGAATTTGGTCACGCGTTCAGGCGATGTATGCAATTACGCACTGCACTTATAAAGAAATATAATATAAACAGTGAAGAATATCCCGTGTTTGATCACTCTGTGGATTTGATAGAAAAAACATTGTGTGACCGAGTGGATGGTCATTTTTGTATGCCATGCTTAAATCGTGAATGTACAGTATGTGGAGTCAGAGAAAATTTGTTCATGCCTAGAGAATTAGATGCCTCAGAAAGTGCCGAAGAAGTAGATTGGGAGCGGTACGAATATAGAAATTTCACATACAACGGGACACAGATAAAGCGTAAACTTGTTCTTGTTAAGTAAAACACTAAAATTGGTGAACTATACCAGCATTTAATTTCGTTGTTAGGGACATTTCCAAGTCACAACTTTAGGGCAGATTGGCAACATACGCAAGCTAAACGTCTGATAGAAACATTACCAGTTGGCGACGTATTGGTTGTTCATGACTTTTCGGAAAATTACCGATGTACAGAGAAACACGAAATTCAAAGTAGCTATTTTCAGAAAACAGAGGTTTCTATCCATGTTTCCATTATATACAGACATGCCATTCTGGAATATGACGGAGTTGAAAGTATGCCTCATGACCCACAACTCATACGGGAGCAGTTCTTCGTTGTCTCGCCAGACAAAAAACATGATCATCATTTCACGTTTCACGTGCAGACACTCGTGCATGATCACCTTATGAGTATGTCGTATCCACTGGCAACTATCCATGAATACACTGACGGTTGTGCTGCTCAATACAAAAGCCGACACTGCTTTGGGTCTTTAACACTAGCAGCAACCAAATTTAATTGTACAATAATAAGAAATTTCTATGAAACCTCGCATGCAAAGGGACCTCAAGATGCAGCCGGTGGCTATCTAAAACAACAAGCGGATCTGGCTGTTTTAAGAGGAAAAACAGTTATCCAGTCGGCAAAAGATTTTTTTGAATTTATTTCAAGCGAGTTATCAACCCCAAAAGAAGCAGCAATATGCAAGTCCCGCATATTCCGATATGTGCCTGAAATTCCTCGCAACGAAGCTTGTTATTACAAACAGATAACTTCAATACGAAAAATACATCAAGTAATCACAACGTCTTCAAACACTATAACCTGTAGATGGCTGTCATGTTACTCATGTGATTCATGTTTTCACGGCTACTACCAAAACTGTGAGAATTTGACTTACACTGGTGCGCCTACATTTACGAGACTGGTTATTGACGACAAAAACGAACCTGTGACTGACATGTCGGATCTGTCTGATACATGTATAACAAACCTGATACAAAATGGTCACATTCTGGCAGTCCGTGCTGAAAATGATGAATTCTATTTACTGGAAGCAAAATCAGAACCATTTACTTTAACAATGGACAAAACTGATGATTATCAAACAACCTACGTAGCTGGTACGAGTGTAATTAAAGGACTATATTATGAACGTATGAAAAAATCTATATTTGAATACAGACTACTACCGAAACATATAGCATTCGTACCGACATTGTCAGTGTTGAGAATTTGTAGTGAAGTTCAAGGCAAACGAATCAAGTTAAATGAGGATGTTCATCAAACAATTGTTAATACTTTAGACGAAATCGCTTAAACAGTGATATACAATCGTATCTATTAAGGTATGAATGCAGTATTGTGTACGCATTTGTTTAAAATTACTTATTGATGTAATTATACAAATACAAATTACAGTCAAACATGTCATTAACGTCTCTTCTATTTATCTATCATTCGTATCCATCATCACTACGACTACGTTGTCAAAAACAAATATAACTCTAACAATAAACCATAAATAAACGTCATAGACAGCGTAAGATATACTTTTTTGACGTAACGTCATGTTACGCTAACAGGAACGATTAACGTGCGATTGGTCTTATGTCTTAGTTAGCGAGAAAAAGTATGTCTTAAACATTAATACACGTATGTCTTATAGTTTATTCACGATTTAGGATTATGAAGTTATATTTTGGCCATCCATAAAATATATTGGTCTGCAGTAAGGCGAGTTGATAACCATTCAATATCTTTTTAAACGATTTGGCCATTTCTTTGTTTCTTTATCCCATGTACAAGCAAATAATGCTTAGCTGCCTACCTACCTATCTAACCTATCCGCTGTTAAAAATTTGGGTCGTGAGTTTGATACAATATTCTACAATATTCTTTACTCCGTATTTTACTTCTCCAGTAGTTACGTACCTCGATGCAATTATGACATGGTTACGAGACGGTTTGGATTTAAAAAAAGGATAAATTATTTAAATGTACTTTGTTTTCCCGAAGAAACGGAAGAAGAGGTATGCATTAATGCTCAATGACCATCAAACAACACATAATTAATTGGAATAAGTACGGAATAAGTATGCTTTAAATCGCCCTATTGCATTGACATATTATAACTTCTTCGATATTTTCCAGACGGCGGTCTCAAGTAGCTTCTGGCTTAAGCGTTCTTTTTGGTTACATACTCAAAACAAATAGCGAAGGTATGTCAGGAAATGTTTTATTTTATTTATGTTGACTGTTGAAAAGCGTGTGGAAAAGTAGTGAAGAGTGAAAGTGCAAGTACCATTCCATGGCTATAATTTAAAGCCTACGGTCACCAAGAAAATATGAGATAGGACGGGTGACCAGAAACAAAAACGTTTTACGCCTTAGGCCTATGGGGATTGTGGTGAGTTCTACATAATCAACATACGTGTAGTAAACAGGAAGAATACGAAACTTAGAAGGGACAATGAAGCTTTGATTTGAACATCCATCCATCCATTAAGTACGTAATAATTCCTGGCAACAACATGCAAAATAGATAATGATGCAAAGCTTCGTTAGGTTCGAAATAAAAAATAAGAAGAAATAGAGTTAATTCGGTCTATATATTTCATTTTACGAGAGACAAAAACATACTTAACTTCAGGAAATAATACAATCTTTGGTGGTTGTAATGAAAATGGAATCCGGGATTAGTCTATTAATGAACTACATTAACACATTACATTTCTGTATTATGGATGCATAACAGTTCGATTTAAGAATTTCAGTTTAAGTAGTAACAACAAACCTAAGCTATAGAGTCCCATTGTTTTGCCCATAATATTTTTTTAAAACAAGGCAAAAGCACCGTGCCATGTAATTTTTTTGTTACATTCGATATCATATATAATTCATGTTCATTCTGGATATTGCTACACTACATTAGTCGTGTTTTTTTGAAAAAAATAAATAATACCTTTGTCAAAGTACATCCTTCCTGTAAATGAATAGTACGAAGTGATCACCAGGACGCGCTTACATTTACATACAATTTATCTTACTACACAAGCCACATAACCATTATCTAAACATCAAAATACATAACCAACAAATACTAAAAATGCATAAACACAAATCTTCTACCAACACACATCACATCTTCATAAACACCAAACCTCGCACCAACTTTAACCATATCTGTATCATAAACACTAAACCTCATTTATACAACACAAATCACATTTACATAAACACCAAACAATACACACCACATCTACATAAACGCCAAAAACTCGCACCAATGAAAACCAAGCTATCTTAACGCCAAACCTCACAAAAACATTTATAGTCCGACAACGACCTGTGGTTTCCGTAATATATAAATATCAGATATTTGACCGACATTGCTGAGACTATGTAGGTAGTCAAGATGCTATGGGTTCGAAACCCCTATGGAGTTTTTCCTTTCCATTCTTATTTTATTTTTGGCATTTTATTTTAATATTTGGAATGAATTTCATAAGTATTTCATTTAATTTCATGTGATTTCAATTTCAATTACTCCTTCGTTAGCCGTATCTGTACTGGAGCCACTGTCAGAATCTAATGATTTGCTTTGTTATATCAAGTTATAACATGACATCGTCTGCGTACTTAGGAACATTATTTGAACAGAACTTGATTTTGATTGCATATAATATAATGTTATACCCTTCTTAATATAAATGCACCGAAATCACGAGTACTGCATTTTTTGAAAACAAGTATTGACAAGATTAAGGATACGAACCAACACAATTCAGTTTAATAATGTTGCTAGTGCGGCACAATGATTTCTGGACCACGTAGGCCTCTTGCAGTGGCCTATAAATGTAAGAGGTCGACAGTGGCCTACAAATGTAAGGTCGTGTTTAGTAATGTACTTGGTCATTGTATTACTTATCCCGATTTTAAAGAAAAGAACAGTCGATGACCTTTCGTCACGACTGTCTGTTCGATTTCTATCTATAACCATAACTATGTAAACAAAAAATACAAATACCCCTAAACGGCTCACACCAACCATTATCCAATATTATTACCCCTCACTTTTTTCGTAATGTTAATTTCCCATAGGCAAACAGGTAACATTTTTACTGTTACATTCATGGTACCACGTGACTGAACATTTTTTTTACTGTCACTGGGTGATAGTAAATTTTTAACAGTATTCTTTTTACTGTCACAGGGTAATAGTAAATTTCTAACAGTATGTTTTTACTTCGGCCTTGGGTAACAGTACTTTCCTCAGGCTGACATTTTTACTGTTACCCACAAAGCTATGTGTTATTTATATACTATTGCAAAAAATAGCGTTATTCACATTGCAAAAAAGCATAGCTCACACCAATGACCATAAAACTGCGTTTGTTACATGTTCGAATGAAATGAAAGCAATGTACAGTATTCCCTCTGTTGCGTCACCTCTCTACAACGGTTCCCTTTCTGCAACGACAACGCATGTTCCTCCCCTGCAATTTCCACGTATTTTTGTAAAAGGGAAATGGAGGGTGGCAAATAAGTACAAGCCATTATGCCAAGAGCATAGGTTAGATGAACACCCAACTGTACATGGCTGAACATTTGTTGAAAAAAATTGCTTGCACTATTTGTTTACTTATAACTAGCCTTGAAATAGGCATAGATATGGGTATTCGGAGGGTACTGTGCTCACAAAAGATGTGTGGTGTCTCATAAGCCAACTTGCCTGGTCCTTTCAATAGGGGTGACACTATAATAAACAAAACCTTAACTGTTACCTTTTATAGGGACTATTCACGTGTTTACATGTTACACAATACTATCATTTGTTTATATGAACATTTAGTAATTCGCACATTAGAGAGATAATTATATAAAATGAACACCTTAAAGTATAATCAGATAGAACATCAAATTTGGTTAATTTCATTCGTATGTGTACTCGTTCTAAAAGAAAGCAATTTTCATAAAACCTGGAAACGACATTTAATTAGTTTTGACTCTTTTATTGGGAGATAATTGATTCTTGAAAAAATGTGAGGGATTTGCAATTACTGTCCATCAATGCCGTGTCAAAGTCAAAGATCTCTAATCGGAACTGGCCATTTTGATTCATTTTTCTTGCAAAAAAAATCTTCTCATCTGTGGCGTTGATTTTGTGACAAAGCAAGCAAAAATGGGATCAGACCACTGGAGCATGCATTTTTCAATTATACCCATAGTATTCATCATTATGACAAGATAGAATTTAATTATTCCAATAATAGGATTTCCTATTTTCCAGAACACTGGTTTATCATTAAGAGAATCCATGCAGTAAAATATTTTATTACAGAAACTAATGCGAAAAAATCATTTCAAAATCAGTCATAGTTTTGTCAAAAATTTAATCCAATTGTCACGAAGAATTTTGATTAGCATTGTACACAACAGGTATTAGAAACATCCGGTTTTCACGTTCGACATTAGCATAGAAGTATTTAAAATATTCATTAAATGCATAGAGGTCCGTTGTGCTGACAAAGAATCGCTTTAATCCAAACACAGAAGCAGCAGGGGAGTTATCACTATAATAGCATCGTTTCAGTATTGCAAACATGCTACACGTTTATGAATAGCATTAAAGCGTAAATACAATTGGATCGAACAGCTAGTCACAAGCGACAAAGCAAAACAAAAATCATCGTTCAGGCTTAATTAACATTTTGTTTTTGAAATGAAGCGATGTGGATATATTGCGATAGCGGTTTAGTTGCTAGTTTTCCGACGCATGTTTCATGTTTCACTGTTTCATGTAATTACTTCGTAGAAGAAAAACAATACAATTTAGTTTAACTGAACTCCTATTCGATCAAAAATATTTGTTTGGAATGTTTTAGAGTGGTTGCTGTTTTTTCATAGTTTTGTTTTTGCTTATAGATGATTGCCCACATCTTGCCATTTTCTGTCAATGATGCTATGTCTGGTTCCGAAAAGCATTCCCGGATCCCGATTTGAAATGTCCAATGGTGTTTGTGCATGTATCTACAGATCGTACCCTCCTGGATTTTGAGTACGGTCCTCAGCTGTTGTACCTTCCTATGCGTTGGGTGGGCTTTGGAAAAGTAATATTTTGAGGAAATAATATGGGATGTTTTGTATATCCTTTATATGTATGATCGGCTTTGTGAAGGTAGTATTTTGTAGAAAGAAGATGGGATGTTTTGTATGTCCTTATTTGTAAGATGGGCTTTTGGAAAGGTTGTATTTTGGGGAAAGAAGATGGGATGTTTTGTATGTGGTTTCTTCAAGGTATTCTTATCGATATCTGATATAAATCCAAAGATTATTTTCCATTGTATGCAATCATAGACGGTATCAAATGCATATGATATTGTTTTGTCATTTTTTTATTGTCGCCCTTATGTTTACTGAATATCTGTCACGTTGCTATAGGCAAGAAAATTAGTTGGTTGCTGTGTAGATTCTAGTGTTTCAGGTTTCTTGGGGATTGAAGTCGTGTAGGTGGGTTTGCTCTGTTTTTGACCTTTTTTCATGTTTTCTGTGAATTTTAGTTAATGGCTTATTTCCATACCACGTGGTATATCGTGTAAATCTGCATTTACTTCTATTCATGAAGTTGCTGGAATCTGAACCAACGAAGCACTTGTCGGGAAAATTCTGACATTCGTAAATGCCAATAGATCACTGCTTTGTTTATGACATCGGTATCGTATACGGTTTAAAAGGGTATTCTATCAAAGATTGTATAAAAGACATTAAACTATCCTAACAATTTCCGGACGCTACACCCAGACGCATCGTCTCATATAAGATATACAGAACAAATATATACTAGACGTTTTGCTGGTCCCACTGGGGAATAAACTAAGTTATATTAATATCCGGGGTTTTTGTATAGTTTGATATTTATAATTTTGCACCTGTCAATATTTTGCCCGCCTGGGGAGGGGGCGGCAGGATACACGGGATTTTAGACAGAATTTGATCAACTTAATGACTCCGGGTCCATCGAAATAGACGTTGGCCTGGTTTTACATCACTGTCGCATTTGATAGACCAAATAGGCTATAGGGTAAGGATTTAGACAAATACGGTTGTCTCTAGGGTGGGAATTTAGTCATCAAACGTTTTAAAATGTCAAATTTCCTTGGGTCAGACCGCCCCCCCCCCCCCTCCGGGGGGCGGGCAAAATATTGATAGGTGCATTATAATGCAACATGAAGACGAACTATCTATACAATTGTCCAGTATTTGTTTTTATGAATATCAAACAATACAAAATACGGATTTTAAAATAACTTAGTTTGTTCTTAATTATTTATTGTTTATTCCTTTATTTGGGTTTTACGCCGATTCACCTAAACAGTTTTCCTGGACGGTGTTTACCCTTCCACAATGAACACCGACAACTTCTTCTCCACATGTGGGAGGAAATCGACATTGTTGTCAATTTTCATGGAAGGTATGACCTGCCTCGACCGGAAGTCGACCCCAGGTCATCGGGTCACAAATCCTGCACACTGACCACTGGGCCACAGCCAGGGCTTAACTATTTTAAGAGGAGAAATTCAAAGCCCGATTAATGTAAAAAGATTGCTGCCCCTTGTTTGGTAGTAGAAAAGCGTTTTGTCGAATTGGTTGTTTTGGGGAATCTTTTTAAAGTTGTATCGGTTAATCAGAAAAAAAACATGAAAACCGGAATTCTCAGAAAACCGGACTTTTGGTCGAGTCTGGAAGGGGTGCAGTTTTCAGGGGGGTTACTGTATATATGTATTCCATTAGTAAGTTATTTTGATCTAAAAGCTAGTTATTAACTTTGCTAAGACATGTTTATAAAAGCGTATCCTTGAGCTTTTGTAATAAGTTTCGTTTTATTATTAGTTATTTCGAAATCAGGAATCTAATTTCATTTGAACGTAATAATGATAAATAGTAATACAAAAGTTCTTCGTGGATTTAAATGTTATTTACACCAAATGCATGCTGAGTTCTTCCGATAATGTCGAAATATATCGGCAGCATTTGTCACACAGAAGACGTAGGCCATAATTATGTACAAATTCAGCTGTAATTCATTTTTATGTTTTATTAGAGACGTCCACAGAATTAAGATTCATTAATGATACTGTCCCTATGAACAATTTTAGTAAGTTTTCATTGTTACGTAAAGGCTATTCTTAAAAAGGTTTTATTTGCAGTTACGCGATTGATATATTCAAAAATCCCCGATCCAAAATATCTTTGAGTGATTTTTCGTATCTTTTTCAGCTTTCCGTTTTAGAACGTGCATGATTGTAATGTGAACGAATACGTAAAATTCAAATTTTTGGGCCGACGAACCGCACACCAACATAAGAATAGCGACGTGAGATAGAATAATGAAAAAAAGATAGAATTGTGACAGCAGTTCGTTATATACTAGCGGACAATCAATCAAACTATTTTTTCTTGATTCTCTTCTACTACTAGTCGATTTAAAACCTCTACAGAGCTTATGTTATTCTGTTTATATCTTGCCGACTCAAAATAAAACTTATCTTATCTTATTATCTTATCTATTTACCTTGTTTTCTTCAAGCAATTGCCAATTTCTCCATCTGAATCACTCCTATCAACAATGGAGGACAAATAGCCTTAGAGTTAGACATATGTTTTCAACCACCATAACAACACGCGCTGCGCATAGGTTTTGAACTCATGAACACGTGGACAATAGACATATCGCTTTACCAAATGAGCTAAATTGAGGGCTTATGAGGGTGTTGAGACTTTACAGTGTCCACAGCAAACAAAATATCAACATAAGTAAGATATGCCTTTGTGTTGAAGCATACCATATTGAGAGTTACCAGGAGTAGCAGTATATAAATGTAAAGTTATAACCTATACAGTAACATGTGTTGTTCATGATGAAAATGTGAGTTTGTTGCAATACTAACTCATATTGAAGTACAGTCAAATCTGTGTCAGCAGCCACCTCCAAATAAAGGCCAACGTGTTCATAAATGTCATTTTTTTTAAAATGCCATTGAGCATTTAGACCAAACTGACCCCGGAATAAAGGTCACCTGTCATGAAAGGCCACATTATGTATTTCCCAATGGTGGCATTAGTACAGTGCTTTGACTGAACATCGACTTAGCTAGCTGGCAAATGAATTCTGGTTGAATATATGGAGAACATAATAAAGTAAATGTTAATAAACTAGTACTGTTCTATTTGGTCACATAATTGACAAAATCTTATAGTTTATTAATGTTCTCATATATTATGCATTCTTACCAGATTTACCAAAGAGCCAATGCCAATATATAGTTCCTTGAAGATCCTCATAACCACCTTTTCTCTCTACCCCCTCGATTTGCCGTTGCTTGCTGAATATGGAGTTATTAGAACACGTGACACATCCATTTATTAGGAATGCTATATTTGGAAAAGTTATGAATTTCGTAAGAAAAGAAAAACGGTCGCATTATCATTATTATTTCAACATTGAGATCAGAATGGCAATACTGTACTGTAACATGAACACATGATTGAATATATAATATATCGATGTAAATACAAATGTATTCAGTAACTATACTAACATACCATTTAAGCGCTTTTGTGACGGTACCATTCCTTAAATATGGTCTTGATATATAATAGATTGTGAAAACATAATAGCCCTTAAGTATAACGCTTAATATCCCCCCGTAAATTCTTACCAAAATCATTTACAAACACGCAACACTGGCGTCCAACTTACGGTGTATTCCTCTAAATCAATCAATTAGATAAATACAATATGTACTTACTATGTTTTATGATTACACACTACATCTCTAATATATGTCTTAGATATCAGTATTTCGGAGTATACTGCCGCATGGACGCCTTCTAAACCTTCTTGCGTCTAATGCACTGTGTGTTTTGTATAAATACGCCCACATTAATTGTACTTTATGGAGTTATGTCTTTTTCAACATATAAGTCCATGTTATTTTATTTTGATTTTGCTTGAAGATGTTGCATCTTAAGTGGTGTTTGTCTTTCAAAACGCTTTTAGTAAACAACAATAGTTTTGGTGATTTTGTTTTCTGTAAGACAACCGTCTGTGATAGATCACTAAAAGACTATCCATTTTATATCAGACATTAGATATCTTGAAACCAGACCGATCAACACCATGTTGTTGACAACGTAATTACGCTGATACTTTAACTAGGGTGGTCTTAGTGGGATAGTCTTAGTAGCTTTATCATAAAACTTACTAAAGCTAATGATAAAGGACCTCTTAGTGAATTGGAAAGAGAACTAAAAGTTGCTTTACATACCATAGATGAGCTGATGTATATAGTACGTGGGTAAAAGATCGATTATCACGATATATTTCAACGCCGATATAATATCGCGATAACATATTCAAACACTGACCATTTAAATTAAATTGAAGTGTATGCTAACTACATCGTAAACAATTCACTGTCAATAACTAAGACGCATTTTCTTAAATTTCCAGTCAAGTGCATCGTAAAATATACTTTTTATAATGTGGAATCTGCTTTTTGTTTACTACATGAATAATACTTGTTTAGAATACATCAGAATATGAATTAAATATCGCAATATCATTTTTCCTAACAGTATCTATCCCTAGAAATGTGGTCAATACCTGAGATGAACTGACAAAACCGGGGTGGACAATTATATCTTGTTAACCAATTGTGTCACACCAATGACAAAGATGATTGAGAAAAGGAGTCTATCCTAATGTACGAAATTGGAATGTTTAGAAACATGTCACATGTCTGTGGTGGCTGTGTATTCGGAACGAATTAATGAGAAAAATATGAAGTTAAAGCATTCAACATAACAAATGTTCACTGAGATAATTTGCTAAATATCTTTGTAGATAAGTCACTTGTTGAGAACAATGCTGGTCCTGGAATACATGTTAGCTCAACTCCCTGTCGGTATATAATCCAAAAGTGTTAAAATAGACATAAAACCAAAATTATTTTTTAAAGTACATTTCATTTCTTTTTACACTTTTTTTTCATGGCTTTATATTTAATCTACCCTGTCAATCAATGCGTGCTACTAGTACTAGTACTGTGTAGACTTTGTTTTCGTGCTGGTCTTATCCAATTGTTGCCAATAATTGACTTAATGTTTATTCCTTGCCTATCCTCTAAATCACGTGCTTGTTTATATAGCCTATCACATGTTATCCTTTCTCTATTTTATTCATGATTAATGGCGCCATTCTGATACGAAGTACAATAACAGATTAATTGAGAAAGTTGTCTTTTTAAATGAAACATTTTAATTTATTGTCCAAACATTGGTTAAAACTTTTTCTTCAGGCTCCAGCATTGTATTCTTTTGGCGATTTTGGTGATGTGCTCATCCGACGATATGATTTAATCACGAGCCATAGGAAACATAATTATTTATAAGCAATTTCATCTAGATCGTAAATCTGCTTTGTATTCGCCAACGGTGACAATCCTATTGAAGGGAAAATCACCTTTATTACTTTGAGAGATCATGAGAAGGGCAAATGAGCCGTTAACTATTTTCTTAATACGGGTCTGGTAAATGATAAGTACTTTTAATCTTTAATCTAGAACTGCGTTCGATTATCTGCATTAACTATCCAACATAACACATTGTACTTAATTATTCACCAATGACGTAGAACTTTTTCTCCACAAAGCCTCGAACAACCCCCTCCAAATAAAAGAAGAAATACTTCCAAACATGTTTGTGCACGTATTGTTCCTGGAACACTGGTTCTCGTCATTTCCCGTGCTCACTGCGGTTCAATTATATTTTGCTTCCAAGGAGCAGGTACCAGTTGGACCGAATGGAGTGTGTGTCATTTTAATTCAAGCTTTTGTCTTTGTACACCAAGTGCGTTTGCTTTTTGTCTCAGCATATTGTCTGATAATAAATGTGTTATTAACTTCAACTTCACTGTGATTATGTGATACATTTTGTCACGGGAAGTAGTTTGAAATATGGTCTGGTTAAACTAAGTGTATAGCTTAGACGGGCAACTTAGATAACTAATTATACGCTTGTGATGATGGGTAAACAAACGTTATTGTCTTCTATCTCAGCTATTCTGAAATGGAGGCAAATTTCGTACAACGAAAAGTTAACCATAACTCATAAGTTGTGTAATTTAATTAATACTGGCTAGAAATAAAATATACATTGCACTGTTTTTGCATCATATTAATCCTTTTATTCAGTGATCTTTTATGTTTTATATATATAGTTATATATATTTTGTAAAAAAGAAGTCTAACTTCAGTAAAACGGTGTTTTTTTTCAAGCATATATAATTATTTAGTTATGAATCCATTAATAAAATTAATAAAATTATTAAGGTGTAAAACAAATGTTTGTTTCTGGTTACACGATCTATACTATATTTTTTCCCGGACACTCGATCTGGACTTTTTATTAGGCGCTAGGATCGGCACTTCCGCCTACTCGTTTATTTATACCTATCTACACGCTTTCCAAACTCCAAAATAAATTTTAAATATCAAAAGAAATCCTTACCTATCTACTCTATTTTTAATGAGCATTTAGTCAGAAACAAAGACTTATATACATTATGTAAGTCTTTGCCAGAAGCAAGACCTAAACAAGGATTTAACATACATACACGTACGTGTATTAAGCTATAATTATTGTCCTATATAGAAAACTACATGTATACGATTAGTGGACATTTCAAAAAGTGCAGACATATAAAAGTCTGTATATTTTGTTGATGTATTTGTGACTTGCTTAGACTGAACATGGGTGATGCTGGTTGTAAGAAATTTTGTGTAGGTGTCAAATAACATATTTTGAATTAGAACACAAATATAGTTCTTTTCCTCGGGGACGTATATATATATATATATATATATCTATAGTTGTGGTACTTCTTATATTACATACCTTGTGTTAATACTGATGATTTAATTATAACATCGTTAGATGTCATTTATCAAATTGTATTGATACTTTGTCGCAGGCTTTAAAAATCTTGACTCATTTGATTCTACACGTACGATATAATCAGAGAGGCGTGTTGCTGGACAAGTAGGTGGGATCGACTTATCATCATTGACATGCGCACACGTATAAATTGAAGACCTGACGAATGAATTAAATGCTATTTTCATAACAACTGGCGTTCATCATAAGCATTAGTATATTTTTTTTCATATTTTTAAAGGCCATTAGCTTTTTGAATTTAGTAATACAGAACAGCGGATAAAATGATGGTAAAATATAAGAAATATATATATTATATTAACTTTATTTAAAATAATATTTACATAATGCCTTTCTTTAATATCGATAGTTTCGTAACGTTTATATTGCCAGTAAAAGTCAGTTTCACTGACAAGACATCTTTCTTGGTAAAATAAAACCATCGTTGATTTTTAACATCCAAAAAGCTAATGGAGCTTTATTGTGATCCTTGAACGTATCTCGAAAGTACGTACGCTCCGTTTTTGTTCATATATACATATATTTAGTTTTTAATTTATTTATATAGAATCCATGTATAGTAAAAACAAATCTTATAAGAAACACACACAAAAAAAACACACACACACAAAAATACAACAAACCAGGTAACTTTATTTAGTCAATAAAACTAACTTATAACACGGTTTTCATGGATTAATTCGAGAGAGACCATGCAACATATGGTCAGGAACATTTTCCTGGTGCAAACTTCATTGTCCATTCGTTGTTTTTATTTGGGCATGTCAAGGACTTATATATGTATGTATATAAGTCCTTGGGCATGTGTATACACAAAAACTTAGCTGCCCTGTTCTCCAAGTTTCGAAATTGCATGATACTCGTTAGGACCGACAACCGGGATAAAACGGCTCGGATGCCAATTAGCTGTGACCCGGAAGTGTCAAATGTCAGCGAATTTTGAAAACGTAGTTTCAAGCAAATCACAACAACATTGATAATTAGAGTTCACTGAAGACATTTGTACGTTGTAAGTTATTTATTTCCTTTGTAATTGTATAAATGAGTACAACGTATCCTGTTGATACCGGATATTCCTCTCAGCTGGGAAAATTGCAGTGATTAGGATCGTGGTTTCGTCCCTAAATATTTTCGCCTGTTGAAATTACTAGAATAATATCCTATGTATTATTTTGAAATAATTGGACTGTCGTTGAACTGGCCGTCATCGAG
Organism: Lutraria lutraria; assembly: GCA_964023205.1. Taxonomy (NCBI): domain Eukaryota; kingdom Metazoa; phylum Mollusca; class Bivalvia; order Venerida; family Mactridae; genus Lutraria; species Lutraria lutraria. Next base: position 18,047,670 of record OZ026846.1, read on the forward strand.
TTGGACTGTCTCGGAAGTGGACTGTCAGTGTCATGGAAATGTGCTTTACTTGACCTGACACCAAAATCAGTTTTTTAAATCTGCATGGCTTAAATTTGGCACCCCTTAAATTGGCCACACATAAGCTTTGAATTTATCCTGCAAAGTACACATAACCTCCCATAAGTTAAAGAATTTTACTTACTTTTTAACTTGTAGCGGTGTGTTATATTGTTTTTATTAATTGGCTGAGATAGGACTCCAACCAGATTAGCTCAGTTAGCAGGAGGTCACAGGTTCGAGCCCTGCATTGGAATTTGGATACATTATTTTCCTCCTAGATTACATTTGGTGCTGACTGTGAGTCAGGGCCTTTTTCCAATAATTGGGAAGGGGTCTTAGCCTTTCATTTTGGGAAATTCAAGTGCCAAATTTGAGAAGGTTAGACTTAGACAACCGACTTTTTTACCGAGTTAGAATAGCATTGTATTTTTGGGGAATTTCTTGCCTGAAATTGGGACAAAACAGTCGTTTTGCAATTGGGAAGTCACCGAATTTGGCCTCTGTTATAGAAGGAAAAAAAGCCCTGCTCTGGAAGACATTTTCTAGCTGGATAAATAGAAGGTGCGAAATTTAGAAAGATAATTTTCAATCAACCAGTCCAATTTGTCGGAAAATTCAGACTTCTTGAATACTCTGCCGGAGGACTTGGTTGTCTTCCTGAGCACTACCACCACGCCAGGAATTAAGAATAACTGGAAGATTTGATGAATAACATGTTTTATTGAGGCGCAAATTATCTAATACAAATGGCCAACAGATTTACCAAAGGGGAGTCACTCGGACAACCAACCGTACTGGCGCTGTGTGTGACTGTGACTAGCCATGGAATCCTAGAGCTAGGAGGAAGCAATGGCTTGGTTAGTCGAATTCTAAAGAGTCTGTGGTTGTCACTTTGAATAAAAAGGAAAAGGAAGGTGGAATGTACATGTAGCGATGTGGTATAATATTGAATAAATTTTTTAATTGACTGCCACTCGGATATTCACCAGTCTGATTTGCTCGGTTGGTAGAGAATCTGACATGCAAGCAGGAGATCGTAGGTTCAAGCCCTGCATTGGGACATTATTTTTCTCCTCCTATTACAAACCTAAAATTAACTTGATTGACATAAAAACGACATCTTTTTAGAGTACAATTTAGAAATGTGGCCTATAAAAATGTTCAGTATTGAAGCAATTTTGTGGCCCATGCTAAACTTTTGTATACTTTCATTTCAGATACACAAGGAACTGATTAACTGAACAGAATGTTGACGACAAGGACAAGACTCAAAGGTTGGAAAAAAAACCCAGATGGCTTATCAGTAGGCAAATCAGCTGGAAATTTGTCAATGTTATTATTAACTAAGTTAGCCTTAAAATTAGATAAAAAATAATTTCGAAGGTTTGGAGTTTCATGACAGATCTGACCCTAAATTAAGATGCATGTACATAAAAAAATGTAATAAGCTCTCAATTTCTAATTTTTGGGGAGATAATAATTTTAAATGAAACCATATTAATTTTTGTATTTCTTTTCTGTAGATTCTGTGGCTGTTGACAGTTTGAGGCCTTGATTTAAAAGAACTATTTTCAAAATTAAAAATATTAGTGCTTATTTTCAACTGAGATGAAAAAAATATTTTATTAACTACATTAGGAATACTTATATATATATACATGGGTATCAGCTTACCGACCAATTTAAACACTGACATTTTTCATTTTTAAATTACTGTTATCGACTAATTCTAAGAATTTTCAATATTTCTGGTAACTTCCTTCTATGTTGGATTAATTACCTATTTGTAATGTACCAAATGTTAATCCATGGTTTCCATATCTGTATTGTGTGTTATAACATTGTTGTTTTTTTGCTTAACGTTTTAATAATTCACAAGCATTTTGCATGAGATGATATAATTCAGTGACAGTTCTTATAAACACTTGCTGTCAACACTTCCGTTTTAGGAACAACACTATACTTCCTTGTTGCAAAGTTTTTGTGCTTTTATTAGTTTCCAATTAATTTCTTAAGCTGAAACACCATTTTATAGTAACCTAACTTGGAAAAGAAATGTGAAATTAGCATGACACCTTTCTTTTATGACAAATGACTGTTTCTTTAAAATACCACATTCAATCAGTACAAAACTGGATGATGAACTTAGATATACTGTAGTGAAAAATCAGGTACAGTGCAACCTCTCCAAGGCAATACACTTTGGGAGTAGCAAGATTATGTTGTTGTTGAGAGGATGTTGCTCTAGAAAGATTAAAATTAAATGAATAAACTATGCAATTGTCTGTCGCCTGCTAAAATTACATTAATGTACCCTATACTTTATTTGCTGTAATACAGTATATCTTATAAATGTTCTCTGTTTGTAACTATTTTCACACCTTCCTGCTACTTGTACAATGCCCTTTTCATACTGTGATATAAAAAGTTGATAGTATCCTTTTGTTATATAAATTGCAAACACAGTTGATGTTTAGCACCTTTTATTAACAAATGGTAATGGTTTGCTTGTTTAGCAAAATTTGAAATATTTTTTTTATGATCCGTCAAATAATATACCTGAATCATTTTGATGCATCAAAAAGACATGAAAGTAACTTTAGATTTAATAGACAGGGCCTTTTTTCCTTCTATAACAGAGGCCGAAATTCGATGACTTCCCATTTGCAAAAAAGCTGTTTTTTTCCCAATTTTGGGAAAAAAATTCCCAAAACTACAATTCTGTAAACTGTAAATATTTGATAAAATATGATTCTCCCTAAATCTATTTCTCACGTTCTGTGATTAAAACTCATATTATTTAGCCATATTTATTGAAATATTAACTGTTTCTAATTTAAAACTTACAATTGATAAAAAGTTTTTTTTAACAGAACACAGTAGAACATATGCTGTTGTCTAACCTTTTCCCAATTTGGCCGAAAGACGCGCTTGAATTTCCCAAAATGAAAGGCTAAGGCCCTTTCCCAATTTTTGGAAGTAAGGCCCTGATTGACTGCAATTAAAATCAAATAAAGCCACAAACTGACAAAGGTGCATTTATAATTGAGATTATTATATATTGTATTTATGCATGTAACTAACTAACTTAACTGAATATTCATAATTTTTTGGTTTAACAGTTTTGTCAGAGATGGCTGAAGTGCGCAAAGATAAAGTTGGTTCTCCTCATAGGCCTGGTTGTCATGGTGATGTGAATGATGAAGTCAATCAAGAGATTCAAGAAAGAAAGGAAAGAAGAAGAAGGAAAATCATTGATGAATTGTTTGAGACAGAAAAAACGTACCTTCATCATCTAGGTTTAGCTCACAAAGTAATGGTTTATTATTAAACTTAAATTACATTTGTTGTCTGTTCTTTAATTAACATTTTATTTTGTATTCTCAGGGTAATTGCTTAGCTCCACCATTTCATTTTTTGCAAAAAAAACTGGCACAAACTGTTTTTACCAAAGCTGACATTTTTTATCTGGCGTTTTCTCCACTTATTAAAATTTCCAAAGTTTAATACAAATAATATAGGATTAAATGTTGTAAAACCAAAAAAAATTAGACCCTTCCCTGTACTGTAGTACAACCAATCAAATGGCAGGCAAATATTTTGGCCAAATAGAAACTCTGCATTCTTTAATGTTCTGTCATTATTTCTAACACATTGAAGGCATATTTAGGATATTTTCAGGACTATTCTGATATTTTTTATAATTTAAAAAGAATATAAATGTTTACTTTTTCATACTAGTTCAGGTAGAAATGAAAAAGTTATGTTTTAAAAAATGTGATGGCTACATGTACATGTACTTATTCCTACTTAGAAAGGAGTATAAATTGATTGCTGTCCTATGTTTAGATACCTTAAAATCTGCCTTAAACATGGATTGGATTTTTAGTCTTGTGTGTCAATAAATAGATATCAATGTACTGAAATTGCTCACTGCTGACCTTTATGAAAGCCGGCCTTTATTCACAGTTACCTTTATTCGATGGTGGCAGTTATCTCAGATTTAACTGTATACATGTATGATAAATTTCAGTTCTTTGAATTTCCCTTGAGGTTCAACTGTTTGGTTTCGGACCGAGCACATTCACAGCTTTTCAGCAACCTGGAGCAGATACTTGAAGTAAACACCAAGCTTCTAGAGTACATGGAACAAACAACTGTAGGGAATGCATTCAAGTTCTTAGGACCATTCTTGAAGTTGTATTCTATGTATGCTAATAATCACCGACAAGCATCTGTAACATTAGAGGTAAGATATATCACTTAAAAAATCACTAGAATTTTTTTATTACATTTCATACTGAATGATGATTGAAAAAACATTTCTACATCTAGTAAAATTATAAAACCTATCAGTAAGAAATATTTTAACTTTTCAAACCTCTTTTAGTAGACAATTGTTTTGGTTTTTGTGTGGAATCTTGTCTAATTATTTTATCTGAACTAAGAGGAAATATGATGTTTCAATATCTCTATGAAGTCTGATACCCGGTAAGTATTAGAGGCTACCTGAATAAAGGCCATGCTTTTAAAACTGAGCATGTGTGAAATAAATATTGTACTTGTTTTCATGTGTTTAATTGTTCTATAATTAATTTTGTTTTTGGTTTGTAGGAAAATCTTCAGAAGAATGAACCATTTGCTGAGTTTATAAAAACTCAGGAAGAAAGATCAGAAGTTATGGGGCTTAAAATTGGGGCTTTGTTAATCACGCCGGTACAGAGGATTCCGAGGTAGGGGCCACTTGTGGTTATCATTTAGGGGTTTATTTATGATTTTGTTTGTTAGATTGGGGACTTAAATTTGAGGATTATATTAAATTACTTTTATGAATACATAGCCAAAGAACGAAGAACTCTAACCTTAACAATCCAGTGGGGTTTTTTTCTTCCAAAAAGTGATGCTGATAGTCAATGTCTGTCCACAGAAAACAAGCTATATATATTTTTGAAATCTTTTCCCCCTGTTTGTGCATTTTCCTCAAGTATGCCTCTTTCGAGTGATTTTTCCCTTTTTACCAACACCCATAATATTTTCCTGTTTCTAAAAAATGCAATCTTTTGTTCAGCTTTTACTAATAAGGCAATAACTACTTTTCATTCATGTTTGTAGGTATAAATTATTGTTAGAAGATTTACTGCAGAATACCAACCAAATTCATCATGACTACTCTCAGTTGAAAGGTAATTATATCATGTGGTTAATTTCAAACACGGAAATTTTCATGTGCTGGATGTGTTAAAGGAACACATTTAATGACCTGTAGATTTGCTTGATGCTTTATTCCTGATTGTTATGGCCCCTTTCTTCAGATCCTCTTTTTATCCATAATAATATGTGTGTTTTTCACTTCCTCGCTGTGATTCCTATCATGTACATTAATATGTATTTTATCATAATATTAATATTATAACTATGATGTTTGTAAGTCAGTCAGTAGCTTTACATAGCTAATGTTTACTGTTATATGTATCTTGTCATGACAATACTGTGATTTCACTCATTTTGGTTGGGGATTTACCGGTAATTTCATGGGTCAACTAATCCACGACATTAAATCCCCACAAATATCGCCATAACACCTGGCAATTTCTGAAGGTGTGTCTCATTCCCACCTCTTTCACTTACCTCTCTTCCATCCCTCTCTTTCCCTAATCTCTTGTCTCCCTCACTTTCCTACCTCTTACCCCTTCTCTATGCTGTCTCTTTTCTGCCTATACCTTTCCCACATTTCTTGTCTCCCTCTATTTATATTAGTATCTTTCTCCCTCCATCTATACTTTATTTGCACTCTCTGTGCGTGTATAGTATATACCTTTCAGTACTTGATGATACAAACACAATTTTAAAAAATGGCTGTGAATGACTTCAGATATCTTTGTACTGGTAATGCTTTTCAGTTTTAACTTTGCCACAACTAAGATGCCATCAATGCTACTAGATGTCTTCACTGCTACTAGGTGTTGATAATTAGATTGCACTGTGTTTTGAAATAAAACTAAATGAGATAAAGTAGAATTTTTATAATCTCAAACATTAAGTGTGACAATTAGACTATTCAATTTGTGGGGAACTGGTGCTTATTATGTACAGGGAGTACTTTTTACACCATGAAACCATCATTTACCACATGGGACTGCATTGTTTGTTATTGGTAATTTACTAAAAATCTTATGAACATTATTGAGTATTCTAGGTCTTATATATTATATAGATATAATGACTCGTTTGAGAATATAAGCAAAGAATTATAATCAGATCATTTGTACTGTTTCTCTCCAGAAAATGTAATTATATGTAAATTTTGCTGCAAACTTATACACTTATATGTGTTCATAGCTCTTTAACTACACTGACTCTGAAGAGAATTATATACAGTGTTAATGGAATTGTCAAGTCTAGGTACTGCTGCTTTGAACTTGTGGCTGTGGTCCAGTGGGTAGTGCGCTGAATTTGTAATGTTACCTGGCGATCCAATTGCAATTCCCAGTCACAGCAGGTCATACTCTTCCATGAATATGTTGATTTTCTTCCACATTTGGAGAAGTTGGTGATTCCTTGTGGAAAAGTAAGTAAGTACTGGTTAGAATATAGTCCAGGAAAACTGGTTTGGTGAATCAGCTACCATATATAACTGAAAAATGGATGAAAATGGCCTTTAACCCAAATAATTGAATAAAGTTTAGGTGTCACCTGTAAAAAATCGTCATTGATGTGTAAGTTATATGACCAAAGAAATGATGAGAAATTGAAAAAAAATCTGTGCCATTTTTATTTGTTTGTTTTGCATAAGTATTACGAAAACATAATGACTTTTATACATAATAAACCAATAAGTTCCATCAGTTAAGTTACATTTTAGGACTCATGCGGTAAGACAGAAAGGTCATTGCTTTTAATCTAGGCTCCGCCTTCCTATATTTCAAGGATATTTCTATGTCTCTATCCCCACTACCAAGTCCAGTGCTGTGTTGGTGCTGGTGAGGCATTCATCAGTGCTTTACACCTGGCACTATAAAGATCACAGTGCTAAAAACTATTCAAAATAAGAGTAGGGATATGAATGCCCAGTTCTGTTGTATATTCACTTCTCTCCCTCTCCCCCCCCCCCCTCTCTCCCCCCTCTCTCTCCCCCCTCTCTCCCCCCTCTCTCTCCCCCTCTCTCCCCCCCCCTCTCTCTCTATCTCCCCCCTCTCTCCCCCCTCTCTCCCCCTCTCTCTCCCCTCTCTCTCCCTCTCTATCCCCCCCTCTCTCTCTCCCCCCTCTCACTCTCTCTCTCTTTCTCTGAGGCTGATCTAAAATGACCGTAGCTGTCAAATGTGCCGTTAAACATTAGATAAACAAAATAACAATATTTATATGGAGTGTACCTTACAACTAAATTGACCCTTTTACACTATCAAGATGCTGCTTATAATTTCAGAAGCTGCAAAGCAAGTTGGTGATATTGCTATGCATATAAATGAACATGTTCGACAGAATGAGAACTTTATGAAGATGTTAGAAATACAGAACAGCTTTGACAGTTCAGCTCCAAAGATACTCACCCCAGGTCGTGAATTTATCAAAGAAGGAAAATTAACAAAGGTTTGTATTAAAAAATCAAGCGCTCATAGGGGATTGCTTGAAACTCTTTTTAGGAGTGGTAATGTTCTGGACTACTGAACGAAAGGTTGTTGCTTCAGTTCTCAGCACTGCCTGTGGTATTTTCAGGGATATTTTTTCCCATTCCAACTACCAAGACAAGTACAGGGTATAGGAAATCACAGGAAAAAGGGCTGGGGTGTATCAATGTTTTACACCGGGCATGATAAAGAGACTGGTTCTTCTGTAACTTATCTCCCCTCACTGTGGTGCAGCTCTGAAATGACCATATCTGTCAAATAGGCCATTAAACAACAGATGAATATTATATTGAAACATTTAAAGAAAGTTTCAAAGAAAAGAATTAGCTAAGACACTAGTCAACTTTTCAATTAAATGAACCAGACACCTTGTGTGTGTCTAAATGAATTATGTTGTTTTTAATTGTTTGTTTGAGTGAGTTTTGTCAATTATTTTCAAAGCTAATTGTCTGAAATGAATAACGTAAAGAAGAATTTAGACTTGTCTGACATTAAAAATTGTTATCTCAGCTGAAATATGTCGTTCCTCTGAATCATGAAACCCCTTTTATTTGATTTTAATTTCAATAAAATGTAGAATTAATGTGGTTTGGTGGTAAAGTTAAATTTATTATAACACACATTGTAATTATGCGGTATGATAGAGAATGTATATTACTTAAATTAAATACATAAACCACAATCATGTAAATTAAATGCTGTTTTATTCTGTAACTAAATTATTAATTCTGAGTCTTGAAATCCTATTACCATTTTGAAATGCAGCAATGCTATTGGTTAATTTCAGTATCGACAAATCAGATGCTTAAGATTTTAGACTGGTTTTCATACTCATATTTGAAATCTCAGACCTGGTTCACTGTATTTTGCTAATAATTTACAGATGTCAAGAAAAGGAGGAAAATCAATGGAAAGGATGTTTTTCTTGTTTTCGGACTTAATCGTTTACGGCAAGCCGAAACTTTTAGATAGCGGAAAACATTCATTTTCATGTTGTTGTATGCTACCATTAAGACACTGTCAGGTGGAGAAAGTTCTGGGATCTGTACTTAGGTCTGACGGAGGTGGCATGTTTAGGGTATGTATGTTATTGTTACTTTTTCCCACATTTGAGAAAGGTACTTTACCAATCAAAATGGGAAAAATCGCATCATTATGCCCCTTTCAGTGCTTTGCACATGTCATCAGTCTGTCTGTAATCAAAGCTTGTCCCACCAATAACTAGAGAATGACTTGGCCTAAGCTCTTCAGATTTGGTATAGACGTTGGTCATTACATGTAGATGAACCCTAATGATTTTTAGGTCAGTATGTCAAAGGTCAAGGTCACAAAGGGGGCATCCGTGTTTCACAACACTTCTTGTTTAGAATTAATATTGGGAATTTTTACTCTGATACAGTTTTGTATGATCCTTCATTACATTAATTCACCTAGGTTTGATAAAGGAATGAGTCATTTAATAGTGTTTAAATAACAACAACTCAATTTATAAAAGGTTGCAAAAGACATGTGTGCAAATTCCTGTAAAACTGGCTGGGCTTAATGTATGCCAGTATGTAAATGATATATCAATGAAACTGTCAAAAAATGAATAAAAACTGTTTAAAAACATGACTGAACTGCTGTTTCATGGAAGCCACTTCAAAACATAAAAATAATAATTAATTCTGTTTAGAATTTTCATTTGGTATAATAATGTTAACTAAACATAAAAATGTCTTCCTGTTTCACTGTTTAAAGTTTGAATCACTTTACTGCAAACCAACATTTTATTATGAATGGCCTTGTAAGATAATTTCTTCCAAAATGTTATTTTCACTTTTACAGATATCTTGTAAAGAGGAGAATTTGTTGTTACACTGTAATGATGCTCAGGATGCGTTGTGCTGGGTTGAAGTCATTGAAGCTGCTATCAGGTAAAAAATTGCGTCTTTATTGCAGTCCAACAGGGTTTTAGCGAATTCCTGAAGTCCCAAATAATTACTTAATTTTACCATTCTTCTCTATGTCCATAACTATCAGGGAGTAACATTTTTTTCAAGCTAGTCTTCATGCTGAACAACCAGCTTAGAATTTAATCTACTTTTACAGTAATTCCCACTTGTCGATTTCCACTCATAATTAAGAGCGGATGAGTCTATTTGTTCAGCCCTGATAATGAAATAAAGGAAGGCTTGTTAGCTTGTCTGTTTTCGAAGAAAAAAAGTGGAGCGATTGTGATCACTGCAATGTCTCATGCAAAAACTTTACTGTAGCTCATAACTCAGAAACTATAGGAGGTACATGTAGCAACATGAAACTTCATCTATAAGATAGGTGGATAGATCTCATTGAGGTGGTGAACAGACAAGCCTTGGCACTGCTCGCGGGGCTTTTGTTTATATAAAAAATAAATACTTGACTTCACTGTACTTGATTTGTTACTGTTCTGAGTTCACTAAAAAAACTATGTTATACTGTATTCACTTTGAATTTGCTGAATTGAAAAAGTAGATAAATTTATTGTTATTAATTGTGAGGGACACAAACTAATTTGTCTCCTTTTTAACAGGAAGTTTTATTGATGCTTCAGTAACTTAGTCACTATAGTTACGAGGATCATTAGATTGGATTAATTTTTCTGTCTGGTCGGCGTTGAAATTAAACAATTCTGATCAGTAACCTTAGGATAGATTGACCTTTTGCTGCTATGGATACCTAGTCTAAGATTGGGTTGAGGTCAAGGTCACTACTGGTAGCACAAAAAATAGGAAAACTATTTCTGCCTAGTTACATGTTGTAAACCTGGGCCCGTATTCAATATACATCTTAAGATTTTTTTTAACTGAAGTCGAAATTTTGACTTAAGTGTAATTTTTTTTCATGGTAAAAGTTTGTAAACCAGTCATCAAAAGTGTGAAAATGAATTATCATTTTTTTATAATTGGCATCTTTAGAACAAAGATAAAATCATATTATTGTGATTTCCTCCTTTATATTAGTACAAAAGAGTTAATGAAAAAGTTGAATTTAAGGAAAAATATAACTTAAGTTAAAAAATTACTTAAGATGTTTATTGAATACCGGCCCTGGTTAATGGCATTGCAGTGTTTATTGTTTGGTTTTAATACGTTTTGTTCTATGTTATTGTTGCAACATTGAATTCTTTGCAGGAAATTGAATGTTAACCGACAGACATTGCGGAAACCAAGCAGCAATAAGGTACCAGTACGAGGGAAGTCTTTAATGAAAATGAGGCTTCGTGAAAGAAAAAAGGATTTAAAAGTAAGATTTAGCTGCATTCGTATATAGTTGTTCAATTAAGAATTCTAAATTGTTTAGAATAAATATGATATTACCGTGGTAAATGATACCTGTACTGTGCATGTGCCCGAATGCCAATCAGTTTCCTTGCACTCCCGGCAAGCAAATAAAATAAAAATTATTTACGAAAATTTTTATCGTAATCAGTTTACGGTTATTTTTATTCATAAATAGTTGTTTAATGAAGAATTATTACTGTGTGCCCATGTTTTATTAATCAAAAGAATATTAGTATGATCTTGTCTGTACATGAGGTAGATCATGAGTGCCAAGCCACAAGTGATTTAATGATCTGCGTTTATACCTCATTCATCTATTTACTTATAATGTTTCAAATGGATGGCTTAAATTAGTGGTGCAACGATATATCGGTATATTGCGATACAGCGTCGGGCCAATACATACCGCGATATTTTCTTCAATAATTGAGGTCATAATCCATTGAATAAAATGAATGCTGACGCAATTTTAGTGTTGTTTTTTAACCACCAAAGATCGAGTCATCCCTCGGAATTACAAATTATTGATTATTTGCAGTATTCCAATAAACTTATCATGGTGCAGTGTTTATCTATTGGTACTGATAAGCCATCTACTGGTTACACTATATGGATAAACTACCCTATACAGTAATAGGCCTATCTGTATGACTTTTGGGGTAATGGATTAGACACTCATGTTTTTCATTACTTCACTGTATTGCAATACATATTGCAATATGGATCAACTGTGTTGCAATATATCGCTATATGGGTTATGCCATATAGTTGCACCCCTAGCTTAAATGTATCAGTCAGGCATGTTTTATTGTCAAATAATAAATGGATTATTTCCTACTTCGAATATTATAGTAGACTGTGTAAGAATTATTTCCAGTATAATAAGAAAGGTTATTAGATTTTAGCTAGAAGTTCATAAAATCTAAATTGAATTCAAGGTTGTGTTAATCTTAAAGACACACCAAAGATTATAATTAACTATCCATAACATCACAAAACATCATCCGCTCTAATAGAAATTGCTAATAACTGCAGTAATGAGCTTCAGTATGAAGGGCATTCTTCCTCCTATTTTTATATCTAACTAACTATTAGAACGGGGGAAGTCTTCATTTGTGATTATGACCTTTCTGATGCTTTCAGTTTCCCTTTAAAATGAAGTAGTTATTAATCTCATTAGATCTGTATACTGTGGAATCATTAATTTTCGTTGGGGATTTAATTTCGTGGAATTCTTGGATCGGCTCATCCACGAAATGAAATCCCCATGAATTTAAATGCAAAGATAAGGCATTTATTTTCAAAAATCTAAATCCACAAATTTATGTCCCAACAAAATAGCCATTTTAGTAAAAAACACGAAAATTGAGCCCAACGAAAATAAATGAAAATACAGTAATTATGCACCTTACTGGAGTTTTTTATTATGCCCCCCGTATCAATAGATAGCTTTAGGCTTGTCTGTTTGTTGGTACCAAAGTTTAACCTTGTCTATAAAATCAGAACACTCCCACCTACAATCATCAAACTTCATATGTTGGTTCCACATGACAACATGTACAGGACCTGTGCATTTTCAGGCCAGTAGGTCAAAGGACAAAGTCACCCCCCCCCCCCCCCCCCCCAGTTCGTATGGCCCAGTTTACTCTTTTGTGTTTACAAGGTCAGTGTTATATTACCAATAACTCTAAGATCAGGTGTTCTCATGTTATTACTACTGTAATAAATGGTGGACTTCTGTCTAGCTTTTTTCTGGGAAGGCTGTGTTTTTATTACCACTTTAACAATAAAAATCTATTTCGTCGCTGCTGCAGCAAAGCTTGACTTGTCTGTATTTTAGTGTAAGTTGCATAAAAATATTTTATTACAACTTTTTGTTCCTTTAATTAGTCAGTTTCAGAATTATTGATATGATGTTACTTTTACTTGAAACTTAAGTCATGTTATATACATGTATGTGTTATAGGGTCTATTTTTTAATCTGTCTAAGTTTTGTGCTCTTTGCTTGCTTTTAGTCACTTTTTGTCCCATTGGGTTCTTTTGCTTGTTTTTAGACACTTTTTGTCCCTTTATACTCTTTTGCTTGTTTTAGTCACGTTTTGTTAGGTTTACGTACCTTGGGTTCTTGTGTTCAAACCCAGCTCAAAGCTGGAATTTGTGATAGATTAGTTTCTACGCTGCTAATTCCATTGATTCAAGCTGAGACGTTTGTAGTTACTTGAAATAATGCTACTGACTCTTGAGAATTTGTACCAAAGGGTCAAATTTCCTATTACATTTGTAGGAAATTTTGTTGACTCTTAAAATTAGTATCAGTAAGGTTAAAAGTCATTTTTTACCCTCCTTTTTTTAAAACCAGTGAACACCCTGTTATTGTTGACCCGATTGTCTTTGAAAATCAATAACTAATCGGACCACCCGAAAATCGGCGACAGTCAATAGTTGTTTTTAACAATCAATTGTTTTAGTGTTCGGACACTGCTGGGTCCTGGGGTTGCTTTATGTTCGGGATAAAAACCAGCTAATGTCAAGTTGTCAGCTCATTTGTATTTACTATTAAGTGGATACATTTAACTGAAATAGTGTCAAAAATAGATGAAAAAGCTGAAAAATATTGAATTTCATTTTTACCCTTACCTTGTATTCCAGAAGAAACCAACCAGTACTATGTCAGGTAAAAAAGCTGATTCTCCCATTAAGTCACCTTCAAGAGTACTGGCTGATGTGGATGTTAGTAATTGCCTAACTCCTCGGAAAAGTTCTAAATTATCAGAGTCAGAAGTGGTTGAAGCATCATATTTACAGGTAATTTTAATGCTTTTCTATTGCTACAGTAAAATACAGTAAAAGTGAACTCATATAGTGAATAATTAGATACAGTGAGGTGTTTATTTTCCCAAAATATGCCTTTTGCGATCAATTTGATTTAATACCTTAAAAAATTGTCCAAGTAATTTGTCACGGAATTGGACGCTATTGAACTGATACGTAACAAATACTAACAATATGCTCTACCAATGGAGCTAATTGCATAAAATCACGGCCTATATTTGTATAGAAATACTGTATATACTACTAAAATTCTATATTAAGCCGCCTTACTGTGAGTATATGAATTATATAGGCTGAACTTTTTAAAATAAATTCTTTAGTTTGGAATTACTATGAAAATATCAGCAACAACCAAATTAATGGACAAAGACCAAAAAATGACCAGAGCTGGCAGAGAAGGCCATCATTTTAGCTGAAAGTTTTTATGCCTAAGATATGGTGTTGAAATACTAATTTTTGCAGTCATTGTTAAAAATTTAAGAAATATTATTTTTTATCATTCTAGGACTGCAATAGTGAAAATGAGATTAACCTTGACGACTGGGATCCTAATGATGAAAACTACTGCAACCAGAATAACAGTTCTGATGATGACGATGATGATGTTATTGACACTATTAATGAAAATGATGAAAGTGGTGATAATGATAGTTTACCTGGATTAACGATAGAAAATCCGCCGTATCCGAAAACACTGGATCTCGATTATTTAGCCCCATTAAGTGATAAAACCAAAACTGTGGGAAAAAGAAAATTTTCAGCAAATGGATATGATGAGATGGATTCACCGCAGTTTTGTGATCATAAAATAAAAAAGAGTAAGGAGTCTTCTGTGACATGCAGCTCTGGACCCTTTAAAAGGTAAGCAAGTGTTTTTCTATCCCTGGTATTGATTACCAGTATATCATACATTTTTATTATACGCTCGTTTGAAAAATGGGTCGTATTATGGGAACACCCAAGGCAGGCGGTGGCGGGAGGTGTCCGCTCTCTAATTCAAACAGTTTTATTTGGATCCTCACCAAACTTCGTGGAAATTTTAATGGCCATAAGACCTCGGTCAAGTTCAATAACCAGCCCAGGCACTTTTGAGTTACGCCCCTTGACGGGCGTATTTTGTGACCTGGCACTCTTGTCATACTTGTACTTATAGGAAGGGTTTTTTAGCTCACATGTCACAAAGTGACAGGGTGAGTTTTTGTGATCAGTCTTCATCCAGCGTAAAACGGTAAATTTGATATCCAGTAAATTTGTCCTGACAATTTGAATTGTGGTCCCTATTCAGAGAAAAATGATAAAAAAGACCTTGTCTGCTCTCTTAGTCTTATTCCTGCTGCTGTTGATAAATTTACACCAGATAATTCTTACGCAGTAACAGCTTATTTTGTAACAGTGGCTCTCTTAAAATTAAGTGGATAAAATTGTATATTTCTTATCATTTTGACCATGATTTTTGTGTATTTTATCCAATATTTAGTATTATTTAAATATTTTCTTCTGCAGGGTCACCAAGGTAACGTCTAGTATAGGAGACATGATGGATAATGTTCGAAGCCACAAATCTTGCAACTTGATGTAAATTTCATGACTGTTGGCTTCAATTTCTGTTTTTGACCAGTCTCAGAATGCTGCAATACAATTGGTCAATTTAAATGGTACACCTAGAACCAACCAATCAGGGACTGGACTCAGTTAAGTCCATACAGATGTAAAGTCTAAAGATTGTAAATTGGACCTAGGCCACCTCCAAATAAAGGCCAACCTGTGATTAAAGATCAATCTTTTAAAAACTGTCATAGATTATCTAGAACGAGATGACCTCTGAATAAAAGCAACCTGTCAAAAAAGGTCGCATTTTGTCTTTCACAAGGGTGATTTTTTTCTGAGGTTGTTTTATTCTATATAATCAATGACGGTTTTTAAAGAATGACTTTTATTCACAGATTGGACTTTATTCGGAATTGGCTGCTAACACAGGTTTGACTGTATTTAATACTATGTACATGTACACAGCTACATTTGTGTTGTGTTTTAGGTGATAAACACAAGAGTACTTATTTTTGCATTCCTTTCTTAGACATTCTTGAGCATTAGTGTGATTTTTAGTAGGTTATACATTCAAACCTGTGCACAAAGGCCACCCTTGGGAAAAAGACTGGTTTGACTGTATATGTTATAAGTTATAATCTAGGTCAGAAAAAATAGGCTTGTTTTCAGTTACCAATATATTGATATTATTATCATATTTTTTTGGTGCAGTCTTTAAATTTTTTATCATAAAATCCAAATTTACATAAAATACTTTTAAAATTAACAAAAAAAGATACGAAAAAAAATTCTTCTTATAATTTTTGGTAAGTTACGATAAATTGTGACTTTTCTGATTTTATGTGTTCAATGCAATTAATAACTGTTTCTTATAAAGATTCTTTCTTTGATAAAGTTCAGTACATCTCACTTTTTAGTTTACCTTCAGTTTTACTTTAGTAACTTTTCAACATTGTATGATTGTATGTTTTGTTAATGTTTTAAACAATAACATTATTCTTCATCTATATATTCACATGCATATACGTATATAGTATAGACAGTGTATACATGTATTCCAGTTCTTAAGATTAGGGTATTTCAAGTGTTGTATTTTTTTTTTATTTAATTCCGAAAAGCATTATTTTGACGAGAAAGACAATATGTAAAATAATTTTTGATAGATTTAATTGTTGGATACATTTTATCTGGCATAATTTTAATTAATTCCGAAAAGCATTATTTTGATGAGAAAGAAAATTTATAAATTATTTTTTTATAGATTTAATTGTTGGATATATATGTTGGTATAATCCAAAGTTTACTATAGACTGAGTTTTTCTAATGGCAAGATAGTTGTAACCCAAATTGGATTTTATTTCTATTTATTCCTATTAATATATGTATGTATAATTGTATTAAATATATCATCATCCTTGGTATCTACTTTATTTTCATTTATATACTGTCTGAATATTCAGGTGTTAATACTATATTAAATTAAGCAGATTATGTCTAACAGTAAGGGAATCACGTTTTTATTTTACAAAGAATATTTTTTCAATACAATCCACTAGTACTAGATCCTGTCAGTTATAGTGCATAATATAGGTCTAAACTTAAATACCTGAATCAAAGATGTCACTCCCCTTTCAGCCTTTGGATTGTATACCTTTGTTGTTTTTTTATAACAACGGTTGACTTGGTCTACTGTCTATTCTAAGCAAAGAAATGAATGTAAGCAGTAAAAGAATGTTTGTGTCTAGTTACATACTCTTGAAAGGGCACAGAGGTAAAAAAGTGAGACAGTAAGCGTACTAAGATAAGATTTATTTAAAGTCGGTAAGACAATAACAATATAACATAAGCCATCTAAGAGCTTTTGAGCCGACTATAAATTTGCGTACTGTTCCTTGGGCTTGATAAAAGTTGTTGAGGGGTAATGGGTAATCAGACACATACCATTTTTTATGCCTATATGTACTTTTTCACCGTCTAGGATTGGCAATCTTTTAATTATGGCTTGCACTATTATTGTCAAATTCTTTAATTATACTGTAAAAGTGGTTATTTTTGCTATCTTATATTTTCTGTTCAGCCTAAAAGATCCTAAAATTAAAAATAAAGGTCATCTTTTGCTTTATATCATTTTTGTTTATTGTCAACCATTTTGTTAGGGTTGAAATTATTTTCTGTGGAATTGATTTCTGCATTGACAAACAAAAATTGCTGAAATAGCCGGAAAAAAATTCCTGCAAAAATTTTCTTTATCTGATTTTTTTATACTTGTACAGTAAAACATCTCTAGAACGGCCCTTTCTTGAACAATGCCTCCCTTCAACAACAGTATGATGTTTTCCCTTTGCGCATTTTAATTATTAATTTAACCTCTCTAGAGCAACAACCTCTCAACAACAACATGGTTATGCTACTCCCTACGGGTGGCACTTTGGAGAGGTTGCACTGTATATTAATTAATTATCAGCATTTTCTTGTAGCAATGTATATGTATATTCCTCAAAGTTTATTTTGGTTGTGTATGATATAAAAAGTGATATACATTGATTCAGGATTATTGTATCTTTTTTCATTCATAGGAATTTATAATGAATCAATTTATATTATATGTATGTAATGATCTAATAGTATGTACCTGTATTAAAAATGTATGTGCATCACCATTAAGTGTGAATTATGTAAGTGCTGTGATTAATTGAAGCTCTAAATGGTTGGTACTTCTAAACCATGGGTAACGTATGATACAATGTATTAAGTTTTGCCTTAAAATATGATAAAAGTCACTCTTATAGAATATTTCTCAACATTTTTTTATCTAATATTTGATTGACTTATTGTACGTGAAATTTAGAGAGAAAAAGATTTTGTAATGTGACTGTTTATATTTGTCTTGGCATTTTTGTTTGGCTGTTAAATTCTTGAGTGAATTTAATCCGATTTGATAAGAATCTTGAAAGGTATGATATTTTATGTACCAGAGCCAGTAATACATTCTGAACCTTATAGAAGTAAGAGGTGTAAATTATGTGATATTTTAAGTGGTGCATAATGTTTTGGATCCATTCTGTATAAAGTTAATTATATGTATGTATCTTGAAGTATATTATTATGCTCTTTACTGTCTCTAGTGGATAATTTCATTAAAAAGTTTCATAGCAAAACTACTAGTACCATACCATGTTAAGGATTGTTTTGATGTAGGTGAATGGATAGATAACTCCTGTTTTTATCTTTGTTGTTTAACAGTTTGATACATGTATGTCTGTGAAGTCTGATAAGCATGAATGGGGTGTAAATATTAGGTTGATAATTTGTATACTCTAAGTTTACGTCACTCTCTTATGAACATAGGCCATCATATGAATAATAGTTTGTGCATACACACATTATGTATCTAAAACTTCAAAGATGTTGAAGTTATTGTGAAAATTTGTTGGTGCATTCCACACTATCAGTATATCTATGAATACTCCAAAGTTTGGGGTAGGGGGCTAGCTTTTATGTCAGTATTTTTTTTTTTTATAATCAGTTTAAATGGAATCATTTTCCTACAAAAAACTTGCTTACTAGATACTACATTTGTATTATTACATTTTAATTGTAATGTACTAGTTGTTAATAGTACTGAATGCTTACCTTGGTTCAGGAAATTAACTAAGGTCTAATGTGATTTTATAAAAGTGTCAAAGCTGAATAAGTTACACTGTCACTTAAACATGTATATGTTTATCTTTGTACCATAGTCAATAATTTTTGTTTATTTAACGACAAGGAAATGTTCCATTCTGCATTTTCATGTAACGATATAACTAAGATTATAAAATAACTTGTACTTATGAAAGTTATTAAATCTCACCGAAACTGAAAATAAATGCATGAATTGACCATGAAAGTATGCAGCTTTGACAGTTTAATAAAAATCACACTATAAATATGAGCTTAACCTAATATGATAAGTCTCCAATTATTAATAAGGACTTTTAGTTCTTTGATTATTGTAAAGTTATTGTGTACATTTATTGTAATGTCTTAAATTGTTGATATTGTATCTTTTTAGTGTATGTTCATTGTTAGTTCTTTGTGCAATCCAGAGTAAAATCTGAAGCCATGCAATGTGAACAAGTCTTTCACTTATGTGCTGGTTTGGTTTACTGGTTGTAAAACTATTGTAAAATTCAAAAATTTTGTTTGAACTTAATGTGGCAAATTCTGGGGCTCTTTCATATTCATCTTTTCTAAGGTCATCCTTTAAAGTCCCATAAGCTTATAAATGTATTGGTTCTAATAGTTTCTGTTTGTCCTATAAAAGGGGAATCCGGTGTGTTTTCCTCCTGTGCATACTTTATAGCAAGACAAAATGTCTCCGAAACCACTATCGTATTTTTTTCAATATCATTGAAATAAATACTATTTATAGAACACCTGTGTTTTCCCGCAGTCATGCTATGCACACGTAGTAAAGTGACATCACGCGCCCTACATATTTCAAGTTTACAAAAGCAAAAATCACAATGAAATTAGTGTTTTCAGGCGAAAATGGGCTTATTTCGTCGGTAATAATTATCTTGGGATGATATCAGCAATTAAATGTTTTTGCATATATTTTTCTACAGCAAAAAGCTTATGGGGCTTTAAAACCATGGTTAGCAGTACTACGAAAGACTCATTGAAAAATCCCTGATTCAAAAAACTTTCCTTCTTTTTACCTATGGGTAAAACTGCCCCTCAAAAGAAATCAAATTTGCATCTTTAAGTAATAGCCAGTAACATTTCTGAAAAACCTTCATACCTCAGATTTTAACCATTCTGTGTTAAAGCATAGTGTGCGGGTATTTGTCACTCCTGTGACAAAGCTCTAGTTTCAATTGATTTGAAATCTATGCCACTTAAATGTCTATGTTCACATGACAAGGTTTCAGAAAAAATTTATCTTATGCTGTAATGATTATATATAATATACACAGTGATGATACTCAATAAAATTAGGTCAAATTGTAAATTGAATTTGTGATTATTTATATGGTAAGTATGACACAACTAGTATTATGAATATTTTATGTAAAATTCTTAATGTCACTCCATAGTTACTTTTCAGTTGCCTTCCTTCAGTTAGTCAGGCTTATCATATCACTTAGATTCAGCTAACATGGGTTTATCTTTATTTAATATTAATTAACGGGACTATTACTGACATTTTAACGGATGAAAATGTAAAATGGCTCTATATATATCAACGTACTTTCCGTATTCTTAAATAAAATGATATTTTACATATTATCTGTGAAGTTATTTACATTATTGTCACATCTAGGTGACCAGAGTATAAAGTTCAGTATCCATATGCAAATGGCCATTCATAGTGTAAGAATCTTTGTTTCAACTAGAAATGTGTCCAGAGGACACAAATGCCCCCATTGAGCACTAAGTCAAGAAAGGGCCCTAACTCCAGTAAAAATGTTTGGATTTTATTATTATACACCTTTATGTAAAATATGAAACCAATCCATGAATATTTCTTGAGTTGTTGCTTGGAAACCAAAATTTGAATGTACCGACAGGGGCAACACTTCATGCCCTTCCACCATTTCAAATGGAGGTGGCATAAAAAAGAAGGCAACATGATAGAAAATTCCTAATAAAGAAAATTCTACTTCCATGTTCATAAGCTGACAGTGAGCATAAATCAACTTAAATTCATGCTTCAAAATTGTATATAACCAGTTATCATGGTGTACAATCCTTCTGTATCACACAAAACAATTGCTACAATAAAATACAAGATAAAACAGTGTGGTAAATTAGCACTTATATTTCAGAAATAAATCATATTTATATAACACAGGGTTTCTTTCACAAACATCTACAAGTTTGAATGAATAATAAATGGTTCAAATCCACCAAAAAAAAAATAGATGGCTTATCAAAGCATAAAAATATGCATTTTATTTACACATTTATGAAAGGGGGACTAGCGCATTTGAATTATTTCAACACTAACCGCCGATCTCATTAGGATGATATCCATTTGTCATAGTTAAAAAAATAACTTTCCAAAAATAATTCCCACCAATCATATTGCTCCTTGCGAGGGAAACTGCTGACAACAGTATCGACAAAGCCATTTTAATTACTTCAGCATAAAAATTGTCCATCAGTCAATTCAAAGGCTTTGATGTAATGGAAATGTAACGAAGCATACGATTGGCTGAAATGTTGTTCATATATACAGCATGAGAGGTCAATCTGAGATGACCTTTGACACAATTCTGTCAAATCTAATATATATATGAGTATCAGAGCTTAATTACATCGGATACCAATGAGATTGCATTAATGCCTAACACCAGTCCACTTTCCATCCTGTACAGACATCATTATTTTATGTCATAAATGCATCACAGACAGTAAAGGATTTTTCAATGTTCATATTAATCGTAATTGATTATTCATTACAGCATACACATGCAAAACCAAACGAAGCCGTCAAATATTTCCATAAACAAAATTCTGTCCAGTCAAAATCCAGTTAAACCATGAATATTGTAAGTATTTTTTACCAATAAAATTCACGTAACTCGGGTGTGCACATCAGAAAATTCTAACATTTCTTGAATAAAACTGATTTGAAACCAAAGCTCAGCACGAGAGTCTATCATTCATCCATAAATAATTTAGCTAACTAATTTCTACACCAGAAAATGTCATCTATCATGCAGTCTTTATCATGGGATATTAAAAATATACACCAACTGTAATTTGCAGGGCTTTTTTAACTTTCAAGTTTGGGGCTAAAAATCACCCCAAATCAACTATTTTATCTTTTCAAAAATTTACTGAAACTTATTTCATAATGATATATAAAAATGCCAGTTTTCAATAAACAGAGAAATAGGAAGTTCTATATTCACATGGGATTTGCTTTTTCAACTTGTACATTAAAAAAGCCCTGTTAGGAGTTTTTCCATGCAACCATAAATATAAATACACACTGATATGAACTTATAATGATGATTTAGTGGTATATGCATCAATATGACAGGCCCCAAATACTACTAACAGTGATAGATTATCAGTGACAATGGGAACCCCAGGACTTACTGAACTTATTTAACAGTAGAGCTAACATTCCAGCAAAAAATTGATTACAGCCAAACCTGTCTTACCGGCCACCTCCGAATAAAAGCCACCCTGTGAATAAAGGTCTAATAATTGATTATTTAGAACATAATGACCTCCCAATAAAGGTCACCCACCAAAGAGCACACTACGTCCTTCCCAAAGATGACCTTTGTTCTCAGGTTTGACTGCACTTTGCAACATTGATAGTCCACTGAACAGTATTGTCTCATTCCCAAATGAAATATTGAAAATTGTTCAAAGCCATGTAATAGTTTGTCATAACTAACTTATTTACCAGAGCCATGATTTCAATACCGCTTACAAAATTTTAGTGGAAAACTCTTTACTTGCGTTGCACTTTTTTCAGGCTATTTCCTTACTTTGGAGGAAAGACCGTCGCGTATATATGTACAAAAAAAACTTGGAAAACATAGCGGAATGCATTAAGCCTTGAAGTATTGAACATGCAGTCAGAATCTAAAAATTATACAATGCAATAGCTAGCTAACTCACTCAAATAAAAGGCACCCAAAACACAAAATTGTCAGTAAGTGTATGCAAATACGGAGGAACTGGGTTTATTAGGACAGTGTTTTAATAATTTAACAATTCATGTCAGAGTAGAATACAGCATTGATATTGCACGACACCCAAACAGTACTTTATTGGAGGGTAAAGCTAAGTTTTCAACAAACAAAAAAGACAGCCACACGAATGGCCCAAAATTGCTCACCTGAGTTTCACGTCTCAAACAATTACAACAAATAAAATTCACATGAAATTGTTTAAAAAGGTTTTGAAGGTAGAAGAGTTCTTGAACAATTCTTCCTACACAATTTTAATTACAGAGCAACCATGCTAAGGTAGTTTCTATGACAATGAGGCTGTCAAGAGAAGTGGTTAGACAAACCTGAACCAAGCACAGAAGGTGAGTGATCACAATTTCTCACTACGAGCACTATGTACACGTGAGTACTGGGAACCTAGGTAACCACAAAACTAATTATTCACATGGACCTTTCTCATGTGGTCAACT
This sequence comes from Lutraria lutraria, assembly GCA_964023205.1. Classification (NCBI taxonomy): domain Eukaryota; kingdom Metazoa; phylum Mollusca; class Bivalvia; order Venerida; family Mactridae; genus Lutraria; species Lutraria lutraria. The sequence continues at coordinate 18,071,171 of OZ026846.1, forward strand.
GCATAAATGCCATGACTTTTAAGTCGTAAGATTCAAGAACATCTTAGTATATTAGGAAACACTTTAAATTCAACATATCCATTAATGTTTTAAAAAATCCATTCCAAGATCGGGATAATTAAAAAAATCAAAAAGTACCCCCTCACCCCTGAAAAAAAAAGGAATAAACTAAGGTCCCTTCAGATAATAAATTTCATTAACTCACTTAATTTCATTACTGGCCCCTATGTAAGAGTTCCCTTAAAAAAACAGTGACATTGAACTAACTCCAAAGCAAAAATGAATCGTGGCATTATAAACAGCATAACTATCGCGATGACTGTCTTGTCTTAGTGAATGATTTGTTACACACGAAAAAACATACAAATTTCCTTAACAGAGATTTATATAAATGACAAAACAAATATAAATCTACATTGTTGTTACATGAATACATGTATAGATAATCAGGTGTCACGACTTCGGTGGCCATATGCTAACAGATCCGTAGGCTCAGCATTCACACCTACTGAGAACAGATCATTATTTTTTGAAAGATAATTAACGAATATATCCAACATCTAGGTCCAAATTAACCAAAGTTGAATGTAGATGGAACTGTTTGGTTGGCGAAATTATAACCTCCGCTTTCTTCAATTTTCTTGGATTCTGAAAGAAAATGTAAATATTTATTGAATGTTTAATTCTAACTAGTGTATTCACATGACATCAAAAGTTAAGAACAAAATTACTCAAAGCTGATGAAGGGTCAACTAAATTTCCTACCTAATGTTATTATGAATCTGACCCATTGGAATGAATTCCGAAGACTTAGTACTGTACGGTTTGTTTATTGAAATACATTAAGTAAAAAGGATTGGATCTCACAAAATTGGGTTATGCTGCCTGACTACAGAGCTTCAGAGACTTATATTGTACACTATGCATGACGAAAATAAGTACATTCATTCAATTTAGAACTACTGCAGCCTGAGACTTTAGCAGACTTGCATCTGATGTCTTTGACAAGATTGCAAACAGACAGGCATAACCCTTTGGGAAACAAATTTCAAAGCTACGCAACAAACAGCTACTCAAATCTTGTCTATAACAAAAGGATAAGTATGACATGATGACTAAATAATTCACTTCGGAAATTAGAATTTTCAGTAGCTTTGAATATAGATATATAGAAATACCTGCGACAGCTTTTCTTTGATCTGCAAGCTTGAAAACGTCTTCTAATTGTTTAGTTTGTTCAGGGGTTAATTGACTAGTGAGCATAGTGTACCATGTGGGGTCAGCTGTTTGTAAATCTGAAATAATCAAGTGTAACATGCAAGTTAAGTTGAAGTATTATAATATCTAATTACAGCAAAACCTTGTAAATCAGAAAACCTTAAAGACCCACAAAAAGTGGTCATTCAATAATCATGTTTAACATGCCAATAAAGTTACAATTATATATAGTAGTTTAGTACTAAACTAGAAAACCAAACAGCACAAATGCCCCCACTGAGAGCTAAGTCAAAAAGGGGCCATAACTCCTGTGAAAATGTATAGATTCTAACAGAAAACAATCTTGACTTGTATTTTGTTACTATACACCTTTATGTAAAATATGAAACCAATCCATGCAATATTTCGGAAACCAAAATTTTAACAGACTGGCAGTTTTGTTTTGTTTGTTTATATCAAGTTTTTAGCCCCTTTTCACCAGTCAGTCATATGAGGCGAACAGTTCAACAAAGCATCGTACCTTAAAAGAACCAGTACTAGAATCCCATCCTTAGTAAGCAACTGCCTACTTTCTCACATAAAGAGACATGGTCAGTAGCTGGGCTTCAGTAGCTGGGCTAGAACCCACAACCCTCAATGAGTGAGAGGGGAACAGACAAGACGGACGGACGGACATGGGTAACACAATAAATTATGCCCTTCTACCATTTCAAATGGAGGGGCATAACAAGAAGTGTTAGTCAGACACATACGTTCCCTAAACACTAACTGAGCGACCAACATGAGCAATATACCCCTCCCCCGGCTTCTTTTTTAAGCACTGTATCTATGTACAATACAAGAACAGAGCAATTTCTATAGACTAGAGAATGATTAACCATTTGGTACATACAAACAGGTCAAAAACTACATGCCCTAGATCTATTGATACAGAGGCATAAAATCAAAAACACAAATACATACGTTGAAGAATTTGTTTAAAGAGAATATATTCATCTACAAGACAGTTTTCTTCATCTAATGGTGTTTGGTAACTCTCTAAAGCTGTTTCTTCCGCCTCGTCATCATCTAAAGAATCATCATCACTACTGTCTCCATCATTATTTATCTGTAATGTATCATTTATGAAACATATTACGACAGTGTAATGATTTTTGCACAAAAAGATAATTGTAAATCTCATTCAATTTTTATGAAACCTTGCAGTTATATCTGTTTTGTTCGAAATGTTTGTAGCAATAAACAAAGGAAGTATATGGTCAGTGTTTTTTTAAGGTAAGGGGAAGGCGTTGGTCACTGGTAGAAAAGGGAAAAATTACACCAAAATAGCAAATTTATAGAAAATTTAATGCAAATCTGGGAAATAATAATTTTTGGAGGGAAAATTTAGCTTATTTTCAACATGTATGGTTGCTTTTCCTTAAGTCGTGGCTTTTCCTTGAGTCGTATGTGAGGAAAAACACGTGAATTTTCATGAAAGAACGATCGCACTCAGAAACGTTCTATCCGTAAATTTGTCAAGAAACATCACGTTCACGATTCAGTGACGAAATGCGTATGAAACAAAATTATCTGCATTTACTTGAAAAATTCGATATTTTTTCATTTAATGTCTACATTTAGTTGTTATTATCATATTATCATTCTTCTTTGAGACGATTTTCTTATTTTATTTACATTTCTTGTCACTGACAATGACAGATTGGTTGTTTACGGTTTGTTGCGCACGAACGACAAAATTCTGGATAAAATATTGATCTCACAAAACTATTGGTAGTCGACTGCTTGCATTGTTTACAAACGATCATCTTTTAATCACAAAAAACAATGATTTAAATAAATTTCTTTCTTGTTTTGGCTTTTATTAATTTTTAATATTCATGCCCAAAGAAACCAAATAAAGTGTAGAGAATGTAATATTTAAGTACACAAATTAATTGATATGCCATTTAAAGTTCAGTTCATCAGTAAGGATTGTGTAAAGACTTAATTTCCACAATGTCGCTAGTTAAGACTGCTTAGTGCTAAATATTTTAATAATTTCCTGTTAATTAGCATTAAAGAGGTTACTATCTATATGAATATTGTTTACGTTGACAACTTATTTCAGTGATTTTTAATAGATTAGTGAGACTTAATGTGTTTTGTATACACTACACTATTGAGATATTTAAAACCCATGACTCAAGGAAAAGCATCATCTACATAAATGCAAAGAGGTACTAATGAATAATGACTTTAAATATTGGTATATGACATTAAGAGAGACATGAAAGTTGATATTAGTGTAGATAAAAGGTGTCTTATGTTTTTCATGTAACTTTCATGCTTGTACCTGTGACTTCATCACTAATCTATTTTTAGATCTGCCCACGACTCAAGGCATATAAAGCATATATCAATGGATTTAAGCATAACCTTTTAACGTACAAGGTAAGAAGAATTATAAGCATTAAATAATGTTTTAAAACAGTGTAATTAATGTTAAAAGTTAATTTGTCTAAGGTTAAAAGATGACCTAATTTTATCCAATGTAATAATAATACTTACAGATTTTTCCAGTTTTTCTAAATATTGCTGTCCATCTTCATCTATTTCATCTTCATCACTGGCCAGAGCATCTGCCACAGAAATATAACATACTTAAAAACAGTCCATAAAAACTGCATCTCTTCCATTGGACCTTAGGCCAAATCCTTCTCTAGTTATTTCTTGAACAAGGTTTTTGTGCTAAAGGTCACTGAGAGTGTGACCTTGACATACTGATCTCAAAATCAATAGAGGTCATCTACATGTGATGACCAATCTCCCAATCATAATCTGAGGATTAGCTCCTCTCAGATTTGGTTGGGAGATTGGTCATCACATTCACAATAGTTCTCTAGTTATTGCCCAGACAAGGTTTGAAACGGACCGACCAAAATGTGCAATGTAATACAACCCCTTTTCTTCAAAAGGAAAACATGATAAAAAAAATTCTTTTGAAAAAAGCTTTTTAAGAAAATAAAGATTGCTTTTATATTCACAGAAGGTAAATATTTGCAGTCATATATATATACATAAAAGATTAACCACAATCATAATTACCTTGATCAAAATCACCATCTTCCTCATCATTTTCATCTTCACTGTCTGAATTTTCATTTTCAGCACGGGCTAAAAAATATGTACAACACATTCTATTAAAAGCAATCACGTTAATTCATTTAACTCTTTAATTTACTCAACCCAGCTTAATTTTTTTCCATTTATTCCCTAGACAAGTCGAATCAATTGTATCGAAATTGTGTTTTCATCAAATTTCATTTACAATCTGATATGTCAGACTATCTGATTTGTCAGTTAATTTATTCTGGTTAACAATTATATAACCTAGAGTAAGCAACCAAAATTTCTTTCAAGTGAAGATTCAATCAGTCTTCACAAGAAAAAAACATGAATTTCAACACTTGGAACACTTTACTGAGAATCAAATTCAATCTTTATAGGCAAGCATGAAAATGAGATGAATTTTCTTAGAAAGATTGCAGGACTAATTATTACAGTATACGAGTATATTCAATTAGAAGCCAAAGAAAAACTCACTTTCTTAGCTTTAATGCAGACAATTACAATTGGTAACATTAATTTTCCATTAAATTAGCTAAAACGTCAATATAACAACATTTAACAACCACTTCAAAATCAAGACCGCTTTGTCAAATGATTTTAGACAAGTTTTCAATACTTCCTGTACATTTCAACTTGATAATAAATAAGAACAATAATTAAAATCCCATTTGTAGTCATAACATCAAGTTTTTTACTAGTTTGTTCCAAGTGCAATCAGTAATTTTGGTAAAAAACAAAGATTACACCGTCAAACTTACTTATACGTCATTTAACGGCCCATTCAACAGCTATGGTCAATTCAGAGCCACCCCAGAAAGAGGGAAGAGAGACAGGAGAACCAGGCATTTATATCCCTACTCTTTTCATATAATTTTTCCTGGTTCTTTATCATGCCCAGTGTAAAGCACGGATACACGCCTCCCCCTTTTTCAGTGATATTCTAGACACCATACTTGGCTCAGTAGCAGGGATGTGAGCACTGAAGAAGCGTCCCTGATAAATTCGAAAGGCACTGTACACACACATTCATACAGATATACTTACTTTCATAAGCACGTTTTAATCCACTAAACAGTACCAGGGAAGCAGGTAGGATTTGTGACCCGAGTTCAGTCACTTCTTGCGGTCTGCTTGTCTCTACCATACTTAACAAATTACACAGACCAAGAACACTCATTTTCCTATCATGTAATCTGTGAAATTGAGAATAAATACGGCATATAAAACATAACTGAACAAAAATTTGAAAAAAAGGTTAGTCGACTTATTTACATTTTTTTATGGACGAATCATATCTTGTATTCTCAGAAAAGGTGAGCTTAAAAAATTGAAATATTTTTAACCTAACACATGTAATGGTTGTGGTCAATTTAACCAAAACAGGGCTTGACACTAACACTGGTCCAAGACCAGTGGTTTTGTGCAGGACCATTAACTCATGGAATTTGAATGATCCGACGGACCACTGAAAATTCTAGGAGTATCACGTTTTTTTACAGTAAATAGACAGAATAAGCATATTAAAAGGCAGGAAGACCACCTGAAAGTCTGTTGGACCAGCAGGTTTCAAAAGCTAGTGGTCCTTTGGGCCACCATGGAAAAATAAGTAAGTGTTGAGCCCTGCCTTTAAAATGCGCACAATTTCAATAACTTACCCTAAGAAACAATCAACATCATGTATCCACTGTTTAAGAAATTGTTGAATCACAGAACCTTGAACATTTGCCATTTCTATCGTTTTCAATGTCTCAATTAGCAACGGTGTATTGTAATACAAAGCCGCTATAACAACTTGTAAGCACATAGTTCTAAGTTCCGATGTTTGAACCTCTCTGGTCAGTCTCTCAAGCACTAATTCAACAAACGGCCGCATTATCTGCAAGAAAAATACTGAAGTTCAGATCATCATATTTGTTGCCAAGCAGTTTTTTTTTCACTTGGGTTTACTAACTGCTTGAACACCAAAAACAGATAAATCTAATGGTAATTGAGATGCATCTACATTTATTCTTGGAACATATCAGGAGAACTGGCTACCTCCCTCCCTCCTCTGAGATTTTCTCAAATGCATTTAAACATTTCACAAAAATGATGATCAAATATGCAGCAGTCCTTTTTTATTGTTGTGGTGTACAGGTATTGGGGCCCTTTGATGGGAGGAAATTTGCATCATGACACACTAAACATGGGAATTTTTAAAGACTAGCATTTTGAATGATTTCTTATATTATGTGGAATTTTTTCTCTCAGTGGGGAAAAATATATATATTTTTTTTACTTGGGGAGCAAGGGAGAATACTGGACCCAAAAAAAGGCATAAAAAAGCCCTGTGCAGAAATCAGGAAAAATCAACCCTAAAAGAATTCTGCAACTTTATGCACAGACACTTACAGCTGGCTTTCATTAAAACATAATGAACATTTAAGTCTCATCAACTCACCTGATCAACTTGTCCCGGACATTGTAACAAAACAACCTCCAGTAACTTGGCAGCATGGCACTCCGCATCCTCCCCTATATCTGCTGACAACACCTGGATTAACAAGAACAAATAGTTATACTTAAGAGCCCTTTTAACTTAATCTATGAACAAGCAAGGATGAATACACACATAATTTGTTTCGTACCTTGAACAGAAAAATTACTTATGCTTTAAAACATAATTTTTTAACAGGTGTGTGCATAATAATTTGTTTCGTACTGATGATACTATTTCATATTTCTCTAATTCAGCAGATTTTTATGGATAAATCTTTAAAGAAGACTTCTTTCTGAGCTTCCTGGTGAAAGTACAGAAATAGATATACAATCAGTAAAGCTCTGACTAGCATTGTACTGTCACCAAATTTAACTTTCATCTTAAACGATTATGCAACAATATTATAGGATCATACAAGCTATGCTACTCAAAATTTGATAAGGATCACTTGCGATATTACAGTACTTGTAGTGACTGCTACATAATTCTAATACTGCTGTTAATTAGATTTATAAAAAAATTTGGTCATTCAAGCATTCAAGGCCAGCGCCTTTTTTCCAGAATTTGGGAAGGGGCCTTAGCCTTTCATTTTGGGAAATTCAAGCACTGTATTTGGCCAAATTATGAGAAGGTTAGGGAACTGAGTTAGAATAGCATTGTATTTTTGGGAATTTCTTGCTTCAAATTGGGAAAAAAACAGCCATTTTGCAATTGGGAAGTCACCGAATTTCGGCCTCTGGTATAGAAGGAAAAAAGGCCCTGGAAGCATATATCTGTATATTATATATTTGTATGAATGGACAATTCAAACATTGAATAAGTGATCCTATCAAATTTTGAGTAGTATAGTTTCGATGAATGGACGTTATGCCAAGACGAGAATGATTTTCAAATAAACTGTACCTGTTTACACATGTTATATATAACTTCTAGATGTTTAGAATTCGATAGGAATGTTGGTGTATCAACTGTGACATAGTTATGTAAGGCCGGCATCATATCTGTAATGATATATGTAAGTCACTGTGAATATCTTCATATCTAACAATAGGTTTAACAAACTAAACGGATTACAGTAAGATAATTCTAACAATCAATATCACAGTTATGCTTACTTCACTGTTCTGATATCTAATTGCAATGTTCTGTCCAATTTGTTAGAAATAGATATTCAATACATTAACATTAATATATCATGTCTAAGCCGAATACGATTTTTTAAATCAATGAGGCTCAAACTCATAATCCTATGATGTTGTTTTGTACATTGTAGTATCTAGCAATACACAAAGACCAATTGAACTGACATTTTTATAAATTAAAGAAGTTTAAATAAAGAACAACTTCTCTCTGTAGTACTGACTAATACAATTTAGAGTAAAACATACTAGTTTATTAGATACCCTTTGATACAAAAAGGGTCCTGAACTTCACATAAGGTTGGACTCATTGTCAAGTTCAAATATAGAGGACAAATACACTAAACCTGTTTGTACTGATGCAGACTTTATATTAAAGAGTAAAGAGCCTTGTCAGAATTCATGGTTGTGCAGACTGGCCTGGTTATATACTGATGGCAAAAGCTTTGCAGTTTCGGCTTCAGCATTGCTATTCCACAAAAAGCGCCGGACCATATGACTTGTCCAATAGATTGTGTATTGGTCAGATAAGGAAGCTTATCATATAGGTCCTGCGACTTATTTACCTGATGAATATGACTTTATACTTATTTGCTACTTTTGGTCTGATAGATTACCTTTCGGTCCGGCAGAATTTTCAAGCTAGTCAGACCGAATGTCTGGCAGAATTTTTTGCCTTTCACAAAGTCTGGCGTAGTAAGGGTTAAAATATAAACTTACCAGTGAAATAATCGATGCCATCTTTCTGGAACATATCATACAACATTAGATACACTTGCCACATATGTACAGTAACATGAGAACTTGTCAGGCTATATATCAAAGACAGTACTTCCTCATAGAAATCTGAAAACATAACATGAGTACCAAATTGTCACAATTATCTAATGAACCAAACAAGGCATGCCTCACAAGGTCTCCACAGATACATTCAACATCAGTTCTTCTGATGTGTTCTACTGAATGTGTCTTATCAAGACGGCTTATGATTCACATAGTTCTGCCTAAAAGGAAAGATCGTTCAAGTTGGCAAATGACATAGAAGCAATTTAAAGCTATGTGTAAGTACAATTATGATTTATCCTTGCATCTTAAATTTCTGCATTACGATTATATGAATCAGCATACCTATCATTTGTCTCTGTAGAATCACACCGACCACATTGAGTACTATTCCTTCCAATTGTAACATAATCTGAAAGTAAGAGATAAACTTATTGTAAAATACATGTACAAATCAAAGACTTGAAAGACATTTATTATATAAATATTTGAACAATCAACATTGTGGTCCAAAATGGAAACACTGAATACTAATTTCTTTTTTATTAATTTAGGTACAAATGTTTTTCAAATGCTGAACTCTTTAAAGCCTTTAGTAATTAAAGTTAGCAGCAACAGCCAGTTTCATCATATAAGATTTTTTTCTAGATTTGAACTCAGAGGTCAGGGGACCAGAGCATACACCTACCTCTTTCTGTTCCTCCATCACAGTCAATATAGTCTCCATGGTATTAAGAATACCAAGAGCGGTAATAGCTTTCTCTTCTGATCCATCAGAATCGGCTTCTAATACTTGTGAGAATGTTGCAGCCTGTCAAAAGAAAACATGTATACTACTGTATACCAATAACCCAATAGCTCAATATGTACTACTTTATATCAGAGCATAAGTCAAATCAAAATAATCCCAAACACATAATATTGAAGCACCAAGTAAAATTTGATTAAAGTGAAAAGTGAGAACCCATTATGTCAGCAACCGAACGAACATAGGAGACTAAAATATCGATCTGTCACAAAATATGTCCATCAAAACTATGATTAACTATCTGTAGATGTCTTGTGAGGACAAAAAGGGTCACTTTAACCACTCTTTTCTTAATCAGGGGCCATAATACATAAATGCCTAGGATACTTACGCTGTTCCATATACATTTTGCAAGTTGAAGTGCAGATTAAATGGGAACCGTTCAATTTAAAGAGCGCTAACATTTTGTGGGAGCAGCCCACTGTATTTATTTCCATACTACATCACATAAAGCAGGCATAAAGACACACTTATTTTAAATGACACACAGGATTAAGATTGACAGAGATAATACCTTATTACAGAAAGAAATATCAAGCGTACATCCAGGTTTTTTTTTCAGGTGCTGGTAAGAAGGGGAAAATTAACCAAAAAGACAATTTTGTGAATATTCACAAAGCAAATAGAGGAAATATATTTTGGAGGGGGGGGGGGGGGGGGGGAATATAGCCTATTTTCAGAGGAGAAGACACTGACCATCAGTGTCACTTTCTTAGTATAAAACCCCTCACAATACAACACTAAATCTCACTCACCAGGTGTGACATCATTTCTACAGCTATGGGTGTCACCTCTTCAACATAGGTACACACAAGTCTCTGCATGGTTCCAGTCAGATCATCATTTTCTGTTTCACGGATAAGTTTAAGCAGTTCCAATATCACAGTTTTTACATGTGGTTTCATGTACAATTTGGCTGAAATGAGATATTAATAGCTACTAATAAACCGAAAAATATTTATTTGGATTTTAATACCAGTTTTGCAACAATAATTTATTCATATATGCCCGCCATTTCACCCAACAAATTTTCCTGGATAGTATTTTAATCAATACTAACTTACCCATCCACAAGGAACGGGAAATTTCTCCACATGAGTTACAAGTCCAGTTAATTAACTTTTGGACACCAGCCGCAGCGATAAAAACAACCCCATCATTCTTTGAATTTTTTTCCTGGGGATCAACAGCCAGGTCTGACATATGGCAACTTTTTAGCTTCCATGGTGGAGAAAGATTCTAGCTGTACACTTGACAGACCCATTGATCTTCTTTAAGGTGGCTGGACAGCTTTACATGTCAAAAATTATTTCACATGGGATTCAAATATAACTGGTGAGGCGCAAAATGTCGTTTACAAATAAAGTTTACAGAAAAATAAATACAATTATATGATTATAGGCAACCAGTTTCAATGCATAAATTCACACAAATACCAACAGAAACTTATAAGACACAAGTCACTAATCTACAACCAATTCATACCTTTTTCTTGTTCTGTTATCAACATTTGTAAAGCAATGGCAGCTTCCACTTTGACAGGAAGTTCTTTATCATTACATAGACAATTCTTTGTGTGTTCCAAAGCTTGAAACAAGTTGGCTTCTTGCTTGAATTTCATTTCACAGAATACTCGAATAACCCAGCAAGCCTGTAGCCAAAGAAATGATACAAAATATTAAGCTCATAGGGCCTTTTTTCTAAAATTTGGGAAGGGGCCTTATCCTTTCATTTAGAGAAATTCCAAGTGTGATTTTTGGCCAAATTTGGCGAAGGTAAAACAAGCAAGTTAGAAAATAATTGTATTTTTGGGAATTTCTTGTCCAAAATTGGGAAAAAGAGCCTTTTTCCAATTGGGAAGCGGCCTCTGTTATAGACGGAAAATAGGACCCGGCCCATTGACCTTTTTAGGAATTCAGGAGAGGTCAAATACCACACTTATTAACTGAATACATAAACCTAGTTGTCGCGACTCCAAAATTCCCAATCTTACTAGGCACGCCCCCATTCCCAAAGAGGTGAAAAGAATCAGTCACACACAAATTTCCCCTATCACAGGGACCCCAAAATCATACATATAAATATAAAACTGACTTCATAGCATAAATCAAAGGTTATACGAAGCCAGTTCAGTCTATGACAAGCATGTAGAAGATGCTGATAATTAAAACTGTGTGCTTCATCAAGATCACCCAAACAAATGAAATGTAAGAGTGAGTACAATGCAGCAAGTTTCTTTCTCCTGAGTTTAAAATCCAAAACAGCTAAAAACACTGATAGTGGACAGTTATGATCAGGAAGAGTTCATTATGACTTCAAATGCTATAAAACAGAGTTATAAAAATTGCAACTATCATGTAAGCCTGTTTTGAAGAAAATTGAAAACATAGTTTGGTGAGGATCAGATTAAACCTGTTTGAATTAGAGAGCGGACACCATGGATGCCCCCCATCCGCTATGGGTGTTCCCATAATACGATCCATTTTTCAAACGGGCATAAAAAAATGATAGAGCATACTTAGGTGACATAAACTATTGCTATTTTTTTAAAGTCCTTTTGGCGTAATTTGAAAATATACAATATTTAGACATTAATCCTGCATACTGCCATATAGATAGTTATAATTAACAATAAGATAAAAGAGTGCAAATATCTTTTGCTTACCCTCGCTCTCAAGAATCCATTTTGATTAACAAATTCCGGATAAACGTGGTTTGTAAGCATCATCTCTGCTTGATCTTTGTAAATCTTTCTCTGGAAAAAATAAAATGTTTCAATAAAAGGGTTATTTTTACAATAACGAATCATATCAACAAATTAGAAAACAGACTTTATGCCCTGATAATATCATGCAAATGTTTTATAATAGGATTATTTACAGTCCAAAACCTGCTGTGAAACTGGCTCTCAAGGCATTTTTTATTCCATATAGGTGATCATTTTAAACAAGAGGGCCAAGATGGCCCTATATCGCTCACATGACAATCACTGTTCACTCATTAAAACATTGTTTTGAACCGGTGACCTAGTTTTTGACCCCAGACGACCTATGTTCGAATTTGTCTTACATATCATTAAGACAAACAGCCTGACTAGGTTTGGCGAAGATACGATCAAAATTTGACATCTACAGTGTTAATAAGGTTTTCCTAAGATTTGACCTTGTGACCTGGTTTTTGACCCTAGGTGACCCATATTTGAACTTGTCCTTAATATCATTAAGACAAACAATCTGACAAGGTTTGGCCAAGATCCAATCAAAACCATGACATTTAGAGCTTTTACAAGATTTTTACCTAAGATTTGACCTTGTGACCCAGTTTTTGAACCCGGCTGACCCATGTTCATCCTTGACCCACATATCATTGAGGCAAACATTTTGACAAGGTTTGGTGAAGATCCAATTAAAACTGTGACATCTACAGTGTTAAGAAAGTTTTCCTAAGATTTGACCTGGTGACCTAGTTATTGACCCCAGATGACCCATATTTATACTTGACTGTTATATCATTAAAACAAACGATTTGACAAAGTTTGGTGAAGATCCAATAATAACTGTGAAATCTACAGTGTTAACATGGTTTTTCATAAGATTTGACCTAGCGACCTAGTTTTTGACCCAAGATGACCCATGTTCGAACTCGTCCAAGATATTATGAAGACAAACATTCTGACAAGGTTTCATGATCATCCAATCAAAACAGTGACTTCTAGAGTGTTCACAAGGTTTTCCAGCAATTTGCCCTAGTGACCTAATTTTACTACAGAAATTACCCATTATCAAACTTGACCTACATATTATTAAAATAAACATTCTGACAAAGTTTCATGAAGATAAATGCAAAACAGTGATTTCTAAAGTGTTCACAAGGTTTTCCCTTATTTGGCCCTGGTGACCTAGTTTTTTACCCCAAATGGCCCAATATCGAACTCGTCCGAGATTTTGTTGATATTAACGTTTTGACCCAGTTTTGCTAAAATTGAGCCAAAAATGTGGCCCCTAGTGTGGTCACAACAAAAAGTTTGACGATGCACGACACCGGACGGAGAGTGATCCTAATAGCTCACTTTGTCACTTTGTGACATGTGAGCTAAAAAGCACACATTTTCCCCATTGAAAGAGAAGAGTAAAAATAAAATGTTCTGTAGTCATATTCATAAATATTGGTGATCCAAAGATATATATTTTTAAACGCAATATACACATAACCTGCTCAGTGTCAACTACACGCTCATCTCATATAGTCCTTATTATAATAGAACATCTTATAACAATTTCTGATCATATTTTTTAAGCATAAAACATGTCACATCATTCAAGCTGCTACATTAAGAAGTTTTGAAATTTTTAAAATTCCCTAAATTTGGTGTTTCACGCACAAATTTCCCCTATCACAGCAGTGATTTTTTTCCAAAATTTTCTCACTGCCCATTCCCATCAAAAGGGGGAAATTTATTTCTATGGAATATGTGATTATTTAGTTGTTTAAATCATAAAAATAAACTATTACTACACTGTAATTGGTGACAATGGTGAGAAAACTGTTGTATTTTTCTTCTTTTTACACGATCACGAGGAAAACACTTCTTGTTAGGGGAAATTCTGGCCATTTTAGGGGAAAAAATGAAGGAAATTTTACTAGGGGAAACTGCCCATGTTCGGTAGTAAATATAGCGAAAAAAAATCACTGCACAGTGACCCCAAATTCATACATACATTGTATAATTATAAAATTGACTTCATGGCATAAATCAAAGGTTATACGAAGCCAGTTCAGTCTATGACAAGCATGTAGAAGATGCTGATAATTAAAACTGTGTGCTTCATCAAGATCACCCAAACAAATGAAATGTAAGAATGAGTACAATGCAGCAGGTTTCTTTCTCCTGAGTTTAAAATCCAAAACAGCTAAAAACACTGATAGTGGACAGTTATGATCAGGAAGAGTTCATTATGACTTCAAATACAAATATTGGGTCACAGGACACTAAAAGTCTTCAATGTAAGCTTAAAGTGCCACAAAACATTCGGAGTCATAAAAAATTAAAACCTTTCATGTAAGGCTGTTGAGAGAATTGAAAACATATCAATTACCTCCTAACATTCATATGGCGTTCATCAGGCAGAAAACACATCTCACTGACTAACAATAATTGCCTTTGAACTTGATAGACCATAGACACTAGTCACATCAGCAAATCTTTTTATGAGGCCAGTAAATGTAAGAGTATTACTGTCTCTATAGTCTGTTTATAGACCATCTTAATTGTTAACTGGTAGTCTTCTATTTCCTTACCTTCAATAAAACTTCTGACACAGCTCCAATCATATGTAATGCACCATCTTTCTGTCTGGGTGTAGCTGTACCCTGGGTGAGTATTTGCATACAAAATCCCATAGATTTCTGTAAAACTTCCTTTCTTTTAGATGCACATGAATAAAACAATGTTTGGGCAGCAATAACAGGTGACAAAAAATCTTCAAACACATCTGTAAGTATAATATAGCAAAAGATAAAACTAGGCTGTCTGATCAAACAGGGTTATTTTTTCATAAATGACAGTTTTGCATTGCTAACTCAGTTATATATATCTGAGTTCATATGTGGAAACTCCCTTATTCTGATCCTTAAATCCACAAATCATCATAATCTACTTGAGAATCCCCTTTTTGATTAATCATCTTTGTTAAAAAGATTTGAATTATTTGTTTTGTTAAGACCTTTCTATTTCCGAACACCGTTCTAATTAGAAATTTCCCAGGCCTCCGGACCCCACAAACTTCGCTAAATATCTAATTCGGCAGTAATAGGTCAATCTTAATTATCTAACAGAAATCCTTTGTTTGACGTCACTACCGATCCAACCAAGTGCAGGTTTTATTGAAAATCTGGTTTGAAATACCATTTCTCAACTTGACATACCTTGTATCACCATCACCAACATATTAATAAACACAACAGTTTCTGTTTATCAGTAGTTAAATGCACCATTTGACAGCTATGGTCATTTCAGGACTGCCTAAGAGAGGGGGGAAGAGAAGGTACAGGAGATCCTGACATTTATATCCCTACTCCTTTTCGAATAGTTCCTCCTGGTTCTTTATTGCGCCCTGTGTAAAACACAGATACACGTCTCGTCCGTTTTCTGTGATTCTCTAGGTACTGTACTAGGTTTGGTAGCTGGGATAAGGACACAACAGGGTTTCTATTAGTTTAGAGTAGTGTAAAATTGTGTCAATTAAGTACCATATTTAAGACGAATGTATTCTTGTGGATCAGACTCCCATAGTTCCTCATCACTATCACTGTGGCACATCAAAGGAAAGATACACTCTTGTATGATTGGTTGTATATGTGGCTTCATAAACTTCCAGGAGAATGCATGACTTACTCTGAAAATAAACAAAGGAAGTTGTAAACTAAACACTACTATGTTGATTACTAATATGTGTGATATCATTAAAGTACATATTGCAGTGTATATCAGTATATATTTTCATCCAACTGTTTTTTGCCAAGAAATCAATTTCTACAAGGCTTAAACTAAAATTAAGTTTGTTTGCCCTTTACCGAAAAATCACGCCGACTCAAAAGATTTTATTGCAAAATCTGGGAGAACTTTATTTATATACATGTACTTGGAAAAATATACATGTATTCAGTGCTTTCGATAAACATTTAAAGTAGGTATCATTTGAAGTAATGAAGGAAAACAATAATGTGTGTTAAGGCACTGAGTACATGTTTATGGTTGATTAAAGCACACAATAAATGGTCGTATGGTAGCAGAATACATAAAATGAATATAAAATGCTTCCAGATAGAAGTGCAATTTCATGCTAGGTAAAGGTCATATTCAGAAATAAAATATTTTCCCTAACTGCCGACACTCTACTAAAATTCACGGTCGGTAAAGGGCAAACAAACATATTTTTAATTTAGGCCCAATGTATACCATTGATATTGTACTGAATTCACAAAAGAATCAAGAACACACATGATACACAGAAAATAATACACAGTAAAAATTTGCAAAACTAAATCTAAACTAACAAAGTTCGAAAGCCGAGTTTTTGACAATTCATGGAGAAAAAAATGACCTATCTTTTCAATTTTTCATACAGGACGTGTGATTGGTTGATCAGGAGTAAAAATGTTTATCACAGAGCCGAATATTATCAGAAAACCTTCCACAATTAGAGTAACTGAACAAACACAAACAGTTTTACTGACAGCCCTTTTTTATTGTTATGGGGAACAGGTATCAGGTCCCATTTGATTGGGGGAAATTTGCATCGTGAAACACTAAATTTGGGAATTTTTAAAGACTTACATACTTTCTTTAGATAGCATCTTTAATTATCTTTTTTAATTATGGGGAAAGTTTCAATCAGTGGGAAAAAATACACACTTTTCACTTGAGAAATAAAAACCAGACCCAAAAATGGCATAAAAAGGTCTGACTGGCAAATACAATGCACCAACACTTCTTGAACCAGAATTTGAGGAGAATGGGCTAAGATCCCCAACAGAATTACACATAACACAAAAATGGCCTGCATAATCATCCAATTAGTGGGCATCTCAAAAACCACACCCCTGAACATAGAAAGAATACAATTTAAGAATTAATAACTTGTTACAAATAGAAGTTGAATACCCTTGATTAAGAAAGTTCAATGCCTGCTGTAACACTCGTGGGGCAACATATGATTTCTGTCTGTACTGTTCCAAGATCTTAAACAACACTTGTATGACACCACCTGAATAATCATCAAACAACATAAATAAACAAACATTCTTAAACAACAATCGAAGTTGATCATCACCATACAGTGATTTTTATGAAGAAAGTGAAAACGAAAGTCTTTTTTTATCAAGTTAACTTCAGGTATTGTTCAAAGAAAAATACATATTTTTTTACAAGATCATTTCAATATTGAAGTTATTATAAGACTCTTAATTATGCACAAACTCAAACCTGTCAGGGTTTTCATTCAGAACCGATTGCCAATGAAAACCATTGGTTAAAACTGAAAAAAAATCGGTTACAATTCCCTAGCTTGAAATACTTTGAAAATCTGTTGTACTGAATATTAATGAAAACCCTGTCAGTGTACTGTAAGTGCTAATTAAGAAATAATTACCAGAAAATGCCTTCAAGTACCATTCTGCGAACTGGTTGTAATCTTTGATAACATTGCCTGGACTTCCATACCTGTAAATATGTAAATACAGGAATAAGAAATAGCTATTCAATTTAACATAAAGAGCGACAAATAATGTACACATGAACAAACAAAATGAGGAACTGATGTATCCCCATGAACAGATTATTTTCGTAAACGACACCTTTTATTGATACATGTGAAACAGATTTTTAACTTCAATAACCACATTGAAAAATGTGTTGTTTTTTTAAACAAATAACACATGTCTCTTTATCAAGATTTGATTTTTTATAAGAAAATTACACTGACCCCCCTCAAATAGCTGTATTTTCCCTAAAAAAAAAAACAAATTTCCATTATTTGCATTGTAAATATTCCCCGAATTTCCCCTTTCATGCTACCTTCCTGATGTATAGTATAATCTTACCTTTCAAATGTACGAGACAGAATGTGTACTGCCCATTTCTTCACTTTCCACCAAGCCAGCTCAGGTCTATCATCTTCATCTATTTGATTAGCTTGCTGTGAAAATAATATGCACCAATAAATGTACAGGGATTTTTTGGGGCGATTTTACAGCTGAAATTCGGTCATATTCCCAATGGAAAATAGTATCTTTTTTTCCCAATTCACAGACAAAAATCCCCCCCCCCAAATTTTTGTTTTTTAATTTTATAAGGTCATTAACATCACTATTGGTAGTAAATACCTCATTCTGCTACTGTTTTATGGGAGAATAAGTAGAATAAGTTGAACATTGCAAATGGGTTTGAAACAAAATAAATACCTTGTTTACATCCCCAAAACATATTGGGCCTGTAAATCGACAAGATATCTTTTAGTTCAGAGATTTGTTTGAAAGTTTGTTAAAATTGTATGAAAATGAAAAATATGACCAAGACCTAAAAATGATTTTTATGTATGCCTCAACAGGAAGAATCAATTATTTGGCTGGGTATAAAACAATACAGTTCAAAATTCATAATTAACTTATAAGTAACAGCAATTGCCAAAATACAAATACTTTACCTCTGGTACAGGTCTGTCAACAATCTGTCTGATAAGTTCCATCCATTGTGTAAATGTTTCTTTAGACACTGTTTCCAGAGGTAGATGATTCTGTAATATAAAGACCATGTAATAATTCGAACTCTAACAAACCCTGACTGGCGTATTGGGGAACTGAATTGGAGCCAAAATTAGGTTATTTTCGTTTCTCAATAATCATACATATTTCCTTCTGACTAGAATTTCATTTTCATCAGAAACATTTTTGTTTCAAAACAGTCAGGGTCATATGAGGCGGACAGTTCACCTAACCATTGCTCCTGGGAAGAACCAGTATTAGACTCCCATCCTCCTAAAGCAGCTGCCTACTCTCTCACATAAAGAGACATGATTGGTAACTTTTGATTTCATGACCCAAACTTGACAGGTCTATTACACTACAGACAGTGTATGTGAAAAACACAGTATTGCTAGACTAGTCGACTGACAAACTTGAAAATATTACAAATATATTGCCTGACAGTTTAACTGAACCATGATATATGCATACCTGAATCTTAAATACAAATCATAGGAATTTTACTCGACTCAAGAGTCAGAAAATCTCAATATCTCACAAGAGCAACGAGACCTTATCAGAATGTTTGTCGAGGGCTGAGGTCAGACACGTCTTTCACGTCAACTGATCATGTCATCCATAAAATAATGACATACCTGTATAAAGGCGTAGTAGATTTTCAGAATCTGTTTCTGTAGAAGATTAGAAGCTTCAGATGGATCTTGTAACAATTGAACACATCTTTGATAACACAAAGGTAACATGTGAGTCATGGCTGTGTCTAAAATCTTCCTCTCTTCACTTCTTTTGTACCTGAATAAAACAAGACTTAAAATGAGTCAATATGTAAACGAATAACAGAATGTGTCAGTTGCTAACAATGTAAGTACCTGCAGTATAATAAAACATCTAAAATTAAGATCACTTCAGTCGAGGGTTCAACGCAACAGTGTCGTAACTCATATTGAAATAAGAACAAGTTACGACTGTGTTGCACTGAGCCCTCGTTCTGTGGCCTAACAAAATCTGCCTTAAAATATAAATGTTTTCAAGTTGAAATATGGAGAAAATATTACTAAATATAGACCTAAATAAGTGATTGTCTATATCAAGACAGGCCTCTCATTTGACTTTTTTGGGGCCGAAAGTCGGCCCCATTCTCCTCCTAAAATAATATACTTTTTACCCCATTTTTGATAAAAATTCCCCTAAAAAAAATTTAAGCTTAAAATGTTTATTGCAGGGTTATAAGGCAGTTTAAAAAATTCCCTTTTTTCCTCAAAATGACGCGAAATTCCCCTAACTGAGGGCTCCTTCCCCTAAAGAGTAGCTAGGGCCCTGCAAGGGGTCATAAAATGTTGGAAGTTAATTGAAGTTTTATTGATTGTAAAAGATGCCTTATCAGACAGAATTTGCAGGTCAATGTCATTTTTCATCAGTGCAGACTTTCTATAGACAGTATTTGGTAGTCAGTGACATTAATCTCAATTTCAAGTGATATCAACAATGTGTGTACTTGACTTTCAATTCACTTCTAAATTAACCCAAGAACATAGTATTAAATACCTCAACGTGATTGTAGGTAGGCTAGTTTGTATCAGACATTAAGATCAAAATAAATACATTTAACTGTCTGCTTCACCAATATCACCCAAACAAATGAAATGTAAGAGTGAGTATGATGCAGCAAGTTTCTTTCTCCTGAGTTTAAAATCCAAAACAGCTAAAAACACTGATAGCGGACAGTTATGATCAGGAAGTTATATGCATGGCAATTATAACGCACCAAAATGTTTAAAAAAATTATGAAAGACCAGTTTCTAAGTGGAGCTTTTTCAATGGCCTGATTTACTGAATTCTGCAAACTTAAATAAGAGTAATTTAAAAAGTACCAACTGCCACAGTTTTTAAATTTGGTTCGTAAGCTAAATAATTACAAATAAATAGGGGGGGGGGGGGGGGGTCTTCACCAAAGTTTTTATATAACCTGCTCAATCATTCAATCGGTGTAACATGCTCAGGGTTCTCAATAAGTTTGTAGCCAACAGGCCCAAAAGCTAGACTAACAGGCCTGCTAGAGGGGGTCTGGGAATTTTCTAGCAATATATTATGAACTTTGAGATTCCTAACAGACCCAAACACATTTCTAAGCAGCTAATCATGCTGACTACCAATCAAGAGGTCAGGGGGGTGGAATCTCCACTCCATCCTTGATATCTCAGAAACAATTGTCAGTGTCTGTATCCCAACTTCCGAGCCAAGTACTGCGAGGATAAAACATCACAGGTAAAGGGTAAGGTGTGTATAGGTGCTTTACACCGGGCATGATAAAGAACCAGGAAAACTCTCTCTGGGGTGGCTCTGATATTATTGCCAAAGCTGTTGAATGGGCGGTTAAACAGCAGGTAAACTTAATTTTAAGCCAATTCAAACAATTATACTCACTCGTAAACTTTAACCATCTGGTAAAGACACATAAACGCTCCCATCCATGTAGCATGTTGGTCTGACTGTATATAAAACGCTACCTTCTCTGGAAAGGTGGGCCAGCGTCCTGGATAGTCATGCTTGATCATAGTACTGATACAAACACATAACTGTACTCTAGAAAATGAAAGAAAAACATCCATTTTTAAACATGTACGAAACATTTCAGTTAATTTTTTTTGCATCAACAGACCAAAATACTCCACAGGGCTCTCATTTGACCCTTAAGTTAAAGCGTCACTGACAATGGAACTTAGCACAATTAAGCTTCTGACACTTGTGAATATGTTCCAAAGGATCAATTTCATTTTAATTATTTGCTAGGATTTTCTTGAGTAGGTAGGAGCACTCCAAACAAACTTATTTTTATTTTCAGCCTAGTAGAAAACTTTGTACTCTTCACATAATTGACTACATAATACTTCAACAGAATACCCAGAAGTATTTAGACAGACTGTAAAGACTGTAAAAAAATGACTTCTGAGTATAAAATCTTTCTGAACTGTTGAATTATCAATTCTGGGATACCATGAATCTTTCATTTGCACTTAATATAAATCTTCCACAGGACAATGGGTAAATGGTATTTATAATATTGTTTTGTATCCAATAAAATCATATTTTTTGTACACTCAGAAAGTTCCAGGAATTTTTTAAGAAGTCTTCTTTGTATAGGCACTATTTAACTTCCAATTGTTGTACAAATTATATTATGATCTTAGTATGAAGAATCATTGTTAAAAGTTTTTGGAGGCAGAATAATATTACAATATAAAACAACACCCAAAGACCAAGATACCCACCTTACAGGATCTGGAGCTTGAATAACAGCCTCAATTACATTGTTTCTGATCGCCAATCTATCTTGTTCGTGGATATTGAAAGGCACCGGGTCACCAGGATTTTCAGCTTCACGATCTTGCCAAAATTGTGAACACATGTTCTTCAAATAAATCACACCTGAAGTTGAGTGGAACAACATTGTTAATTGGTAATTTAAGTTAACCGAAATGAGGTACTCTTAAAATCCAAATTTGAAATTATCTGAATAGAAAGAATGATTTCATACCTGCTTGTCGAACTGGCATATCAATAGATTCCTCCATTACAACTTGAAGAATAATTGGAGAAAATCCAATGATTTTATGCACCTGGAATCAATAAAGAGGATGATTTAATTATGGTGAAGTAGGAAAACAGCATTCAGTTATTACGTACATATTTTTTTTATTCATGAATAAATTTGAACGTCTATTTCAAAATTCTTAGAATAATAAAGGTGCGAGGTAATTTTAAACTTAAGAATCCAGATCTTTGATGGTGTCATATTTCATCACACTACTTCTTAACTAAGCAGTTTTTTTTAAAGAAAAGGGGAAGAAATTGGGCGCTGCTAAATGTGATTTCTTTTGGGGAAAATACAGGTAATTTTGTGAGGGAAGATGCTGACTTTCAGTTTAAATTTCTTAGTAAAAAAACCCAGCTAAGTTTCATAATTTTTGGATGGAAATGATAGTGTTTATCTAAATGGATGCTCATTTTCCCTGTATTGTACTTTTTTACAAATACAGTGGAACTTTCTTCACCCAAGACAGGTGTAGTTTGATCTGGCAACATATTGAGACCACATGTGCAATATCTATTACATTATTAGGCTTAAATTAAAATTAAGTTTGTTTGGCCTTTACCGACCGACCCAAAAAAATCATGCCGACTCAAAAGATTTTATTGCAAAATCTGGGAGAATTTTATTTTTATACTTAACATTTAAACATTTAAAGTAGGTATCATTTGAAGTAATGAAGGAAAACAATAATTAATGTGTGTTAAGGCACTGAGTACATGTTTATGGTTGATTAAAGCACACAATAAATGGTTGTATGGTAGCAGAATACATAAAATGAATATAGAATGCTTCTAGATAGAAGTGTAAAGGTCAAATTCAGAAATAAAATAAAATAATTTTCCTACCTACCAACCCTCTTCTAACATTCAGGGTTGGTAAAGGGCAAACAAACATATTTTTAATTTAGGCCTTAGTCAGTCCCAATGAATCTAATGCAGGGGAAAAATCCTAGCATCGCTACAGAATTAATAGGTCATGACATTAGCTACTCCCAAACTCTCAATAAGATGTGTGATATCAAATAAATTCGAAAAGATTTCAACAAATTCCATTAGAATAAGGAATGTTCTGTCATTTAAATAGAAAAAATATCAATCAGCCCCATGACTGACAAGCTTTAAGTTCATATTCCCTGACTTTTGATCAGTCCAACATTCATGCATTGAAAATAATGCATTGAAGCAGTAAAGAAAATCTGTACCATGAGTGTATAGTTCCCCTAACTTACAAGTATCATAATTCTCCCGACTGTCACAGCCTAAAAAGGCCATGACATCAAGTGTCATCCAATTAAAGTTCAAACCAGGTTGTCATCATTATCATATATCATGAATGTAAATGGTTTGTCAATTTCCATTGCATAATTTAAGCATCAGTACACTAACGTTCTACTTTGACACAATTTACTAAATGGGCTTTAAAATCACGTTAGGAAACGTCAAATAAAAAAGTTAAGTAATATGACATCAAAAATCATCCCGAATATTCAGCACACATATAAAATAACAAATGAATCAATTGGAATTTTATCAATTAAACTGGTGGGAAGTTAAACGATTAAAAACCACAGAATGATACTGCTATATGAATCATATGTCAAACACGTGTAGCGCATGGGGCGGCCATGAAATTACTAAAATTCCTTTACGGGTGAAGCAATTAACTTACGATTTCGAGCTGTTTCTCGGCTTCTTCTCTTTGATTTGGGTCAAGAGTAGCCCTTAACACATCCACAAGCTTGTTTACATCCATCTTGATCGAAACAAGGGCTACCCGATAAATAAAACGCAAATTTTAGCGTGAACGGCGACCGGTCCGCGCCAAGAAAGGAAGACCGTTTTATGGTAAGTCGCAAAAGATCTTAGGATAAAACTAACGCGGAGATAAATTTTAAGCACGACTAAAACTCACACTTCCGGATCGTGTCCGTATCTGAATATCCCATATTAATTATTATAATAGTACGCGCAAATTGAACGAATGCTGTGTAAACACTATTCATTTAATAATATTGCTTTCATATAAGTTGGTGTTTCCATTATAAACAGCAAATGAGAGACCAAGCTAAAAATAGTGATATTTTATCTCACAGGTCAAGTTGCGCAACACGTATTTTATTTTGTCCGCGGTGCGTATACTACGAAATCATTCCGCGGTAATTTTACTCCAGATATTTGATAATTATAGTATTTATTCTAAATATTGAAACAAACAAACACTTATTCAACGGTCGTTGAAATACGAACAGAAGTTATGTTTTTATTCGTAAACATATTTTACGCAATCATGGTACGACATTAACTTTTCGATCTGATATTTTGTAGCTGTTGTCTCCCCTGGCAATATGAGTCAATAGTAAACTGGTTTTCGTTTCCATGATGCAGTGCACTTTGTACACACAAGTCAGCGGGAACCAGTTTAAGCGAAACAGGGCATTGGTCACTCTCTTACACACCGGTTCATACATTCACCTCTGTAGTAGGCCCGATTCATGTGATTTTGTTCACATGATTTGGATGATCCAAAATGGCGACATGAACGCCTGTCAAAATACCAGAATTAGTTTGTTTTGTTTGTTGTGTCGCCAGATTAAGGTCATTTAGTTTCAATAGAAGAAAATCCATTTTGTTTATATCAGCCGATACGTTCTGCGTAAACAGACAAAAAATAGTTCCGTTAATATAAATCAAATTAATTTATTTCCAACCTATTTAAGATACTTTAAAAACCAGTTATGCTTTATTGTAATGTTTTTGTTCATAAAAGATAAATCTATATTCTGTGGGTAAATATATTCTTGTCATGAGCCTGTTGCAGAGCTGTATGTGAGAGATAACGAACGACAACTCTGCTAGGAGATTGGGCATTGGTATGAAATACGTACACTTCTATAATTAAAGTTTTTTTCTTCAAAATACAGTCACACCGTATACTCACACCACAATAAGTAGTGTCAATCAAGTCCTGTACTTAACTGCTAGTTGACAATCATAATAAGGACACTGTAAAATATGAGCTAAAATAAAACTAGGATAACTACGTACGGTACATGAACCAGAAAGGTGAAGGCTATAAAGTTGTCATGTTGGGAAATTTGGTTGATATATATTCTTTCACCTTCAGAATAGACTGGGTAAATTGCTCTCTTTACATTAAAAAGATAAAAACGTAGATTAAAAATGTCCGTAGATGATTACAAGGTAGAAATCTGACTAATCATAGATAAGAAAGTATATATGTATTGAGAGTTTCAGATGTAACTGACTAGTACTGCTGGTCAACATGGTCGGCCATTTTCCCGCGCTCAACTGCATGTAATTTCGGAGGCATCAAACTGACCATACCGCCTCTATGGTTAGTTTGGAAGGTTTGACAGTCTTCATTTAGAAGCCTGGGCCAAAACGTGGGATATAGAATTTATGCCTAGCAAGTGCCAGGTCCCCCATACTACACGCAATAAGAATCTCATCCAATTCCCATACATGCTTAATTCATGGTCAAACACTTACCCCAATTAAGGATGCAAAATACCTTGGTGTCAACATCAGTCTGTCAATATATCACTTAAAGACATTGAACCAGGAATGCGAGGCATGTGACTTATGGACCAGAAAGTCCCCTAATTCCACAGTAGGGGGTAATAAAACGGACATGGTCATTGATAGACTAGCACCTGTTTACATAATCTGTTACTCTATGCTTATAAAAACAAAAGCAATTTAGTCATAAACTTATTATATCACTGTAAATCAATAAAATTTATTACCCCACTTTTTGACTAGGTGTCAAGTCTACAGACTGTGACCAGACTGGTTTTATCTGATTAGGGGCAATAAAACAATTAAGAGATTAGACCACATGTGGATTTGGGGGGGGGGGTCACTTATATAGTAGCTGTTCAATGTCTTTAAGTGAGTAAGTGAGTAAGTAAGTAAGTAAGAAGTAAGTAAGTAAGTAAGTAAGAAGTAAGTAAGTAAGAAGTAAGTTAGTAAGTAAATTTTACTTAAAGTAGGCAAGAGGATATAACAATACAGCATAAGCTCTTATGAGCTTTTTAACCGACTGTGATCAACATAGTAAACATATTTTCAAAATAATAAAAGCTATAAAAGAAATTGCATAAGCAGCTAGAGAAATAAGCAAATATGATAATTAAAAGGACTTATAGTACAAATTAAGCAATTAAAGCAAACTTATTTAGAGCAGAATAGATGAAATAAACGGGCAGGGCCAGATATTTCTATATTACATAAGAGTATTTAAAAAAGAAAGCAAACTAATGCAGGCTAAATTAACTAGAGTAGTCAAGGCAATTAAGCACATAATATATATATATAAATAACATATTATCAAAATAATAGGTGCTCGAAAAGAAATTGCATTAAGGAATAAGCACATACATACAAACAATATGACTTATGCAGTTATATAAGTAAATAAATAGTACAAAGCAAAGCAAACTAACAAACTTAAATCATCCAAAAATAGTCTACAGACAAGCAATTAAAATATACAAATCACAAGGTCATACAAAAAAGGCTTAAAGCGGCCCTATAGGACTCACTGCTAAGTTTTACATGCAGTACAAGCGCAATCCCGACCATTCCAGAAGGAGACCATCTTCCTGAAATAGTCGAAACTTACTGTCTGCCTGAACTCGTCACTCGGAAAACACATTGATCATGTAACATCAAATGCAAATAGAACTGTAGATCTGGGCTTTTTAAAACGCAACATCAAAACCAAACATGAAAACATCAATGCACTAGCGTACAAGACATTTATCAGACCACAATTAGAATATGCTTCTTCTGTAGTCAGATGGGTTAAAAATGATTATTTGTGACGGACCTACAGAACATCTTAGGATGGAGCACCCTGGAGAGGAGACGCCTATAGATTCTATATTGATCATGTTCCATATGCTATTTCTCTAGCTGTATACCTAGAAGCCCCAACCAGGTTATCCAGACATTGCCGTCCCACAGTCTCCTTCAAATTCACGTCACCCCAGATTCCTTTAAATTTTCCTTTTTTCCTTTCTCTTCAGTATTATTGGTTTGCTCGCCAATTTGATGTTACCCCCAGTATAATTATAGTGTTACAGGTCTCTGTTTTACAGAAGTTTTCTTTTTATTTCTGTAAATGTTTAAGAAGAGTTAACTTAAGCTTCCAGTGACACAGACAGGCGTGATTACTTGTAATGGATCTTATGAACCCGTGAATTAAAGTCTGCTTGCTCAGTTGCATTGCCATGATGTTTATGTACAAAGAAACTAGCGGCGATTATTAAGCCAGTTGTCGATATCAATCATTTGAGATGACCCCCCACCAAACTAGTGTTTAGACGTGTTTGTAAACTATTCACATGTTTTACCCCTGTTTTCACCAGTAGTTCTGTTAATATCAGATGTAATCACTCGTACTCCCAGAATCTCTACCAGTACTAACCCTTCTCTACGTAGGTGCTTGCCAACCTTTCCTCACGGATCACTCGAATCAGCAAAGGACAAATTGGCCCAAGAGGACGAAATTAAGGTCTTAGACGCAGTATGTCTTCAAATAAATCTTATCAGAGGACATTATGCCGCGACCAGGGCTCGAACTCACTACCTCTAAATCCGTCGACCTAACGTTCTATCATATTGTTTTCAGCTCTATGCTGTATAATTAAAAAACTCAATCTTATGATTGACTGTAAAGTGTGATTGAATATCATTGCGGATGACAGAAAAGGTAGTCCGGAATCCGGTATGAATTATTTCCTGGTGTAGCAATTAAAACTAACTTCTGAATACCGGTGGATGAATTTAAAAGTTGATTTATATTTGACACGTTGCATCGCCATGAGTACTCACAATTGATATTGCTACGGGAAATACCGATGTGTATCGAATATTACCTTTTCAAAACACACGGAATCGAACGAATGCTTACGGAATCGAACGAAATGATGAACTTTGAACTGTCAAGGAAGTGAAAGTAGATACAGCGGATGAGCGTTTAGTTGAATGTGATGAGGATGTTGATTAAGCAGAAGATATAACCGGATCTATAATGTAAGTACCACTGTGTTTATATATTTAATTCACATTAATTGTTGAATATATCTAATATAATTTATAATTCTTCCTCAGTATAATTTGTAGGGTCTTATACAATACATCAATTTCATATATGTATGTCTGTTTATCTTTATTAGTTATATGAGCAATGACCGAAACTTCAGGCTATCAGTTAAATTATCTAAGTTTTGGTGAAGGACAAACCAAGTCTCACCATGTCACGTGTTCAATGTTCTAGCTAACTTAATACGATAACTTAGTTAATTATCAATGTAATGAAATCAACATAAAACTCGTCGAGAGTTTGGGAGGGGACTGCGGCTCAATATCTTATCGGAGCTTTAAGGACATACTGTCGGGTCATATGATATATTATCGATGATATCGTTCGCCATGTGATGAAATTTAAAGTTATTAAAATTCAAGGTTTTTGTGAAAACAGATTGCCCGGATGATGAATTCATGAAAATCTCTGCTTTCATCTAACTCTCCTTAAATTATAATTTCTTATCAAATCCAGCTTTATTGTCCTGTTAAAATTAATGTATATTGCACGCAAATACATCTATATCTGAATCCATTTTAATAATCGTCATTTTTATAGATTAAAACTTGTGTTATCCAAATACAAGCTCTCCTGTATAAGTGTATTAAATTAGATTGTTGCAAACTGTTTTCTAATGTAAAAATCATATCCTGTTTCTCTCTGCTCTAACTCCGTCGGAAATATGTCCGTCACACATTCGGGACAAACAAGCATACATTTTTGCATCACTTAAGATAAAGACACTCGGTATATTGATATAAATCGATCTGAGTCGATCAATTACTTACTTCCTTGAACGTGACTTCAAGCACGTGGTTATACTCGATAATTCAAAATAATTGGATTGCATTGTTTGCGTGTACTAGTCTTTAGTGTAAATAGGTCACATGTACATGTAGACTGTACTTAAATTCTGGACAAAGCCTGTTTATCTTCGATATTCCGGTTTTATTTACCATCTACTGACGCCGTGAATGTTTTTCTTGGTCTGAATCCAAAATATAAAATATGATGTTTCTGTTATCAGTCATGAATTTTTTTTTCAAAATGAGATTGTGTGCTGTTTATTTAATAGGTAGCTAGGTTTTCCAGAAGACGTTGAGGCATAACAAAAAAGGCCTTATGTAACGATATCTGTGTAACCACTTACATAAGAACTTCTGTTTTTATATTTATGGATTAAAGGATTAAATGGAACATGTTGTCTCAGAGAAAGAAAGTTTTTTTTATTTGGGTGTAACGTTTTTCAAAAAAGAATCAGTTGTTTACGGCAGTCGATTAACCTTACAAGTTTTCCTGGACGGTATTCTAACCAGTTCTAATTAACTTACCCTTCCACAAGGAACCAGTACCTTCGATCTCAACATGAGGATGAAAATCGACATTTTTGACAAATGTTCAAAGAAGGGTATGACCTGCCTAGACCGGAAATCGAACCAGTTGTCTCAGAGAAAGAGTATGTTCGTCTACAAAATTTCATTCATTATACATAAATTATAATATGAATATGATTTTTAAATCAACCTATGCTTCTAAAGGTCATTCAGCCGAAGAACAGCAATAAAAAAACATGGAAGTGAGAAAGCGTACGGTGCTGTCGAGTCGCCAAAATCACAAGACAGGCCATCATCATCATCATCATCATCATATGGACCAGGTATGTAAAATAATCGTACATGAACATGAGACTGGCAATGTTTTAATTCCAAAAAGTGTAATCTCAAAATGGGGCAGAAATATTTTGTAAATGTTTGAAATTTGGAGTAACCAAATTTTGATATCCATTTCAATGAAAACTCACGGTAAACAAGAAATGTCTTTAAAAAGACAGTCGTGACAATTTTCTTTAATGTTATCTACACTGTTGGAACCAAAAGTATAATTTTTATGAAATTCCTAAAGTGCCGTTATAGTACCGTGTGGACACAACTTAGTCCAATTAGCTATAGGTCGCGACTTAAAATGTTTATGTTTAGTCAGCTAAATAAATTACGTTTTTAGTCATATCTACTGTATATTAATTCCAATAAATGTAAAATGTTTGTCAAGAACGGTATAAAACTTTATTTCGACCTTATAAAAATACATGCATTTTCGTACATGTTTACTTTACAAATTTTACAACCACAAGAAATACACATTAAGCAGTTGCAGACTCGCTATAAGTTGGCGTGGTCTTAATTTTTCTACGCTTGTAGATTTCACCAAATGGAAGTAAGGGTTTCCTCTGAATCATCCAATAGAATGAGGCATTTCTTCTGAATTATTAATACGTCATGCACAGAAATATAAGTCAAAAGTGAGATTAGACACCTTCGCGAAAAAAGATGCAAAAACACCGTATCAATCGAATTTGAAATTTAATAAAGAAAATTAAAGGTCACCGTGAAATATCGCCAACAACTCTTAGCCCGTATCGTAAAAAATGAAATATCTCAGGTAACTATCAAAGAAATAATGATAAGTGGGCAGTACTAAGGTAACTATCAAAGAAATAATGATAAGTGGGCAGTACTAAGGTAACTATCAAAGAAATAATGATAAGTGGGCAGTACTAAGGTAACTTTCAAAGAAATAATGATAAGTGGGCAGTACTAAGGTAACTATCAAAGAAATAATGATAAGTGGGCAGTACTAAGGTAACTATCACAGAAATAATGATAAGTGGGCAGTACTAAGGTAACTTTCAAAGAAATAATGATAAGTGGGTAGTACTAAGGTAACTATCAAAGAAATAATGATAAGTGGGCAGTACTAAGGTAACTATCAAAGAAATAATGATAAATGGGCAGTACTAAGGTAACTATCAAAGAAATAATGATAAGTGGGCAGTACTAAGGTAGCTATCAAAGAAATAATGATAAGTGGGCAGTACTAAGGTAGCTATCAAAGAAATAATGATAAGTGGGCAGTACTAAAGTAACTATCAAAGAAATAATGATAAATGGGCAGTACTAAGGTAACTATCAAAGAAATAATGATAAATGGGCAGTACTAAAGTAACTATCAAAGAAATAATGAAAAGTGGGCAGTACTTAAGTAACTATCAAAGAAATAATGATAAGTGGGCAGTACTAAGGTAGCTATCAAAGAAATAATGATAAGTGGGCAGTACTTAGGTAGCTATCAAAGAAATAATGATAAGTGGGCAGTACTAAGGTAGCTATCAAAGAAATAATGATAAGTGGGCAGTACTAAGGTAGCTATCAAAGAAATAATTATAAATGGGCAGTACTAAGGTAGCTATCAAAGAAATAATGATAAATGGGCAGTACTAAGGTAGCTATCAAAGAAATAATGATAAGTGGGCAGTACTAAGGTAGCTATCAAAGAAATAATGATAAATGGGCAGTACTAAGGTAAGTATCAAAGAAATAATGATAAGTGGTCAGTACTAAGGTAACTATCAAAGAAATAATGATAAGTGGGCAGTACTAAGGTAGCTATCAAAGAAATAATGATAAGTGGGCAGTACTAAGGTAACTATCAAAGAAATACTGTTAAGTGTGCAGTACTAAGGTTGCTATCAAAGAAATAATGATAAATGGGCAGTACTAAGGTAACTATCAAAGAAATAATGATAAGTGGGCAGTACTAAAGTAACTATCAAAGAAATAATGATAAATGGGCAGTACTAAGGTAACTATCAAAGAAATAATGATAAATGGGCAGTACTAAAGTAACTATCAAAGAAATAATGATAAATGGGCAGTACTAAGGTAGCTATCAAAGAAATAATGATAAGTGGGCAGTACTAAGGTAGCTATCAAAGAAATAATGATAAATGGGCAGTACTAAGGTAGCTATCAAAGAAATAATGATAAATGGGCAGTACTAAGGTAGCTATCAAAGAAATAATGATAAGTGGGCAGTACTAAGGTAGCTATCAAAGAAATAATGATAAATGGGCAGTACTAAGGTAAGTATCAAAGAAATAATGATAAGTGGTCAGTACTAAGGTAACTATCAAAGAAATAATGATAAGTGGGCAGTACTAAGGTAGCTATCAAAGAAATAATGATAAGTGGGCAGTACTAAGGTAACTATCAAAGAAATACTGTTAAGTGTGCAGTACTAAGGTTGCTATCAAAGAAATAATGATAAATGGGCAGTACTAAGGTAACTATCAAAGAAATAATGATAAGTGGGCAGTACTAAAGTAACTATCAAAGAAATAATGATAAATGGGCAGTACTAAGGTAACTATCAAAGAAATAATGATAAATGGGCAGTACTAAAGTAACTATCAAAGAAATAATGATAAGTGGGCAGTACTAAAGTAACTATCAAAGAAATAATGATAAATGGGCAGTACTAAGGTAGCTATCAAAGAAATAATGATAAATGGGCAGTACTAAGGTAGCTATCAAAGAAATAATGATAAGTGGGCAGTACTAAGGTAGCTATCAAAGAAATAATGATAAATGGGCAGTACTAAGGTAAGTATCAAAGAAATAATGATAAGTGGTCAGTACTAAGGTAACTATCAAAGAAATAATGATAAGTGGGCAGTACTAAGGTAGCTATCAAAGAAATAATGATAAGTGGGCAGTACTAAGGTAACTATCAAAGAAATACTGTTAAGTGTGCAGTACTAAGGTTGCTATCAAAGAAATAATGATAAATGGGCAGTACTAAGGTAACTATCAAAGAAATAATGATAAGTGGGCAGTACTAAAGTAACTATCAAAGAAATAATGATAAATGGGCAGTACTAAGGTAACTATCAAAGAAATAATGATAAATGGGCAGTACTAAAGTAACTATCAAAGAAATAATGAAAAGTGGGCAGTACTTAAGTAACTATCAAAGAAATAATGATAAGTGGGCAGTACTAAGGTAGCTATCAAAGAAATAATGATAAGTGGGCAGTACTAAGGTAGCTATCAAAGAAATAATGATAAATGGGCAGTACTAAGGTAGCTATCAAAGAAATAATGATAAATGGGCAGTACTAAGGTAGCTATCAAAGAAATAATGATAAGTGGGCAGTACTAAGGTAGCTATCAAAGAAATAATGATAAATGGGCAGTACTAAGGTAAGTATCAAAGAAATAATGATAAGTGGTCAGTACTAAGGTAACTATCAAAGAAATAATGATAAGTGGGCAGTACTAAGGTAGCTATCAAAGAAATAATGATAAATGGGCAGTACTAAGGTAGCTATCAAAGAAATAATGATAAGTGGGCAGTACTAAGGTAACTATCAAAGAAATAATGATAAGTGGGCAGTACTAAGGTAAGTATCAAAGAAATAATGATAAGTGGGCAGTACTAAGGTAGCTATCAAAGAAATAATGATAAGTGGGCAGTACTAAGGTAGCTATCAAAGAAATAATGATAAGTGGGCAGTACTAAGGTAGCTATCAAAGAAATAATGATAAGTGGGCAGTACTAAAGTAACTATCAAAGAAATAATGATAAATGGGCAGTACTAAGGTAACTATCAAAGAAATAATGATAAATGGGCAGTACTAAAGTAACTATCAAAGAAATAATGAAAAGTGGGCAGTACTTAAGTAACTATCAAAGAAATAATGATAAGTGGGCAGTACTAAGGTAGCTATCAAAGAAATAATGATAAGTGGGCAGTACTTAGGTAGCTATCAAAGAAATAATGATAAGTGGGCAGTACTAAGGTAGCTATCAAAGAAATAATGATAAGTGGGCAGTACTAAGGTAGCTATCAAAGAAATAATGATAAATGGGCAGTACTAAGGTAGCTATCAAAGAAATAATGATAAATGGGCAGTACTAAGGTAGCTATCAAAAAATAATGATAAGTGGGCAGTACTAAGGTAGCTATCAAAGAAATAATGATAAATGGGCAGTACTAAGGTAAGTATCAAAGAAATAATGATAAGTGGTCAGTACTAAGGTAACTATCAAAGAAATAATGATAAGTGGGCAGTACTAAGGTAGCTATCAAAGAAATAATGATAAGTGGGCAGTACTAAGGTAACTATCAAAGAAATACTGTTAAGTGTGCAGTACTAAGGTTGCTATCAAAGAAATAATGATAAATGGGCAGTACTAAGGTAACTATCAAAGAAATAATGATAAGTGGGCAGTACTAAAGTAACTATCAAAGAAATAATGATAAATGGGCAGTACTAAGGTAACTATCAAAGAAATAATGATAAATGGGCAGTACTAAAGTAACTATCAAAGAAATAATGATAAATGGGCAGTACTAAGGTAGCTATCAAAGAAATAATGATAAGTGGGCAGTACTAAGGTAGCTATCAAAGAAATAATGATAAATGGGCAGTACTAAGGTAGCTATCAAAGAAATAATGATAAATGGGCAGTACTAAGGTAGCTATCAAAGAAATAATGATAAGTGGGCAGTACTAAGGTAGCTATCAAAGAAATAATGATAAATGGGCAGTACTAAGGTAAGTATCAAAGAAATAATGATAAGTGGTCAGTACTAAGATAACTATCAAAGAAATAATGATAAGTGGGCAGTACTAAGGTAGCTATCAAAGAAATAATGATAAGTGGGCAGTACTAAGGTAACTATCAAAGAAATACTGTTAAGTGTGCAGTACTAAGGTTGCTATCAAAGAAATAATGATAAATGGGCAGTACTAAGGTAACTATCAAAGAAATAATGATAAGTGGGCAGTACTAAAGTAACTATCAAAGAAATAATGATAAATGGGCAGTACTAAGGTAACTATCAAAGAAATAATGATAAATGGGCAGTACTAAAGTAACTATCAAAGAAATAATGATAAGTGGGCAGTACTAAAGTAACTATCAAAGAAATAATGATAAATGGGCAGTACTAAGGTAGCTATCAAAGAAATAATGATAAATGGGCAGTACTAAGGTAGCTATCAAAGAAATAATGATAAGTGGGCAGTACTAAGGTAGCTATCAAAGAAATAATGATAAATGGGCAGTACTAAGGTAAGTATCAAAGAAATAATGATAAGTGGTCAGTACTAAGGTAACTATCAAAGAAATAATGATAAGTGGGCAGTACTAAGGTAGCTATCAAAGAAATAATGATAAGTGGGCAGTACTAAGGTAACTATCAAAGAAATACTGTTAAGTGTGCAGTACTAAGGTTGCTATCAAAGAAATAATGATAAATGGGCAGTACTAAGGTAACTATCAAAGAAATAATGATAAGTGGGCAGTACTAAAGTAACTATCAAAGAAATAATGATAAATGGGCAGTACTAAGGTAACTATCAAAGAAATAATGATAAATGGGCAGTACTAAAGTAACTATCAAAGAAATAATGAAAAGTGGGCAGTACTTAAGTAACTATCAAAGAAATAATGATAAGTGGGCAGTACTAAGGTAGCTATCAAAGAAATAATGATAAGTGGGCAGTACTAAGGTAACTATCAAAGAAATAATGATAAGTGGGCAGTACTAAGGTAGCTATCAAAGAAATAATGATAAATGGGCAGTACTAAGGTAGCTATCAAAGAAATAATGATAAGTGGGCAGTACTAAGGTAACTATCAAAGAAATAATGATAAGTGGGCAGTACTAAGGTAAGTATCAAAGAAATAATGATAAGTGGGCAGTACTAAGGTAGCTATCAAAGAAATAATGATAAGTGGGCAGTACTAAGGTAGCTATCAAAGAAATAATGATAAATGGGCAGTACTAAGGTAGCTATCAAAGAAATAATGATAAGTGGGCAGTACTAAGGTAGCTATCAAAGAAATAATGATAAGTGGGCAGTACTAAGGTAGCTATCAAAGAAATAATGATAAATGGGCAGTACTAAGGTAGCTATCAAAGAAATAATGATAAATGGGCAGTACTAAGGTAGCTATCAAAGAAATAATGATAAATGGGCAGTACTAAGGTAGCTATCAAAGAAATAATGATAAGTGGGCAGTACTAAGGTAGCTATCAAAGAAATAATGATAAATGGGCAGTACTAAGGTAAGTATCAAAGAAATAATGATAAGTGGTCAGTACTAAGGTAACTATCAAAGAAATAATGATAAGTGGGCAGTACTAAGGTAGCTATCAAAGAAATAATGATAAGTGGGCAGTACTAAGGTAACTATCAAAGAAATACTGTTAAGTGTGCAGTACTAAGGTTGCTATCAAAGAAATAATGATAAATGGGCAGTACTAAGGTAACTATCAAAGAAATAATGATAAGTGGGCAGTACTAAAGTAACTATCAAAGAAATAATGATAAATGGGCAGTACTAAGGTAACTATCAAAGAAATAATGATAAATGGGCAGTACTAAAGTAACTATCAAAGAAATAATGATAAGTGGGCAGTACTAAAGTAACTATCAAAGAAATAATGATAAGTGGGCAGTACTATTTTTGCAATAATAATGTTTGTGTGTAGCGCTAAGCAGATATGTCAGAAAACTACAGCACTTATTTTTTGTTAGGTTAAACGTCACTCCAACCACCAGGGGTTTTATTCTGATTTTTACGGTGAAAGAAGACACCATTTGTATACCTGGTGTTGAATCTTCGACCCATCATAGATTGTCTGGCCTAAAAAGTATTACATATACTGCTATCGGATGATACTCGAATACACAAGGATTATGGACTTATGCGCACTAGTCATATACTTCAACCAATCAACCAGGTTGCATAAAGGCTGACACTAATGAAAAAAATTATCAAATGTATAATACATTTTGTATTTTAATTATGAAGACGCATGCCTGAAGCCAGCCCGTGATTTGTTTTAGTAAAGACCAAATAACATTTCGACAACGTTGTACAAAATGTACTAGTATACTAGTATGTACATGTACTACAAAGTATTCGATTTGAGATCAAGTTTAGATCACGAGCTCATCATCGTAAAGTTTAAAATCGTCGCCTGATGTCAATAAAGACGTTCGTTAGTAAGATTAACGACATTAAAATGAAACATACATGTAATTTTAGTTATAACTTTCGTTTGTTTTCATAGGAAGTAATCTTAGAGGAAACTCCGACGATC
Source organism: Lutraria lutraria (assembly GCA_964023205.1). Lineage (NCBI taxonomy): Eukaryota > Metazoa > Mollusca > Bivalvia > Venerida > Mactridae > Lutraria > Lutraria lutraria. Next base: position 18,108,632 of record OZ026846.1, read on the forward strand.
TTCTGCCTAAATTGCAACATCAAGTAGACGAGGTTAAAGATATTCTTAAAGATAACATCGAAAAGGTAGTGGAAAGGGAGGACAAAGTTGGTGCTTTGATCGATAGAACAGGTAACTACTTTAAATTTCTTCGCGACATCATGCAGTCATGTTTTAAGTTAGGAGAATATTCAATTAACCGAAAGAATGGAAACTTATAGATATTCGATTTGGAAGTATTTGTACTTATTAAGCCGAAGTTGACAGCACATTGAATGCTGAAAAACGACAATTATGAATTAGCGTATTGCCATTTCCACTCTCTCCATTTAATGATTAACAGAACATGAGAATTTTCGGTAATAAAGTAATAAAATGACCTTGCTTTGAAGCGAATGGAGAATTTGAACTGGCCGGGAATGTGATAAATTTTGACAGCAAATACAGATCATGAGAAAAACATATATATTTGAGCACCAAATGGAAACTAAAAGAGATTCGTTTTGGAACTACTTACCCAACGTTGGCAGAGATAAGAATGGTAAAAAAGGTCAAGAAATAGGCGCAACTGGCATTTCTTTTTCTCTCCATTTCCTCTTCTCCCCTTCGTTCATTATTATGCTTGACTACAATAAAACATTTTTTTTCTGCAGAAAATTTAAGAAACACAACAACGGTTTTCAAGGAGAATACAACCACACTTAGGAAAACAACCCAGCGTAGAAACTGGAAACTCACGTGTTGTATTATTGTTGTTGTTCTTGTTATTCTCGCCATTATCACCCTTGTTGTGTTGTGTGAGTATATTATGTTGTTGTTTCTCGGAGGGGAATTTCATCATTTTAATCGTTTGTGTGTTATTTAACAGCACAACTGCAAGCTATGATAATATCAAAGTCGCATCGGAGGGAGGGAAGTGAAGATACAGGAGAAACGGGCATTTATATCCCAACTCTTATTTGAAATAGTTTTCCTTTTCTTAATCATGCCCGGTGTACAGCACTGGACACGCCTTACCCGTTTCCTGTGGTCTTTTAAACACAGCACTGGACTCAGCAGTGAGAATGGTGACACAGAAAAAACATTCCTGAAATATCGACAGGCTTAGCCGAGAACCGAATCCATCACGACCTTTTATTAAATGATATTCCAGCGCATTTCTTTACAAACATGACACAAAAATGCTTCATTACTTTTCGTTTGTTTTAGATAACGTTTATTTAATTTTAAAAACTTGGTAAAACATGTTAATTTAAATACGTGAATCTAAGCGTTTCTGCCGAACGAGGATACAGTTAATGTGATAGTTTTACAAATGTTTTTTATTCTCATAAAATTTCAACACAACCCCTTAGCCATGATACTTAATATAAAATGTTTGGTTACAACACATCTCTGCCTTCCACGTGCTAACCATTATCATTACCTGGCAACCTTTGTATTCGTCTTCATTATACTTCAGATCTCTTAAAAGTCATATAGATGTCGATAGCTGGACTTTTTTACGATCATCGTCGTCTGTCACACGGACTGCCACATCCAGCTTTCGTTGAATGATCTTTGAATGTTTGGATGTAGAGATATGTTCGTGTTAGAATTCAACATTTACTGTAAACATGGTACAACACCTTTCTACATGTGTTTTTCGTTTTGGTCGAAGTCTTGTTCATTATAAATTGGTTTGACAAGAGCAACTTTGACGTTTTCACAGAACCGATTGATTAATAATCAATAAAGAATTAATTATATTATGGTTACTATTTTTAATGTAAATCTATACCGTTTTATTTTGTCAACTTGGTACGTCTAGATGTATTTGTATGTAATATTGTATGTATTTATGTATGTAAATATGTTGTTCATATTGGCCTCAGAAATAAACTTTGTATTGCTCATTATTTGTGTAGACTTTTATTTGGGTGTCTGTCTGTCTGTTTGTTAGTACCAAACTTAATCTTGCCTATAAAACCAAAACGCTTCCACAGAAATCAAACTTCATATGTTGGTTCCTCGTGACTACCTCTAAATGACATGTGGAAGTTTCTTTCAATAGGTCAAAGATCAAGTGCATTCATCTTGTTTTAAAGAATCTTACGACAAAGACGTTTTACAGTTGAATGCTGATAACTTGTACGATAAAGCGAAGAATCAGTTGCTTTTTGCTGAAACAAATATTTCCATTTTTTTTCAAAGCCTCCGAATATATACATGTACTTCTTTCACTAGATAGCTAGACTAACCGAGAGGGGGGGGGGGGGGGGGGGGTCTGTTTAGAGAACTACAAATATAACATACACCAAGATAACAATTACCGACGAAACGAGCCCTTTTCCTTCGAAAATCACACATTTCGCTGTGATTTTTGTTTTTGTAAAATGGAAATATATAGAGCGCGTGACGTCACTTGATGACGTGTGCATAACATGACTGCGAAGAAAACACAGCTGTTCTATAAATAGTATTTCTTTCAATGATATTGAAAAAAAAAACACGATAGATGTTTATGGAATCATTTTTTCTTGCTATAAAGTATGCACGGGAGGAAAACACATAGGATTACTCTGTTATAGGACAAACAGAAACTATTACGACTGATAAATTTATATGCTTATGGGACTTTAAATACAGAATGCTATATTGTTGACAAAACTGCCTCTTTAAAGATTTGATTTATGTTCAATTAATAATGTTTTGTGAGATGCAGTCAAACTCAAACTATTATTTTACGTTTTAGCACATTTTGGCAGTCACAACGCCTTAACCGTATTAGTAGTTATTTGCTATACTAGTTTGCATCATATTGTGTTATGTGTAAATAAATCATTGCCTTTAAGGAAAGGATTCTTGATTTTAGTATATCATATCCGTCTATCATAAGCACGCCAAACAATGTTCTTTTAAATATACGAGAGCTTAAAATGACTTCATTTCATTGCCTGAATATACTCCCAAAACGGGGCGTAACTCATGTTTGATAAACCAAATGTTTTCATAAGTTGCTTCCCTTGTTCTTAATACAAAACCGACTAGAAGTAACGATTACATAACAACAATACGTTTATTTACATTTTAGTAAGTAAAAGAAATATTGAATAACGCCAGGAGCCTGACAATATTTCTCAAGCATAAGTGAATATTCATAAAGAAGCCTAAGCGCTCATCATAGGTTTAATGCATTACACATGCGCATAAATGGAGAAAGAAGTTTGCCACACGAGCAACTTCGAGACTATATCAAAATACTGAAACTACTCGTGGAAACTGAACTTGGGTAGACTTGACCTTCAACGTGGAATGGGAACCAGTTTAACAATTGCATGGCGGATGCAGAAAAAATGAAGTTCTTTGGTACGCATCAAAATTCATGCGAGCCGAGCCAGTGACGGTTATGAAACCCCAAACTCAACACCAGTCGACACTCACGCTAAACCCTTGAGAGCATTCAATTTGGATCACAACAAAAGAAAGCCAGTTAATCTGAGGACCAAGACCAATTAACAACGAGTAAAATCTAAAGTTTGAAATGAGAGTCAGAAAGGTCTACTATAATTGCAGTCTTCATCCAATGTTATCACATACATCTCTGCCATCGTCTCAGGTTTTACAAGATTCTTGTATAAGTGACTTAATTTCTGCATACCAGGTTCTCGGCTGACATTTCCAAATTTCAAAATGAAATGTGGATATTTCATTGGACAAGAAATTAGGCTGCTACGCCTTACCTGTTTTCATGGACTGTATTCTAACATGCATTGACTTACCCTTCCATGTGGAGGAAACTCGTCATTTGTGTCAAATGATCATAGAAGTGTATTCCCTGCGGCAACCGAGATTCGAACCCAGATCGCCGGGGTACAAGTTCAGCTCAATTACTACCGAACCACGGCCTGATTATGAACAGAACAATATAAAAATCATCGAGTATTATTCAAGAACTGAAGAAGTGTGTAACTGTGTGTATCAAAATATAATACAATTCATAAATACGTGAGTAATCATAAAATGTACAAGTTATTTGTAAAATGTAATAGACATTATAATGATTATAACTCGAAAAACAAAGTCAATCATTAGAACAGTGGAATTTCTAAAACTAAGATTTAAAGGGACACATCCAAGACTCAATATAATATCAAAAACTCATAAAAAATGTTTATACAATTTTCTCAATTATGCATTTGGTGCGTGACTAAAGCTATAAATTGCAGTTAATAAACATCCCTTTACAAGCCTTGATTTAACAGTTTACGATAATTAATATCAAATTATAGGAGTTTCAAAGTAAATTAAATAACTAATCTGGAGTCTAGTCCCTTTAATTTGTTTTACCAGTTTTGACACCAAAACACGAGTATTCAAATTATCAATGACGATCTACAATATAATTTATGTAATACACTATAATTTATGAATATGTGTTCCACAGCAGGTAGCATAAGCTAAGATTTAACACTACCAAGAAATAATATACAGTCAACTGAATGACAGCTTTGTAAAATAATTATAACTTTTCACCATTAACTACGGAAATCACCAAATACCAAGCCATGAAGATAACATTTTTATGCAAAATCAGTTCAAAATTAAATCCGATTACCAATACAATTACTTTATCATATTGCTTTATCAAATTCGTCCGTACGCACATGTAATTCATTTACTCCACCATTTATCTTCATGCTAGTTTAAGTTGAGATATTTCCCATGAACGTTCAATAAACGGTTCAAAGATGACGAAACAAATAATTTTGACTTTGAGTTAATCAGTTTTGCCTATTGCTATATTGGAACATTACCACAAACGTAGTTTTTGAACTTTGTTTTTAACACTTATTCTTCAGTTTAAATTCTCTCATCGTCTTGACGCTCAGTATCTCTCTTCATTGTCTAGATATCTATCAAGAAAGGTCCTTTTATCCTCAGGAACATTGCCTCTTATTTTTTTGAATACAACAAGTATCACAACTCCAATTACACACCCAACGATCAACATTACAATGGCTACTGCAGCCACAACCCCTGAAAAAAGATGAAGAAACTAAAAGATAATATTAATGTGAATGGTGATAATGATATAGAATGAAAGGTCATTGATTTAAAACCATTTATAATAACATTCTGATTCACACCAAAGTTTAAAGCATTATTTCATCAACAACAATGCATATCAGTCATACTGTTTGAATTTTATGCCCCTTTTCAACAGTCAGAGTCATATAAGGCGGACAGTTAATCTAACTATCGTTCCTTGGAAGAACCAGTAGTAATCTCCCATCCTCCACAAGCAACTGCCTACATGCTCACAAAAAGAAACATGGATATCAATCATAAAGGAAGATGAATAGATCACAAATCAAATATTGACAAACAAGTCCCGTTGATGAATATAGACCTGATTCTATTTTTAGATTGGGAAATTCCAAAATTTCCATTGAATATCATGTTAAACCATTGGATATGATATTTATCTTTTTTAGTTGACCAGGTTTTAACCCAATCAAAATAAATAAATTTATAAATCATATAATAAACGGTTTTCAAGGACTACTGATTTCAGGTAACGGGTAATAAATTTGTACCCGCACGTTGGCGTTTTCTAGCCTACTCGCGGGTAACCAGATACAAGATTCAACCCAGTCTCTAAGCTCACGCTCAGTACCCATAGAATGCGATTCGTTTGAAGGTGAGTGTTAAAGAAATATATGATTACTTCCCAGAGTAATATGTGTATTTTAGTAAGGCTTTAGATTACAAAGCTACCCTTTGGAACATGGCTAAATGATGACGTGAGACTGTCAAACATTTTTAGACCGACTGGCCCGAAGTCTAGTAAAATTCGTACGAATTTAAATGAAGATATTTAAGTTATAATGTATTGTGAACCAGTGTTTGTCGATGTCAAAATATAAATGTACATGTATTATGAATATCACTTTTTATAAACACTAAACATAGTATAATACTAGGAGAAAATGGGTCAGTACCAGTACTGGACATGTAGATAAAGCACCAACATATTATTGAGAACATGGATATCTTGGCGACATTGTGTTAAAAGCAAACATTCTGTACCAACAATTAAATCTTACCGCTTGACAATCCACTGCTGCCTGCTTTCCCTTGACTCTGTTTTTCAGGATTATGCGGACCTACAACTTTGGCTGTTGGGCACGGTGTTTGCTGAACTTGCGGACATTTAGTAGCGACCTGTTTCATAGTGGAGCACCGTCTCGGCGCGACGGTGGGACATGCCTTCGGCGTTGCAGGCTTAACGGTTGGGCACGGGGTGGTGACAGGACAAGCAGGACATGACACTGTAGTACACGATGGACAAATCTTCGGACTTGGACATCCTTTGGACGACGTTGGACATTGTGTTGTTGGACATGGTGACGTCGGAACTACAGCTGTTGTTGGGCACGTTGGCGGAGTGCAGTTGCAAGCTTTTAGTATAACAAAAAATATTCAACGACATATATATGTATAATCTTATTTAAAAAGGGCCTTTATACAATGGTTGCACTGTACATGCGGTATGTGACTAGGATAGACCATTACAGAATGTAGGGTTTCTACTTTCTAGACACGTGCAAAAAGGCCTACCTTCCGCAGAATACTTTCTTCCCCATCTGTTTTAGCGGGCACAGCCGAATAAAGGCCATCCTCTGCATAAAGGCCAATATTTTAAAACCCACCATTTATTATTTAGAATAAAACTGACCTCCGAGTAAAGGCCACCTGTCAGTAGTATGTCCTTCCAAAGGATGGCCTTTGTTCACAGGTTTGACTGTACACCCTTTGAAAGGTATGAAGCAAAACTACAGAGGATTTAATACTAGTCTGATGAGCCCAGCCTAATAAAAATAGACATATACAAAAACAAAGACAAATTACAATCGGCAACAATGATACACACAACAACAGAAACCACATTGAATGGACAAACCCTTTTTTATATTTTTAGCGGAGTCCAAATTTAAGACAATTATGATGCAGAAGCAAGCAACTTACGTGCAGCTGTTATTGGAGGTAGTGTTGGCGGTGTGTTGTAGCTTGATGGAGTCATAGGCTTGACGGTCCTGGGTGCCGGAGTAGGTGGTGTTGCTTCGGTAGTCGGTGTTGTCATTACCGTTGTTCTGAACTCGGTCCTGTAGTTTATCTTTAGTATTCCTCTACTCTCTAGCACAACTGGCAACTATATTAAGAGTACAGACAAACTAGAGTCACTTTTAACATGCATTCTATTGATAAAATCGAACAAAAAAGTCCTGAATATTGGCGAACTGTCCACGACGGTAGTTCCATAGTTATTTTCTCCTCTACTAGTATTTGGTGGCCCCAGTTTACCGGTTGGAATTAATTATATAATGCTTCATATCCTTTCTTTAATGTTCGACAATTGTTCACTGAACTATGGTGGCTCATTTATGCAGTAAGTAAAAATCATCTTCACTTCTAATTGTTTTACAAATTATATCTCTCTTGTGTATCAATTCAAGTAAATCACTGTCCATCCATGGTTCTGTTCTAGTTTTGATGCGAAATGTCGTATTTTCGCTTTTTCGGCACAACAAAGCGAAAATGCGAAGAAGCGAAAATACGACATGGCATTGATCAGCCACCCTACTGAAGAGATTTAAAAAAGCAAAATTGTTCGTGAACATCTTTAAATATTTTCTACTTTTCAAATTAACGAGTGGCTTACAATCCTAAATAATACCCATATGTGTATTCTTGGCAATACATTGTTCTCAACCAATCGACTAAATCAATCAACTAAACCGTTACCACTGTTTAATGTACATTTGAATCATGAAATCATCTCGGGAGTGAAACTATTACATCGAAAAATAGACAATTATTAAGGACCCATCCGACTTGAGAGGAAATTTATGTAACCTTATAGTACGACACTAGCCAAGGTTTTTACAAACAAGAGGGCCAAGATGGCCCTATATCGCTCACATGACAATCACTGTTCACTCATTAAAACATTGTTCTGAACCGGTGACCTAGTTTTTGACCCCAGATGACCCATGTTAGAACTTGTCCTACATATAAATAAGACAAACATTCTGACAAAATTTGGTGAAGATCCAATCAAAACCATGAAAACTACAGCATAGACAAGGTTTTCCTACGATTTGACCTCGTGACCTAGTTTTTGACCCCAGACGACCTATGTTCGAATTTGTCTTACATATCATTAAGACAAACATTCTGACTAGGTTTGGTGAAGATACGATCAAAATTTGACATCTACAGTGTTAATAAGATTTTCCTAAACATTTGACCTTGTGACCTGTTTTTTTTACCCTTGGTGACCCATATTTGAAGTTGTCCTTAATATCATTAAGACAAACAATCTGACAAGGTTTGGCCAAGATCCAATTAAAACCATTACATTTAGAGCTTACAAGATTTTTACCTAAGATTTGACCTGGTGACCCAGTTTTTGACCCCGGCTGACCTATGTTCAAACTTGACCCACATATCATTGAGTCAAACATTCTGACAAGGTTTGGTGAAGATCCAATTAAAACTGTGACATCTACAGTGTTAACAAAGTTTTCCTAAGATTTGACCTGGTGACCTAGTTATTGACCCCAGATGACCCATATTTATACTTGACCGTTATATCATTAAAACAAACGATTTGACAAAGTTTGGTGAAGATCCAATAATAACTGTGAAATCTACAGTGTTAACATGGTTTTTCATAAGATTTGACCTAGCGACCTAGTTTTTGACCCTAGATGACCCATGTTCGAACTCGTCCAAGATATTATGAAGACAAACATTCTGACAAGATCATCCAATCAAAACAGTGACTTCTAGAGTGTTCACAAGGTTTTCTAGCAATTTGCCCTAGTGACCTAGTTTTTCACCGGAAATGACCCATTATCAAACTTGACCTACATATTGTTAAAATAAACATTCTGACAAAGTTTCATGAAGATCCAGTCAAAACAGTGATTTCTAAAGTGTTCACAAGGTTTTCCCTTATTTGGCCCTGGTGACCTAGTTTTTTACCGAAAATGGCCCAATATCGAACTCGTCCGAGAATTTGTTGATATTAACGTTCTGACCAAGTTTTGCTAAAATTGAGCTAAAAATGTGGCCCCTAGTGTGGTCACAACATAAAGTTTGACAACGCACACCGCACGACGCCGGACGCCGGACGGAGAGTGATCCTAATAGCTCACTTTGTCACTTTGTGACATGTGAGCTAAAAAGCGACAAATTCATCATTAAGGCCAACTTTTGAGGCGTCAAAAATGTTTGTTTCTGGTTACATGCTCATCAAATATAAGGTACTTAAAATCCAATATGGTGCCCAGGATGACAGATTACATGCAATTTGGTGAATGTAACCGGTGCTGTTAGGGTAAATATTTAGCGAACATTTAATTTCGTGAAAATCGTCTACTCGCGAAGTTAGCGAAAACGAATCCTTCGCGAAAATTTCGCAGGGATATTTTTTTATTCTTTAAATATTGCGGAAAGGAAACAGTGAGGGAGTGTACGTACCTTTGTTCGGGCCGAATAAAAGATTAAGGGTCTCGGGGAGATTTAAAGTAGGTCGGGTAACCAGAAACAAACACATTTGTACGCCTTATTTAAAGTCCCATAAGCATATAAATTTATCAGTCGTAATAGTTTCTGTTTGTCCTATAACAGAGGAGTCCGATGTGTTTTCCTCCCGTGCATACTTTATAGCAAGAAAAAATGATTCCATAAACATCTATCGTGTTTTTTTCAATATCATTGAAAGAAATACTATTTATAGAACAGCTGTGTTTTCTTCGCAGTCATGTTATGCACACGTCATCAAGTGACGTCACGCGCTATTTCCATTTTACAAAAACACATCATGTGTGATTTTCGAAGGAAAAGGGCTCGTTTCGTTGGTAATTGTTATCTTGGTATAATATTAGCAAAAGCTTGTTTTTTTGCATGTTTTTTTTATAACAAAAAGCTAATGGGACTTTAAACTGAATAGAGACTTCCTCGATATTAAGACAAATTTTGTGGTCGCAAACATGGTCTCTATTTACTATATTGAATACTTACATTATCGACAGTGCTGTTAACTACAAGCTTCCATTTTCCCTTGATCACACCATTTAGAAATTCATATGAAGCATTAAGCGAATGCTGGAATGGCGGAGGAGGTACTATACGTGGGTTTATCAATGGTGCGTTATCAAGCAACATTCCATCCATGTATAAATCTGTGTTACCAATCAACTGAATCTGCAAATAAAGCGATGTTTGTGTAACCTGAAGTGTTTTAAATAGGGCTGTAGCGAAACATTCGAATATTCGATATAGCCGAATACAGGTCTGTCCGAATCTTATTCTACATAAATGACTCGTTCAATCAGTTTATATCCCAGGTATTTTACCAATGCCTTTATTGAGGTCTTTGGTGTAGGATTTAATATATCTGCATATTATATGTATGTCATATTGTTATTGTTTGTACAATGCAGTTAATGACGGCAACGACATTCTTTTTTTGTGTTCGCAAATAGAGGAAGATGAACTCAAGGTCATAATCGTGTTTATTGCTTTTTACCGTTGTTTAACAGAAGTTCCATCTATTCAATAATTATATTATAAGTGGAAAGAGTATCGCCAGCACCATGCAGCACTATTTAGTAAATACATTCGGAACATTCTATATGACAGCAACTGCTTTGCAATTTTGGACAATACCAAGGATGTTCAAAAAGTCACCGACATGTTGGCTGGATTTTGTTGTAAAAGTGACAAAAATTTCCAAAGACTTACCGACACTTTTGATATTCTCAGAGGAGGTAGAAGAGCTTCATTTACCAGGTGTGTATGTATTACGTCTTTTAAATACATGCTGCTTACTGATGCGATACTCCCTTTTAGAACTTAAAACAAAGATAAGCAAAACAACATTTTAATACACAATGGAGTAAAACCTCACTTAGCGGCGACCTCTTCAATATTACGACTGCGTCATTTCAACCACCAATTATGCTAAGACTTAATGATGAGACCACTTGATTACAAAAACAAATATTAAGGTAAGTGGTGGTATTAATAGCAATGTGTTATTGTGCGTACATTTTGGATACAAATGAATGACAATGGATCATTTCATTCAAAGACTAGAAGATAACTCAGAACATCTTGGGAATAATTTTGTATAGGTTAAAAAAGAACAAAACACGCCTTAGAAGAGACTAAAAGTGCAAAGCCTCTGTAAAAACAAACGAGACAAGAAAATAATGACATCTGCGCTTGCAGGAAGGTGTTACGACAGGGAATATCTCAATTTCGAGACGACTTGGTTAGAAACGCAGAAGTGAAATGATGTACTTGATTAAATACTACACCAAGTGTCATATTTGATATCAATAATAAATGTTTCATACAGGACAAGAAAAAAATTGATAAGATAATGACATTCCTAGTGTTTTTCCTGACAGTTCAATTTGTGTCGACATTTACATATCGGTGTTTTGGGATATCAGACTTGTGCGTAATTATTTCATGATGTCCCGAAACTATATTTATACGTTATGTGGGAGATGGGATAATCATTATCGTCTATTTTGCAAATTGCAACCGAGAGTATTGTGGTCATACGTTAATCACAAAATGCATCGGCATTGTTGCTCCATATATTTCCCAAGAGTACACAAGACCCGTTTATCAATGACGTAACAATATCGGTGGGTTCAGATAAATAGGCTTCAATTTTAGTCGAATAGTTGATTCTCTATCATTGTAAACATTTTAATAAAAAGTTGACAGAATTCGTGTCATCTGTCTGTTATACTAGATAATACGTGTACGTAAGTTAGAGATAATTGTAAAGGAACCAATTGTCTGGATATAGTCGGCATGTCGAATCTGAATCAGTTTAAGTTTATCTATTATCTAAGTATAAAAGGCACCTTCGATAGCTATAGTCATTGCTGGGTTGCACCAGAAAGAGGAGAAAAGATAAAAGAAAACAGGGTATCAATTTTCTTAAGTAAATCTTTATCGTGCCCGGTGCACACTGCATCCATTTCACAGTATTTGGCTCGGTAGTTGGGCCGGGAACACAAAGGACGGGGAAAAAGCGTCTCTCAAAAAATATCGGAAGGCGAAGGCAGACTCCGTACAAGATAGGACAGATCCTAATGAAAGAAATGACATTACAGTACAATAACGTTACGTCCAAGTTGTTCCGTACTAATGTTTTATCAAGGCAACTACGAAGACTATCCACTGCACTATAGTGTCTATGTAATTTGACCAACCTTTGCAGTATCAATTACATATACCAAATCTATTCGATTTCTTACTACTCGAATTCTATACTAGGAAAATGAACTGGTCAAATCAACGTTGGTAAACGTATTCCTAAGTGTTTAACTCAATAAGGCAAATACATTGGATGCCACATTATTGCTTCATCGCTATTGTTAATACAAATACCCCCCTCTACCCCCCCCCCCCCCCCCTAAAAACCTACCCTCCCAAAACATCTCCGGCATGACCATACAAACACGGAGAACAAAAAAGGACAATTGAATACATCTTAAGTCGATCATCTTCTTAAACAATCGTCACTCTTCAGTATTCGTTCATTGATATTAAAGACGAAACAGACCAAATAAAGATAGACAGTACATTAACCTTTTTTGTCTCTGTGGCCGTTGTTCATACGGTTATAGGCCATTATACAGTTATACGTTTACTTTTGGGATATTAAGCTATGTGGATATGGATAGCACTTAATACTTTGATAGGATCGATAATGAATATGCTGAGACAAATTACTATTCCACTGGGAGAATCTAATAATCCATTAACTAATTTACTTTTCCTTCCCCAGAAATGAAAGTAGGAAATGTGTTAAGTCCAACATTAAAATAATTGCATTCTATTAAATAGCGAAAGCCTTAATACAAGGTGTATTAGAATTAGTTCATCCTTTAGATAACTTTTGATCTGCTTAACCATAACTATGTCAGCATTGAACTAAGTGGTAATCCTTATGCATTTCTAGTGCAATGACCTTTATCCCACCAGTAAGGCAAATCTGGGGAAAAACGTGAAAGCTTTCATTTTTTATAAAAGCATCAAACTAGTAAAAATGCACTGTAGTTCAAGAATTTCAATGATTTTGGTTATGGGGCTACATTAAATTTCCAAAATGGCTGCAACATTGTATCAAGTAAGACCTTTTCAACTGTACCTGCAAAGTGGACGAGAAGTCTTGCTTTTCTTGTCGAAGGGAAACATGGTGCCACATCAAAAACATCTTGCGTGGGTGGTTCGCTGTTAAATTGTAAGACGTTTCTCACTATTGGATTTTCGGTATTACCCTGAAGTTGTTAAAATAGTTATACGGTAAAGGGTCTCTACTCCTCGGGCCCGTTTCATAGACAAATCTTTGCCAAGGTAGCAGTTTCTTTAAATTTAAATTCTTTCTAACTGAGGTATCAGCCAGCTATCTTTAATAACCTTTGATTGGTTCCCGATAACAATCAACAAGATAGAAAAATGGGAGTGGCAATACCTAATCAAAGTACTGAAAGTTCTCATGGAAACTGAACTTACACAGACTAGTACTGCAACATAGAACGGGAACCAGTTTAACAATGGCAAAGAGTTGCATGCCGGATCTAGAAAACATAGTACGTATTTTAGTCAGCATCATAATTCATGCGCACCGAGCGAGTTAGACGCTATTGAAAGCTGAGCTATCGTGCAGTTTAAAAAACTGCCATCCTATCTAAAGATATGTGTATGAAACAGGACCTAGACTTAAACCGGAAATATCGCAAAGTCACTTTCTGAATTATTTTTGTTTCTATAAATGTTAAATATGATGATATTCTGCGTAGTCATGTTTTGTATTGCGTGATCCTAAGGCGAGTCTTACGTCTGTACATGTTGGCTTTATTCCTAATCTAGTGTTGAAATAACTAATTACTTAGTTCTACCATTAGGAACATTATAGCATAATTAATTTTCTAAACAAATGCAAGCAAATCCTATATGGGGAATTGAATTATTTTCTTATTTAGGATACCGCAATTATCGTATTTATTTGACTTAATCTGTTGATATGCAATGTTAAGTAAGTCTGTTGGTAGTCCTCCGTACTTTTAAGAAAACAACTATGTCATTTAGCTTTGTTTTAGCAATTCTTAGATGTTTTTTTCTAAATGTTCGTAATAGATGTATTATTTGACATGTCCCAGTTTATTACATTATGGTCGGTCTAAGCTGCTTAGTTATAATACCCGTAATCCATCGGTAATTACTAGTACCCAGCGTGTGGGTGTCACTTTGTGGGTGAACAGAAGGTTCGGTGAGTGCAGTAGTCTTCGATGTACTTGTAAGTTTATGTCGTGTTGCACTTACGCTTGCGTATTGTACTTGCTCTGGTAATATGTAATCAGTAATTTTGTGAATGTTTAAAGATGAACGAAGAGATATATAACAAACCTGCCAAATGTCCATTCGGAAAAATGAAGCTGGCTGTATTATCCCACCCACCGCTTCTATCCAGTGATCCTGAAATGTACAACGTAGAACATTGCATCTAATTCTGATCAATTAATTATTTCATCAATACCTTAAGACATCGGTTGAAAAATGCAATGGAAGGTTGATTAACGAAAAGGTACCCACATATATGTTCCATTTTAAGACATCTTTAACCAAAATGACAAAATATGAACAAATTGTTAGGAAACGTGTATTTGCAAGATTATGAATACATTTGTGTTGAAAGATAAAGGATTAGATACGAATTAATGCGGTACGTCAATTATTTAGACTTTATAGTTGTATATTAAAGGGGCATGCGCAGGAACTGCTGTGTCTTTTTTTTCGTACACCAAAATTGCGTTTGTCACTTGTAAAACCAATTATTACCGAAAAGTCAAAGAAGAATGTCCACTAAAAATGACCCTATAACGCGCGCGTCGGTATTTATATGTCAGTTTGAATAAAAGGCTTACAGCCTTTTATTGACGACAACGATATTTCCGATACGTCTGGGAGTTTAACTGAGCATGTGCGCTGCCTTTCAAGTGACAATAACATGAGAAATACTTACCATTTCAGTTTGTTGACATTTTTCCGCAATATTTTCGGTTTTGACAGAGACCGAAAGGGTCGAGTTGTGAAAATGACGAATAATTTCTGAGGCCGAAATCGGCAGGTTTTGTAAATCTTAAATGTGTATTTTGAGTAAACTAGCGGGATGTTTTGTAAATATTTTATAAGGTTTTCATTAATTGATTTAGGCATTAAAATAATACCAATTTGATCGTTATTTGAGACGCTTCAGTTCCAGGGCATGCCTCTTTAAGGGAAATAATGCTGAACTATTGTCAAACGAGAATATCTTTTTATCTATCATTTTTCTTGTCTGATTTTAGTTGCCCTGACGTAGCAGATAACTGAACAAGTGCTTCTTGATTCAGATCCAGTACTAACAATGTTATTCGATATTAACCGCAATTTTCTCCACTAAAATCTAACGAATCAGCAGTGGTGGACGACGCAGCGTCTTCAAAATATTTTTCAAGTAACATGTGAGGTTGGGTTTGGACTCTTGTTCATTATGGTTCGTAGATTAAAGGATGTCCCCAGTTATCTCAGTTGGCGGACAGAAAAAATGAAATGCGAATCAAATGATGATTTTGCAACAGACCTTCGTAAAATACCACTCGACGGTAAAATTCATGTTTGCTTCATTGTCTAGGTACAATCCTACCCAAACATCACACTCCACACCTCTGGTAACTCTCTGAAATAAGCAAAGTACATGATGTAGACTTTCGAAATACCTTTGTTTGTACGTGCATATATTCTATTTACGCTGGTCAATAACTATTTTCGTTAGCTTCAGAAAAACAGGGATTGCACATAAGCTGTTCCGCTTAATATTTGCAAAGCGTTGTCAAATCCCAATGAGGTGTAGGAATCAGAGAATGGGTACTTCGGCCTTGGATATAATACATAAAAAATGATAGAAAGGGTGATTGGCCGTATCCGCATTTTGAGCATGACTTACAAATGTATTTTGATCATACTAGTAAGTCTAGTGTTTTACCGATAATGAAATCGATTGAGCGTATCAGAAAACGGTTAAAAATGCCATCCCATTAATAATGGAAAACTTCTATTTAATGCTGATGTAAATAATGAAGATAACGTTGAGTCTGTAGTGAAGATGATGTGTTTGATGATGCTGAAGATAATGTTATCAATGACGGGTTTGGTAATGGAAAAAAGTCGAAGTTTGGTAATGATAAAGAAGAGGTAAGTATTGATGATGAAATTAATATTGCTGATATTGATGAAGCTGGTGACTCTTAAGAATATAACGGTGGGCAACTAGGTACCGAAGTATTAATCACTAATATGATCACAAACATTTTTGTTTCATTGAGGTAATGTACACTAATCGTCATTCTGTTCATGAATATACCTTGATAAAAATTATCAAAGCACTTCATAATAACTTACTGATCCTATATATTGAATTTGTGCATTCTGAGCGTGGAAGAACTCTTCCGCTGTCATCATTCGTATTGTTCTGTTACCATTGTTAGCCACAAACAGATCTCCGAGATTCAGATATGATATAGGTTGACAATTGCCCATATATGGATCAATATTATAATGTATTCCTAGAAAAGAAGTAAATTTCTTTAAAAAGTAGTAAAACCCTGATATGAAGATCACCTTCGGAACCAAATAAAATGGACAAAAATATTTCCTAGTAAGTGATAACATGATCATTTTGAAATGAGAAAAGATGACTGGACCTACAATGTAATAATAAACTAGGATCAAAAAGTGGTCGTTAGAACAAGGTTATCTTAGTTTAAATTGTTCAGATTGTTTATGCATTGCGAAATCTATCAAACAAATAAATACAAACCTCACATCATACTGCGTCATCTAAACATTTTTTGTTTACAGTATCTGATAACAAGTATTGCATCATCAACCTATTGAATAGCGTAATTGTTTGAATGCAAAAGGGCACGTAATGTCCTAATGGTGCGGTAATCGCTAGACATCTGTTTGATTGCATGTGATTTCTTTCAAACTTTTTTCCTCCGAGTGAACTCATGATATGTCTGAGATATACATGAAATTACAAATCTGAGCTTATTTCTCACCTAAATTAAAATCAAATACTTCAGAAGATGGATCAGGGTCACTACCACTTGCTTCTTTGTAGTCGCGCCGTATAAGTCTTTTGTCGGCGTGAAACCATATCTACAAATCAAAATGAAACTATTTATTACAATGATTACGAAAATTTACAATAAAATGATGAGTGTTTACAAATCGTATCTACACACCAGTAAGAACATTGACTGCAATAATGTAGGATAAAGTGAAATGTGTAAACTAAGGTAATCGAAGGGAGAGAAGAAATATTAACTTTAGACAAAGTTGGCCTTTATTCAGAGATGTGTTAATTTTGGTGTATTATATCAATCAAAAGCAACGCTGAGGAATAGATATACCTATATGATGAAATTAGTGGACAATTAAGCCGATGTTTTATATGACTGTGTAAAGTTGTATTCTCTTTTCATGTAATGCATTAAAAGATGTTCAAGATAACTTCTAAAGCATTGAAACTGTTTTGAAGTGAAGATCGGAAATTGGCTGCACACTGCTTAGTTCTTTCTTGGATAACATGAACTTTTGAAATTGCAACATATAAGATGTAATGGTAAAGAGTATTTCATATTTGCCTAGTGGCATGTGGATACTTTAAATGTCATAACTGAGGTTTATGTTTATGCTTATTTGCTGTTTCAAGGCCTATTCGACAGCTGCGGTCATTTCAGAGCCATCCAAGAGAGTAGGGAGAGAAGACACAAAAGAACCTGGTTTTTATCTCTACTTTATCTTTATCGTGATACACGCCTCATGCTTTTCCTGTGATATTCTAGACACAGTACTTGGCTCGGTAGTTGGGACGGGGACATTGAAAAAACAAGCTTGAAATATTGGAAGGCTGAGTCGAGATTCGATACCCTCAACCAGTGCTGTACCACAAGACCACCGATCCAGTCCTGGAGTGCATGCGTACTTACTGGAGATGTGTGTCTTGGTTCCTTTGCTGAATTTCAAGACACGCCTTTATTTATCATACTTTTTTGGTTTTATTATACTTTTTCATTGTTGCAATCCTGTTTGATTCTTAGACAGAATCCTTGATATTACGCAGACAATTGATAAATTTAGAAATTGGCTACTTAAATATTCAGCAGAATGTATTTTTCACAAAACAGAAACACATTAACACAATGTAGATCATTCTTAAAACGTATCGGAGCAACATCAAATGTTCACTTGTGTTGAAATATCCTGATACTAGTAAGCATTGATGGTAGACATGATCACTAATTTATCTCTACGTTAGTCCTGTGATACCAATATTCCGTTTGTAACACACATTTACTTACTGTTGCAAGATGATTCTTTGATCAAGGAGTCCATTAATGTGTATTAATCATCTTTCAGGAGTATTAAACAAGGGCTTGAGACATTAATTTCTGTAAACATTGCATAGTGACCTATATTTTTCTTTATCGAATTAGATTGGTACTTAGTTATTGCACCTTTTTACCATCATGAGTTTTCAATGAAATGGATGTTTTGTTTTCTTTAAATCTTTGTAAAATTGCCCTTTTCTGTTGATTTCAATGCAAACTTAAAGGGAACAAAACTCAAAAGATTATCTTTGTTTTTTAAAAGCTCATGGTAACCCATTTTTATTTTGGAAACCTATAAAATTAATAAGGTTTTCAAAATCTGTCCGCCCCATTTTGAGTTAATATCTGAAACCTATAAAATTAATAAGGTTTTCAAAATCTGTCCGCCCCATTTTGAGTTAATATCTAGTATTAGGCATCTAATCCCTTAAGAAGTGTCATTTATATATGTGGCTAAGTGATATACGGTAGTTGATTAGATTAGAGAGAAACAATTGCGTGCCACCACAGGCTGTGTCTCACCATACTACGTTTGTGGGTATATTCCTGTGAAGTCGCATGCATTGCGCGTATTTCAAACGGATTTTCAATCCGAATTACGCTCACGTATATATCTATATAATACACGCAATTTAAAAAGTATGCCGAAAAATGTACTGTTAAATGTTATCCTTCCTTGATTCTATGATTTATACAGACTTTTGAATATTGTTAGCATTGTCTCTTTACTACCAGCAAGGTCTCTGAAAAGTCTTAAAAATGATACTTTTGAAGCTTCCGGGAGGCATCTGACCCACTGGACCTCCGCAAAATCGTAGCCCAGGACCCATCAGGCGCCTTGCAGCCCCCCTGGCCACCAGCCATCCGGAACTTTCGGACCTTTGACAGCTATGTAGTTAAGATCTACACATTGAAGGTCGGAATTTGGAATACTTGATCGAGGTGAATGATCATTACGCTTTTAAATTATTCGATTCTATACAGTACTTACTGATTCATATGTTATTCGTGAAAAATCCAAATTGACCTCTTCGAAAACTACACTGAAACTTTTCGGTAGAATGTTCAACGGTTTTCTAGAAAGCCTTCCTGGACAATACGTTCCAGGCGGTACCTACACAAAAAGAAAGCATGGTTAAAAATGTTAAAAATACATGGTTATCAACTCTTCATAGACGCACCGGATTCAATGTCTTAAGCATGGAATCTGTCCTAGAGTACAGTCGTATCTTTGACTAAATATAAGTCAGATACTCTTTTATTGGGTTTACACCTTGTATTACGTACAACATAATTATAGTAGACCTAACACATGTTCCTGGTTTAGCCAAAGTTGTAAGCCTGAATGCTGAAGGCGGTTTTGTTACAAATCTGAAGACCTAATCTTAAACACAACTATTTTGCTATGATTTGTATACACTGGTGTTATCTTGAATAAAAGACATTACACGATTTCGAAAATATATTATAAAGCAGGATCAAGTCCATTTGATATAGATAATCGTTTTAAAAACAATATAACCACTATAAAGTGTCAAGTATTTGCGAGACAACATTTTAAGAATCATTTTAAAACAACTAATTTCAGATTTAATAAATCCCCTTTTCTGTAAAATTTACCTGCATTATCGTTTCATCTACAATCGGATTTGGATCATACTCTATGAAATCACCAACTGCATGAAATCGGTTTTTGTTAGCACTTCCAATAAGTTCTACTCTCACAGGTATTGATTCATCCGACCGCGAAAGCGCCATTCCCCAGCCAAAGTCTGAATTGTTATGTACACAAAATGATGACTTGAATTAGGCAAAAATACAGCAACTATTATGGTAACTTAAGCAAACAGAGTAGGTAAGTAAGTAAATTTTCTTTTCCATATTATTTCTTGATAAAAACAAGGTACGACGTAACTCAACTATTTTCGTTCTTTGAATTTAGCAATTAGAATCAGAGCCGATCTGGTAACCGTATATAAACACGATCATTTGTTCCGTCTTTGAAATTATTGAATTTGTGTCAGCAATGGAACAGGTCACTGTCACAGGAGTTCAATAGAATAATACAAACCAATCGATGTACGCTCGTATAAAATGGTCACTTACATAATCATTCTAAGTGCTAGCTTGCACTTGCACCCAGTTACAAAAGCTCGCATCAATAACATGTACACAATGAGCAGTATTGGTGTTCGTATCATAGACTATCTTAGCTCAGATAGATATTTTTAAAACTTTAAAACCTTACTAAGGCGTAAAGGTTGTTTGTATCTGATTACTCGACCTACCCTGATTTCCCCCGCGACCTTAGACTTTTTATTAGACCTGAGGAATGTTACATTCACTTTCTCACTTCTTTACCTATCCATCCACTTTCAAGAGCCAGAAAACCCCACCTATATACTCTATTTTAAATGTTATCAGAAACAAACATTTCTAAGCATAATGGGATGTATTTTAGATAATTGGTTCAAACACATGGCAAAAATCCGAAAGGCAACTAATATGAACTAGTATTGCCATACTCCAAACAAGGGCTTTCTTGATTTTGAGTCGAAAAATGCCATCTTAGCAAAGACTTCATATTCGGACACAGCATATGTTACGTTATGACTAGACCAGCACAACCAACCCCGTGGTCGGATGGTTAAGATCGCTGACTTCAAATCACTGTAACCTCTGACTGATAGAGGGTCGTGGGTTCAAGCCCCGCTACCGACCATGACTCTTTATGTGAGAAAGTAGGCAGTTGATTACGAAGGATGGCATAGTACTGGTTCTTCCCAGGAACGATGGTTAGGTGAACTGTCCACCTCATATGACTCTGACTGTTGAAAAGGGGCGTAAAACCCGATATAAAAATAAAGACCAGGTCAACGTTTTAAATATGAACACCCGGTTTTATTCATATGGATACATCTGAATTCAGAATGTTTTGTTTCTTGTTTATCGATGTAATCTAGCCTAATCTAAAATTACACATTATGTCCGTATATAATTTATTTATCTCTTGTTTAACGACCTACTCGACAGATATGGCCATTTCATACTCGCCACAGTGAGAGGGAAGATAAGATACCGGAGAAACGGACATTTATATCTTTACTTTTTTCGGATAGTTTCCTGGTTCTTTATCAAGCCAGGTGTAAAACACCGATACACGATTGACCTTCTTTTCCTGTGATTTTCTTGACGCCGTATTTGACTCGTTATTTGGGATGGAGACACTGAAAAAGCGTTCCCGCAACATTCGAAAGGCGGTACCGAGAATCGAACGGCTTTTCATCTAATAGTCTAGCGCTTTACCACTCGACCACCGATCACCCATATTGTCCGTTATTGTAATTTGTTTGTATAAATATGTGAAAAATCTAACTACCGGAAAAGTATATGTTCATTTGTACAGTGGTGTTGAATTGGTATAAGTATAAACAGGATTGAAACCATGTGGTGTTGGTTGATCTGACAACAGCTTCTCCCATAAATGCCTGAAAGCAGACGAAATATATAAATCAGATACAACCGCATTATATCAATACAGAAACGCTACTTAATCTAAGTTTGAAGGACTGATTCTATTTTTTAAACATATTTACTTAGTCGGCAATGATTGGTCTACAAAAATATGTTTTCTTAAGGACTTTTATTGGCAGTGTCTATGATATTCAGATAAAGTATTGCTTGGTTATAATCCAAGTCGTCATCTTGCGTCTTAATTTCTCGTCCCATTGTGTTTATGTTGTTCTTAGTTTCTGTTGTCAGAAGTCATTCGCCATCACTCATTTTGAAAGCAAACATCAGTTAGAATCAGAATCAATAGGTGATCGAAATCCTCTTGAATGAGTATAATACAAAGATAATAAGAACATCACAAAGCAATGTGAGAATTGATGGAATATATTCATAAACACGACTATGACCCTAGGGAGGGGGACAGGTAGTCAGGGAAGGTGTAGTGAGTAGGAAATAGAGCCAAATATATACTTTACCACATCTGCTGATTTCATGACACTGTAGAGTAAATGAAGAGAGGTGAGCCACAATTTGTTATCGTAGATTTCCAATGAACCGAGTCCATCAACTTTGCACTTTTTGTCACCTGAAATAAATCATCCAATGCTTTACATGGTCATGATTTGATACATCAAAGTTTTAGTAATACCCAATACAAACCATAATGTTGTTAGAACAAACTCGAATACATTTCAGCTATGAAGACTTAAATAAATGAACTGTTTAGTATTTATTGATAAAATACTGTCATTTTCTGATGGCTGGTTGTTAGTTGAAATCACTTGGTCTGAACAAATTGCCACTGACATTTTGCTACCGTACAGCAGTGTAGTCAATAAACATTTTTCTACTTGCCATTTTAGATTAAATTGTTATGTTCTAAACTTTTGATTTATTGCAAGAGAATTGCAAGGGACAAGACCTCTTCAGGATAATAAGCTTAACAATAAAGATACATTGTACAAGTATTTTTTTCTGACTCGACAGATGATTTTCTTTTCATTCGTTCAAAAGCTAAGAATCAGACATGCACACTTTTCCCTATTTTCTGTACTATTGACATGAAGTGAAATTATTTATTGTTTTTTATTACACATTGTTCTCTATTCTCACGAAACCCAAGTTCTACTAAAGGTTCATATTACAGCTAGTTTAACAATGCAGACCCAGGGTAATCAACGTTAAGTTGAATTAATTCAACCTTGATTTCCCTGGGTCTTTCGTTCAATTTCTTATCAATGTCGCGGTGGTTCTATAACATAATAACTAAAAACTTTGAAAATATTGATCATTTTTTTTCATGGGACTTTCAACGTCGCACTAACAGTCAAGTGTCATTTCGGCGATATTCCCGCTTTCACGGTGGAGGAAAACCAGGCTTACATCTGGGTAGAACCACCGACCTTCTGTATTAGGCCAGTTGGATCGCATCAGCTTGGGGCTAGTGATCACTATACTTAGACCGTATCCACTCGACTACGGAGGACCATTCACATTGATATCTAACAGGACACACGTGTAAAGTGTTTTGTATATGCAAACGTTATCGTTGAACGAGAAAGGGTGGGAAAAGTAACAAATTTAACGTCGTTTGAAGCTTTATTTGTCATCGAAAAATGAATTTAACTAATGCTGTACATTCAGTATTTTGTTTGTTTGTTTGTTTATATCGAGTTTTACGACCTTTTTCAACAGTCAGAGTCATTTGAGGCGGACAGTTCACACAATCATCATTCCTGGGATGAACCAGTACTCCCATCCTCCATAAGCAACTGTCTACTATCTCACATAAAGAGACATGGTTGGTAGCTGGACTGGAACCCACAACACTCTATCAGTGAAAGGTTACGTCGATTTGAAGTCAGCGACCTTAACTACTCGACAACGGAGGCGGGTCAGCAAATTAAAACCCAGCAAGGACTTTGGTATACAATAGAGCAATGAAACTAATATCTGACTTCAGTTGGATTCATTTCGAGCGGATCATTTCCTTGGCTATGTGGGAGCTAAATATGTCAGCTAAGTTATTGTTATCACTTGAGCATTGAGTAAATGATAACTCTACGGGGAGTAAAATACTCGGTGAAAATGAATTTTAGGTAGATGTAAACGCACTAAGTGCAATTAGTACATTTTATCATAATGATAAATAGGGTCAGATAAGAGGACTCAAATTCATCATTATCTTATAAGACGTGATGTATATTCATAATTTGTAGTCCATATATAATAGTATTACATTATCGTATAAGACGTGGTGTATATTCATAATTTGTAATCCATATATAATAATATTACATTATCGTATAAGAAGTGATGTATATACATAATTTGTAGTCCATATATAATAATATTACATTATCGTATAAGACGTGATGTATATTCATAATTTGTAGTCCATATATAATAATATTACATTATCGTATAAGACGTGATGTATATTCACAATTTGTAGTCCATATATAATAATATTACATTATCGTATAAGACGTGATGTATATTCATAATTTGTAGTCCATACATAATAATATTACATTATCGTATAAGACGTGATGTAAATTCACAATTTGTAGTCCATATATAATAATATTACATTGTCGTATAAGACGTGATGTATATTCATAATTTGTAGTCCATATATAATAATATTACATTATCGTATAAGACGTGATGTAAATTCATAATTTGTAGTCCATACATAATAATATTACATTATCGTATAAGACGTGATGTAAATTCACAATTTGTAGTCCATATATAATAATATTACATTATCGTATAAGACGTGATGTATATTCATAATTTGTAGTCCATATATAATAATATTACATTATCGTATAAGACGTGATGTAAATTCATAATTTGTAGTCCATACATAATAATATTACATTATCTTATAAGACGTGATGTATATTCATAATTTGTAGTCCATATATAATAATATTACATTATCGTATAAGACGTGATGTATATTCATAATTTGTAGTCCATATATAATAGTATTACTTTATCGTATAAGACGTGATGTATATTCTTAATTTGTAGTCCATACATAATAATATTACATTATCGTATAAGACGTGATGTATATTCTTAATTTGTAGTCCATACATAATAATATTACATTATCGTATAAGACGTGATGTATATTCATAATTTGTAGTCCATATATAATAATATTACATTATCGTATAAGACGTGATGTAAATTCACAATTTGTAGTCCATATATAATAGTATTACATTATCGTATAAGACGTGATGTATATTCATAATTTGTAGTCCATATATAATAATATTACATTATCTTATAAGACGTGATGTATATTCATAATTTGTAGTCCATATATAATAATATTACATTATCGTATAAGACGTGGTGTATATTCTTAATTTGTAGTCCATATATAATAATATTACATTATCTTATAAGACGTGATGTAAATTCATAATTTGTAGTCCATATATAATAATATTACATTATCTTATAAGACGTGATGTATATTCATAATTTGTAGTCCATATATAATAATATTACATTATCGTATAAGACGTGATGTATATTCATAATTTGTAGTCCATATATAATAATATTACATTATCGTATAAGACGTGATGTACATTCATAATTTGCAGTCCATATATGCAGTCAAAACACTATGATATCAATATAAAACCTTGTGAAACTGGATTATGTTTTATATTATTAACAGTCTGATATGTCGTTTCGTCAAATTGTTCGCTACATCGCCTTTAGAAATTTCAAATAAATAATGGCCTAAAGAATTCTATCATTTTCTGATTGGATTGTTTCTCTTTTTCAATACAGTCCCATCCCATAATACACAGAAGTATTATTGCTTTTGTCAAACCGTTTGTAATATTATCCTTAGCAAACAAATAATTGTCTTAAGCATTCGACTATTCCATTATCTTTTCTCATTCAGATCTCTCCAGTTATAATACATAGTTCCAAATGAAACTTATGTACACACATCTTTGACGGAGTATCATTTCAATGGCTTTGTTGTCGTTATTTAATCCGTGTACGATGTTATTGTTGTTTCCATTAAGGAAGCCATTTTAGTTTGAAAAGTGCCATATCTACTTAAGAGATCAAATATTGTGAACATTTTGTCGAATGTTGTTGTAGCTACGCAAAATACAAAGCTCTAACAAACTAGGGAATACCTCATTACGTTTTGTGTACGTCATATCATACTGGTTTTCGTTACCTAATAAATATCTTACGTTTTGTGTACGTCACATACTGGTTCTCCTCGTTACCTAATAAAATATCTTACGTTTTGTGTACGTCACATACTGGTTCTCCTCGTTACCTAATAAAATATCTTACGTTTTGTGTACGTTATCAGCTGGTTCTCGTTACCTAATAAAGTATCTTACGTTTTTTGTACATTATATACTGGTTCTCGTTACCTAATAAAACATCTTACGTTTTGTATACGTTATATACTGGTTCTCGCTGTAATCAAATATCTTACGTTTTGTATACGTTATATACTGGTTCTCGTTACCAAATACAATATCTTACGTTTTGTATACGTTATATACTGGTTCTCGTTACCTAATACAATATCTTACGTTTTGTATACGTTATATACTGGTTCTCGTTACCTAATAAAATATCTTACGTTTTGTATACGTTATATACTGGTTCTCGTTACCTAATAAAATATCTTACGTTTTGTACACGTTATATACTGGTTCTCGATACCTAATAAAATATCTTACGTTTTGTATACGTTATATACTGGTTCTCGTTACCTAATAAAATATCTTACGTTTTGTATACGTTATATACTGGTTCTCGCTGTAATCAAATATCATTTTGACCTCTTGTTGCTCTATGAACATATCTAACGATCCAGAGCTTGTGATACCATCGTATGTGTCCACAATGTCTGCCGTAGTTCCTGTTTCCAACCATTTCCATTCTACTCTCGTCTTGTAGGACTTTGATAATTCCGGTGGTGGCGGTGGCCCTGTATGGAATATAATATATAGGGGGAATTTACATATGCTCTTTCAAATATGTGCTTTTGCGTTTATTTTGCCATTAATTAAATTTTCAAGCATGCAAATGTATGTTTTGAAACTGTTGTCTTGACCGTCTTGACTGTGACATGGAAACATAGTGTAAACGGTCATAGGCATTATATGCCAATAAACTTGAAATTTGAATATTGTTCATTTTGAACGTATTGATCTTATCAAATACTGTGAGACATACGTCACTTCTCAAGTACTTGTATTTATATTAGTGATTAACAAAGCTACTTACCGCCCTTGAGACTGGGTGAGTATTTGGTTTCTCCTTTAGTACTGAGTTAAGCACTGTTTATGAATCATTAGTAAACAGGACAATTATATATATATGATGTGATAATCAGACGGAAATACGATTGTCTCTTGTCGGACAAACCATATCCAGTCATAATATAAAAGTTAGCCCTTCCAGGCTTTAAAAAATCAATTTCACCAGCCTTGTGCTCTACCGGTTTGACCGGTAAGCCGGACTTGCTCCAGAACGGTCCTGATCGTCCTAAAAACACACGAAAAACCCGGACTGAATTGGAATATATATCAGATAGATATGACACAAGCATTTTCAGTTATGCTGATTGGCAACAGTTTTGCTGAAGTTGGGCTCGTGCGCTTATTATTTTACATTGTATTATTTATGGTATAGCCAAATGATTTTAGCGTCCCAAGTTTAGGGTTCGAATTAAAAGTTTGAACTATGTTCAGTGTAGTTCAGTGTAATGATACGGTTGTGTGTATCATTGTATAAAACCTGTCAACTGATAAACATGTTGCAACGATTAAGTATTCAGAAACCTATGTTTAGTCTATTTTCCAATACACCGCTACATTGTCCAGACCAGTCTTTCACATTGCTCTGCGACCACTTTATTAAAAGTAAAAATCAATGAAATGAAGTATCACATATACCAACTATCCCTTTATAAAAAAGAAATAATAATTATTATATAACTTACGGACTGTGAAGTTGAGAGGATTGCAAATAGACATATCTATGTCAGCGTATGTTGGAACGCAGATGGCACAAACTATCAACAAAGTATATTCTAAACTTCCCATAGTTTGCTGCTGTAAATTAAAAACTCTCTGATTATTATAATTAATAGTAAAACGTTAAAACTTCACTAATTGTCATGAGAACGAAACGGTAATTGTGTTAGGAATAATTGCTTTATTTTAATACACAATGTATTACGTATTCTATAAGAAAGACACTAATTAGCTAAATTAGGTACAACATATGATGTTTTATTCACAATATCAGGAAAATACACCCAAAGGCTCACCCAAGAGATTCTTGGTTATTTGGGAAACATGGTTGAATATTTCAAACACGTTCAGTTCGGATGGTCCAGCAATTGCGATAAAATGAGCAAGTTACATTTTCAGAACTAGTCTGATACCAAGAATATGAGGCACGGAATGAGTTAATCATATCTAAGGCGGCGTTATAGAATTATAAAATCACACAGTACTGTGAAATCACAAAGACAACGCTCGTTGTAAGCACGAGATTGATACAATTCTATGTTCATTTGTTCATAATGAGTGAGATGTCACATGTGATATTCCCAAAGCTGGTGATAACTTGGGCACATGAAGGAATCCATTCAAACAGAAGATGGCGTGGTATCAGACAACAAGGGATGCCATTAACGTACGAATGGTGTATTTCATTAGTTAATGAAATTGATGCGGTGTCTAATTTGACAATGAAATATATCAAATAGGCAGTTTCTCTAAAAAAACAATGTATATAGTCAGATAATCTGTATCTCTCGGGAAAGTAGAACTTACTTTTAACACGGAAGATAATACAATAGAAGTTTATACTCCAAATGTTGCTGTTACATTCATACAAACGATGGTCGTCTTCTGTCTGACCGTGTTACTAATTTATGAACAGCAAATCCGCCAAGTAAAATCCAGACTGTATTTAGAACACTTAACAATATTTTATTAACTCCAATAGAATTAAATTCGAATTAATAATCAACACAGAACTGCTTTTGAGGAAACGGAAAATACGACTTCTTTAGCTCTATTATACACTTAAAAAAATTGAACAAATTTGTGTATACATGTTTAGTAAAGTTTAAAATAAAGCGAGTAATATCGGTTTATCAGTTTTGACCTCGTATTGTGTACAATGGTACACTTAAGATAATAGATATATCTGTTGATGCTGTTCACTAATTATTGAATGTACATCGGATAATTATCAGCCAGAAAGATTGATAACGATAAGAGAAATAATTCAACGGGTGCACAAGAGATAATTATAATGAGTCGCCTATAAATGTAAGAAAGGTTATCTCCACTCCGATACGGACTGTTTTTGTTTTTGTCCCATTGTGAACGGAGATGCATTTGGACATATAATAGTATTGCTATTTTATGTACAGATGACAACAGAAGCCTGAAAAAACACAAAAAAATCCACCGTCCACCTGCCCTTCCAAAGAGAACAAAACCCACCAGCCATAATCCATACACTACACATAAAAACAATTATAGAGTTTGAACTGGTGGGCACGACTTCACACTTGTCTCCATGGAAACCCTAAAACACGAAATTAAACCAATTAATTATTTACGGATAAAAAAGACAATGAAAAGAAAAAAGTCGATCGCTTCTGTCCACCCTATCTTATAACGACACACAAAAATGAATCTTAAATTATTCTTGATATTCAGGATTTATTGATAAAAACAAAATGTCACAGAAACTAACGGAGTGTTGATTGAAAGTTTTATAAAGACATCAATCTGTTAGGAAGAGTAACGTATAAGCAGGACCAAACGTACGAATAGATTTTCACCCGCAAAACATTAAATTTACTTTAGCCAAAACAAGCCAACGCAGCATTAACAAAACAGAGCACCAAACACGCACCAGAAACATACAATACTTCAGCTCCTGCCTGTGTACACCAATACAATTCCAAAACCAATGATTTAAGCTCACTAAACAGCACATCATGCACGCACCAAAACATACAATCAATACTTAAACACCTTCTTGTGTACAATAACACACTATTCCGAAACCATTTATTAAAGCCCCCCCCCCCCCTTGCAGACTAAAAATGGCATTACGAGAAACATTACAAAGACACACAATATCATTTGAAGTACCGCTAGGGAAATGAATGTGAAAAAACTAATGTTTTATAAGACTAGCTCTAGTTTATATGAACTAAGATTATTTGCATTTCGCTGCGGAGAAAATACTCTTTTACTTAAATCTAAATATTTACTTGGGACACTTCAATTCCTCTTTAGTTATTTAATTGAATCTTCCAAAGCTATAGAAGTAATTAGTTTGTCTGATAGGATAGCGTAAATCATTTCTGGATAATCAAGCTTTGTATTACTACAATTTGCAAGTTATGTCTACTTTCTCTGAAGGAAATGCGCTATTCACAATTACTTTGCTTAAAATCCTCGTTTATGTGTGGAAATAAGATCGTATGTAATGCCGAAGTGCTTGGTAAACAAAACAGTTAAGTAAAATTGGCTAATGCTAAAATCCCATGCTAAACACATCTTAGGAAAGCACCTTTATCAAGGACGTTATCAACTATTCTACTATCATATTTCTCCGTACCAAATGTTAAGTAAATACTTATTTGATATAAAATCTTCAATTTCACTTTATCTGTCCTAAGTTTTATGTTTGCCATTGTCGTCCACCATGGTTCTTATTGCCAATGTAGACTATAGAAAAACTAATAAAGGTTATATTACATCTCCGTGACCTTTAATTAAGTCTACTAGTAGTTCGAATCCAGGATAAATGAAAGGCTCGTATATTGTATTCTCAATGTTCTCGTATGGTAATGGTGTTTGGAAGCTTAATGTGTGGGTTATGTGTAACCAAACAACGATATCAAATTTTATTATATGATAATAAAAATAAGATCGTTTTGAATTTCTACAATAACAATCGTACCTGTCCTTTATTAATGTACAAGGTAAATATTTGTTTATAGTGTCATCCCTATTGAAAGGGTCAATCTATTGTGCGCACAGTACCTCCAGAATCTCTCCCCTTTTTGCCGGGTGCCAGGCTGAGATGGGCCTACTGTTACTATTATTTGACTAACTGGCCGCTCACCAACTGGCCGAATCAGTTCTAACCCAGTCTCCACTGGGGATCGAATGTTAGATCTCCCGCTCCGAAGTAGGCCATCCAAACCACTCGGCCATATTTGCGGTTATATATACTAGTATATATGTGTGTTGAACGATCCCAAATCACTACGCTTGGTTTGGAAAGAAAAGTAGAGTCAATGTCATAAAAACGTATTAACCCAATTCATCAAGTACTGACTCCCATGACGGATCGTAAAAAACTTACGGTCCAGAAAAAGCAGTACCATATTTATGTATACCAAAATAATGATTTTTATATGAATTGCTACTACACTTTGAGACACTCAACATGTTTATACGACGCGTTTTCCTATAAATTCCGAACAAAGTACAGTAATGAAATTTTGTTGTACGCATAAATACGGCGTTTATTGCTTGGCCCTCTTTTCGAAGGCATAACATTGTATAATAATTATTGCCTTTGTGATTGTTAGTGTTTTCTAGGGCAGACAAAAATGTCCTAGATGCTAGAAGCATTAAAAGGTGTCGGACAGATACTTTTGTATGTCTGCCACTTATCCCAAGGCGTACAAGAGTAAATAACAAATATAAATAAAAGACATTAATTTAACAGCGGATTTGTGGTTAAAAAAATGAGATGCTATATTCGAAACATAGCAATCAGAAGCAGTAAACATATTAAGGGGAGTACGTTTAACCGCAGCTATTATGGGATATTTAAGTTTATGATATACCGGTGCTGAAATATTGTACCAAACACTCATGGGCCGCAATAGAAATAACAGATCGCCCATCCCAATTTGTGTTCATTGGGGGGGGGGGGGGGGGGGAGACTGTGGTTTGGCTAGAGTCTTTTCTGAGCATCAGGTAGGATTTGAGTCGGTGCCTCGGTGGGTATTGGAGAGGATGATGCCTTGGGCAAGGTAGGAATGTTTGCTTGTTGTTGTTTCTTGGAGTGCTTCCAATACCTTTACCCTTGGTCCTTTTACAAACATACATACAATGGCTTGCTGTCGGAAGTGTTCATTATAATAATTTGCATAGTCTTAGATATGTTTATATGTTCACAATTTTCGCTGGGCTTTAACGTAGTGAGGTCTTTTTGGCGACTTTCTCGCTTAATCGGTGTAGGGCCTACACGTTAGTAGAATCAACAATGGTCATAATCTTTCCCGATGGCTTCCATACGTGTGAACTAGTTCTGGTCCCCTGTAGTGATGTCAATTCAGAGACATACATGCAATGCACATTTATACTAAAGTAATATGTCCAATCGTACTCGGTCAGAAGTTGAATTTCTTTGTAGGGTGAGGTATTGGGCTGAGTTTGGGAAAATGAACGACAGTTCAGCTTTCAATAGCCTCCACTTGCTCGGCGCACATGAATTCTGATGCAGACCATAGTACAACGCTTTTCTACACCCGCCATGCAATTGTTAAAGTTCCCTGTGCCTTCAGTACTTTGATTATGTCACTAAAAGTAGTTCAGCAATTAGCATTATTTTATACAGAACGTGAATTATGACGTCATCATTCCTTGAAATGTGCGTACTGACAGTAACCATTGCAGTAAAGAGGATAGAGGTAGAGGATTGTTTAGGATTTTGACGACTATATTGTATTGCTCGTTTACGATTTTGCACGGCCATCTGATTTTGACTTTAATGCACGTAATATCTAAATTTGTATTCATGCCACTGAATTGAAAAATTGGAACTATTTTCGTAGGCGGAAGGTTAATGGAAGCTATTAGGTATGTAGGAAAAATTTTCCGACCGATTGTTGAGAAATGGTCTTAACCTATTGCTCGTTCCGAAAAAAAATGACATCATGATATTGAATGCTTCTTAGTACAAGAAAATATAGAAACGGGAAATAAGTTTTGTTATTTTCAGGGTTTTAAGTCTGATTTAAACAGCATTTTAGTGAAATCAACAAGTTGAACTTTGAAAAGAAAACTACGAAATGTTCCACTTGAATGGTTAGCGAAGAAGAACTACATCTAAAGACCATGTGCCCGAAGTTCTCGGCCATAAACTAAATCCAATCAGCAACGGTCGGGCGGGTGCGCTTCTGGCGCAGCACGACGTAACATACAACATTGCGGAACGTAAACAGAAACATTAAACTGGTAATTTGGAATCAGATACTTTCAAATAAACATGGAATAAGAAATACAAACGGTTATGAAAATTACTGTGTAGACTTCAGAGCTAAAACGAAAACATAATTGAATAGTATTAGTGTGTTTTGTCTGTCTTAAAGTTGCGTGTCACGATATTGAAAGTGAATTTATACTAATTACACTTAGGAATTATTGAAGAAAAGTTTAATGCTCTAGTTTGTTTACTTTAAATGTTTGCATGATTAGACACTGTCGTAACTGTAATAGCAGATAAAGTGAACTAAAATCTCATTTATTTAATATCTTTACGGAGTGTTCCTCATTTAGTGTTGAAACTTATGAATTAGAAAAAGAACCATAAGAGAACCGAGACACGTTGAACATACGAACAAATCCAAAAAAATAAAACATACAATAAAACTCCTCAATTCCGAACCCCTTCTGGACTTGACTAAAAATCCATTTTCTGAGAATCCCGGTTTGAAAAACAAGCCAAAAAATGGGATTTGGAAAATTGTCCAAAATTTTCAGGGAATTCCGGTTTTCAGGGAGTCCGGATTCCAGGGGATTTGCTGTATATATTTTCCAAGATGTACATGTATTCATGTTGAAAGTTTACCATAAGAAAGAAAAGTTTGCGTGTATACGTGTCATTTTTACTCGCAAAACATTTATATATTGAAGCAATACAGAACAAAATCGTCGTTTCACTTTGGGCATAAAACTTGTAAAATTGCGAACCGCACTGAAAATCTTTTGTAAATTGATAACAAAAGTAGAGGTAGTTAAACCAATCTTAAATCACGTCTGAACTGTAAGCGGACAAAACATAATTATCTTGTCTGTGTCCTAGAACTACATCCATATTGTATGGAAATCATAATAAAAAAGCATTTGGCAACTCAATGCCAATAGTATAAAACCCATGAATGAGAAATAATAAAGATTAATATATGTTATTCTGGCTCACTAATTTTGCCTCTCGAGTCTTCTAATACCAGTCCTTGTGATTAATATCGACCATACCATCGGACTCAGTCTATATAAATGGGTCAATTCGAATTAGTCGATCGTGCATTCTGTGACGTAACACGGGTAAACTATATAAGACCACGACCGGCTCTTATCCGGTCTCTTTAGCTGAGTAACTGTTAAAATCCCACACACCGACACCAATTCGTTAGTCTTTGTTTTTTAAAAATTATTTTGTGTACTATGTATAATATTCTGCTGCGGTGAGTGTTATATATTATTGCAGTTTTGTTATCATTCCAGATGAATCGGCATCCCCAGCGACACATGGGTTTACAAACAACTTCAGATGACATTTACATATTGTGACTTTCAAATGGATTTATAAATGAACAACACCAACCATCGCAGAATAGCGGCTTTCAGAGATATAATTGTTCCATGATCCAAACAGACGTCATCACAGACCATCGACGTGTAGCGTAGAGATCATGTGCAATGACTCGTCGAAAACTGTGAACATTCTGCGACTGGATGCCTACTTCTAAACCAGTGACATTTGTGAAATGACTTGGGTTCAGTAACCACAATATTAGAAAGACTATAATAATAATATATAGGGGATGTTCAAGGAAATGATTATTCACTACTTGTATTTAAATTTTTTAAACGTTTATAGAATTCATTGTTAATTTGTCGCGACAGCAGTAGGTATAAGGGTTGGTTTGTTTTTTACTGCTAAATAGGGGAATAGTTATGTTAAAGATATAAATTAATATGGCATAACTATGATCATGGTTTACCGTACCTGAGCTATACTGTCGGGCTGTGATTATGGGCTTGCTTCTAATATTAAATGAGCGGTTAGAGATGGGCTCGATGGATTAGCGTCCTAGGCTATCTATTATTAGCTCACATTTTTTCGTTAGGATGTTCTTAGGTTGCACTGGAAGTAGAATTAGGTAAAGCGGGTATCATGCAGTATTATTATTCGCCGGGCGGCGATAGCTTGCAGTTATATGGCACTAACGGTGCCTCCCCGGTGTCTTAACGCATCACGCGGTGCGATTATGGCAATTGCGGTGCCGGTCTTAACGCATCAGGCGGTGCGTTTGCATTTATATCGCATTGGCGGTACGATTACGGCGGCGTTTGCAGTATGGCTATATAGCCAACATAGTGCAACTGGGGTGGATTATTTCCGGGTTACGTCCATGTCTGCTCCTGGTCGCTCCTTCGCATATCAGTAAATTCAACTCCACGCCTGTGCTTGACTGATGGAATTTCTGTCTTTGCTGTCATGGCCATATCCGCCAATCATACATTTATATCAATCATATATTTATTCATGACCAAAATATAATTTGTTAGGTTTATATACTTGTTGTCATATATTGACATAGAATGTTTTCGTTGAACATTACATAACAGATGAGCAAATATAAATAGGTTTGTCGTTGCTATCAAGACTGAGTCCTAGAATAATCTGTTTCCAAGAATAGAAAATTGTCAAATAAGAGTTGTATAAAAGTCACAAATCGGTTAATTCAACGTGAATATGATTTGCCGTGAGACAGTAATGAAATAATGTCGCCTATATCCCCAAGTTAAATTATTTTTTTTCCAAGACAAAACCTTGAACGGCGAGTTGTAGAAATAGACATGCTATGAAAATAAAACAACATTTGCGACTCCTTTAATTATTTTTTTATAGGTTGTTTATCGGCCCAATCGACAGCTATGGTAATTTCAGTGCCGCCCCACAAAGAGGAGAAAAGATATAGGAGATCCGGGCATTTATATCCCTACTCTTATTTCTAATAGTTACTTCCGGGTTCTTCATCATGCCCGGTGTAAAGCACCGATACAAGCCTAACACCCTCATGTGATTTTCTGGACATAGTATTTGGACCGGTAGTTTGGACGGGGACACTGAAGAAGCGTCCCAAAAATATCGAAAGGCAGAGCCGATATTCAAACCTTCGACCTTTCGTTTAGTAATCCAGCGCGTTACCATTAGACGACAGACCACCCTCGTCGTTTAATCAAAAACGTGAAATAAACTATATCTGTAGTATTACCCTTTTTGCATTGATTAACAATTACGGCAATCAACAGCATTACTTCATTTGAGTTACTGAAGCTTATGACATCCTAGCGTGTCGACACAATACGATCAGCGTAATCAAATGTTCACTGGTACCATTATCTTAGATAATAAGTCTTATTGGAATTTAAGTGCGCCAAAGCTGTTGATAATGACGGTACATTCGAACAAAACATGATGAAAATGACTTTATGAAATAATGTTGGTTATATTTCTATCTATATACACGTAAAGTCTTTTGTTGGATACCTTTTTGCTAAATAGTATATCTTTGTGCCTCAATACTCTATATCTTTGGTTTGTGTGCTTCTCTACACTTTTTTCTAATTTTGCTTCTTGGGCTCAAGAGCTTACACCTAGTCAAGATGCAACTTGGTTACATATAAGTTTTAATTATCATTTTTGGCAGCCTCCTCACGATCCACTTAGTACGTAAGACTCATTATTTAATTCATTTATTAGTTTCTGACAGTGAACTTATATTCATGTTTTGATGTTAGTCAAATATTATCTAGTACGTTCAGATATCGTAGTAAATGTCTGAGCTTCTCTTGTTCACATTATTTTATGTTACTAACATCATATACAATTGTATATTTGATTTTAAGCCTTTGATCTTGTCATTCAAAGTACGAGTAATTTACATTTCGTATATTTTTATTTAAACACCAGGGATCGGGTAGATGTCAGACATAGTCAATTGCGATTAGTGTTGTATTAACTTGTATATGACGTTAATAATTCGCTGACTGTGTCGGGGAAACTGCTAATATAAATTGGATATATCAAATACAACTTCTGCTAGCAAACATCCGAATGGTTCAGAGTCTATTTCCTCTGGAAAATGTCAAATAAATGAACAAGGTTGGACTTTGGATTGGAGAAAATTTAGAATAACTTATTTACTTATATTGAACGTTTAGCTTAATAGTTATACCAGACAAAGTCTGATCTGGCTGTAATCATACATTTGTTTGACAATTATTCAATACAATTTAATTGAAATCAGATCTGAACACTCTTGTGAAATCCGGACCATGGTATATAATGTATATTTTAACCTACGCGGAAATGAAATGAAAGGTCTCGTTCCTTAGTCCAATCATGAAGCTGTTTTTTATGCAAGACATCTCCGTCCTTGACATGCGTTATTCAAGCACAAACACACAGGTTCTATTGGGAATTTTGGATTGACACCAGAGCCAAATTCGAAAGAATCCTTTTTGTATTTTCACTTATGCCTCGTCGATCATCAAAATAATACAACACTCTGATGACGAATTAAGTTGTATTATTTGCCACAATGATAAAATAATAATGTCTCGAATTTCGTTTTCACAAACCGAAAAACAAGAAATTTACAATTGAAGAAAGGAGGCTGTGTTTTTATTAGTAGCTATAAAATGTAATTGTGCAACTTTCAATATTTTGAATAGTCTTAGAATAACTTGCATTTAGACATTCTGTATTATACTGTGCAACCTCTCCAAAGCAACACCCTTCATGAGAGTTATACTGTTGTTGAGTGGTTGTTGCTCTCAGGAGGAAAAATCAATATCTAAAACATGAAGTGGGTACAGTTCATACTGTTGTTGAAGGGAGATTGTTGCTCGCTCAAGAGAGGGTCGCTCTAGAGAGGTTGTACTGTACACGTTCTCATTTTACAACAGATAATATATGTAACCGAAGAGACATGTCGATAACTACACTGAACTGCGAAAGAAACGCATCGAGTTATTTTAATACAAACCACGTGTTTATTTTTCTCATGATTATGGCAGCTAAAGCAAGCTAAGGTGCCATGTGACCCAAGCTACTGAAGTCGACAACAATAAAAAAGCAAAAGTATGTGTACATGTAAATAGACTCATAGGAAGTCTGTTATGTACATACACGTGACATACTAAATACAGTTTAACATTCGATTGTAAATAATGGCATTTATTTACAAATATCGACATTGTGGCATAAAAACATACGTGTTACGTCAGTCAGAGCTAACATTTTCTATTATTTGATTTCTTCGGCGAATATCTGTCAAACAAAGCTGCCTTTAACCCTGTTTTATAATATAGCGTGATATTTGCATGCAGTAAACAAATAGCTTAGAAGGTGCAGCTTCGTATTTGTTTAAATCAATCGAATATTATGTACGGAGGCCAATTCAGCTATCAATTTTTCCTTGATGTATTCTAACCAGAACTAACTCACCTTCCCACGAGGAACCGACTACTTCTCCACATTTGGAGGAAAATCGATATTGCCGTCAAATTTTCATGGAAGGGTATGACATGCCGCGACCGGGAATCGAACCAGGTTCTCCGGGTTGCCAATCCAGCAACCACGACCGCGTCCTGGTAAAAATCTAAACTTGATTTAACTGTTCCCATAGCTACACAGGTAGTGGCTCAGTGCTTGCGTTTGCCTCGTTGCCATTTCACTCGTAGACTTAGTATACATGTTTAGAAGTTATGATATTGTTTTTTAAGGCTTCATTCTTACGTGTATATTACTAGTACAATATAAATTATTAAACTATTTTATAAACCCTCGTATAGTATTTTATGTATATATAGCAGAACTTGTATTGGGTATCACAGCGATTAAAGTTTACTATATGTACGTGGATTTGGTGCTTTGTTTGATAATACTAAGAGGACTTGCTGGAATCGACCTTGGATAACTTAAATACTTGTGCATGTTCATGGATACTTGTGCTTGTAATAAATGTATAAAGTGCTTCTGGATTCAATATAATGGCTGTATTTATCCCTCTTCAATTTATTTGCCATCATTTACGAAGTCGCAATTAAAACTGAGATAGAAAATAAGGTTTGTTTACACATAAAGCCATGAGAATTGAATGAAACTCGATAACGTCTTGAAAACATTGTGCAATATCTCATCCACTGTTTGGCTTCAATGGCGCATTTCATCTAAAACTCTTCAGACATTCTGACTCATGAATGAGATAGAAATGTCTGACATGGGAGAACATTAATAGCAACTTTTTCAGAGAATATCTTTCTTACGTAAAATTGGAACAGAAAATCCTATATTTACAAGTACAACTTTTGCTGAAGATACAGCAATTGGGATGCTCCGCGCAAAACAATGCGCGTTATGCCTTTGAATTTTTTGTATTTTCCCTGTTGATGAGTAAACACTGGTCATTCTGAATAATTTACTCTTTGGGTTGCTGTTTTCATGATCAGGTTGTACTGCATAGTCATTTAGTATACACTGTCCATGACTGACCAGTATAAAATACATGTACCTTTGAAATATGTTGAATTTATAAAGAGATTAACATATTTAGCTATAATTCTGTATGCGGGAATAATCGGTGTCAGTAAGTTATAATTACAGGCTTAGCGTATTTTTATCATGCTTTTTATATGACATTTCCATTGTTGTAACACATGTAATTGTAAGTTTTCTATCAAAGCATGAAACATGAACTATAATTCAATGTTTGGGTGTAGACTTTATCATCGCTAAATAACATTTATTTATTAAGTAAATGGCTGGTCATGCATGTGAAGTGTGAAAGAACAAAACAATATGTTCACAAGCTTTAATATAAATGTATCATAAATGTATGTACAAAACAAGACATGTAAATGGGCCGAATGTGATATCAAACTTCATGAATTGTTCATGAACTGTTCATGAATATCACCAGTTCATGAACTTATTCTCGACAGGGTGGTTCTGAAGAACTAAATAAATGGATTTATGCGAACAAAATATTTTTTTATATCAAATTGGAAAATAAACAATTTGTTTGAATTTCCACTTTTTGATACTAGCATAAAGAACATATCAAATTTTACATATTTCAAGCATTTTCGTCTTTTCCAAATCAATTTATTATACATAAATAAATGTATAGGCAGTTCAAAATAATAATTGGCTGCATATGATAAATTCATATTATTGGATGCATTTCATATAAAGAACATACTACTATTATCAGCTATACTATACTATACTATACTATACTATATATACACCATCTTGATTGTTGTGAATGCTATTTGAAATATGTCACTGCATGTTCATGTATATACGATACACTTATAATATCGGATTAGGACATTCAGTTAGCAGCTAGATTTAAGTACATGTAAGTGATTAAAAAGAAAACCATTTATTGCATGCATGCAAACTATTTTGTTAAGTGATATAACAATGAATGTAAACATTTAATATGAAACTTTTAGTTATGTCATGTTTCTTTTATCTTGACATCTTATTCTGAATCAGTTGATAGTTTGCTAAAATCATATTCTATCCCGAGTTCATTGTTGCACAATAACAAAAAATGGACAATTTTCTATCTGGTTCAATGTGAAATCTGGAACACTAGTTTATTAAACACCTTCTGGAGACATCAGTCTGTATTCACAAAGTAATATTTCATTTCTTTGGTCATATGTGCAGATGATTGTGTCTGATTTGTTATTAAAGAAAGAATGTGCATCAACATTTCCCCTTCCTACTCTGTCAATCTTTTGTACATAAACAAATATAATGATACTGATATTAAGACCTAGTAGACAAAGATACAGCACAATCCAAAC
Source organism: Lutraria lutraria (assembly GCA_964023205.1). Classification (NCBI taxonomy): domain Eukaryota; kingdom Metazoa; phylum Mollusca; class Bivalvia; order Venerida; family Mactridae; genus Lutraria; species Lutraria lutraria. Next base: position 18,149,619 of record OZ026846.1, read on the forward strand.
TATAAGGTGTGCACAATCTTGCATATCTGATGCACCAGACTAGGATGGCCTGTAAGAATAACACTTAAGACATTCGTTAGAGCATATTTTTAGGTTAAACAGTAATTATATAAACATGGTATTTCATTTTAATTCTTATAGTTTTAAGGTATTTTCAATGAATGATTATCAAAATTTGATAGATTGATTTTAATTAAAAGTTTATACTGTAAGACTTTATTTCAATGACTTGTTAAATGAAAAATGTGATTTTCAATATTTGGATAAAAATTGTATTATGTCATATATTATATTCAAGTTTAAATGCAATGTTTGAGACTTAATAAAAATTGACGTTTAAATTTGCATTATTTTTATGTTACAATACATTTGTTAGTGCTCATATACGCAAACGTTTACAAAAATAAATAGTTCCAGCAGCTGCGTAATTGTAGATCCATTTATTTTTGAAATATTTACACAAACATGATTATACATAATACATGAACTCACTTTCTGACCAGCACAAACCACCTTGTTCACATGCTTCAAATCTGCACCCATGCCTAAAACAACAGATGCAAACATCATCTCATCCTGTATTTCTTCCTGTAAATTACAGTCAAAACTATTTCAAACTAGTCATTTGTCTTCAATTTAATACATTACCAGGTAAGAAAACCACCTTTTTACTAGTTAAATGTCTAGTATTAGTCTAAATATTTCTGTAACTGTAAATAATACCTTTCCATCAGAGCCCTCCATGGATGAATGGTAGATATTAAACTATTCTAGTATTCTTATCTGATGGTTTCTCTGAGCAGATTTCATCATCAAGTTTTTTGCCAATTCATAACCAATACCAATTCAGTTCATCTTATGCTCTGCTTCGGCATTAATTCTGTACAAAATTGCTTCAAGGCTTCCAAAAATGACAGGTCACATGTTTCCTGCAAAATAGAAAAAGACACAATGTTATTTACTACCTGTGGTAGCTTTCTGAAGGCTAATTCTTGCTTGTTGTTTTAAAGAAACTTTTTTATGGAGGTGTTCAAATGATCAATGTGACTGTAATATCCCCTTTTTGGACACACGATTCAGGCCGCTTTTAGGCCGGACGCAGGACTCAAGTTCAAATTTTATTTATTGTCTGAATAGTATATAAACATGTTAAACGTTAGTTATGAATAGATATTTATCGACACATACTCAGTGGTGAAATGGGATGAAGGTCTCACATTTGGTCTTAATGGGACGCGGGCCTCATTCTTCAAAATATGGAGGGAGGTGGGACTCAGTAAGAAGAAAATAAAAGGGACGCAGAACTCGTGGGGAGGGGGTTTTACAGCCCCACCAATTAGCATTGATTCATACTCATTATCAAAACAATAAAAATAAAAATACAAGTACTCTACTATATTTCAATTTATAAATAACGACAGAATCTTGTGAAGTACTGCCAGTAGAAGGTTGTGCAAAGTACAGTAAATATTACATGAAATAAACATTGACACAGTAAACTGAGTAATGAATAAATGATATAAGTAACTGTATAGATCATAAAGTTTATTAATCAGTCATTTCAATGTGTACACATGGTGTTTACTGAATATGGCAACATTATAAATATGATGTGCAGTAAATACACGAATTGCTGACATCAGGCTTTACGATGATGATCATATTCAGCAACTATTCGAAATTACTATATCCCCTCTATCTGTAGCTTGTAAAATCTCTTTTGATTCAAACGTTCGGTAAACACGTACCACATCATATAAATAATAAAATACGATTATCGACTGGAAAATGAATACTTTTACAATTAACCACCTTTTAATATTAGCTAGTTAACTTACCGTTACCACCTCTGCCATTATTTTACTTAGTTCCTGACTTCGTCAGTAGTTTAGTCCGTGCCGAGTCTGCCTGTTGACCGAAAGGAATAACAAATATCAAATCCAAGTCCATTGATGAAATTTGCATGGCTATCATTCTAAATAAATATTTTCTAATATTGATAGATTTATTATGGTCCTTACGTCAAGTATCAGTAATAAAGAAAATCGAAATTTGTTGTCTCGTATCCAAAATAATTTAGACTGTTGACCGAAAGGATTATAAAATATCAAATACGAGTCCATTGACCCAAAAAACGTCGTGAACACAAATTGTTGAGCAATAAAACATCGTTCGTTACTTTTAATTCCATATAAATCTGTGACACAATTGTTTTTTCAACTGCCAAACGGGTTTTTACAACACAATGAGATTTTTATATCACCCTCTTCGTCTCGCATTGCTCTACATGTTAGTGACAAGAAAATATGAATTAGGACGTCATTGACAAAGACCCCACCTAACGTTTTAGCAAGCCAAATATAAGTTTGTAAACCTTTAGGATGATTTTCTCAAAATTTAGAAAATGGTAGTTAGAACATCTTTTCCACTAAGGCGACGATATGTGCAGAGAAACAATATAACAAGCAATATTGCAATACATGTATGTGCAAGAGTACTGTAATAAACTATGATAAAACAAGCTACATGTATATATAATAAGCATCATGAATGAAAGTAAATTAATAAAATGTGTAGTATAATAAAAGGTTTTACATAAAGAATTGTAATTAAAGTATGGTTAAGAAGTGTTTTATTTATATCAGACCTAACACGCGAAGTTAGGAACAATTTGAGTTCTCTGTGCTTTCTAATACAGTTATTTTTCCTTTGTGAACGATACACTTCAATGAAAAATAGACAAATATTCTGTCTGATTCAATGAATATATCAACTTAATGGTCGTTAATATATCCAGATAAACAGAGAGACGCTCAGTAGGTAGACTGTCTGCTCCTTTAGTTTGGTTAGATAACCATGACAAATAGAAATGTTATGCGGCTGATTATACAAAACCGTAAACGTCTGGTCATCTGGGAATAAATTAGTTCCGCGGTAGAATAATCCGAGAGAATTAGAAGAAAAGAGATTTCGACGACTTTACAAATTTAGAAGTTTTATTTGAGTACGTCGTTTTGCCAATTCGAGGTCAGTTACATTAATTATATTTTTAGTAATAACAACACACATATTTTATTTTGCACACATTAGCACTAATTAGAAATATTCAAAATCAATTTTAAAAACTTTAATTACGCACATTTTTTTATTATATTAACGATAATAAGATCTTCTTTTCAAATATAAATATTGAACCATGTAGATGGTGAAATGACATAGCATTTGTTTTGTTACTATATTTTATGGGCATCATTTCAGATGTTCATTTGACCTAGTTTTATAAAGGCTTCTTTCCGTTCGTGCTTATTTTCTTTCGGTTATGGTAACGACTCGTATATATAGATTCATTCAGTAGATTCCAATGGATGAGTACGTTCACTTCTAAAAACCTGTGACTTTTTGCTGTTAAAGCATGTGATGGCGAACCAATATTAAGTAAAACTCTGATTGTCACTTGAGGATATGCACCGAGAGACAACTAACCTTGATTGATCGACGTGGTTAGTTTAACATCCGATTAATTTACTTACATATGTCTGACGCCCAAAGGACATATTATTCCGTACATGGATTGAAAACTAGTCAGATCTCACATAACGTAAGAATTGCTGGTAATTGTGCTGCACCTATGTACTTTAAGGGAATACTTTCTTACTATTCAATTTCTATCTAGTATCACAGAAGCTTCTAAAGGCTTATTTTTCATCGGATCAAACTATTTTGTTTTATGAAGCTGATGTTGAAATGGCGCCATTTTGTCGAATGCTTTCTACCTACCAAACGATGCTAAATAACTCACAGTTAAGGAGACACGCGATAGATAGATAGATAGATAAATTTGGTGTAATTGATCACCATAGGATGTTACACAAGAATTCTAGACGTGTAAAAGAGATTAAATAATAACTAATGAATAAGTTAATGAGAAAAGAAATTTCATTTCCCTATCGCTGAATGGCTCTTTATGTAGTTATTGATTAATGTACAGTCATATCTGCGTCAGCGAATAAAGGCAACCAAGTGAATAAATGACATTCTTTTAAAAATCGTCATAGATTACTAAGAACGAAATTACCTCTGAATAAAGGTCAGATGTGAATAAAGGCCACACTTTGTCTTTTCCAAGGTGGCATTCATCTATGAATAATCTTAAAACGTTTTGCAAGAGTTACTGCCTTGTTGAATAATAAAAAAATATAAATTTCTGAAGATCTTGCGCAGTGATCTATATTTTTCTCTATTATCGAATTAAGTTGGAACATCTTTTTATCATACATTTTGATTTTGAATTAAATGGATCTTCCCCTTTCTTAAATCTTCGAAAAACTGACTATTCCTAACGACTTCAATGTTAATTGAAAAAAGGACGATATTAATAATAATTATATATCTCTATCACAGACACATATTGAACTATAAAGGTTCCAAAAGTCTGTCCTCTTTTTTATATACTAATTCTAGACATTACAGTTTAAAACGTTAATCTGTAGCTTAGGGTGTAATTAGTGTGTATGATTGACTTTTAAAATATTAAATGCCTTTGGAGCCAATGTGGCCGTGTGATAATCACTGCTTTTCGAACACAGCTAATGGCAATATGTTTTTTATGGATGAAAGATGCTGTTATCGTACTTACTTACATTTTGGTTTATGTCAACCGAAATCATTTTTCTGTTTTTTTTTGTGAGGTTGTTTTCATTCTTATTTACCCATGTCAAAAAGATATTCATACTTCATGAACAGTCCATGACGAATGCAAGAATACTTCAAGAATAATTTGTTTTCATGAATTCCTTTCAAGGGGGTTAAATAGAGACATTATTTGTTATTTAATCTAGAAAGTTCTCATTAGAAACAGTGATAATTGAATAATTAGAAGACAAGCATTTGTTTTGCTTTTTAAATACTTCAGTAAAAATGGGATGCTTCCTAAGCCTAGTACTTAAAGTCTCTGACTAGTGTTCACTAGATGCTCTCCTCTGTGACTTCGTATCCCACTCAGGACATGTAAGCTGAAATGTCGTCACATGGCCCTGGCTGTTGTCGTGGCTTTATCTCCTTAATAAAAGTTCTCAAGATTGTGTAACGAGGTTATAATATGGAATGCGTGAATCTCAACTTGTTATTTATTGAGCAGCTGAAATTTTCAGCTTTCCTTTAATTTATAAATGATTTTTTTTATTGAATATGATTTATGGCAACCCCATAAATGTACTAGTAAGTATATCATTAAATCACAATGATAAATGTCAACCAAATGATCATTTAAACAGAGTTTTTTATTACTTACATTTTGTTAATAAAATAATGTATGATTATATGCCACAGATATCTTATTGCTGTAAAATTAGAATTGTTTATTTAAGTACACCAAAACCTTCGCTGAAGCAACTGCTCCGTTACGAGAATGTATGGGCCATGTTTTGTAACAAGTGCCTGATGTAAACTTTCGTCAATGGTTGGATTGTCCATCCAGTGTAAGTCCAATATGTTTTGCAAGGCAGCTGTAAGAATGAAACGCCCATAATTTTAACACCAAACTATCTTGTTCTTACCCTTGACAGTTTTTTGTCTATGACACGTGCCCTAATGTATATTAATCGTTACTTCCGCATTACAATATATTCATTAAAATGTTATTTAATGATTGTCCTTTAGGTATGTCAATATGTAATATCAGAGCTGACAATAAAACGTATTTGTTACCTAGATTACATAATATACAAAGTCACGTATAAACCATAGCTGTAATCAGAAACGCAACACAAACACGTACCAATATAGGGGAAACCAGTTGTTACTATTTTTAGAATTTGATACTGTGATGTTCAAAAACTGTTAGTAACCAAGAACAAGGTTGCAAGCAACCCTGTTAAAAACCAAGCATAACAAATAATCTGTACAAATGCGGTAATTAATCAATTGCAATACCGGACATACAGAAACCACACATTTAAAAACTGTTGCGCTTCCTAAATGCTGACAACAGACAGCAGATCACAATAGAAACAATTTCGTAATATCATGTAACAGTATTTCTGTAGGGTCAAATTCTATGGATGTTTCGAATTTATTCGATTCTAAAATGTTTTAATATTCTAAATGTTTCTCGTTGTTGACGAATCGTACTTGTTTGAGTTATAAAGCCTGCAACTGAAGTTAACACAGGCAACCTATCAGTGGATCCGTTAGCTTGACAGTTCTATCGCAGTGTCTTATTAACAATTGTCAACAGAAGGATAAAAGAGGTTCAATTCTACGCAAAATTGCATTCATATTAATGTTTTCACTTCGCATCAGGAAAGGAAATTAATGTTATTTTTATTCTTCGAGGAACTAATTTATTAGTCGAATACAAAAACTGTCTGAAAAATTTATAGCGAAATTGGCTTTTCCAGAAATATTGTCTGTCCGTCGTTTTGAGATTCTGCATTCTATTCCGACTGAATGATTCGATTTGACAATAGTGTTTTGAATGATGCAAGTGATTATCAATAGTGTGATATCTCATTTCATGAGCAGAAATAACTGATAGCTTAGCCGCCGTAGTTCCCAAAGCGTGAATAATACGGTTTCCCGGTCAACGAGCGTCTCGTGATAAAAGTTTGTTTTACGAGGATATTTTCTGGTTTCTGGTTCAGATCCTGCAACCACTCACTGCCTATGTGAGCAAGGCGGGGTCGAATTTCATAGAACTGATAGAAAAAAAGTTTTGAGACCTGTAAATGAGTTCCGGGTTTTTCGGGGTGTTCGAATGTACTGAGTTCCAGCCAACGAGAGTTCGCAATTTTCATATCCATACTTCAATACTAGTACTTAGTAAGTTTTTTAATACGCATACTATTTTTTTTTCACTTGGTTTTAGCTTCACACCAACAAACGGTCATTTGGCGACTTTGCCAGGCGGATGAATACCTTAGAAATACACCTGGGTTGATCTAATGACGTCACGTAAGCACTATTTAAGTAAATGTCTTTCCAAATGTGTGCAATAACAAGTCCATCACAATATTTACGACCAATGAAAAGTATATGTTTTATCTAAAGATCAATGTTTTTTTTCGTAAATAGATTTAGCCGTTTTCTTTGATATACAATGTAGCAGAAAACAACTGAACAATGGCTATCGTTTTATCATGTTCGCTCAGACAAGAACAAATATTTAACTGACCAATATATTGTTCAATGATAACAGTATTAGCAATATATTATGTCTGAAGACTTCAGTATTCTGATACCATTTAAGCCTTCAGATGTAAATAAAGAAATGCCATCTGGTATTATATTTCAAACAATAAATGATTCAGATTGTGTTTTTCTTCGATACATTATTTACACTTTATCGACATTTTATTTATGGAAACACAAAACTAAAACTTATATATTTCACGGGTTTGAATTTACCAGGAAATTCAATGCTACTGCCAATTAAAAATGATAAAGCTAAAAGGAAAAGCTTTGCAGCAGACATGCAGTTCTTATGTGGTACGCTTCAGTATTATACATGTATAGTGTTTGTGTTCATCATTGTTTATACATTTCTGTGTTTTTTTTGTGGGTTTTGGATTTATTGTTGTCTGGGCGTAACTTTTGGAAGGATTTCTTTTCTAGAAATAGTTTGCTAATCTACTTTTGCTATGTGCAATCGATTCGTCTCTTTGAACCCGGTTGCTTTTTCATGGCAAGATAAGATAAATATAATAGCTTAAAAATATGGGCAAACAATATTGGTTTGAAATGCGCGAACAATTTGGCACTGTAGCAGAGAGGTTTCGATGAATTGAATATGAATTTGAAGCGGCTTGATAAAATCTGAATCTTTTGTACAGAACTGTTAAATAAAAAAGCAGTGAAAGTAATGTAGCGCGTAATTGTGAATCTTCAGTACTCTCTGTTTCTGTGAGTTAAATCCGATATATTTGTAAAACGGTTTGATATCGATCATACATGGTGAGTTATAATATCTGCCACGATTTGGAATGCTTTAACACACTAATGTAAGAAGTACGCTTGTGTACTGCCATAATTATAACGTTTAAAAGGAGATATTGTTGGTATTAATAATGAACAGAATGTGGCTACATGTACTACATTAGATTTGTCCGGTGAATAAATACAACACTTCAAAATGGTCAAAATAGGTGTTTCAGTTGTTAATGAACATTGAAAGCATTTCTTTGTTCATTCAAATATTATGTTAGACCGATTTGCATAATTCTGTATACACCCTTGTTGATCAAATCAGCAATGCAATTTGTGTAGAACACCAATTCCATCACATTGAATGCTGCTTTTGGAGAAAGGACAGATGTTACAAATTCGTTACGGAAATTTATAATCAAGACATCATTAACTAAAATGCCACCCACAGAATTATCATAATCATTATTCGTGTTTGTGAGGTCCATTACTTGTTTCGAAAAATCACTTAGGTTTTGGAGCATGTCAATGTTACCTTTGTTATTTCGGTTTAACGCCGTTTTGTCAACAAGTTTTCAGTTATATACGGTGATGGTTAACCTAACATGTTTTCCTGGACTACATTCTAACCAGTACTAACATACCCTCCCACATGTGGAGAACAGTCGATATTGTTGTCAAATTTTCATGGACGGATATTAACTGCCGCGACTAGGAATTCTCCGGGTCGCAAATCCAGCACTCATTCAATCGATACATATTTTAGACGAGAGCGCATTGAGTGCTATGTTCAGCTAGAGTACACAAATTATTTGAGTCTGTTCAGTTGGAATTATAACATAAGAGCGTCGCGAGAGTTGTTAAATGATCCGGGATCACCAATGCCAAATTGGGAATGACGCAAAATGTGTAAAATGAATAACGACACAAGACTGTGTCCTGATTTGACATCCATCAAAACATACCCATACAACTTCATTTAAGACTTAACATGGCAGAACAGGGGTAATCTTAACTTTATCATACTAACATATTATGTGCAGTAGAATTAAACCTGTTTCAGATCTGATTCATCCTGTTGGAAAATAGCAAAATGTTGTTTAAAGTATTTAAAGCAATAATCCCAAACACTCTTGTATATGAAAATCATCGATTGCAACTTAATTTTCTTTTCACAATACCATCTCCATTAATAACAATATAACTTACAATGTGATGACAGCATCCTTCGGCAAAATATGTTTTCTAGGAGACAAGTAACATATCCAGGAGCATACCCGAGAATTAGTCCAAATGCTTACCATTTTTTATCATTGACTTCATTGCTTACATTGCAATCTTATATTGGAATGTTGCCAAAACTAGAACATGGACGTACCGGAACATAAGCTAGTTCTAGCTATTTACTACCACGATGTGGCTGGTGTAGTCGGTAGCATTGTTAGTTCCGTAGACTAGGTTTTTGAAGATTGTTGTTCGGAAAAAAGTTCATGTTAGCAGAATTACTGATTTTGTTGTTGTTTTTTTCTTTTCTATTTATTAATTAAAAATTATTTTTTATGTATTTTTGTGGTAAATGGAGAAGACACAGTAGTCAGTGTAATATATCATATATTCTACGTTAACTTTACTTTTTAATTCCTGGCATATAAGACGTGAGGATAAAATTGATAAGATGAAAATTGCTTTGTATCATTGCAAAACACCAATAGGAAAAGGACCAAGCAGATACATTGCTGTCCATTTGATACAGTGGTGCATGTAGCTGTATTACATTAACAACAATGAATCCTACATGTTCAAATGGCGTTCCTGAAATGGAAACGTAATAACTCAACTAGAATGATTTGGTATTCTTATGACTTTCCTTGTCAATCGATAACGCCTATACAGACATATGTATTATTTTCAAGCAATCTAATTATTGTATTGTAATGTAATATCAGAGCGGTTTTTTAATCATTCAGTTTGTCTTTCGATATGTTGCAAACAAACCCATTATGTATACCTGTAAGCTCATTTATTGAGAATATTTATTTATTTTTTTCATTTCATTGTTTCATTATGTATCTGGATGAAATGAATTAACCATGTTATATGCATTATACCGAAATAAAATATAATATAATCTAACCAGACTATATCTTTCTAAAACATTGCAAATAGCTCAAGATTTCATTTTACTGCTACATTTGGGTAGACATTTAATATTTCAATCTGTATCAATTTATGTGTTTTTATCTAATATATTGGCTTTAAGAGACAAATTAACAGGTGTTTGTACTAATTTAATTGGTGCATTTCTATATAATGTAGTAACATGTGAACATCGGATATTACTGGCTTGATGAAAATGTTATGAAATAGAAAACATTTTATTGAAATGATTATATAACAAAGAAGTCAAACCGTCTTGTTCTGATTGTGTTAATTTTATTTCAAGATTGTTAATTTGCACCTAACATGAAAAAGAGAAGGTCATCTTTGAAAATACATGTTTGAAGTTATGCAACAGAAAACCAACACTTTTTCAAGGATGACGTAAGTCTAAGGAAGTTAATAATTAGAGTTTAAGATCGCCTTAATGTAAATGTTGAATTCGTCGTTTAATCAAACTTCCAAGCGATTCTAATACGCATATAAACTCGATACAAAACGCTGGACTCCTGATAAAATATCGGCGAATGAGCAAAACAAGATGATAAATTGTTATTGCCGTCTTGATTATTTCACTAAACGGCTGTTATCATTATGTCTGCATGCCGAATCTGCATCACGTTAGCGAGAGAACTAATGTATTTAAAAGAACATTTGAGAAGTTTCTTTGATGTTATTAACACAGTTGAAACCAAAAGCATTTTTTTTATTAAATTCCTAAATTGCAGTTATAGTATCGTGTGAGGGAAAGTTTATTAAGTTTACAACGGAGGGGACTATAGGTTTGTCTCCGTCTATTCGTCTATCTGTCCAACTCAGATAACTTATTAACTTAAACACTTTTTGATTTGTTTCTGTTAGTACCATCGATTGTGAGCCATCTTGTGCATAGTCGGAATAACCTTATATATAATTCTGAAATAATTATTGTTATTAGGACTCTGACGGTTCATTAACAACTTATCTTTGTTGCTGTTTTTGTTATTGACGCCGTTTGTTTGTATATGCTTATCCAGAAAGATATCCAGAAAGATGTCGAACAAAGTTTGACATTTTGCGCCAGGCACTTGTCTGCTGTAAACAGTGTAGCAATAACACGTGACTCTGGCGTCACTAAATGCACCAAATCCAAGACGAAATTGTAAACATCTGCTCCGCTTAGAAAACGAAAATAGCCGTAAGTATTTTATTTCTGCACCGATTTCTATGAAACATATGCCAGTCTTAGGCGAAAATATAAGCTTTCCACGAACTATAGGATCTCCATCAGTAGCTAAGCCGTTTTTTCCAGCACCCTGTCAAACCTTGGAATTAGACTGTATGCGAGCGGACTATGTACAGTGCCAAGCCATCATGTATTTCTTGTATTATCTCTTGCATAATTGTTAAGTCAAGTTTACATCAACCGGGATCACCGGAGGCCATTTCATGCAAGAAAATACATATTGTAACAATGTATGGTGTACATCTGAAATATTCCTTCAGTTTGGTAAATATGGCACCAGTTCCAAGACAAAATTTCAGGCTACAGTTTAAAGCCATTTTAGATTTAACTACAATGCTAGACGGAAGCTGGAATCAAAGGTGAAATGTGCCAAGTAGGAGGTAAGTCGGAATGCAAAAGCAATAGGGACATTACTAGTGCGATTTTAGACCACCAGACCGACTTAAACTAAATTGCTAATAGCTTTTAAACACTTGACATGGGCGAAGTTAAGGTTAAGTTTTTAACTACTTGAACAACACTTTATTAACATAAAGCAATGACCTACTTATAATATTCCCGGAATATTTTAACCATTTTGAGCACCAGGTTAGACATCTATTGTCAAGGTTATGTCAGTAGTAAAGATTAAAAGTTTCATAAAAGTCTGTTCAACATTTTTATGTTCTTTTTTAATCGATATTTTTGCCTGATTTAAGGACATCTACATTAAAAGATAGCATAGACCTATACATACATAGATAAGAAATAAAACTCCTGTAAGCGCCTGTAGAAAATGCTATTTTTGCACGCAGCAGATCTTTGAATTTTGCAAACTACTTAACATTTGTGCAAATCTCATTAATGAATTTTCAACCATGTCATTAAGCACTAATTTTTCTGATGGAAGAAATATTTTCAATATGAGTTGTTAAGAAATTTCTTCGAAATTCAACCAGTATAGCAGAAAAATGACAAAATGTACGATATAAGGTGCATACAGGGGCCTTTGTATTTTGCATAAAACTTTTTTGTGCTCCAATTTTTATCAACTAGGTATCATTTCGTAGGGAATGTCTTGCTGTATTGCAAGATATAATTTACTTTTAGTTAATATATCTTCAATAAAGAATTAGCAATAAGCAAACGTGTCTTGCGAGATTTTGTCAATCTGTCGCGTGACTTAGCGAGATTTAGACTAGTTGCTTATCTGTGTATATGTATAGGTCTTTGAAAATATTGTGTAGTACAAAATTATTTGACTCTGAATTGTAATCTGTAGTTCCCGTTCCATGTTGCAGTGCAGACATCAGCAGGTACCAGTTTAAACTACATTCGGTCTGAATATTGAATTATCGCTGGGTATGAAAATTGTGTCTTGCATGACTTGTCTTAACTTCATGGCGGTATCATATTTCAAGTTTCATTGCAATCGCTTAAAGTATGTGGAAGTAGTTCGCTCACAAACTTGTATGCGGACGGACGGGCGGACGGACCGACCGACCGACAGAGTGACGCCAATATACCCCCGCTCAAACTTCGTTTGCGCGGATATAATAAAAAGTGAACAGCGTCATGACTTTTGCATAACACTAGTAATTGTAAAATCAATAATCACAGTTAAGTTTGAGTAAAAAAAGGAAAAAATAAAAATGCTCACAATGGCTATGGATGATTTCACATAGAATTAAGAACATTTTACTGACAAACAAACAACAATAAGTCATATAAAACAGTTTTATTATTCATGACTCTGTGTTCATTTTACATAAAATCATTTCACATTTAGTTTGATTCGACAAACATACAAAATTAAACAAAAGTATCTTTGGAAACAATGTATGCTCCCCTAATAGCTTGTTTACTAAATGGGAGAAAACAAAGTGGGACAAGGTAGAGTTGTGGTTATTAGTCATAGCACTTCCTCTCGTCAGTCTCTGTTATAGTGTGATGTATGAACCTATTTCCTTGAATACTTTGGCACACTGAGAACACACATACCTGATTTTTAAGATGAGTTAACAATTAACTTAAAAAACTGAATTAAAGCTACGAGTGATTTGAAGTTCAAAAATGCCAAGTGCGCTATAAGTGGTATGGCTTCCAGAGACTAATAGATAACAATTAAACACATTTTGTGGACCAGGAACTGATTGAATATAGGGGCCCAGCCTTGTGTAATTATAGATGTTTTGATAGTAAACGCAATTTAAGTAAAGAGTTAAATGCACGATACAAATAGCATTTTCATACGTGTACAACGGGCGACATGTTGCTTGGCATTGTAGCCAAATCTAAAAACAGCTTTAAACTGTAGCCTGAAATTTTGTCTTGGAATTGGTGCCATATTTACCAAACTGTAATGTTATAATATGTATTTGTTTGGTACAAAACAGACTGTGGTGTTCCCGGTTGATGTACACTTGACTCTTCAATCATGCATAGACTAGATAATGCAAGGAAAATAAGATGGCTTGGCACTGTAATCCGCTCACATACAGATCAATTCCAAGATTCCACAGGGTGCTGGAAAAACGGATTAGCTACTGATGGAGATCCTATAGTTCGTGGAAAGCTTATATTTTTTTCCTTAGACTGGCGCGTATTTCATAAAATTCGGTGAAGAAATAAAATACTTACGGCTATTTTCGTTTTCTAAGCGGAGCAAATGTTTACAATATCGTCTTGGATTTGATGCATTTAGTGACGTCAGAATCACGTGGTATTGCTACACTGATAAAGGCTGCATCTTTTGTAATAGATCTTAAATACTTTTGACTATTTCCCCAACAATCCAATTATGGTAACGGGCTTGGATGTCAGGTCAAATCAATTTTCACCAATTTATAGGTTTAAAAACTAAACCATAATTATATACTAAAATAAACCCACTGTATAAAGTGCATTGCAAGTGATTTGAAACAAATATAACATTTGATTGGTCTTCTATAAACCAATATCGCACGTAATTTACATTATTTTGAACAATGATAACTACTCTGTACATAGGGATATATTACAACAAATAGCCTTAAAATCACTATAAATGTATAATTCAGGGAAAAGTGCTTCAGTCTTTTGATAACGTCCTCGGTTCGTTAGATACTTGACTTTAAAGAAATTCCGTACACAAAACCCCGCTGATTATTACGTAATACACCATAGATAAAAAATGAAAACAAGTATCAAAATTCTGAGGCACAGTTCCCTAGATTAACATTTTCTCCTAGACTACAAAATACCGAAAACCGCTTTGAAATCCGTCATAAAATGACACCTACTGTGTTTTTTAAGCTGAGCAATTAACAATTAAAGTGTCGGATCATTATCGTCTCATGAAATCAACGAATTTGACGCACCCCTTTCAATCTTGATAGCCAATCAAAATCGCTAATGTTAACGGTTCAATAATTGAAACCACGCCCAGGTTTGATGTCTAGTAAGAGATTTTATAACAATTCTGTGTCATTAATGAATTAATACATGTAGTATCATATCATACCAATACAATGCACATTACGTTAGAGATGTTAAATGCTGATAAGGAAAAGTCGATAAAAGGGCGCAGTATCTATCGCAATTAAACACCATTTTGAGCGTTCGGTTAGAACTTTTTGTTGCTTAGTATAAAAGCATGATATTTAATCTTTGTAAATAACGTAAAATATTATTTTACGTTATTTTAGCAGTTTTAGCCAATGCCGATACGTTAAGTCGAACAAAGCAGCAATCTCTCTCACACCACTTGTTGTATAATTTAAACTAAAACTAGATGCCAAAGGGCAACATGTCGAGCCCGCCGTTTAGACAGATTGTGACCTTGACCTTTGAACTACAAGTATAGGTGATGTTCATGACAAATCATTTCATTGATTTAGAAGTAAACTCTTTTACCAATTTATTTCAAAATCATGAATGCAAACAGAAGGCACAGCCCAGACAAGGATATATATTTGACGAAATGTGTAATCTTGACCTTGGTGTTACCAAGGACACATGGTCTCATGTCTCAAGTGCAGATCCGGTAAATCGACTTAAATTTTATTTCCCAAAACTTTGTAGTACACACATCCAAACGTGAACCTATTCATTAATTGTGATGATTCTTACTGCTGACATTAATCATTGTCTAGCCAGACTGTATGTCCATTTATCATTAAAATATTTTCTGTAATCCTGTGTCGTGCGAATGCATATAAATTGCACCATTTTGTGCCTTAATGACTGGGATATATCTTGTTAATGTAAATTTATTACATCTTGTAAAGTAAAAGTGTCACCAATAAGAAAGAATGACACAGGTAGTTTATAACTAAAACGAAACGATTTCTAGTGATAGGCGTGATAAGAAAGTAAACCAGATTCAAAAGATATGTTTTAATGCCCAATGAGCATTGAATGAATACGAATTACAAGCCTGTATGAAGCAATTTTAAATTGGGGAGGGGGGTCAATTCCAGATTCTGGTTGACAACGGTGAGAGAAACATATAACTCATTTTGATTACCATAACAGCCGAAATTTTAGCATCCTCGCTCCTGGTTCCTTCGGCCCTGACTTAAGAAAATGAACAATGGATGTCGTCTTGATGGAAACCACTGTAAAGGAATGTAACGATGTCATGACTATAATTTATTACTGATTATACGTAGCCGGTGATATTATCTAAGCCAGTCCATTTAAATATCTCTTCATTATTTCATTCTGTCATCTGAATTTATTTGTAATACCATGATCTGTCGTATCCAAGGCCTGAATCAAATATCGCTAAGCCATCAAATCATGATAAAGAATAGCTTTGTTGGTGTCTTTTTGTATATACAAATCGCGTGCATTCATCACTTTTCTTTTGGACTATTCACAAAACTTGTAAAAAAATGATCTCACAGTTCTTACAATGAATAAGATTGTTTTTTTAAGTATTCGGAGGAGTTCATATATCATTTATCTTACAGTCTGATAATTGAGGTAATTCCAAAGAATATTTTCTAGTTATTAATAACCATTAATTTGCCGCTTTTGATCTGAAGATGAAAAGTATTGGGAATTGTCGGTAGCGATATAGCGTCTGTTCTTACAAATAGAAATGTTGTGAGGTATGAACATTGCTTTCATAATATCAAATAAAAATGTATCACGAATGGAAGGCTATATGAATCTTGTCTCGCGAAAAATAATCGAACGTTTTTTTTACTTTACTAGCTCTTTGTTTAATTATCAACATCATTGCTGAAAGTAATAAGCGGAGGATTGTCTAATTTAATGAAATACACCGTCTATATATAACTTTTTATGTAACTTGTGAAACGTTGTCTCTGATGCAATTTTACCGCCAATTCTCTTGTTGGTGAGGTAGCCGATTCTATCTTTCATATAGTTTTGAGTCTAACCTAAACAATCATGGCGGTCTTTGCGAGTGCTTCGGATCATGTCAGAAAGTTTTTTCATTATGCGTATTTATTTATATCAATAGATCTAAGGAAAATATTTACTACGGTCAATTTTACACCGCGCAGGCGTGTAGAAATGTTTTTTGGTATGACATTCCCCCCCCCCCCCAGTTGTTGCATGTGTCACACTTTCAATAGTCGAATGTCTTTGACGATGATACGTATGCATTACAATGCCTATTTAACGAACATATTTCCACAATTACACTAATTCTATAAACATGACCTAAAATATACCTTCAACGGGCGAAATTTATCGAATATTTTGCTGATGTTTCTACCTATGGACAATTCCATAACTAAAATAGTCACCAAGACGAAATAAAAAAGACCAATCTATTTATGGTATCAGCAGCAATCAGCCAAGCCTTTTCTTTTTAAAAGGAAACTTTATTAAACATTTGTTCAATTTTGAAATATACCTCGACATAATTATAGAATCAATATCAACTGTACAAACATTCATCAATCTTATGTCACCAACATCGAAAAATATTGTAAATAATATGTCTAAATTTATATACTAAGCTAATTTGATTAGGAAGTAACTTATGTTTTACATTTTTGATTCCCACTTTAACTCCATGTGCTCTTCAGAAAATCCATGCTTTTTCTTGTTATGATATTTGTTTTTGTTATAAACATGTTTGTTTTCATGCAATAAATATGTGTATTTGTATTTGACTAGATGTTTACAAGTTCATTTCCAAACAACTCATGCCATTGACATAATGAGTCGCAAAACATAATTACAGGAAATAGTGAATGCACATTATGAGTAAGCAGTAGGTGTTACCATGGTGAAAATAAATTGCATATCACATATTTACAGGAAAAAGAGGGAGAAGGTTATATGTGAACATGCATGTAATATCTAGTACATACAATACTCTGCTAATTACTTTACTACTGAAGACAATACCTAATTACCTAATTATTTAGCATATCAGTTTTTACGAAATTGACGAACAATGTATTTAATAAAAGTACATATTAATCTCTTAAAAGTAACTTCCTTTTTCAACAGTAGATATTTCTTTTCGGAATTTGAACACATGCTTTCGGAGATTATGTGGTGCTCTTACAAGATATTTCTCTAACCCAATTATGCTTTTGAAAAGTCTATAATTGACACCTTTTGAGAAGTTTCTACAGAAGAAAACAAATTATTAACAATAAGGTCTTGGATAATTTCTGTTTTACTAATTCTGGTAACCACACGTGATTTGGGAATTCATGAAACAAACAAAACACACATACGCAAAGTTTGTACAATGTGTTTTAACCAATTTTGATATATTTGGAACAAAAAAGTTATCATTTTTACATCTTTGTCGAGCTGCAAATGTGTTACCTCAGTTTCTCCCTAGAAAATAGCATTATGAGTACACACTTAACAATCAATATATGCTTTAAAAATGTCAACTGTACTTTTCAAGGATTTCATTTTTGCCATAATCCAAACAATCGCATCCGTAAAGGAAAATTGGTTTTACCATTTTATTGAATAACTCAATTTGCATATCAATGCTTAAACATAGATGTTTTTATCTTAAGTTTTAAGAACAAAATACACAGTTTTCGTTGCCTGACTAGCCAAATGTTTCTTATTTATAATAAGAGAGCCACTTAGAACTACTAAACTATTTACCGAGATATTTGAACTCACTAACGGTTTCAATAGTTTCTACGTTCAATCTAAAATCATACATGGCTTTTCTTCCTTTATTTGATACTAAAATCCTTTTATTTGAAGTATTTATGTGGATATTTCATACATACCTGATGTCATAGAAATATTTTTGCTTATGTTCACTGATGATGTAGCTATACCATCTGATACTATTATTGGACTGCAGCGCCAATTAAATGCTTTACATGATTACTGTCTAGAGTGGAAATTAAATGTTAATGTCTCTAAAACTAAGGTTGTAGTCTTTAAAAGAGGTGGTCAATTAACACATGATGAAAAATGGTACTATGATGGTAATTTACTTGAAGTCTTGAATTCCTTTGTTTACATTGGAATGAATTTTACAAACAGATTATCTATGTATCAAATGGCTAATCATACAGCTATAAAGGCTAAGAAGGTTTTTGTTGCCTTGTTTATGTAATGTTCTTCCAATGTCTCATGATGTATTTTTCAAAATTATTGATTCTAAAGTTATACCTATATTCTTATATGGAGCTGAACTATGGGGTATTGAGAAAATTGACTGCATTGAGAATGTTAATTTATTTATTTGTAAGTGTTTCTTAGATGGTCCATTGGAATAATGTAATGATGTTATTATCGGAGACTGTGGTCGGTTTACATAATGTCAGCTAAACGTTGTATTAAATTTGGGTTAGGATTTTAAATATGTCAGATGATAGATATATGTTATTTCATGTTGATGCATTTTGACCAAATAGGTTATGTAAACTGGGTTACTAAAATTAGATGTAACTTATTATTTGAAAATGGTTTTGGTTATATATGGAACGACCAGTTTGTAGGCAACACTAACAAGTTCTTTTTTTATATGAAAACAGATTGAAAGACCAATTTATACAGAAATGGCATGAAAATTGTTTGAATAATAAGAAACTTTAATTATATATCAATTATAAATCATCTTCTGAGTTTGAAACTTATATTGATATTATTGATATACCTAAATTCAGAAAATGCTTGGTCAAATTTAGGGCTTCATCACATAATCTATTAATTGAAAAAGTGAGAGAACTCAAAATTCAGAGGGACCAAAGATTTTGTTTATTTTGTAAAAATGTCGAAGATGAATATCATTTTGTTATGATCTGTCCAAAATATCAAGATTTACATATTTCATTTATTCCAAAAATGTATTATATATTTCCAATTAAAAAAAAAATGTATAATCATATGTCTAATAGGAACAGCAATCTAATAAGAAAATTGGCAATGTTTCTCTATAAAGCCTTTGAAGTCAGAGATAATTGTATTCATTCTTTCACAAATATTATGTAATACTGTAATTATATTTGCCAACTCTGTCAGTCAATGTATTTATATGTATTTGTTAACATGCATGTGTTTGGGCCGGAGGCCTAGAAATGCAAATAAAGATAAGATATACATAACAATATTCAGCATATATTTTAAGTATTTCGTAAATCTACAGAAGTTTCAGAAATTATTACTGTATCATCTGCATACAGTAGAATGAATAATTATACATATTCAATTAATTGATTATCAAGCTCGAGCTTAGTTAATGATCAAAACAATGTATTAACAAAAGTCTCTTAGTTTTATATATGTAAATAATGCTTAAAATTAATAATGTGATATTGTAGTTATTATGGTGCTTTTATGAGTATTTTAAGTGCCAAATTTCTCTTATAATTCAATGTTGAATGGTTATGTAAATTTGAACTGTTCTATTCTATGTAAAATTTTATGCTTGTACATATTCATACTTTATTTGTGTCTCATTTGTATTACATACAATGGCATACATATGTGATTTCTTTCCAAATAAATTTCAACAGACATAAATTATATATTATTAAAAATAACAATAATAATAAAAATCATATAAGAAACTCTACTATCGAGCTAGTCTATACATCACGATATTACAAGAGGTAAGGTGACCATTGCAAATCCAACATAAAACTTCATAAAAGGGGAAAATGCATTTTTTAAAAAGACTTTCATCTAAGATCAGATCTGTGATAAACTGGTTAACAATGATCAAATACACTATCATAAAATTACATTATAAGTATAAAAAATAAAGAAATTATTTACAAATAAATCAAACCCGGCGTTGCAATATATTAAAACCGGTTTTGGCACAATTACGTATCATATCAGTGTTAGTGAACAAAAATATAAGTTTTTCAGTTTTAGACATTCGTGCAAATGTACTGTTACATGTACAAATAAAGATATAATTTATTATATGTCAACCATTAAATGCACCTTAAAAAATCATGTAAGTACAAAGAAGGAAAACAGTAGGTGTGAAAAACTTTCGCCATGTCTAACTCTAATTTCACAATTAAAGGTTACTGACTTTGTATTATTCACTCTGAAAAAGCTCGTGTTTTAGCATACATAATCTTAACAACAGTCAAAAACTTTACCTCTTACAAGTACAACATTTCTCTAGTTTGATACAGATTAGTGTTCTACATATTGTTTCAAAGGCACCATTTTAATCTATTAAAGCTCAAAATAATTTCCTTTTAGAGCTACTCAGAATCTCTAATTACACATAATCAAAACAAACATATCATTTACAGTTATTTTGATTTGATAATTAGGGATTTAATTATAATTAGGGAATTATATATTAATTAGGGAATGGTCTGACAATGCTATTTGAACTATCATCACACTTTTTTTATTTCAATTCAGAGAGACAGCTAAACATTCATTCCAGGCAATGTCGTTATACCGTTGTATACGCCAATCAAAAATCTTAAAAATATGTTTGTGTAATATTTGATTGCACAAAACTGCATACAATTATCTTAATACGGATAGACACATATTCCTGCTTATTTTAATTTTTTTTGGTTTTAATATAGTTTAAAAGAACTGAAATGATATCGTTTTTTATCAGCTGCCTTTTATCTTGATTCGACTTTATATAAACCAAGTTAACAGAAATTTATTTTAAAATTAAAAATGTCTATTTATGCAACAAAAAGGTGAAGTATATTAAAGAGATTATCTAAAATTGGTTAAAAAAACTAGTTACTGCTTGCACCTTATGGAGGGATGATGGCACGTTTACTGAAGTTTTAAGAAGAAATATGCATTAAATAAAATCTAATGCAAAAATACACATACAACAGTAGATACACAATGGTAATATATATTCATATAGAACACTGACACAGCAGCTAAGTTCTCCATCAAAGCTTTAGCAATATAGCCAAATAGCATAATTAGGTGAATGTAGCCTGATTCCTGGCATTGACTTACTAATGATAGTGCTAGGCACACAACCCTATCTTTTTTGGCTACTTTTTTTCAAATACAACTTTGCTATCATGATAAAATATGGTGGAATAAAGTTCTACATAGTAGAAAAATATTTGTTTCAATTATCATTGACGTGAATAATTACTTTAAGATGGCATCACTTCACAAAAGACAATGAAAAGAGGACTACATGAAAACCAAGTTTATAAAGTATTTTGTTTTATTCACAATAATCATTTTTGCATCTTTCACTGTGTGATATTAACCTTTTGGACATTAGAGCCGGGATGTCTATAGTCTTCCAAATGTTGATAGCCCGAGTTATTTGTAATAGTCTGAAGCCCTTATTACCAATTAATGGATTGAAGAGATGTCAAGTGATTCAGATTCAATCTAATCACTGTTATTAATCTCAGGCTATCATTAATGTCACACACTGATCTGTTAAAGGCCCATTAGCTGTTTGAATTAAGCATTACAGAGCAATATATAAAATAACAGTAAATTATAAGAAATACATACGTAGGGTTTATAATGCTCTAAAACAACATTTACATAATGCCTTTCTTTAGCCACATCTCTAATAAAAATGTTATCAGGTGCGTTTTCTTATTTTTTTGCAAAATAATTGAAAAAAATACTGTGCTACATTTTTACATATCTTGTACAACATCTTTCTTGGTAAAATAAAACCTACTTCAATTTTAACATCCAAAAAGCTAATGGGGCTTTAAATTCACATTAAATTACCTGTTCTAACATTTCAGTGTTAGTTAAAACATTTTTAAAAAGGCTACAATGAAAACCTGAATAAATTATGACAATTTGGCACTTCAATTCATTGTATCAAAAATAATTTTACTTAATTTTGTTAAATTATCAATGCCTTGTTATACAAAATTCCATTTTAAAAATTGCTCATGTACAAAAGTAGATACTGAGTAAGACTGATCAGTTATTTCAGATATATCCTTAAATAGAAATGAAATAAACTCAATATAATTTAAAAATTGTGAAGGCATGTGCTTTAATAAAAAACAGAACGGGAAATTAACCACACCATGCCATTTTAAGTAATACATGTACTGTACAGCAACCTTTATTTCACAATATTGCTATTTTTAACAGTAACAGTTTTAAGCTTCAATACAGTACTTGGATTTATTTTAAACAGACAGTCACCAAATTTTGAAACTCAAAGAGACATCTATAGTTTTTTTCTGATTTGTTTGCTCATTTGTTGAAGTGATTGCCACTGCTTCTTGAATTTTGATAACTTTACTGCATTGGCATGTTATACATACTGCAAAGAACTGGGAAAAACTCCATAGCTTGGTTCAGTGTTTCTTATTTTCCAGTAGGTACAACAGCGACCATTAGACCTTGAGCATGAAATTGAAGAATGATGTGTTCCATTAAAAAAACAGGGTTTCAAGTATGTCACACCATTTGAAATTACATGAACTGCTGAAATCTGACTTGCTAAGCACATTGCCTTTATTACAACGTTCTGATGCTTCTATATCAAACAACAGTTCTGAAAGAATCTCCCTTAATGGTGGTGTCATTGTTTTACTGGCAAGTTAACTGACACTGGATGACACTGATATAACAGAAACACAAGCATACTAGCATTGTCTCTTTTAAAAAAGAAATGACTCTTAGTTAAAAAATGTTTACAGTCTACATCACTTGGTGAGTCACAAACTGTAAAAGACGTTTATTAACTGTAGGGTTGACAACTAACAAAGAAATGAAAATATGATATTCACAATAATTTCCCGGGTTTCTAGCCAGTACATGCCAACTCCTTGTTTAGGTTGTTAGTAACATGCAACTAACTCACTTGAAACAGAGTTGTGTGACACAAATTGCCAGCGTCGGGCCTGTCGATGCTTTAACCAACGATTAGTACACATATTGTAGCTCTATCATAAGGGATAGTTGGGCATGTCACTGAATTGTCAAAATATTTTTTCGGTGATATAACTACTAATCAAATATTATATTTTTACACACCAGCAAGTCCAGCATGGCTGGCTTTGACCTTTTGACTGTTGTGGCGTGGTTACAGGAGATACTATTCTTTTACGCATCTCCTTTTGCTGGTGTTTTAACTCAACAAAGGCTACTGAAGGGATGATCTGGACTGGTTCCATCCATTATAATCTGGAAACTAGTCATTCTTTCTTGCTTTTTTCTAGGGACGATCTTTCTGAAATGAAAATTGTACAGTTTTGAATGACAGATAGACATTTCGATGAAAAGTATTTGCAATTACATACAGTATCATTTTCAAGTCGAAGAAATCGTGAACTCGACAGGACGTTTGATATGAAAATTTATCCGAAATTGCAGTAATGTCTGTTCAATCCAAATTCATTTACACTTTGATAATTCAGATGGAAAGAATACCTTTAATTAATACAAAGACATGGTTTTTCGATCGATCGATCTTAATGATCAATATTTAAAAGAAAACCCCTTAGCTTATTAGGCTTATGCAGTTATTGGGATCCAGCTGACACTAACTGATCAAGGGTTAGTAACCGCTGCAGAGAGATTGAGTTCTAGTAAGGCCATGCCGTATTACATAGTTTGGTCATTGTAACTACGTTTTCTCCATTATACAGCATTGTATGAAGTAAATGAAATCAATAGCCGTTGGCATTTAAATTTACCTATTGATTGATTAAAACTTAATCTATTTGATAATACCAGCTTTTCCCAAATCGATTACGCAACCCCATTGTCTCCCAAATCGATAACGCAACCCCATGATCTCCAAAATCTATCACGCAACTCCATGGTACTATCTTGAAACCTATCTAGTACTGAAGAGCGCCGTCAATGATTAAATTTCAGTAGGATTAATGCCATTTTTCAACGATATTTCAGTAACATACGGCGGCTGACTCACCTAACCAGTTTTCCTGGACTGCGTTCTAACCAGTACTAACTTATCCTTACACAGAAGCCGACAAGGAATTAAATTTATTGTAAGGATGGGAGATCACAATCTTGTCTAGTCACTGACATTTCATACTCCAAGAACTGTTCTGTCAACTAAGCGAACGGTTTTCATCCCTGAAGACTGTTGTTGAATAACTTGAATTTCCAGCAGTTTCAACGGAAATCGCTACAAACCTCGTTTTTGTTGGATAAACGAATGTATTTCTGGAAACATCTTTAAAATATTAGGTTGCTTTGTAAGATAAATGTCTCTTTTAACAATGCTAAATGCGACATCGGGATTGCTAAACGATAGATATATTTTAACAATAGGACCCCAATTAGCGCAAACTTCTAAATTAAAACTACCTAGTCCTATTAGAAATCTTATAAAATATATATGAAGTACTTTCGGCAAATAATTATTGTAAATAGAACCATGCGTTGACTGGTAAATGGACCATTTTGAACTGGCATTCTTGGCTTCAAATATCGTGGAATTAATTTATACAGTTTCGATATTTAGTACATGTTTTAATGACTTATACATACATTTTAATGACTTTATTATAAAGCGGCATCCGCATGACTATGAATGATTCAATATGCGCTTTTAAAAGCATTGTCCACGCACCAGCTTTACTCATTCCTAATACGGTCTATTTATGACATTTTTGACAGAGATACAAGTAACACGTGTGATTATCAAATATTTGATCTTATATTCTAGAACAATGGAACATCTCAAATTCTGATTTATCCGGACCAGGGAAAAGTCTGGAGAAGAAGGATTTCTGGATTAATAGGGTTTTACTTTTAATAAGACTATACAGTTATGACGAAATGTTTCGGATAAAAAGAAACAGTACCAACAAAATGTCCGAAGATTTTCTTTCCCACTCAGAGAAATCCTGATCAGATAGGTCTCCCACGTATAGTCATTTAAATCTTTTTCATATACTTAAGATATTACCATATTGTCACTATAAATGTTACGATTTTTAATTGATCTTGATATAACATGTCAAACCTACGCTAATTTCTCAAATCATTCTCTCTCTCTCTCTCTCTCTCTCTCTCTCGTCTTTCATGACATTTTCGAACTTCCAAACATCACAGTTAATTTGTCTTTCTATTCCAGATCACAGTTTCGAATTTCCAACAAATTGAATTTTAATCCACTAGACACTAAAAGCCATCAAATTGGCAAACATATATTTGAAAATCTTGAAATATGCCAATGAGGATTTTAGAGAATGTCTGGACAAATTCCTCACTCTTGTATCTTCTTAACCTATTTGCTTAGTAAGCCAGCAGGGATGCAAAAGTGATCTATTAAAAAACTCCATCATTCATACAAGAAAACACAACATCAGGGAGCACCATGTCAAAGCGCAACATGTAACATACTTTCTGCTTTTACGATTCAATCGGATGTGAAAGCCTCAATAAGCTTCTGAGATCAAACCTCCGTGGTCGAGTGGTTAAAGTCGCTGACTTCAAATCACTATAACCTCTCACTGATAGAGGGTCATGGGTTGGAGTTAAGCTACCGACCATGTCTCTTTCTGTCAGAACTGTCCGCCTCACACCACTCTGACTGTTGAAAGGGTGCGTAAAACTGAAATAAACAAACAAATATCCATATTATTATTATTTTCTATTCATTATACAGAATTCCCGCTGGTGTTGGTGGTGACCTTGTCACTGATTTATACATACGAGTACTTTTGTTTGATGTTCCATCGCGTGTTCAGTGTTTCACGTGTTTTTTTCTTAACTTGGCTGTCCGGCAAATCGTACATATGTATGTTTCTGTCTCGACGTTTTTGTATTAGGTTGAGATTCTCTTTGGGGGGGGGGGGGGGGGGGTCGAAAATCGGTGCTTTTGTGTTTTCATTATTGTTCGGACTGTCCACTGTATGGTCATCACAAGTGTCGTCTGTATACGTTTCGTCATCATCAGAGGTATCCGACGGGACAGGTGAAAATTGTCCATTACTAAAACACGGAACGGAACGGAACAGTACGGAACGGAACAGTATATACAGCATACAAGAAAACACGGAACAGAAATATTATATCACGGAATTACAAAAAACACGGAACAGTGGTATTATTGTTTTTGTTCCGTGATCAAATACAGCTGTTCCGTGTTTTCTTGTATGTTCCATGATATAAGACAGCTGTTCCGTGTTTTCTTGTATGTTCTGTGATCAAATATAGCTGTTCCGTGTTTTCTTGTATGTTCTGTGATCAAATATAGCTGTTCCGTGTTTTCTTGTATGTTCCATGTTGCGTCAAAAAACAACAGAAGGAAATAAATTAAGAAGTGTCTAGATGTAAAGCTTTTTTGCCTTTGTAACATGCCAGATACAAGAACAACGTACGTACTGTGTGACAATTGCAACGACGAGAATCATCCAGAATGCATGAATATTTACAATTCAATTCATCAATCTACAGAATTCTTATGCCCCAAATGCAATTTACCATTTGTGATTTTAACTAATAAAAAGAGTGTTCCTTTATCTTGTTGTTCCTTTTAGTAGCGATCGTGAAATTTGCTCGTTTATTGGACGATCGGCTTTTTTATGTCCAAAACTAATGCACTGTGTGCATTTCCAGTTGTTCATTTTTATGCATTCATTGTAACTATGTCCCGATTCTAATCATTTAGAGTATTTTATTGACTTATTGTTTTGGCATTTGTACAGAACCTTTGCAATAATCTGTCTAAAACTCATTAAACTGTTCAGCGGTTTAATCAGCGATGAAGTTTCGACAATGACAATACGGTCCCATGTGTTACAGTTTGTCAACTGACAGCGGTGTATTTGGTATCCCGACGCGTGTAGTATTTTCTTGGTCTTAAATGCAGGATTTGTTGACAAGACGGAAAGTGCTTAAATAGAGCTCTTGGTGCTTGAGCCAGAGTCCAGGCCAAGTTTGAAGTCCGCGAAAACCTGCATCCCTTAAAAAAACAAGCGGCGGGCCGCCATTTTGATTGTCACTTACTTGACTTTGTGTTTTATTTTCATCCATAGTTTATGCTTATAACTTAAACATAACAACTTGTCTTACATACAAAAAAAGTTCATGCAGTGTCTCAGTCCTTAATCCAGTTCACATTCAGTCAGCATTATAAAAAAGACCAGATAATTTAATTGGATTCCGGGTATTTTCTGCTTTAAAGAATCCTACGGCTTTGTTTACTATCTATGACCTTTAACATGTACTATACAAAGTTTATATTTAAATGTACAAATATTAGACAAGTGGATTATCTTCTAGCTTCTCCGGCCTAAGGTATTCATCGGTTTGGATGGTTGATTTTTTATTACCTACTGCACCTGTGGCACTATGCTGTTTTTGTCGCATCTTACCAATGCCGACGTAAACTTAATTTATCATGCTATGCTATTTTTATGATTTATGTGGCTTTTTAGAATGAGAAAATAGTTCTCGTGCCCCCATAGTCTAGACTGTATTATATACACTTTATAATAATTATTATCTATGTATACAAATGGTACTAATTGCTGTGTTCCATATGTTGCCCTCCACGTGGCTGTTTTTTTCTATTTTAACTTTTTTAGAACTTAACTTATGCTTCTTTCTTAATCATAGTTCCCAGCTTTGTAGTATACCTCTTAATTAAAGATTATCAATATTAAAATTATAGTTCTTTTTAAGTTGTTAGGTACTTGGTATTACTGCAATAACGCTTCTGGTATTTTTTAACCTAACCACAATTCAATGTTTTTGTTGTTATTTTGTAGGATTCAATTCAGACTAAAGTTCAGTAAAATGTAGTTCAGTCTACTTTCATAACTGCACTTTAACTGGTTAGAAGACACGCCATACAACCGTTAAAAAGACTATTATCCAATAAAATTAAACCCGGTAATGCAAATTTTCCATTTATTATACCCTGCGGCTTAACTGGCGATAAAGAACTTTGCTTAGATTTAATGTTAAGATCTATAAGTTTAGTAATAAGCCCGTTGACTTGCTACATATTTCTTCTTCCTTAAATGCTAGTTTCCGCGCTTCTCCTAATATCATACATTTGGTAAAACGTCCTCCAGGCACGAACAGTATTACGGCAGAATAAATACATTTAGTTGCAAAATCTCACATAACAACCGTTTTAAAACGACCGAAATCCATTACAAGCATCATTTAATACTTCCTTTATCTCTCAATATAAAAAAAGATATTTGAGTTATTGAAAGATGGTTTTCATATTGCAGTTTAATTTCAAGATCAATTGAAAATAAAGGCGGACTGTCGCTTTTCCTATACACGAAGAGGTCTCTGACTTGTTATCACTAGCCCGCCCCTCACAGCTGTGAGTTCAAATCCCACCTGAGACCAGTCAAATTTCACAAGTAAGAAAGAAGTCAAGTTTGCTTAAAGATCCACTGTCACTTGCAAGAAATTTATATAAGCATAAAGATGATATTTATGTATGTATTAGATTGTTCAAAGGATTGATCCAGATTTTACAAACAGTTTAAACCCACTCCGTTGGAAAACACCAACAGTTTCACTAGCTAGATGTAACATCCTCTATACATTTATAAATTAGGTAGTATCACATGACAACTGAACTAAACTGTACGTAAACAAACATTGATTTGAGAATTGGACTCAATAACGATCATGGTTTTCGAAGAAAATCAACAAATCACTTAGTATACATGTCGAACTGCTTCCATCAACGTCCGTAATGCATTGTGTTTGTTTTGTGTATTTTATAACGTGGCCAGTCATGTGAAGCGATGAGGTGTTTCGCGCTATACATGTATTTCCGTTTTTTACATCTCCAAACTTTTTTCATGGTTAGGAAATTATCAAAATTTCTACGTTTTCGTTGCTGTTTTTACGATGGGGCATATAACAGACTAGTAGAAGTACTATATAAAGTACCATACTGTAACTTTCTATAACATACATGATCTTTAAGGAAGGTCAGTAGTTCTTCCCATGTGTACGCCTGAAGTTTTCTTCTGTCGTCAAAGCAGGATAATACGTCAATGATCATGGCTGCTTGTTTGACACCAAACCCCGGCGAACAAGGCAAAGTACAATTAAACCAACGGCACCTGAAAGAGAATTTAAGTAAATAAACAGGAGAACAAACTGCTTCAGAAACTAGTAGCTACTGCCTCAGAGAAAGCGTACATACAGAATGTACACAAAAGCATCCATGAAATCTTTGCAAATTCCTTTAACATGACTTTAGAACAGTTTTGATATAATTAGTAAAGCTAAGACGTACTTTCCAAGACGTTTGTGTCACTGACGGCAATTTGTCAGTTTAAAAAGAATACCCTTGGTACATGAAACTGAATACATAGCTTATAACAATTCCAAGAATTAGTTTTATCTTAGTCCGTGAAACTCGTGGTGCGATGTCTTTGACAAGGTAACATACCATTGGCATGCTTATTTTAAAGGAAGCACTTCTACCACAAAGGGAAACTATCAAACAGAGGGAAATACGACATTCACCACTTAATGTTGTAGGTTTTATTTAGGGTCATAAACATTGCACTAAGCAGCAGTTCAAAAGGATCCAATCTAAACATAACCCAGCCAGACATGGACGAATTTTCTGATTTCATTGTGGTTTATCTCGTTAATATCAGACAAGAAATTAAAAGAGCAGTATAAATCTGTCAATAATACTTCATCTCGAGAGATATCTATTTCTCTATGAATAATGATATCTATAAGGCTTCAATAGGGACATCATTAGTCGGATACTTTTATATATCTAAGCAAAATTGGACCAGGTGATATGATTAATGCGATTCAAGGTATATAGCATTGTTCTGTCAGTATAAACCATAGGAATAATAAGATCACGTGGAATAGATTTCAAACTGTTAGATTTTTAGTTAATGTCAAGAGACTCATTTCGTTTGATAAAGATAATGAAAGTAAAATTAGTAAGCGACCAGATTTATTATGCAATCTGTTTCAAATTTCAAACAAATGTAATCTAATCTGAAAATAAATAGCTCAGTATTTTACTACAGGGCAAAATCTCTAGAGCGGCCCTCACTAGAGCAACAACCTCTTAACAACAACAAAAGTTTGCTTCTCCCAAAGGGTGTTGCTCTGGAGAGGTTACACTGTATGATTATAGTCAAACCGGTGAACAAAGGTGACCCTTATTCGGAGGTCAATGTGTTCTAAATAATCGATGAGAGTTTTTAAAAGAATGGTCTTTATTCACAGGGCGGCCTTTATTCGGAGATGGTCGCTCACAGGTTTGCCTGTATTTAAATAAAGGAAATACAGTCATTACTATGTATTTATTCTGGTATATGATTAATTACTACTGCATTATGAAACTCCTTTACATTTCAGAAAATCATGTTTACGCACAATAGACTCGGGCCTGTAAAATATCTGTAGAATGAATGCAGTTTTCGATGAACAAACATCACGCATCACGCAGGTGTCTCGACATCTTAAATTCATGCAAAGAACTTTGTTAATCTTCTCCATTCATCAATTGTTTAATTATGCGGAGTGCGTGTTGTTTAAATTCAGTCTCAGTAGCTACATAACTTCTGCACAGTCCGATTGATTTGAAATGCTTGCGTTACTTCAAAACTGAAAACGTATTTTTCAGACTGAATTTCAACTAATCAATCAATACATGTGTCTTGTATCAGCTGGAAAACAATAACAAAGAACATACAGTAGCAAAAAGATGGCATACAGGATTGACTAAACTAATAATTAATCATGACAAAAACTTACACAGACCAACTTGTGAATCAATTTATTGTCGTTTTCCATTGTAAATTGCACCTCGGGTTGTGTGCAATAAATGCCGAATAAGCGACATGTATTTCAGTAAGACAAACAGACTACAACACAGCAATACAGTCCACACAACAATACAGTCCAAACAACAATACAGTCCACACAACAATACAGTCCACACAACAATATAATCCACACAACAGTACAGTCCACATAACAACATGGTCCACACAACAACACAGTTCCCACAACAATACAGTCCACACAACAACACAGTCCACACAACAATATAGTTCACACAACAACACAGTCCACACAACAATATAGTTCACACAACAACACAGTTCCCACAACAATACAGTCCACACAACAACACAGTTCCGACAACAATACAGTCCACACAACAACACAGTCCACACAACAATATTGTTCACACAACAACACAGTCCACACAACAACACAGTTCCAACAACAATATAGTTCACACAACAACACAGTCCACACAACAATATAGTTCACACAACAACACAGTCCACCCAACAATATAGTCAACACACATTACAGTCCACAACAACAACAACAACAACACAGTCCACACAACAACACAGTCCACACAACAACACAGTCCACACACCAACATATTTCACACAACAACACAGTCCACACAACAATATAGTTCACACAACAATACAGTCCACAAAACAATACAGTCCTCACAACAACACAGTCCACACAACAACATAGTTCACACAACAACACAGTTCACACAATAATATAGTTCACACAACAACACAGTCCATACAAAAATATAGTCCACAAAACAATACAGTCCAAACAACAATACAGTCCACAAAACAATATAGTCCGGACAACAGTACGGTCCACACAACAACATAGTTCACACAACAACACAGTCCACACAACAACACAGTTCACACAACAACATAGTCCACACACAATACAGTCCACACAACAATACAGTCAAACACAACAACACAGTCTACATACCAACACAGTTCCCACAACAACACAGTCCACAAAACAACACAGTTCCCACAACAATACAGTCCACACAACAACACAGTTCCCACAACAATACAGTCCACACAACAACACAGTCCACACAACAATATTGTTCACACAACAACACAGTCCACACAACAACACAGTTCCAACAACAATATAGTTCACACAACAACACAGTCCACACAACAATATAGATCACACAACAACACAGTCCACACAACAATATAGTCAACACACATTACAGTCCACAACAACAACAACACAGTCCACACAACAACACAGTCCACACACCAACATATTTCACACAACAAAACAGTCCACACAACAATATAGTTCACACAACAATACAGTCCACAAAACAATACAGTCCTCACAACAACATAGTCCACACAACAACATAGTTCACACAACAACACAGTTCACACAATAATATAGTTCACACAACAACACAGTCCATACAAAAATATAGTCCACAAAACAATACAGTCCAAACAACAATACAGTCCACAAAACAATATAGTCCGGACAACAGTACGGTCCACACAACAACATAGTTCACACAACAACACAGTCCACACAACAACACAGTTCACACAACAACATAGTCCACACAACAATACAGTCAAACACAACAACACAGTCTACATACCAACACAGTTCCCACAACAACACAGTCCACAAAACAACACAGTTCCCACAACAACACAGTCAACACAACAACACAGTTCCCACAACAACACAGTCCACACAACAACATATTTCACACAACAACACAGTCCACACAACAACATAGTTCACACAACAACACAGTTCACACAACAACATAGTACACACACAATACAGTCCACACAACAATATAGTCTACACAACAATACAGTCAAACACAACAGCACAGTCTACATACCAACACAGTCCCCAAAACAACACAGTTCCCACAACAACACAGTCCACACAACAACACAGTTCCCACAACAACACAGTGCACACAACAACATAGTTCACACAACAACACAGTCCACAGAACAATATAGTTCACACAACAACACAGTTCACACAACAATACAGTCCACAAAACAATACAGTCCAAACAACAATATTGTCCGGACAACAGTACAGTCCACACAACAACATAGTTCACACAACAATACAGTCCACACAACAATATTGTCCGGACAACAGTACAGTCCACACAACAACATAGTTCACACAACAACACAGTCCTCACAACAACGTAGTTCACACAACAACACAGTCCACACAACAACATAGTCAACACAACAACACAGTCCACACAACAACATAGTTCACACAACAACACAGTTCACACAACAACATAGTCCACATACAATACAGTCCACACAACAATATAGTCCACACAACAATACAGTTCCCACAACGACACATTTAACACAACAACATAGTCCACACAACAATACAGTCCACACAACAACACATAGATATAAAGCTTCAGACAAGATTTTGAGTTTATCGATCAAGGATTTCATGGCGATGAAAAAGTAAATTCTTCCTTATTTATTTTTGCAGTTTCAAGATCAGGGACGTATTCAGTCCAAACGCATTACATAATCCTCGACATATACGTGCATTGTATTATGCCTTTGTATAAAAGCTTTCGTTCTGCAATATATAGCTGAATTTTGGATTATCAGAAAGGGTGTATATGTAGCCAAGAAATACACGAGCATCAAAAGAAGCCATCCAACGTTTCATTTATGGTTATTTTAAGATAAATTAGATCGTTTAGCGACAATTATATAAAACATACCCATCATAGGATAAGATATTACACTTCATAAATATAAAATTTATGTGAAATTGTTATTCATAGTAGAGGAAAAAAATAAAAAGACACATAGTGATTAGGCCTAGTTGTAGCAAAAAGTTTTAACACCTCGAATTCTGAAAAGAATGCGGAATTTGACGAGTGCAAGCTATACAAGATAATGTGACGTGGGATTATTTTTCATACAAAATTATTTGAAATTTCCTATTGGTTTAAATCGTATTCCTTGTTTTAGAACGTATCTTATTGTTTGAAATCCAATACAAACTAACATCGACACTAACACCCTAGATCAATGACCACTGAGCTTCTATATATGACATAGAAAGCGACAATGTAAATGACCAAACACTTTCTAAACAGTCAAATGTTTGTTACTGTGCACAAAAAAGGTTTGACTTTGTTAACAGGAAAAAAAGACAAGCGCTTTGAATGAGTTCAATCAATTAAAAGAAATATATCATATTCTTTGGCAAGTATCTTTAGAGACGCTGTTTAGCTGATGTTTAGGATAAGCAGTCGGACATAACTTAAACTTGTGAGGACTGAAACTAATTGATACGCATTAAAAACAAATTGGCAATCGAAACTCCTCGGCGTTTATCCTGCGAAAATGCCATGAGCATAATAGACAGGCCGCCACATTGTTGTTGTGGTTCACGGGCTACTTTTCATCATGTTCCTGGGAATCAAACGATAGCCTTTCAATAGGAATCAATCGCGCACGATAAACACGTTTGAAGGTCTACCATTCTAAGAATGATTCCCGGAGTTAGTGCCTAGTGACCAGAACCAATATAACAAAATTTGTAACACTACAATTATATACTTGGCGTATTCGCAGTGAATGAATTGCCGGGAATGCCCGAGTAGTGCCCGAATGATAGGATGGGTAGCTTAGTATAGCATGCTGAAAATGTAACAATAATAATAACATTGAACCATTCAACCGAATGCTTAAATGAAGTCCCCATTCAGAAACACAGACTGAATTTTGAAATTCTTAAAACATACAATTTTGCTGAAGAAATGGGCCAAAACCAATGTAGTCGAC
Source organism: Lutraria lutraria (assembly GCA_964023205.1). Lineage (NCBI taxonomy): Eukaryota > Metazoa > Mollusca > Bivalvia > Venerida > Mactridae > Lutraria > Lutraria lutraria. The sequence continues at coordinate 18,184,941 of OZ026846.1, forward strand.
ACGACTTTGAGTTAGGTGTATGTGGGTTTACTGTGATATCATATGGGTTTGTTTGTTTCGTTGTTCCAAAATCTGATATCTATATCACCTCATTTCAACTGTGTTTATACGTTTTACGGATCTCATAAAAATATGACTTTGATGCAACCATAAGCATTGAACAATGGCGACAGAATCCTCGAAATACCTACAAGAATTCAAGGTCTGAAGGTCGAAACCTTTGGGAAATTTGTCCCCAATTATAAGAATCTGTAGTGATATTAAGTTTGGGAATACAAATATATTCATAATGGCAGATGTCATTTAAGGCAGACAAGGTAATTTGTCTGCATCACATTCTGAAGCAATTCAATATGACGTATTCTATACGATGCCTTGACAGTGACGGTGAATCTAGAGACGTGTTCCTAGAAACATTGACAAGAGCGCGAACACATTAAGCATACAACTCTTCCTTGTATACACATTATATATATGGGGTTAGCACATTCAATTTGAAAGTTATTTACGGCGGCCGGTTAACTCTCCCACTAGGAACTGGCAATTTTTCCACATGTGGTGGAGGTCTTGATTGGAACCCGGATCGCCGGGTTTCAAATCAAGCGCACTAACCATTTTACTGTACATGTAGTTGTATAAAACGTGAATAAGTCTCCATAAACGTATTTGTCAGCAACTGAAGCATATGAAACATTCTACATGAATGGTGATTCGATTGAAGACATTACGTCTAAGACCATTCGTCCTCAATCGCTGTTTATTAATGTAATGAAGTTGGCACTAGCTTGTGGCAAAGAAGTACTGGTGATGAATCTATGAAGGCTGGTTATGTTGAATATATTTGAAACACTGCTGAAGGCAAGCGTAATATCCAACTGTTTCTATTGATCACAGTAGTGTTTATAATTACACATTTAAATGCAAAGATATAAAGCCAAGGTCTGTCAACAAAGATGTTCGTATTTTGCATTGTACTGCATCAAAACATAAATCTATGTCTCTTAGCGAAATTGATAATATCAGAAAATCAAAAAGTCAGAATAAAGACAACAGCATGAAATGTGTCCGGAGGACACAAATGAGAGCTAAGTCAATCATTTTTACTCCAGAAAACGAAAGACTGGAGAATTAATGATTAGTGGACAAATCTCTAAACGTACAATTTTTATCAATTTCTAGTGATAAATGAGATCATCCTTGCAAGTTACATTTATTCTGTCATACATCATTTATTAGATGTTAGAATTACGGTAGGTCTTATTTTACCTAGAAAAATGTTCTTTTTTAATCACGAAGTACATATAGACTTTCAGCGCATCTAGCGTTATTATATATTAATCCTGAACTATTTGTCATAAAGATACAAAAATAGTGAATTACTATCATAAATATATTATACACACACTTAGCGACCATTTTAATATCAAAGCCACACTATCAATAAGATCTACGTACCACTTAAAGGTTGTTTTGTTCGGGGAGAGAGTAGAACATGTATGGTACACACAAACGAGATCTGAATCAAGCGAGGTCATGGCATGATCACTGGTTCATTAGCTTTCCATCAGGTTGAACCGTACTATAAATGGTGTTAATTGTAATAGGATTTCAGACCAAGATTTGTACAAAAAAAATTAAGTACCGGTGTTATAACTACAAATAACTGACCAAACAGATTTCATGGAGTTCACACAGTTCAGAGTTATTGAAATCAACGGGGAGGGGGGATTCAAAGAAACACGTAGCCTTCAACAAGTAATTATGGAAGAAGAGCTAATGACATGTTGAATGAAGTTTGTGGTGTCTAAGTATTAATTCCTCGCGAGGAAGGAATCAATAAGTGGGAAATAACCGAAGTATTTAATATTCAGCTTTCTGAAAGTCGAGGTAAAACGTTCATGGCTGTATTAGTACATTTTGTAAATGGTGGTATTTTAAGTCAAGGAGTCATATTCCGTTCATCTACATGATATTTAAGGTATTTAAACAAAGACGGGCTTATATCCGATTACTTTCTGAATCAAAGCATTAAAATGCACTGTTGTTTTCGCGATTCAATATGTATGGGCACCGGGAACATGCGAATCATAATGCACTGAAAGGCATGGTGATTTGTAACATGGGTGCTTGATGCTACGTTGGATGAAATAAATGCTTAGAAATGCGAAGTAATATGCATGTGGTTAATTTACTGACAAGTAACTAGTAAGCCCCGCCCACTAGATAAAGCATGCTGTGTATATGCCTCTTTGATACTTCTACAAAATACATTTAGTAAGCTTATCAAAGTGCTGTTCATTAGTTTCTTTCCGTGTAGAACTATCACTATTAGTTTCTCAAACATAGCATCGTGCAAACATGGCTCTAATATAAGCATGCTTACTATTGTAAATGACTTCAATGACTTCGTTTCTTGAGGACTTAATGTTTAAATAATACAATACCCATGTGCCTGTTACTTCAGTGTTTCACAAGTTACTACAATCGTAAATATAGCGAATTGGTCTATTTGTTCCGACAATTATACCTTTGTACAGTAACATATTATAATGTAAAACATAATATACTGGACATGTATAAATTTTTCTATCTTAACAAAAAATTCAAAATGTCTAATGTTCACTGAAACACAGCACATTTTAAGTCAGAAATAAATTTTTAAATATGTCGGTGTCTTTCGTGGAACTATTTACGTTGTACATGTACTACGTTGTTTTGATATTTCCTCTATGTATCAACTTCATGATAAGGCCACATCTCAATATTTCGAACAGTTTAACTATTTGTACAAACAAGCACAGGCGGCATACCCTGGATGATTCCATTATTTAACCAGAATCCTGCAATATAATAATTATCTCCAACTTTTATCAAAACTGCCAAGTCTGCAATGTATAGGTAAACAACAAGTGGTACTATTTTCTGTTCTGTTATTGGGCCGAGGGACACTAAGTTTTAATCTGATGATATACCTCCTGAAGGTATCACCTGGTGGAGTCTGTCTACATAATATATATAGTTGATTTTCTCTCTATAATTGCAGTGATTTTTTTTCTTCATGTTCTTCTGACTTAGCCATTGATTGACATTTTCCGTGTCTTTGGGTCATTCCTGTATAAGTTGTAGACATAACGAAGTAAAATGATGCTATTACTTTATATACTAATTAAGTACGACAATGGGGGTTTTAACTTAATCGTATTGAGAAGAATGGTCTGACTAGACTGTGATTTATATGAATAAATGAATGACAAAGTAACAGACAAAGTTCAAATGGGAAAATATACGTAGTTCTAACCACGTTAAGGATACAATCATTCAAACTAAAATATCGATAGTTTCGCATACCGATTGTAATCGATATCTAGTTTTGCGCCGTACTTACCGCAAATTGAATACATTTATTTCAATCACCATTAAACTTTCACGATTGTTTTTCTGGATTATTTTTTTCTCGCTAATGTAAAGAACGATAATAAGAATCATGTAATATACATGTATACGTACGGTATTACATAGTATATTGCTCTACATCTTGATACACTCAAATCGTTAAATGAGTGTATCTTTTGTGTGACAATATATATAATTGTAAAATCGTTACTGCAACCATAGATCCTCCTCCGTGGCCTAGTGGCTTAGGTCGCTGACTTCAAATCACTGTAACCTCTCACTGATAAAGAGTCGTAGGTTCGAGCCCAGCTACAGACCATGTCTCTTTATCTGAGAAAGTAGGCAGTTGTTTACGGAGGATTGGAGTCTAGTACTGGTTGTTCCCAGTCAAACAAACATAATAGAACCATAACGGCTACTAAACGAGTCCAGATAATGAGGTAGTATCTTTCTCAATGTATGATATGCAGGTGCGGGAAATGAATTCAAAAATCAGATTAAATTGGTTTTACAAAAAGGAGGTCTTTATATCGATGTGCTCACGAAGTGGGATCTTACAACATAATTAGCAACCATTTACTAATTATTTGTCGTTAGCCTGTCATTATGCATGACATAGCCAGTAGTTTTGGCTTGTCCGACCCGCATACAGCCGGGAGAGCCCCGTATCGACATAAATGCACTTAATATAAACTCGAAAAAGGATCAGATGAAATAATGAATTAAACTTTGATACACAAATGTCGACTTCGGGCATAATATGATGCTATTGAGATTTACTGTAAACATGCTTGTCAAATTCAATCAAGTCGCTAAAAATGTACGCGCATTAGTGGTAACTTTCGAATGTATGCAAAGTTTTAAAAAATAAAAATGATGGCTGAATTGAGGGTCTAAAGCGACGCAGATACCATGTATGCAGGTTCCAAAATATTCTCATATGGTATATTGGAATGGCATGCTGGATGTTACTACTTTTGTCATCTCAGACATAACAACACGGTATCTAAGACTTTAAATAATGCTAACTGAAATAAGAAAGAATTTAATTGAAGTCGGTGTCTGGGTATTTAGTTCCTCTGATCAATATCGTCCGTGAAACAAGTCACGATTGTTTTATAAGAATAGACAGACTATAAGATGGGATGACGTTATATACACAAACCAACATTTAAAACCTGTTAACTACTGATATGTTATCCCCCAGTCGTGACAGGCCATACCCTTCTATCAAAAGTTGAAAAACATGTCGATTTTCCTCCATATTTGGACATGTTGCCGGCGCTTGTTGAATTAATTACTAGCAAGTATTGGTTAGAATACATTCTTGAAAAACGGCGTTAAACGCACAGAAACATAGCATGTATAATATTGCTCTTATAAAGACCAAAAAAAAAGAGAAATATATGTCGCTTTAGAAAATTATGCGCTTTATCTACACCAGTGAAACTAATAGAAACGCATGCATCCATTTCCAAATGTACTGTACTTCCGACGTTATCAGGCATAACATTATTTACCTTTCTTTCGATTTCCGGAGACAAATGAATTTAAGAGTTTCCATAATTTTCTAGGTCATAGAAAATGTATACTAATATCTAATACAAATGTAAATGCTGCGATTTTGTCCAATTTTACTGGTGTTTTATCTTTTCTCTGCTGTCAACCAGCGCTTGATTTACACAGGCGATCATTTAAATTGCAGTCCTTTAGAGTAAAAATTGATTTGAAACTGGCAATAAAACATAGGAACATTGTCTTTTTGCCAATAATTCAAAAGCAGCAGATTTTGTATTAAGATGTGTAATCATAGACAATTGCCTCATTGTTCATTTAAATTAATTCAAAACAAAACATAATTTCACAAACAGAACATAAAAAGTAAAAAGTTGCATTTCAACTAATGAAATATTGCAATTAATAGATATGATTAGCTACACCACGTGAACGATCGCATACATTCTTCTTTTGGAGCCGTGCATTATGTTTCATTATAAATGAGTAGTTTTTGCTTGATTGTCGAAGAAATCAGAGGCGTTTTTTTCTGTTCATTGTAATTTGACTGAATTAAATCAGTGATATGGTGCTGCGTAATTATACATGCTACATGCAGCAGCGAATGAATCGTTTCTTTGTTTATGCTATGTTCCCACTATCACGATTCACATCACGATTGAAATCGTGGTCTCAATCGTGGGCCAATCGTGTTGGTCCTATCTGAGATTATCAGATCTTGAGGTCAGTCGGGGAAATCGAGTTAATGCTAGCATTTTATTGAACGGTTCAACATTGTGTCTACGATTAACACGATCAATCTTCAATCTGGGTCATCGTATCAGATCGTATTGGATCGTCACAAAACGCAACATGTCATATTGGATCGTCACAAAACGCAACATGTCATATTGGATCGTCACAAAACGCGACAGATCGTATTCCATCGGGTTTCCAAATCATGGTGATCGGGACCGATCTTGATCATCATCTCTCATTATTTACTTTTACGGGCTGTAGTGGACTTTGAAGAAAAAGCGATGTCCATATTCAGTCGGGATGTATATATACCCATCTGGGTCCACTCGTAGCTCTCATGCTCTGCTCACTTTCACTTAAAATTGCACTTGGCACTATCTATTACATTTGACAAGAGGAAGACTATGCCTGTTTAAACATTGAAAATGTTTGATTTTGTTGATTTTTAATTTTCGAGTTATCTCTATTCCATATCTATATTTATAGTTGCTTATCAAAATTACAGATCGCTTCCAATATGCAGAGCTGAGCAACTCTTTACCCTATGTTTGGCATTTCACTATAGACAAGATCTAATTATTTCATTATTTTGGATACCATAATGTTGACATCTTTAAATGACAATTCGTTCAGTGCTGTTAGGTCATACTGTGTAATATGTTATTAGTCAGCTATAACAATTTACGATCAACGTCTTACGATGGGTGACGTATACTCCTGTTGTCCCGACAGATCTGTCCAAGTAGTGTTGTGAGACAAAGTGTTACAATATAAGCATAGTAGACATCTTGCAAATACAATGTAGTAAAAGACACACTCATAAATAAAACGGGATATACTTATATTCACACGAGAGAACTAAAGATGGATCTTTTGCACCTATAGACTGATCCTTATATTCACTGTGAGAATACATCAGGCGCGATAAAACAAATTATGTTATATATATTGTCATTTATATCTAAGTTTCTTATCAATAGACATAGACGTTTGCCACCAATTCCTTGATGTGTCAAATTTGTCTTGACGTTTAGTATAAAGAACCAGATGGGTACATTCGTTACATATTGCGAACCGTCTACCAAACCTTAGAAGTTTTACATTGTCATTAAAAGTTGCAAGTTTTACGTTGTTGTAAAGGTGATTTGTGTCACAACTATTACCTTACAATAATGCATATATTAAAAAGTCCATAGGTTTAAAACTAATTTGATATTTGTCATTGAGAGTAATGTTTATTAAAACAATGAACATTAAAACCTTCATAATCTAGTCTAGATCAGACTGACAAAAATGTTCGGATTTGAGAGGTTTTCGGATTACAAAGTTTTTAAGCCTTAAATACTGTGGAATCATTAATTTTCGTTGGGGATTTAATTTCGTGGATTTTGTGAGTTGGCTCATCCACGAAATCAAATCCCCACGAATTTGAATGCAGAGATAAGGCATTTCTTTTCCAAAATCAATATCCACGAATCTATGTCCCCACGAAATAGCCATTTTAGTAAAAACCACGAAAATTCAGCCCAACGAAAATAAATGAAACTACAGTACATAACAAGCAACCTCGGTTTAGTGAGGATTCCTGTTTAGGAACGTTCATGTGTAATACATTTTAGTATTGTCCAACCTGTACCGCTATACCTATCGTATTCGCAAACTCGTTGGAGACACAATGTCATAAAAGCACAATGCAAAACCCAAGCGACTTGGGCATCGGTTATATCAAGCTCACGGCGTACTATTTTGCGTATCGTTGCCAAATTCTGCAATCATTGTGAGATCCAGTGCGTACACACACTTAATGATCAGTGTCCGATGTAATTACTATTACTACGTGGTGTAACCGTCACGACTCTTTGGATCATTTATCACATCTCTATCTCTTGAGAAATTGATTCTGTATTTGCTGAAATCAGACACATAGACATCTCTGGTTCAGCAAATTAGGGCGATACTAGATCCTCAGAAGAAACAAGAGGATGAGGTAACCAAACAGAGTTCAACAATATTAGAATTGCTGCAGAATCCATGAAAATATTTAATATATTTGAAAATGGTCTTAAATTGAAAATATGCATAAAAGAAAATCTAAACATTTCGATTTGCGCAGTGTTAGAAATGCATTTTATTCAAATGTTTATATAATTTTATTTCAGGTCTTATTACGCAGTAAGTAATTGAAAGCGTTTCGTATTGAGTTCTAGTCTGACTGTGAGTTGTTTTTATGGCTATCTTTAACATGAATAATAAATAACAAAATGTTTTGAATGTATAGGTGGCGTGGGGCGCCATGTAATTGTCTAGACAAGCTGACAAAGCATCAAATATTTACAATGTTCTTGCTTTTGAATCAAGGGAGATATTTTGGTAACATTGTAAGTGCAGCAATATTTCATAATAGGAATGTATTGAGCTATAGTGCCCTCTGAAAGCATGAAGTACGAGTTGTAGATACCTATGCTGATGTTTGTTTTCCGTTTACAAGGAAACATTCACTATCAATACAGCGGTTTTTATAGTACAAGTCGGATATAACAGTATGTTTCCTTTGAATCAGGAGACTAAAACAGAAAATAGATCTTTTGTTATTTAAAGTCCAACTTTTTGTTATACATTTTATCACACCAAGAATAAAACACTACTTTTTCCGCTCTTAATTTCATATACAAAAATAGATATACACAATAAATAGTATAGTGTTCTCTCAAATTACTCTACAGGGCACTATCATTATCAGAGTCAAATGGTTCTTTACCTGTAAAATGCAATGACAACAGAAAAAAATACCATTAACATTCTAAACAAAAACGTCTGTGAACTCAACTCTCATGTTCAGTTGAAACATTCTCACCATTACCCTGGTGTTGCTCTAAAAGCTTGCACGAAAAATATTACAACAAATAATTTTCGAAGTATCATGTGCTTGCTCCCAATACTGTAATTATATATATCGATTACGTCATTGACAAGACAAACGTTTGACTGGGTCGATTTTCGAGCAGTATGTATTAAGTAAGTACTTGCTAAGGGTGTTTTCGTATCCAATCTACATTTTGAATATCCACGGCCCGCCAGCATGTGTCATACACACAATGCATATAAATTTATTCGTTTATCAGTTGTATAACTTTAAGACTTCACTAAGACAACACCCATGTGAGTAAATAATTTTGATAATGGTCGTATTTAAAATGAGATAGTATTAGTAATAGCTGTTTGTAACCCTGTGATAAATACAACAATATCTCGGTGGGTTGTGGCTATAATACACATTTGATTCATATTCCCAACAGAAATATCGACAGTTCGTCATCATTATATCTATAAATAAAGTAAACTGTAAGTTATGTTGCGAAGTCACGATGACTCTATCGTTAATGACAATAATTAAGAAAGTTGTGCCAGAGAAATAAATCTAGTTCCCAACCATTTCGTGAGGACAAAAGGTACAATCTTTTCTAGTTTCACATGCGTATTCCAAAGTATTTTTTCCCTTAATGATACACGTATAAGACATTTATATTATATATATTCTACAAAAATGGAGGATTTCTACTTTTCGGGATTATGAATAGATACAAGTTATATTCATACAATGATGACCCATTTTGAGAAATGGGCAGTATTCTAAAAGAGTCAGAACTCAACACATTGTTGCATGCTTCTGTGTGACTGGCATGATATGCTGCGCAATGTCACGTAAGAAAGTCGGTTGCTAATTGCGCAATACGTAATCTATGCAAGATTAAACTGGTAAGTAACCCGCTGCTGGGAAAATCACCAAATCCTTCCAGCTAAAAGTATAAACAATACATAGAACTTTAAATAGAAAATGTCATTGAACCAACGAAACAAGTGAAGAAATTTGATTTGAATTTGAGTGTGTCTTAAATAAAAGGAGTATGGCGACAATAATCTCTAAATAATACAAGAAACTACATTAAAACGTCTCTTCAATACTAACACTTCTTCCTTGCTACCACCACATAATTATAGTCTGACCTGTAAATTATTGGTCCCATATGTATGCAGACATTTTGTTTTAATGGAGGACTATTAGTGAGGTATTATTTTACCTGCAAGCCTCCTCAAAGAAATAAAAAGAAAATAAGTGTCATATATTCGTAGCCTTTCAAGTATAGCGAACAGATGCTGTTTCCATTCGTCCAAAAGCCGTTGTACAGATTACATTAATGCCTCAGTAAGCACATGAAGACACACAGCCTTAAATGAATTATTTCAACCTCAGAGCCACATTGTGCTGAAATAAACTTCAAAGTATTGTAAGAACGGTACAAATATGTTACCCAGTATTCATGGGTGAATAAGTCAGTCGAGACTTTATTGTGTTTCGTTCAATGAAGGCAAATTCGTTAAGTAAACAAGTTTGATAAAGCTCACAGAACTAGAACCGGTTGCTTGAACAAAAAGTAGATAAAAACGTGTGACCGCTTGAGATCATGGGATTGGACTGTCCCTTGTTATTTCAATTTTTCAGTTGTTTAACGACACGCTCGACAGTTATGGCCATTTCGGCTCCGCCCGGGAGAGAGGGGATAGAAGATACAGGAGAATCGAGCATTTGTATCCCTACTCTTATTTGGAATGCACAATATTCATGATCATAAATAAAAATAAGTTGTTTTTTTTCAATTGCCAAATGTATCTTGTAGCTGTTCGACTTCGGTTTCCATTGCAACATTAATAAATGTGTGGTCATTTTTATTGTCATCGGCTTCTCCACCAGTGAAAGCAAAAGGGTGGTAGCAGCCTGTTACACTTAATGAATGATCTCTGATATCGCCCGAACTTTCAATTCAGGGAATCATAGTAAAAATATTAAATTATCTTTAAAAATGTTTTTGCCATGTTTGTTGAATGTAACTGTGAACTATTTGTTTTCTCAATGTATTATGGCACTACATGTATAAAGATACAACGGTTATCTGCAAATATCTTTAACATAAACAATTGTTTGTTATGTTCATTATTCTGTTACATGCAGGTCCTGTTGTAAAAGTGAAGTAGTTATAAAAAGTTCTCTTCAGATTTTTTTTCGGCGCAGCTGTATTAAAATTGATTTTGACCTACATTTGAACCAATGAAATTGTTAGATACAAAATCTTCAGCTGAAGTAGGAGTTTTCTCATTGGTTATAGGCTATTACTGTTACAAATTTTTAGGGCAGAATCAATAACTATTTGTTTTATTGCCTCTGTCTTTAAAAGAATGCAATAATAAAAGCCAAACAACATCAATACAACCATTTAAAACATGTAAAATGACACTATATGTAACGCGGTATTCATATGCAGTAAATAAGATAAATATATTATCTTATTTAATGAAAAATAGTATGTATAGTTTTAGCATTAAACTAAAGATTTTTGTCTATAGTCTAGACTGTTAGTACGCTGGAGAAGGTCACATATAGCTCAATTTTCTGGTCAGCAATGTTATTGTATATACGGACGATCCCATTTGTAAAGTGTAAACCATTCAATCTTGTTCCAGTTATTAATATTTGAAAACATCAGATAATCTGCTGTATTAGTTTTCGAAGTTCTAATTTTCTACTGTATACACACCGATTATCTTTTTTAAAAGATATTTCTTGTTACATTCTATAGTTGAAAGTATGAAGTGCTGCAGATTGATCCTACAATTATGTTTTATTATACTTGTGCATTAACTTAAGTAGCAGCAGGTAAATAGTGCAAAAATGCTGTATTGATATCAGGCTCAGGTGTTTCACAGACTGATCTGCATGTTGGATTGCCGTACTGTATGGCAAACAATTTGTCTCGCAACTGGACTGATATTACACAACCCTACCTGATAGTTGGTAACAGCAGAGAAGATAAGTTTGAGTTTATATGATATCTTCTCTATTCTGTGAAGTTGAATGTGCGTTTGTGTGAGTGAAGGTGGTTACCACGTGGCTCCGATGGTAGACTGTATCGTCAACTGTTGTTCATGTGACACACCTTGGAATTCTTTTTAATCAAATTTTCGTAAATACTTTACAATAATTATTTTTACTACCACACATATGTCCAAATAATGTTATTACTGTGGGGCGATATAGCAGAGAGCAGGAAATTTTAAGCAATTATTTTCCTGCCTTCCTAAGATGATCATATCCAAGGCCACTGCAAATGTCCCTAAGATAAATCGATGAAATGTATTCAACACCGTCAAAAGCCATTCCAAATAGTTTCCGTTTCTTCTACCAATCAAGTATTGCAATACGTTCTATTAGGCATCATTCAAGGAAATAATTGTATATCTAGTAAAGCGGTTACTAGTCAGTCGCCAGCATGCACGAAATAAGAAAAATGGAATTTATTCTGAGTCAGTTTCGTTACTAGTAACCAATTACTGCATTAGACCAACAATTTTTAGAAATTCTGAATGTTTATCTTCATTAACCATGGGTCACATTTAATTGTATTTTCACGATGACTCGCAACATTATCTTGCCAAATGTGAAGCTGTTTGTAACATATTTGGTGTTGCAATTAACATTGCCGTCAATTAAAACAGGTGTCAATGATATGCACACATTATCAAATTGTTATTCCGATATCTGTACTTGTCATTATTCCTCTGCATGAAATGTCAGATTCGATTCCTTTACATTAGATAACTAAGTAATATAAAATGAGGAAAAGATAGAGGCTTAGGTTATTGGTAATTACACTGAAAGCGAACACTGATTTTGAGCTTAAACGTCTAATGAATCCTGCTAAGTTCAGGAATGGTGATCGATTATCATTGGCAGCATCTGGCAAAGTAGAAATCTCAAGGCTAATCCTTTCAACAGTACTAGGTTATTTTTCTGCCGGCAGTTAACCTGACTGTTTATTGTACCACTATTAACCTTGTACTCCTCGGAAAAAAAATATACCTTCCCCACATGAGTCAATTAAATCAGCCACGAAGGACGAAGTCATAAACGAATTGTCACAAAGATTATTTGATGTGCGCAAGGGATCCGCTGACCCCCCTAATTAGCTAAGTTGATGGTTTTAAATAATTTGAGAAAAAATCAGATTTTGTAGCAGCCTATTTAAAAGTTGCGTTGACATTCAATACATGTTGTTCTATACTGACAACTTTTTATTATTAACACTATATGCATCACACGGAAAAACAATTGAGAATATACATAGGAAAATAATTAACAGAAAAATAACATGAAACTAAAACGGAACGTTATAGGTAGACCAATTACAAGAAGCATTGGTTTTTGTATGAAATTACTTTTTTCATAAAAGATATTGACAGTATATAAATATCACATCCCACATAGGGTGATAGAACGTAATGTTCACCCGAGACAAGTAATGTCGACCGAGGCGTTAGCCGAGGTTGACATTACTTTGTCAAGGGTGAACATTACGTTCTATCACCCTATGTGGGATGTGATATTTATTTTATTATACCGAACAAAAAAATAATTAAGAAAGACACTAAATTCAACAAACATGTTAACAAATATAACGAAACTATAATAGAAATTGAAACGAAGCTTCTTTCTGACACTATAGTTACTTTTGCTGTCAAAATGTCTACAGCAAAACCGGATGTCAAACTACAAGTATAATTTACTAAAGTGTCTAGACAAGGTTAGTATTCGATACGACAGAGATGGATTAAAATTCGACACCCGGTAAAATCGCGTGAGCGCGTGAGGACGGTTTCGTTATGGCAAGCGGGCCGAAATGTAATGTCAGAGGGTAACATTACGGATTGTCACCCTCTGACGTCACATGAGACTATAGAGTAAATAAGTCACGTGAGGTATAATAATATATTTTATTCAATCCTCCATTATTGAGAGTATAACATATTTACAAGTTATAAATAGTACACATATATTGACACTCATGAGTATTTGACAAATGAATAAATCCATGTATAATTATAGTTCACAAGCACATGGTAATACCATTCCCTACATCAATCAAATAGAAAATAACCTAAATACTACCAAATTCACCAAAATCTGCTATGATACAACCACATTGAACATCAAATAGCATTTCCGATAATATGCCACAGCAACTTATACAGGTCAACATCACAGAGCAATGCCTGCATGACTTTCTTACCTATCAAGTATTAACAAAATAGCAGACGAACACATTCAGGTTACGCGACGAATAGCCAATCCAATGACTGACCAATCAAATGGCCGGTTTAACCCAAACAAGTAATAGACATTATACTATATACTGCTCAGTTAGGATAATTATAGAGTAACGCAGTGGTCGAGTCCACTTTTATGGTGTAAAACCGTTGTCATATTGTACAAATTATCATTAGACAAGTAGGCTGACTATGAAGTTTACAAATTCCGATTAGTACATCAACTGTCGGCGTAGCGCAGGTGGTAACGATGTTGTCTCTTGATACATTTGTTGTGAAAATATCAGTGTGACACCTCGATAGTACCTTTTGGCAAATTATTTTCTATTTCTATATATTTGTTTTTAAAAAATTAGACAATTCTGTCGGTTTTACTAGATCTAGTAATTCTGGTAATTACGATTGGTTCGCTATTTTAAGTCCATCTATATATTTATCTAGTTGGCCTTCAGATAAGTTGGCACGAAATACTTGTGCACGGTACTAATACTTCAAATACTTAATTGTGCACTACACACTTTCCGTTACACAGGACAATAATGCATTCTTTTTCTTAACAGTATACTACTAAAATATTATAACAAACCTTCCTATGTACGACAATTTATTTGCGTCTGAGGTAAAGTTGAAAAGGAAAAGGAAAAAAAGAGACAACTGGTGAGGTTCGAACTCGCGATAAAATTTTCCCTCCAGTGCAATTCTTAATGCTTTACCAACTGTGCCAACCAGACATCTAAATTCATTGCTAAACTATATAATAAATTACTTTATTCGTTTCTTATAAACCCATTTTACTCGTTCAGACTATGGTTGTAAACTTTTGTGTACACATAAAGTGAAACGTCACTATCAAATTATCCTAACTGAACAGTACTCGCAAACAACTAAAATTTAAAATTTAAACATTAAACATTCCCACCAAATCCATATAACACACCGTGATGTGGCACAATAAATTGTTAAGAATGACAGTTGATACAGTAAAATAAAAGCTGCCCTAAAGTCGAATGATTTACAACATCTAACCTATCATTACGTATACGACAAAGATCGATTTGAATCCTTGAACATTTAATTTGGTACTAAACTTGCTGTTATGCTTAATATCGAACCTACCTATAGGGTTGATTTTCCTATATATTATAATTAAGATCAGAAACACTTATCTACCGATGTGACAGACTGTAATGCCTGCCTGATAGACATATTATCTTATAAAATGTTCTTCGAATAGATGATATTCTCATTCTGTCTGACGTTGATAAGGTAATGCTGCAGTTTTATTTATAGGATAATTTGTGTATCACGCACTTGGCTGATTACATTACAAAGAACAACCTATTGCTTCGCCGTAAACAAACAAAACATCATAATCAAATTGAAAATAGGAACATACAGGAATGTTTATCAACAAACGTCTGAAGAGTGCAAGACTTACAAATTCCATTTGGCTGTTCAAATAGAATTCAATATTAAGGTAAACGTATCGTAAGAAGAGCCACAATAAGGTAGTCAAGTGCTTGTTTTTTATATGGCGTGACTCAAGATCCAACAAATTATAATCTAGACCTGTAAGCTTAAATCATCACATCACAAAATAAAGATAACTGACAGAAATTAATACCAGACATAAGCTTCGCGAGGTGAGAATCTATTTACTCACAGAAAATGTACGAAATCATATGGATTTCTCATTTAAACAGTTATCGAATGAAAGGGCTAAGCCCAAGTCGAACCTGAGCTTAGTCAAACATGAACAAGTCCTCTCTCACTTGCAAAGGTTTCAGAGAATATTTGTGTATTCATTTATATGTGGTTGTTTACATGACATAGCGACAAGCCAACTGAATGGTCATAATGCAGATGTCATTGAGTGCACATGGACTTAAGACATATTACCATTGAGCACTAACAACATACGGGATTTCAATCTTCAAAATTGTATCTATAACTTTTTACTTGCTCCAAACATTGAGACATTCCCTTGCTTAAAACGGATTTGACCATACTCATTATAACCTTGTGATATTCTATTTTAGATTGTTTGTTTGGAGGGGGTGGTGTAGCTTTTGGAGTTGGATATATAACCAGTGACAGTCTGAGCCTGTTTAACTAAACGTTTAGAGTACGATATCTCTCCAAAGCTTTGTATCACACAAAGCGTTCCACCGCTATCAGAACTGTGCCTTCTATTGCAGTTCTACGGTTATATATCGCCTGCATTACTCTTCGAATCAGTCTTTCGAATCATATTATATTATGTTCATGTATTTGTATTTACATACAGCGGGAATCCATTCGCATCTAGGCACTCAGTTTGCATTTTTTCTAATTAAAAAGTGATATAAAACTTGCAACATTTCTGGTGTTGTTAAATTGAAATACATGTACGCTTCTTAAGGTTTCCTGTTAATGTCAAAAATATTTGTAAAAGCAACTTTTGGTTTTAAAACATTTTTTTTTAAATATGCCTAACGGATTTCGTTTTGAGAATTTTGAATTATTCTAAAAAATTTTAGTAAACAGCGTTAGAGATATTCATAAACTTGTTGGTGCTCCTTTAAAATGGTTTCATATATGATATTTTTATTTTTGTATTTTTATCTTTTTTATAAACGCACTTGACAGTCTTATCACTGAAACTCCCACTTATATTACATGGAACGAAAATTGCAGATCACGAATAGTCTTCTATTCTCACGATTTAAATGCCTTGATATGGATTTCTTGTTCGCCCTCTATTTTAGTACGGTATTGTAATCACATTTTAAAGTACATCGAGCTAGTTTCATTTATTTCATGTTCATGTCGAGTTCGATGGAAAAATGATTGTCTTAGATAGTTCTACATTAGTGAAACCGTTACGGCTGTTTGGTACGATAAGAACATGTGTGTTTAATATTTCAGATGAAGTAATTTAATAACATATTTGGAGCTTCCAACCTTAAAGTTGTTCTAGTTGATACGGTACATAAAGAAGATTAATAAATTATTCATTAAATGTGCTTACCAAAGAATGCACACCATTGTGAATATTAAAACTCTTGTTTGTTAAACGCTAGCTAATGTTATGGATACCATTTATAATCAACAATTGATCTTCTATATTAATATGAATCTATAATCATTTTTGCATTTCGATTAAGCACATTTTTATTGAGTCAAAGAAAGTTTAGCTTTGATGCTTTATAAACATGAACATTGAGACAAGTCTTGTATGTTAAGGAGAATTGTTGTTATCACACAATCGATCCCAGAAATAATTTCAGGCTGTTGAAGGGAAAGAATTGAATAAATATTATGGTTTACAAATATAAAAGTATCAGCTTAGTTTATGAAAGTATGATCTAGTGCCCGATTCATTGACAAATAATAGCTAAGAAAGCGGCCAGTTTTGAAACTTTAATATTGTGTTCATGGTATATATTTCAGAGAACAGCTGACAATTAATCCTCTTAACAAGTATTGGATAAAACAAGGGTGGTCAGATTTTAAAGTTCAAAAATAGCTTTTTAGGCTCAGACATATTAACGTATTAACGAGCTGGCTCGCACTTCACGCGAGAAAAATATGCTGTTACCTTAAACTATTGGAAGCCAAAAGAAGGGAAAATGTTGCATAATACCTAGTTCAGACAGTATCATACGAATTGAACAACCCAATGTAGCTCATATTCAACATACTGTATTCTTGATATTCTAATGGTCTGTTGGAAGCGAAATGTTAGATAATAGGATTCTTACAGCGTTCGCTCAAAGCAATACATTAAACACTTGATGTTGTAAGAGGAAACATCGGGGGCTTTTATAATGATGAATACATGTTGCACACAGAAAATACCAGACACAAGTTTATTACACTTGTGTTGTCTTAATTCTATAAAAAATATCTCGATGTAATGCCACTCATCTGACTGTCCAGTGATTGGTTCAAAATGTCACCATTCATCACATACAGCCAAACCTGTGAACAAAAGCCACCCCTGGGAAAGACAAGATGTATCCTTTGTGGACAGATTGCTACTATTCGGGAGTCATTTTGTTCTAAATAATGAATGACAGGTTTTAAAGCAATAGCCTTTATTCACTGAGTGTCCTTTATTCACTGAGTGTCCTTTATTCACTGAGTGTCCTTTATTCGAAGGGGGGTGCTACTACATGCTTGACCGTACTAGCGAGTGCTGCTGTGGAGGGGAAGTGTATAAGTGAGTTGGCACAGAGACGGTTGCATGCAATCGATTTATCATTTTAGCATCAGTTAAAACACACACACAGTGACTGAGATAAATAATACTGTAAAAGCAGACAAAATTTCATCGTTTATTATCAGATTTATAAACATTATCATTGTTGCCTTAGCTTCGTTTTAAAAAACATATACATGTTTAACAAGTTTCTAAGTGTTGCTTTTCTGCATTTAACGCAACAATACACACGCAAAACATATTCTTATTCATATTTGATCTTACAGTTATAATGTCCCGATCATCTAATCGATTAAATGCTATCTCTCTCTATATATATATATCTATATCTGCCTTATGTGTCCAAAACACAAACAACTAATTGTGTACTTACCGGCGAATGGTTTAGTAGGAGTGTTATGTTTAAAGTGGCTCTTTACTCTATTACTTAGACTGTCTATCTGCTTTTAGTCTTGTGTTATTTTATTCTGTAGCCAAATCGAGACATTAACGGAAATCAAGTCATACATTGGCGAATGTTTCCAATAACCAACAAACAATTGGTTCATGGGTATAAGTATTCTTCATGTCGTCATCAATAATGTTATCTGTAGATTTATTGCTAAACACTCCAATAATTTGAATTATATTAATCCCTATAAGCAAACGACTCCATCTAGCGCACGAAATTGGTCCTAAACATTGAACGGCCATGAATTTGTTACACACGTAACATTTGTAACGTCTTGTAGCATGCGTAACAGACCACTTTCGTGCTATTTCTCAACGACTCCATGAATCCAATTTATATCGAAACATAGCAATTAATAACGTATACACATTAGTTTAATGACATACTGCCATTCGGTTATTCTGTTCTTCATAACTCTGATTTGATCCTTAAAATGACATATCTGATATCAGCGAGACAAAGCTTCTGACTCTTGAGAATTTGTATCAAAATCATATTGAAAGGGAATTTTGTTGACTCTTCATTTGAAGCATTATCAGCCAAGGGTCCTTTTTATCCGCAGCTTTAGATATTTAGTTAGCCCACTGCTATGCGAAGTTGCCGTCCGTTATCTCTTGCATGCATCTCTGTCAATATCTGACAACATGTACCCGAGTCTCCTTTAAATTCCATCTGTTTTTTTCTGTAACGGCGCATATGCAGTTATATTTTTTTCACGATAATATTCGACTTCAATAAAAGTGATTTAACACTTTCCGTCAAGACACATTGCGCATCTGTCATTGTGTGGTAAATCTAACATCATTTTTTCAACAGGTTGCTTGCAACCTTGTTCTTGGTTACTACAAGTTTTTTAACCTCACAGTATCAAATTCTAAAAATAGTAACAACCGGTTTCCCCTATCACAACCAATAAAAAGTTCTTCCCCAAACGCCAAAAAAATACTTCCAATGGGAAGACGGCATTCAGTCTTATCTGGTTTACACTGTCCGTATAAAATGACTTTGCATGGTGTTAAGATTATACGTAACGTTGCTCAATGCATGAAATAAAATGAAATGCGTTAAGTAAAAGTTGAACTTGATAAGGGTATTGCGCTGCTTAATATCCAATGAAAATACGTAATTTTATTATGTGGTTATTCATATTATTACTCAGTAATATAATTGTACTAAAACAGAAAAAATACCACGGATTAAAATCCCATTAAGCTTTAGTTGCATATTTACCTAGAAAGATGTCTAACTGGTGAAGTATGCCTTTATTTGTATATGAAACATTTCAAACTGTTTTTAGAATATAAAGTACATATAGAAGTATAGCCCTTTTAGCTCACCTGGTACAGAATGCCAGCGCTATCAGCGCTTTGATATTATACGAAATAATTTATTTCACGCAGTTGTAAAATGTGTGCCTTTTATAGCTTTATTATCATGTATTAGGTGACACGTTGACAAGAGACATCAGTTAGGGATAAGATTTCTCCTGTTTGATTAGACTTTTGGTATAACAGTAACAAAGGTTCAGTTGAATCGTTGGTATTTGTATACAAAGGATTAGACGTCTTACCACAAACTGACCTCACATGGGAAGTAGTTCAATTAAACAGTTACAATACGTTGATATCTAGACTACTTCATTCTCCTGTCATAATACCAACCCGTTCCCGAAACGGAATCAAGCCTTCCGGTGATTTGTCCTCATCTGAAATCACCACAGTTCGTAACTATGTACTGCAGGCATATTTGTCAGCGTAGAACATCTACATGTCACTTAATTGCTCTCCTCAATTGGAAATGGTCTTTATTCAGAAGTTAAAATGATCTACAATCTTGAGTTACCTAGGTAACTTATTGCTGCGAAATGAGTCAACGGCTGTTTATCATAAGGACTCATTTTGCGACGTATAAAGATTATCATCGCAAACAACACCGTAATATGAACAAAAACCGTTTTAATATCCGTTTTAATAGCAATATAAAAGTAAAAATAGTCGACAAACAGTATGATTTCCTTTCGTTAGAGGCATCAATTCAATATTGATGAAAGTTTTAATGACATGCAGAATGTTCTGCTAATTAAAATGCAACAGTATTGTATACGTCTGAATTAACTCAAAAAGGATCAGATATGTGGGCGTGATATTGTTAAATGACAAGTGAATTGTTGCACAAATCAGAATTAATATTTTTAGAGGCACATTGAAGTCAGAGGAGCTGAATTCAGAAGTATGAATAGAAGTTAAACAATGAAGGACCCATGGTGTAGAAAGGTGCAATGTTTTGTTTTGTTTTAGCCTCTAAGCTTAAAGTCCCATTAGCAGATGTACTTATTGGTCGTAATAGTTTCTATTTGTCCTATAACAGAGGAATCCGGGGCGTTTTCCTCCCGTGCGTACTTTGTAGCAAGAAGAAATGTTTCCGAAAACGTTATCGTATTTTTTTTCAATATCATTGAAATAAATACTATTTATAGAACAGGGCCCCGTTCTATCAACAAAGCGTAGCTTACGTCAAAACGTAAGCGTAAGTTTACGTCAATATTTACGCTTTACGTTAAGTGTTCTACGACAGAGCGCTGAAAACGTGTAAATAACGAATGCGTAACTTTTTGCATACAACCACATTGAACTTCATCTAGGCAATGCCTTCATGATTTACTTACCTGTCAACTATTAATACATTCAGTCATCACCATTAGCCAATCAAATGGCCAGGATTAGCCAAACTAGTAATAGACACTACACTATATACTCGCAAACAGCTATATTAAACTAATACTCATAAATATAATTCGTCTAGAAAAATGTTTCCGAAACCACTATCGTATTTTTTCAATATCATAAAAAAAATACTATTTATAGAACAGATGTGTTTTACCGCAGTCAAGTTATGCACACGGCATGAAGTGTGACGTCACGCGCACTATAAAATTATATTTCAAGTTTACAAAAGCAAAATTCACAGTGAAATGAGTGTTTTAGAAGAAAATGGGCTTGTTTCGTCGGTAATAATTATCTTGTGATAATATCAGCAATTGTTTGTTTTTTGCATATATTTTATATAGCAAAAAGCTTATGGGGCTTTAATCTAACATAGCTATACAACGTTGTGTAAAAGTGTTCGTAGATTCAATTGTTTCACTTGGCATTGTATTTAACGAGAATTTCGTCACGCTATTCGAGACGTCATCAAAACGGATTTCAGCAGGGTTGTAATGCATTAGCACGGCAAGCAACAGGAATACGATATTTATATAACACTGTAAAATAGCAACTGTTTTTCACCATGAGTAGATTTTTTATTACCAAATATACAACGATTTTATAGTATAACAAAAATAAATATTAACAATCTGAAAACTTAGGCAAACATTCTGTACAAAATATATTAAAGAAGATTTACACGCGGAATGTAAACATACATGAATAAATACTAAACCGAACTTACAATACAAGAGTCCCCTACCCCGGAAAGTTGCCATTGTATTCCAGCGTATGCTGTTCACATGGTTGTCATTACAGCGATGTGACAAAAATGTTATCCAATTGTGGAATATTACATTACTAAGTATGCAATGTTCACTCAACATGTACACATCTACAGTATTGCATAACAAATGATAACACTTCATACTTAACAAATATCTGCCTTCAGAACTCCAGTGTTTAAATTGAACCAGGAATGCAAGGGGCTAGCAGTCCTGTGTATTCTAAAGGCAGATAGACTAGCTTCTGTTTTCATAATAAGTTACTTTAGTTAATGCTCATAATAAAATTTATGATTATTTTTATTAGGTGTCACGTCTACGAACACTAAGCTGGTCGTAATCAGACAGGATTAGACCGATAAGAGACAACAAACCAATTAAGAGACGTTCTGTGGTCTTTGGGGGTCACTTATATAGGAGCTGTTCAATGCCTTTAAGTGAAACAAATACTATGGTTTCAATTTTACACCATGATGGGAAAACAAAGAATACTTGTACATAATACATTACAGTATCAACTAGGTTAAAGCTTTATCAATTGAGATTGTTCGTTTTATGTCTTCTGTAACATATGGCAATACATTTATATTAGCGTATCAGTAATTTGACAAAGAAATTACATGAGCTGTTTTAAACAGTCGTATTTCATGCCTGAAATACATTCGCGTTTGATTACTGGCAGT
The DNA here is from genome assembly GCA_964023205.1 of Lutraria lutraria. Taxonomy (NCBI): domain Eukaryota; kingdom Metazoa; phylum Mollusca; class Bivalvia; order Venerida; family Mactridae; genus Lutraria; species Lutraria lutraria. Next base: position 18,207,572 of record OZ026846.1, read on the forward strand.
AAAAGAACCAATGTTTATGAGATTATGATTTGTTATTTACAACATATCAAATATGAAGCAAACAGCTGGCGTGCTCAATTTATTACCACGTGATAGATTGGAATGATTACTTTTGAAAACCTAAACAACAAGTATATCAATATCAACACCTTTTCATTATAAAGACCTCTTGTCTTCGGACTAGTTATAGTAAATCCTCTATATTCCAACTTGTAAGTACTGTACATACAAATTTATGGTAGACAATATAGTCACGTGTACGGCTACTAGTATTTGACCTAGGTAAGTCCCAAAACTCGTGTTGACAGAAACTAAAGATCTGCGCCAAAAAAGGTATCGGTCTGTTTACGGTTAACAATACCTTTTTATGGTTATGTGTATAAGTTTTAGATTCCATTTTAAACCTTTTATACAGCACATTCCATTTGTTTGTCACATTCCAAAACCCCACCAGAATTCGATGGGTATAGACAATGGCCGTGTTTGTCATGCACATGAATTGGTTCTTTTGAAGTAAACCTAACTCGAAGTTTAAAACCATTCATATTAGACTCGGCAATAATGCAACCACCGGGACCTCGTCCAGTTGAACTGCTCGGGTTATTCTCTCTAGAGCCAGTGCTACTTGACGTAGCAGACGGCGACAATTTATCATTAGCTCGTGATGCCATGCGCTTTGTCTGACTCGTTAAATGAATTTGATTGCGTTCCACACTCCCCGACAAGTAGAAGCCATTAACATTGTGATAACGAGCGTAGCTATTTTGTCTTTTACTTGTCAGTCTATGAGGACAGAACACTTCCATTAATCCTCTGAAAATTTTTATATTGAATATTCCATACAAGACAGGATTCACTGCGCTCTGAAGCAATGCTACGGTTTCAGCAAAAGCCCCCACTGAATTCGGTATAAAAACCGTCCCATTACTATAAACGTGGCACAGAGTAGTCACAAAATACGGCGTCCAACAAGCTAAAAACGTTAATATGATACAGAATGTCATTTTCACTGTTTTGATTTTAGCAAGGGATATGATACCTTTGTTGACAATAAATTTCCGCATTGAGGCGTTGTTGATTCCAAGGTATGTGTCCGACTTGCCTTGCCTCCACACAACCCGTGCGACGTTGATATAACAAAATGATAAAACAACACTTGGAAATATTAGAATATAGAAAGACATAAACGTTATGTACATTTTACGCTGCCATTGCGCCGTATAGCCGCGACTGTGACAGCCATATTTTGGCGTACCGTCGTCATGGTAACCGTCCACTGTCTGAACGAATATAAATAATTGAGGAATGGACACAAGAAAAGATAGACACCAGGATACGATAATCATTTTTCGAGCACGTGAGCTAGATGCTGTGAACTGTAGAGGTCGACATATAGCCATATATCGATCAAATCCCATACCAGTCAGTATAAAAGTTGTACTAGACAAGGTCACCACTTGAATATAGGTCAAAAGTTTACAACACACTCTTCCTAAAATCCACTCACCGAAGGCCACAAACATGATTTCCGTTGTCATGGTAACAAAACACACTGTTAAGTCGCCAATAGCAAGATTAATTATAAAAATATTTACACGATTATTTCGCTTCCGGTATTTACTGCATGATAATACCAGAATTATGGCGGCATTTCCTATGAACGTAAGTATCATAATTATCACTATGGAAACCACACGCTGTATCACATCCGCTGTCCATATCTCCTCCACTTCGTCCTCTGATGTCTGATCACAAAACGTACTGTTTATAAAGCCGCCACATTGCGTAACATTGTTATACCCTGTCATTATTGTTACGTGTCCTTAATCGTAACCTGGAAAGTATAAATAGTTATTGTATATTTCACGAATACAATAAGCAAATTTGACCATTTAAAACCATCCAGCACGAATAAATAGATTCCAAATATCATTGTATTAATGACTGTTGATAGCCATGCAGTGCGCGAAATGTGTGTCCACAAAGTCCCGTGCCAAGACGGTTTATGGTCGACATTACTTTTTTCTCTTATAGATATAGATTGCGTAAAAACTCCTATTTTATCGATTAAACAGCGTGGTACGGAAAATGTCATTTGCATAAGGTTATAGTTTGTAATAGACAGGTATCTTACATGTTGAGTATTTTGATAAAATTCCAATAATAACAGAAAAGAATAACAGCAAAGTGAAAAGTAAGATATTGGCAGGGTTGTTGTTTGTTCCATGTATATAACTTAGATACACTCCACGAGTCTAGTTGTATATGTTTTGTTACGCTCCTGCTGGCCGGGTAGATTTTGTGAAGGTGTTATTACTTGTAATTTCCTTTTTCTAGGAATTATTTTTATATCTTTATTCACAAATTAGAAATTAATAGTAGGATCATTGCCGTAAAATATTTGAAAACAAGTTACTGAGACTTTGTTATACTTCTATAAAATACCGTATTGACGACTGAAATGAAATTATGTTTTGCAATCTAAACCTCACAGGAAAATTATTTGAGAGTGACTTTCATATTTTGTAGGTGGAGATTTTGGGGGTAGTATTTCAGGGAAGGTGGGGGTATGTTTGTTTTTGTATTTTTTCTAGGAAGCATTTTCAGATGTATAGAGCGCTGAAAGTGGAACTCAAATACATGTACACATTTAACGAGTTCTGGATTATGCGTTTACGTTAGTGTAGTGCTATCTGCATAAAAGGAAACTTATGATTGATTGAATTCTGTTTGCACTTCATTTATTATTTATAGCTTATCAGAGGGCTTCATTTTCAAATTGATTAATTTCGTATCAAGATATTTTAATTGCAATTTTACATAGTGTTTTATTGCGATACACACTGTACCCCTTTATAGTTCCTTATATACTTTGTAAAGTAAGGCTAATTAGTTATCGTTGTTAAAAATATGTAAAGTACGTGCGAATTTAGTTTATAAAAAACAACCAAATGTTTATTTTTTCAAATCCCTTGGAATAGAGTTTTTGTAGTGTTTTCTTTAAGTATTTAATCATAATCTTAATGAGGAAACATTACTTAGTACAATACAATAAATCAAATACGATACAATTTATTTTGCATCAGCTGTTACAAGTTTATCGCCATTTACAAAAGTAGACAAAGATGGCGATAACAAAACACAAATGAGAAAAGCTGTAAAAAGGCAATACAAACAATGTACAATTACAAAATATGCTCTTAATATATTTGTTATTAGTAAATAAACATTAAATCAATTTCGATAATCTGTTCAATAAGTGAATATTTGGTGTGTTTAACATGTTTTCTTAATATATCTGTAAAATGGACAAACTAATAAAAAAATGTATTTGTTTTCAATATTTAGCATGCTACATTTATTACATGATCTTTGTTCTCATTATTTATATTTAGATATTATTCAACCTGAAAACTGATTTTTTATATACGCTAACTTTCCAATTTTGGTAGGGTATTTATTTTTTGTTGAACCATTTTTGGTAATATTGGTCATACAAACATCTAATTAAACTTAATATTTGCTCTTTTGAAACTGTAACATTTATATTGTTCCATAATTAAGAAAATCCTAGATTATGTAGTAAATTTGGACTTCATTTGCCCACGTGTTAATGAAATTACCATTTTGATCACGCATATTGAATAGATTAAATATCAATGTATCCTGATTATTCATTATTTTAAATAAACATTTAATAATCATTTTCTTGCGTATTAAAGTCCTAGTTCTCCATAGAATTTAGCATTAGTAGTTTATTGTCTGACACAATATTTTTTAGAAATCTTAAATGTATACATACGTCAAATAGTTGTTTTTATGATTCTAGTCTCTTATAATTCTAATCAGAATGACCACCTATTTTATTTGTTTTTATATATTATGTATTACATTTGTAAATGTGGATGAGACTTAAATAAATAGATAAATATATATACGTTCTATGTCTAAAGATTTGCGAAAACCTCAAACTTCACACCCCTGATTTAAAATAGGTGGTACCATCAAGTAAAAAGTTTGATCTTTTCTGTAATGAAAAAGGTACAAATAAATATAAGGAATAGAGTGAAACCATCACTATTTGCCTGCTTTGCCAACGATTCTTTGGCTCGATAAAAACAACCATTAGTTAGGAATACTCTCCAGAGGGAAATGGAAGATACTGCCTTTACACGTGCGCGCCTAGTCACGCCTATACATACCACTGATTCGATATTTAAAGTCCCATAATCATATAAATTTATCAGTGGTAATAGTTTCTGTTTGTTCTATAACAGAGGAATCCGGTGTGTTTTCCTCCCGTGCGTACGTACTTTATAGCAAGAAAAAATGTTTCAAAAACCACGATCGTATTTTTTTCAATATAATTGAAATAAATACTATTTATAGAACAGCTGTGTTTTCCCGCAGTCATATTATGCACACGGCATGAAGTGACGTCATGCCCTCTATATATTTCAAGTTTACAAAAGCAAAATTCACAGCGAAATGAGTGTTTTTAGAAGAAAAGGGGCTTGTTTCGTCGGTAATAATTATCTTGGGATAATATCAGCAAAAAAATATTGTTTGTTTTTTGCATTTATTTTTATAGCAAAAAACTAATGGGACTTTAATATAAAAGGAATTGCATATTAATTATCTAATATAGGAATGGATAAAATATATACAACAAATAGCACAGGAAATATCACGTTTTACTGGTATTACTAGTTCCAAACCGGAAATTGGAAATATAAGAAATGTAGAGTAAATTAGCAAGATAATCATAAACCCATACGAAATGAACATGAACGAATGATAGCATACGTAGTCACGTCCAGTTAATCTAGCTCGTTTTTTACAATGCGCAGTCACTTGGTGGCGCTCGGTGAAAATGCTTACAACAGTAACACAGACTTCTGTTGTATTGCTTGTCTTAAATAGCCGATCTTGAATTGTGAGTGAAAAAATCGCAATAAATTTCTTCGGCATTTCCTGAAAATCCTTTTTTATTTTATTATATAATGAACGTAATCATTAAACATTAGCAAGTATGAATTTTGCCGATGACAGAATCGGGTTGCAATAAAATGTTCACTAAAATTAATGAAATACGCAACTATTCAAGTCTGACAAGACATTCTTCGATGATTTCGTCGATTTGTTCTGGAGGCAAGCTTTCTAGTAATAGTAACACCACGTGCATAGTCATATTGAATTTAGAGCACACATGATGCAATGTTTCTTTGCATGTTTTGTGCGCCCGAATTGCAATTTATGTAGAAACATTAATATATGGTTGATCACAAGATTAGTTAACAAAAAGAAATCAATACTAATGATATTTATCTCTGAATCTACGTAAATATTCAAGAAGTTAAATGTTTCTGTCTTGGGAAAACCAAAAGCACTTTGGCTGATGAATAACACATGTAGTTTATTAAATTACGCTCTACAATTAACTCTGAATACATATTTTATCGTCATTTTACATTCGATGTAGTCCATAAAACAAAGCATTTTCATGTCAGATGGATTGCGGAGAAACAAGCATGTTATATTAATATTAAAGTTTATTTCAAGTAAATATTGAAAGCATTGCTAAAAATACAATCTTTAAATATATCGTCCACACAACTGTATACGAACATACATTTTGACCCAAATTCGTAATTTACTGATATAAGTTATTATAATGTACGACTTCCTCGAAAGCAATCTGATTATGCCCATGAAATTCGAAACATATACAAACTGCTCGAAACCCCGTTACTAAACATGTCCATGCTTTTCGTTAACCATAAGTAGTTAGATATTGTTCCTTCACCAATCCGTCCATTCCAGTGCATAACGCGTTTATAACTAATGACAGTTTGACAGAATATTTAATCATCAAGCCCATTTTTCTACTCCGACCTCATACATGCGTTTGCGTATGAAATGAAGAGAAAATTTACACCAGGACAGACACCTGGGATAACGAATAATGTGATGGGATCATATATCTACCACACATGTTTTTTACAATACGAAAACAAAAAAAACACAGAACCCTAATTAAATGACAAGAATCAAGTCCAGAAGAAAGTGACATGCTGTATATGTTTAAAGATTCTGTCTATTGTATTTGAAATTAAAGCAAACAGTTCCATCAGCTGCGTCGATCTGAATAATACGAAATATTATGAAAGCTCATCTCAAGCCAATTAATAAAAGACAATGAAAAATAATTAGCTTCTCGTTATAATAATTTCCTTTCCTCTGCTTGAAGAAGAAGGTGAAGGTTAGGAAAGAGACAAGACAAGAACTAATTAATAATTCCATTCCATATTCGAATGATATCTACTTACGCACAAACACAATATATAGTCCAATATTAAAGTGTTTTACTCAAATGAACAAGCTAATGTTTAACATATGATAGCAAAACGTGAGTCGAGATATTCTTTAGTTAGTGGACGGTTATCAATTAATTCTAATAAATGCCTTCAGGTTCTTGGCTGACTTATGATTTGTGTAAAGCTGCGCCCGGTACACTAAATTAAATATAAATGTATTGACTTTATTTATTTATTAAATTAATTTTTGTCATAGAGAGTGGAAGGAGATTTAGAGTCATTTCAGACACATAGTTCTGGTCATCTCATTATGTCATATTTGAATAGAACAAACACCACAAATGTACGAGCCCACCCACCCGCCCACCCGCCCGGCTAGCTCAGTGGTTACAGCGTTTGTCTGATGATCGAGAGGTTCGAACCCCGGGCGAGGCTCACACTATCCGTGACAAATTTGACTGAAGATATTACATACAATGTTAAATTGTCCTCTACCTCTGAATTATATGGGGTAACTTGGCAGAAGCTTATGGGTAGAATGTGGTTAGTACTGGTTAAGGCCTAAATGAAGTCCAGGAAAGCTGGTTAGGACAACTCACAGCCACGATATGACTGAAATAATGTTGAAAATGGCGTAAAACCCGATGAAACAAACAAATGTACGATACTCAGTGGAACAAACGAGAAGCAGTTACAAAATCATAATGAGGATGACCATAATGCTCTCAGGCATGTGACTTCAACGAATCATGTGACTTTCCTTTTGTTAATATTCATTCTTTAATTTCAAAACATCGAACAGTCAAGTGAATGTTCATGCTTTAGATTTAAGCCTGTTGGAAAAACAGTAAAGCGACAATTTTTTATTCAAAATGGGCGATAATTCTGTCAAATGCTTATGGTTCTTGCACAGTACGCTGCCATAAAGCTCTGCCAACATATAAAGTTTCATGCGGTTCCCTCTTTTCAAGTCATTGTTAGTTTCAGAGAAAGTGACAAAAGGTGGATAATTTAGACAAAATGCATGAAATAGTTATGTTTCTTGATAAGTTCACTCACTCATCACGTTCCACCTTTTTAAAAAGCTACCAATTAATATTCTTAATCATTTGGAAAAATGAAGCCGGAAGAAAAAACATTCCTGAAAAATATTCTAATGTGCTTTACGGTTGAAAAAAGTCCGCCCATAAAATCTTGCGAATTATCAACTACTGATCAAACACTTGTGCAAATTGTTTTTATTAGGCATACTTGTTTTCCGAAACAGCCGCAATCTAATGTACAATTAACATGCAACAGTCCTATCAACACAGCATAATAATAATTTCACACATAATAAACAAAATAAATTTATCTAATTTTTATGGCATTCCTTTGACCAAATGAAACTGGCAATGTGTTAATAAAATAAATGGGAAATATTTACTGTAGATACGAATATCAAAAGGAAAGCGACGAGTTGTAATTGAGACTTTCGCCGAACGTTTTCCGATTGGGCACGAGCAATTGGATGTTGAGAGACAATAGAATGTTGCTTTTTCACTGACATCAATAGACTATTCTACACAAAATAACGAATGCATCAATATTAATGGTTGACTGTTGTGTTTTACGCTTCAAATAGTTTTATCGTCTCCAGAAATAAATTATTCAGTGCATTTCCCACGATAACCCAGAGCGAACTCTTCCAATGAATGCTGGTAATGTGCTAGTTTACGTCGTTAAACCAACCAGATACATTCCAGAAAGGTAATTATTGCTTTCGAATGCATTCAATTAGCTTAATATAACCGCCACCTACCCTCAAATATACCAGCTGTACTCGTATTTATACGAACCGTATCGTTTCAGACAAACCTTTGTTCTGATGTTTTAAGATGTGCATCTATAAGTACCTCTTAGTTTTTAAAGATTCTGAATAGTCCTGTTGTGTGTGCCGAGTAGAGAAGACTTCGTGTTTTATATATGAAGCTATGAGTGTGTGTGCCATATCACTGTATTCATAGTTTATGGCTTTCTAGCAAATGCAAGTGTAAGTGACCAAGTGACTACTTCATGCCAGTCGTTAAATGCTTATTACATTTGAGAGATACTCGAGATTTCAAGCGTTGAATTCTTTATCATAGTAACACCGATGACGATATGGAATTTTAATACCGCTTGAAAAGAAGTATCGATTGATGCAGTTCTTGTCTTTTTGTTTTTACCAAACATCTTTCTCACTAGGCTTACCGTCTTGTCGCCATAATGATCAAATTCAATACCATTTGTTTTAATAATCATTAAACATCACCCCAATACAGGCAATCGAAAAAAACACGCAATAAGACCTTCCTTTACGTCAGTTACTTCTACATTATTACATCAGACATTTCTTTATTAAGACATGGTGTTCAATATCAGGCAATGGTACTCATCGCAATGACAAATGTAGTGTTATCGATATCGCTGACCCATCAACAGTGACAGACTCTATTTGTAGGAATTACGTCTGTCATCCTATGTACTTTTAGTTATTTCTAAAGGATAATTCTTAAAGCGGACATTTACATAAAGCATGAAAACATAAATCTTTTCCTCATGTTTATGTTTTGTCCAGAATGTATAATTTACCACCATTGTTAAGTCAAGGTAATGGAATTCAAACTCTAAATGAACACATTTCTGTACACAGTTTTGAGCATTTACAATGAGATCATCGACAGAGCACTTATTTATTTATTCTGTTTGTTAAATATACGTTACAGAAATGTTGAACTTGTGATTAATGTCGATTTGGCTTTGAATCACAGTATATCAGTGTAACTTTAAATTATCTACGTTCTTATTTAGTTTGAATTTGAATACAAACATCAAACACATGGAAGTGTTAATAAAAACCATTACGCATAAACAACAACCATTGAAATCCATTGATGAATTGACTCACACCCATCTGTTTCTTTCAGAATACAATTAGACTGATTGACTTGCTCGTTCTAGGAAAGTAGATGAGAGGATTATTGAGTTTTAGAAAGGAGACCTTTATTTACCAGATTCGATTAGCAACAGTGTAAATTGGCCAGCTTAGATTTCCATTGGTGATGTGATGAATGCAAGCTGTTGACATGTGAACTACATCAGCTAGTAGGAAAAGAAAATGAGAATAGAATAGAACGAACTATGTGACCTTACCTACAGTATGTGGTTCAACATCCATTCAGTTCAAAGTTTTCATGGTAATGAGAGCCTTTCCTCATTCTTTACATCGAATTTCAGGCCATAGTTTGGACAATATAATCGCATTTCTGAAAAGCCGATTGTCGGCAGACGTATGATAAATTGTAGGATCACAAAGGAAAATAGATATGCCTATAATTCAGATATTGGTTATGCTATTATGCTTATGCCTGTAATATCACGTTATGTATGTTGCCGAAATGAAAGTTCGAAGATTAGAATACAGAACATAGTCTACACAAGAAGACATTATTACAGCAAGGAAATGCAATAGCATGATTTCAACAATCTCAAACCAGTATTGAATGATTTTAATGTATCTTTGAGTATAGAGTGGAGTATTTATCAAGCTGGCCATTTAAACAGGTGCAGTAAATGTATTTATTTCGACTCTCATTTCAAATGAAATGTGTCTTTTCCAGCTCCTACGATTTCGTATAATCCCACAATTCAGAGGAATTACTTAATATAGAGATCAAGAAGGCATTAAACAATTGACATAATATCCAACGAGTCAAGTCAAAATCCTGACATTTACAAAAGAGCAAATTAAGTGACATTCCAACAATGTGATCTATATTAGGCCCGATGTTTCAAGTGCAATTAAATACAGTACTTGGTAATTAAATTATTTTACAACGTCAATTGTTCGGCTATCTTAGGTCCATCTTTCAGTGTGTATAAACCGCCACGTTTATGAAATACCATAAGTTTCGTTTTTGCAGTATTAGAAAAAAAACCTATGGTCCAAATGCTTTTGAATATTCTCAGATGTTTTACTAACGTTAGCCATGTCATCAGCAAATAATCACAAAATTAGAACTAAATCATCTAGTATATGCAAACTACTATGTATGTCTTGCTGTAAATACATTTCTAACAAAGAGCGAGAATTAAAGAGGGGGACATTACCTCCCCATGGAGTAATCCGATGGCATAATTATGTAAAATAATCTGAGTACGAGCCACATAACTTTACCATTCATACCTCTAACAATGCTTAACACTTATTAATACGTTGTTAAATAGAAAGCTGCAAATATTCGACCATTCAATACTAACAAGTGTTAATGCATTAAACTATCGATACTGCTCAAGTTATTCGATTTAGTAAGTGTAATGGAAATTGTGGTTGAATGGAAACAACTGAATTCATGGAGAGTCATGCCAACACAGCTTGAGTTTCATTAAGCAATCATTGGTGGTTACGGAATGAAATAACGAAACTGTCTCATAAATATCGATATTGGTTTGTAAACAGTCTGAGTTTATCAAGACAGGCCAATAAACGTATCAAGCATAGAATGTCATACCTTGATTCTGAAACATAAATAAAAAATGATATTTAAGAGACCGTTGATATAGGCGGTTTATGCAGTATTGCAATACCTTGTAATAACAGTTTGAACATTGCATTTTTTATGAACGTCTTAATGTTAAGTATTTTTTATCTAACAAATCATTTATTCCTCGTCAGTCATGTATTGGGTGAAAAAGCATTTTGATAACTTTATCTTTCGCGGATAAGAGCTGATATGGCAGATCATGTGTGTTACTTTTGCTTATATTCGTGTAATCCCGTTTTTCTGTAGTTTAAAGAATGGTTTGTCGGTAAATTGTTTTGATTCTGCACAATGTACAGGTCTGTGTTTGAATATGATCTGACTTATTATATGCTGTTAGGCGAAGGTTTTTGTTTAATGAGCTGTTTGTCAAAGTGGGTGTCAGTTGTATATGTGCTGTTTTGCGAAGGTTATTGCTAACCGTGTAGTTCGGTACAGGTTGGTGCTAACTGAGCCGTTTGGCGAAGATAAATTGTTGCCGGCTGGGTGGTTTAGTGAAGGTTGATACAAACAGCGCTATTTGGCAATGGTTGGTGTTTGTTGTGCAGAACGGTGAAACATCAAATTAGACATTTTCTGGGAAATCCTCTTATGTGTACTTTACAAGCATAAAACAAACGAAGCTGGTAAACCTTGATTCGTAAACTTGAAATTATCTTCCAGGAATATGTGCTTACATTAGAGCACCCGGGAATGACCTGAACCGGGCGGAGCGAAGAAAGTTCTTTAAAGGAATGACAGATAGATATAATGCCGATAATATGTGTATATCAAGAAAGCCTGGTAAATACTACGTGTATGGTAAATGCATTTTTCTACTCGCTTATGAGAGCATTAACCATATCACCATTAAAATAACACAATGCCGAAGAAAATGCTTTAGGCACGGAATGATCAATGTATTGTCATTTCGACTGACTACAACAAACATGGGCCCAAACAACTTTGCGATGTACGTAACGTCAGTTGACAATATTGCAACATATTTATCAAAGTCATTAGACATTTTAAATTCTAGATATGGATCAATCCGCTTTTATCATTGCATCCACACTATGATAAAGCACGTTAGTAAGGCCATCCTTAGGTAGGAAATAAAAGGTAAGATTTTGTTTATTATAGTGTTGAAAGGGCAAGCCAAGTTGGCTTATGAGACACCTATCTTATATTCGCACAGTACCTCCCGAATCCATTCTCCTTTTGCAGGGTCTCCGCTGGGGTTCGAACCTTCCATCTCCCGCTTCGAAGGCGGACACCCAACCGAGAGGCCAAACATAATTGGGTAGGGCCTTTTTACTGAATGTGTAACGTGGCCGCAAACAATGAATATTTTTTGAGGATGGCTTTATCACAATATCATGTACATTGTATTATTCTTTGCAATAACTTTAACTGGAATGTGATCTAGAATGATCTCCACATATCTCACCACTATTGTCATTATGAACTTTTGCATCAGAAAAATCATCTGCATAAGTACGAGTTAAAACATATGATGATAGCTAAAAGTCATTCTGTCTCTCTGTAAACATTTGTTCAACTATCACGTGGATATCACATTCCTTTCCTTGAAGTCAGCTCTTTTCCTTATTAATTTCTATAACTTCATTTAGTATTTAACATTTTGACTCAAGCACCAAGGCTTTAAAGGCACGACTTTCAAATTCGAAAATTATAAATACAGTATATACTTATTGCGTTGGAATATTTGTACATTTCGAACTTATTCTTTATATGAATACAATGCAAAACTTGAGCACCGCTCATATACCACTACTAACTGAAAACGGAATTCCCTGAAAATCGGAAGATTCTTCAAGTTCCAGTTATATCGGAATTTATCAAAATTAATCAGAATACCCTATTTTAGTCCATTTCGGAAGAAGTCCAGTTTTCAGGGCTTTTACTGTATCAATAAATGCTTGATAAACTGAAGCTGATGCTGGAACAATGACTAAATGGGTTAGTTTACAATCTGGTGTTATTGTCTATGCTTAGGCGACAATCAGTGTATTGTAACACATCATTTTAAAAATTCATTGAGCTACAATATTATAACAATGTTCAAAAGTAATAACAATTTATAATCGAAACAGTATTGAACACAGGTTTGACGCTCTTTTCTACGCTGGTGTACAGAATCACTGATAATACAGTCATAATGTCCACTTACGAAAACAAGGACATAGATACATGCTCGTGTGACAAGATATAGTAAAAATGTGGATATAATTAAGATAATTTGGGACATAGTATATCTGAGAGAAACGAAATTAGCTTCCTGTCTTTAAGTTGATTTACAGACATGAAACACAACAGTGCTCGTGGCTTCTTCTTTGAATTATTCATAAAAGCATGAACACTTATTTGTGTGAAACACTACAACATATTAAAAGCTCGCTTGGCAACAATCTCGAAAAAATAAGACCACATTATATGAACGGTGATTTCCTGCCCAAATAAGTTTTCTGTAGTTACATTGTCTTGATAGAGATATCATAATTATATTCTTATCGACTGACCGCGGTACGAATCCAATTGTCAAACACTGGCGATACAAAGCCCTATAAAGTACTCCAAAACGTGTTCCAAAAAGAAAATACTTAATCAGTGCATTGTAAAAATGTAGGAATGTTTGAACGAATCATGGAGATTAAAACATGTTCAAGCCGTTGTTCGAGTAATAACCTTAGCTTACGCAAGTGTGTCACAATTTATACAATGATATTCATCCTCTAGATTACAACAGGATTTATATTTCCTTCGTCTCTGAGATATTTGCTAGGTTTGTGAATAAAGCTGAGTAATAAAAACACAAACCTTTATCGCATGTCAGTAATTGATGAAATAATTTCTCACATCATTCATCCTGATACATTTGTTTCCCTATCTTTTTGTGTAAAATTTAGTACTTTTAATTAGCGTTGTATTTTTCTAATTAATCAACTGAAATGCATTCCCTTGAGTGTAACTCTAAAATCTTTACCTTCTGTTTTAATGTGTGTATCTGCTACCTGACCGGATTTAAATATGTTTCATGTTACATGTAATATGTAAATTCCCAATGTTTTTACTATGTAATCTTGGAGAAAATAAAGTATTATATTCTATATTCGAAGTCACATCACATAATTTTGTTAATGGAATAATTATTTGATAATAATGACTTATAATTAAATGATAAATAAAGATGTTTAATAACGAACTCAACCTAATATAGTAATTTGATTTAAGGACGCCTTATTTATGGTAAAATCCATGTTTATCATATTTTGTAAATACATGTAATTTCTTGATTAAATGCTTCCTAATAAAAATACATATTTTTGCAATTAAATTTGAGCCAGGTGTATACATACGTCCTGCAAATTGATTGAAACAGAGTTTAGATTTCTTTTTATAATCTAACAATAATACTTCCACCATTATATGGTCACGAAGCAACTTGAGTACAACATACGTCGACTGTTATATTCAATAATGCAAAAAAGGTCTATCTTACAAACCAATGAATCTAAAATCAGCATCTTTGATATAAAGATATATTAAAATATCAGAGTAAATTATACAACAAAACAATACATTTTCCATATAAAGACCACGTGTTTAAAAATACATATTTTCAGACCAGTTCTCAATATATCTACCTATTTTTGGACTGGGTCTCAATAATTTTATATCTATTTTATCTTTCGAGTGGATTTTCAATGTTTCTGTTTAATTTGGACTGGATCACAATGTTTTTCTATTTACCTTTACGATTGGTTAGGTCCCAAATATAGTCCTTTTTATACAACGTATAATTGGATTTTGTAATCGTATTGTGTGCAAATAATATTCATCTCCGGATAGTACTATTGTAATTATCGGCTGCTGAATGCCGAAAGTGCATTATTCACATCGTCTGATTCAATGATAAATAAAGGTTTTGTAATATTGACAGGTCTGTAAATATGCTCTCATAATGCTAAGTATAGATAAATGAATAAAAAGTAATCTAAAAGGACTATGTGTCGAAGCCAATTATTGTAATGCAAAGAGCTATCAACACACATATATATCCACAAAAAATCAGCTGAATTTGTAGAAATTTGTAGAAATGTTATTCTAATAAATACTTACTGCCATCGATAGACAAATCAAGCTTTATTCTAAAGAGTTCTTGGAAATGATTACTGTAAATGTATAGATTATAAATTATCTGACTTCTAACCTTATAATAATAATCTCTAAATTGAAAATAATAGTAATTACTAGTTTGAACTTCTCCGTATGATTTAATCACGCAGTTTTACTGATAATTTTATTTTGACGAAGGATAAATGATATAATTGTGATATTATTTTTGAAGCCTTTATAATTTCTACGGCATCGTTGTTAACTATCTTTGTGTATAGTATTTAGTTCCTAGTTTTTACTTAATTATTCTCCAGTATTATGATTAATTTGACAATATAATAACTTGGCATCGTTTCAATGCTCCATAAATATTATTTCTATCGAATCTTTAATTTGAATGCAAATGAGTATATAAATTGCAAAGAAAATAAGGGTATGCACGATATAAGATGTTATAATTGGGAAATGCCTGACTGCTCCAAAATATTATTTATTTCCATCGAACCTATTTTTGTATGCATATATATTGCCAAAAATGAAATCGTGTATAATGTTTTAATAGATATTCCACAGACAACGTAGCTATTTATCTCAGAAAACTAAACTTTAAAGTTCCATAGCTACGTCACTAAATACAACCCATTCTGCAACTTAAGAAGTTCATTAGAACTCTTCATACTGACTGAATCTTAATTGGATTTATCTATCCAATTTTAAGATTTAAAACAAATAATAAGCATATGTGCCATCAACTAATTTACGTTTGAAGATAATTTAGTACAACACCAAACTTACCGTAACGTAACGGAGTAAAGTAAATAAATTATTAATTTATATGTGCCAGTTATATATTTCCAATAGTAACAATTTCATTAAATTTTCAAGGAATTCAGAAGTAAAAATACCTCTTTGAAATATCGCATTATCACTACCTATGTCACGAAAATACATTCCATGGTGAGTACAAGCACAATCCCTCGTTTATCGAGGAGCACAAAATATTGTTCGCGTTTTATAAATTGTTAGTGAGCCAACTCAATTGAACGAATATAGCATTCATCGAAATGTTTCTCCAATATTTTACGGGACGGCGTGTTGAAGTGTCTGCGCTCATCGATACAGACGAAGAATCTATCAAATTGCACGACTTCCATGGGAATCAGCATTCTTTGGGTGACAACTATATCATCAATATTCTGTTTTCACGGTTTCTCGACAAAAGCTGATACTAGTATTACTTTATTGATGAACCTACGCATTTCTACTGATTGGCAGGAATATTCAGCAACGAATGCCTATTTCAAAATAATTGTCTTATATCATTAATTCAATAATCAATTTTAATCGTTTCTTTCTATCATGGCAATTTAAAACTTAGTATTTGTTATTGTTGCAGTTAAGACTCAGATATCGTTCCAACACGTTGAATTCAATTCTGATATAAATAATTGTTTACCAACTGAGTTCAATAAAACTGTAATTGTTGGGAAGTAGACGGATCATTTCCATTGGTCATGGGGGGGACATATTTATTAGAATACTATTTTTAAAATCATGTCAATGATGCATTTTTCTGTCATCAATGTTTCTTACGATGATGGCGAAGAAACTTTGGTTAGAGGATGTGAAATTATCTCATGTTACCATAAGCAATGACTGACTAGATATATTTAGTTCAGAGATTTCAACCAAGATTTAGATATTTCTATAAAACAATACTCGGGAACATAAACGAAACGAAAATAATGTTTGCAGAGTTAGATTTACATAGTAATATTCGATACATCAAAACAATAACTGGACTAGAATTCATAAAATAATGTGCTCTATTAATTATTGAAAATAATATACAATAAGTTCAATGTGTATTGATTATAGCTAGTGCGGTTATGGCGTTTTAACACATTTTTATTCATATACGAGCCGATTCATTGTTGTAAGTTAGGAAGCGTTAAATTAACTTTGTGCGGAAACTATTATTTCGTAAGTTGTAACCCTTTTATATATATGTACATGATAAATATATAATGGTCCGTGTGGTGGCCATTTTAAGCTTTAATGGCACTTTAAACCAATAACCATTACAAAAATCCCATTAAGGAGCTAATCCCCTATGATTCGAACCAACATTTAATTTAACAATCTGATTACAAATCACAAGAGCTTATTTCAAAGAATTAATATATGATGAGTCGATAGTCACGTTATTTAATTGCACTAAACATTGTTCTTGTTGTTATTTTTGTTTTATCAGTAGTTTCCACCTGTGTGTACGTAAATCACACTCAGACATTCTTAGGAAGAATAGAAATAGAACATTGTTCTTACTAATTTAGTATTTTGTTGTATTAATATATTTTTCAATTGCGTTGAATGTTTCAATACGACTGTGTTGAAAACATAAAAGAGATTTATCAATCACTTCATATTAAAATATGCAGGACTGATTAAAATGCATACATTCGAAT
Organism: Lutraria lutraria; assembly: GCA_964023205.1. Lineage (NCBI taxonomy): Eukaryota > Metazoa > Mollusca > Bivalvia > Venerida > Mactridae > Lutraria > Lutraria lutraria. Next base: position 18,225,038 of record OZ026846.1, read on the forward strand.
GAAAATATCTCTTTCCATCGTGATTTCCATATGTGTCTTTACATAAACCGCAAAACCCTGAATTATGTAAATAATAATCAGCACATGGTTTGTAACGTGAATCAAGTAGGTCGACAACACCTTAAAAAAGCACATAACATACAGACAAACTTAACCACAGCTGAAAAAGGGACAGGAGTGGTTCTAATTGCTTTTGTGACGATTTCAGATGTTTCCTGTAAGACGACTACATCCATTTGACGGTCTGACAAATGAAGTAAACTGGTGTGGCGAACCATAATTCATCTCATCATTTTAATTATAAAATCTGAACCCAGTCCTAGATCTTAATATAATTTAACCATTTTCTATAGGACATCAATGTGTACGACGCGCTGTGATATCAACACTTTTACGATGCTTGTTTTAAAGCCACATTTATATGCCTTTAAAATGGTAATACGTTCAATGAACAATAGACTTCGCAAGATTGTAATATCAAAATGTTCCCAAAATGGTACGAAAGGGACCCATTTCAGATCTCATTTGGCCGTTCCTTCTTTGAGAAATAACTAACGGAAAACAATATTTAGTATTTTGTACGGAGGACAAAATATAGTTCAATTGTTAGGTCAGCAATGCTATAGTATACTCGGACGATCCCATTTGTAAATGTTTTGGTTAAACGAATACTATAATGTATTATGATATCGAGCAATATATCAATCATTATATCTCTGTCCTCCGTGGCATAATTGGTAAAGCATACGGTAAATGTATATTGGGTAGTTTTTCTTTTTACCTTTTTTATCTTTTTATAAAAGTTAGCAAATATATTGATAAAATATTGTTGCACATTTTTTATGTCAATTGATCCGTGAAAACTGCATAAATGTAATTACCTCATATGCGTTTGTAGCATTTATATATTATCTTAATTGTGGAGTAATAACATAAAAGAAAACACCGGATTTTGGAGTTGGTTGTGTATATAGCATTTGTTATCACATTTGTATTGAATTTCGCGCTTTGGTGCAATAAAATATATAAAAGAAAATAAATTATTGAGAAACACATCAGAGAACAAATGCATTTCTTCTTTTCTCTCTCTTGAACTACCAAAAGGTACTATTGAATGTTTAGCATACAAGTAACAAGAACAAACTATTGCAATAAAATACATATCACTTAAAAAGTGCCTTTGGCTGAGTTTGAACCACATCTGCTACATAATGTAAAATCTAATGGATGTAAGTTCCATCTTATCCAACATACCACGACCCTGTTTCACTTGAATGACACTTTACTACGAAATTAAAATGAATTTGGCAATAATGGTGATTACCTTTACAATAATATTGTCCAATGTTCGACATTGACTATAAAAATGAATCGTTTTACGATGTATTGTTTACATTTAACTTTTGCCGAGCATTTCCGAAAGCTTCGTAAAACCCTTCGTAAATGATCGGAAATGCTCGGAAATGCCCACCTATCAGTGACTTCACACGAGTCAATTATAAACTTAAAAACATTTTACGTCATGTACTCACGGTAAATTTACGGCAATCTCCGTATCACTGACGAAGCGTCATTTAGTAAACAATTTAGTTTAAAATGTTAAATTTCCATTCAGGATTATTTGCGATCGGTGGAAGTATATTCCTGTTCAATATGTCATTCTGTTTTATATGGACCATTTTACAATTCTGTACCAGAGATTTGCGATTATCAAAGAATGATAATACACCGTTCCCGAAGCCTATTGTGCTTTTTTAAAGGCTAAGCGTGTTATACATTTGTAATCTTGATTCTTTCTTAGCTGTCACGTTACGATATCTTATTGCCCCTTGGAATGGAGTTCATGAAAAAACATATTTCCTGAATTCCAATTCATTCAGAATTACAGAGATCGAGTATTATTCTGGTATAGTATCCAAAAAAAACTGCTCGATTTAAATGCTCACAAGTATACAATTATAATATGCTTGTAGTTAGAAACAGGCTTCCAATACAACCTAATGTTAAACATCTAAAATACCAATGGAAAGATGCTACATGTTTTGTGTTCTGAATGTTAGTGTAGGAATGTTGCTATTTACGTTTTTAGTAATATTTTTCTTCGCTTCCGATTACACGTTTAAAAACGAATGGACATTTTTAAAAAACCTTTTTCCTAGGATCTGCTTTTACTTTATATTTATAGATGTAATTGTTTGTTGAGAAAATTTATGAAATGTTTTAATTTTTTCTTTGCTCCCGATATCCCATTTAAAATGAGCGTTTAAAATGTTTCTGAACTTTTTCCTATCCTTTTATGTAATGTTCTGTCTCGGTTTCAGTATGTAAGTATTGACAGATAAACCATGTTGAAATAATTGGGGGATATTATATCGGCGTAGAGAATTCATCTGCAAAAATATACATTCTGCATGATTAAGGATACATCATTAACACTTCCGGGTTGTTTTCTTTGCACTTCTATATCTAATCACGATGGAAGGAAACTTTAAATTCCATTATTTTGTTACTGATGCTTTGTCATTCCTTACGTCAAGATTTTAAAATCAATTTAGATTATTACAGGCAAACATTTAAGATAACAGTTTATATATTGATTCCCATTATTATTCCAGATCGGAATAATGTGTTTTAAGATAAGATGTAAATGCCGAATCGTGCAGATACCTAAGTGTATAAGCATTTATAAAGATAATGAGATAGAAGCAATACAAACAAATAGAACATTTAAAACTGACATGCAGGAAATGCCACAATTATCATATTGCAAATTTCAACGCAGGTCGCAAAACATTATGAACGCGGCTACAAAACGTCTCATTAAATCGAATATCTCCCCACCGATTACTACTTTCATGTCCATACTCACACTGGTCAAACCACATATCACATTACAATAAACAAGTATGTCCCATTACCGATTTACTCGGCTCTTACCAATATTACAACAACATCTCACACGGTTACTAACAGTCACGTGACAATACACACGGCTCTTACCAATATTACAACAACATCTCACACGGTTACTAACAGTCACGTGACAATCCACACGGCTCTTACCAATATTACAACAACATCTCACACGGTTACTAACAGTCACGTGACAATCCACACGGCTCTTACCAATATTACAACAACATCTCACACGGTTACTAACAGTCACGTGACAATACACACGGCTCTTACCAATATTACAACAACATCTCACACGGTTACTAACAGTCACGTGACAATCCACACGGCTCTTACCAATATTACAACAACATCTCACACGGTTACTAACAGTCACGTGACAATCCACACGGCTCTTACCAATATTACAACAACATCTCACACGGTTACTAACAGTCACGTGACAATCCACACGGCTCTTACCAATATTACAACAACATCTCACACGGTTACTAACAGTCACGTGACAATACACACGGCTCTTACCAATATTACAACAACATCTCACACGGTTACTAACAGTCACGTGACAATCCACACGGCTCTTACCAATATTACAACAACATCTCACACGGTTACTAACAGTCACGTGACAATCCACACGGCTCTTACCAATATTACAACAACATCTCACACGGTTACTAACAGTCACGTGACAATCCACACGGCTCTTACCAATATTACAACAACATCTCACACGGTTACTAACAGTCACGTGACAATACACACGGCTCTTACCAATAGTCCCACAGTTATATATTTTTATCCTCAAGCAACCAGCATGACTCACTCTTCAGTAAGAAATAAGTCTTAAAATGATCCACTACATCATTTCATCAAAACCAATGCCAAGAAAATTAGGAGTAGGTTCATCCAAATTCAAATAGTGTAGATTTTTTACTTGTAAAATTGCATAACAAGGCTTGGTAAAAAATGTTTTCTTTTTTTCTAAACTTACCCTTCGTACTACGGATGTACAATTCGTCTCCAAATATTTTCAGCTTTGGATTTAGTTTTTGGAAATGTTGGGGTCGTAACAAAAAAAACAGGATCGTTCGGGTAACCATAAATACGAATATCTTTCTCTGGAATCATGTTTAAATCATTGCAATACCCCGTAATGTACCATTATGTACTTCAGCAAAAACACCAAAGAAAAACAACGACCGGTCTAACCGATGTATGCCCCCGAACTGCACATTGTCAAAGGATGAGCACTAAAGACGAAGCTCACATTTTTATACACATCAAATGAAAAGAAAGAGTACAGTACCAGTTCTCCTCAATGAGATCTATTGAACTGTAAGTTTCGAGATTTTAGCTTTTGTAGTATATGAGGTAATATGCTCCTGACAAAATTAAGTAAGAAATATCACAAGGACAATAGCGTTAAAAATAAGAATTGCAGAGTAACGGTTCTTGAGCACTGCACTTCACCACAATGAGTTCTATCTAGCTTCATGTTCATAGCTTTCATAGTCAAAGAGTCATGCTCCTGACAAAAATAATTATGAAAATTAACAATGGACAATAAATAAAACAATAAGAATTTCAGAGTAACGGTTTTTGTACACTGCACTATCTAACAATGAAGTTTTATTATGACACATTAAATGCTTTTAAAGTTACGGTCCGGGCAAAAAAAATACGACGGGCGAATAAGGCTATATAAGGCGACCATATGCTCTCCCTTCGGAATTTCTTTTGAATTGACATATGTATTAGATGATAATGTACGAGTCGTGTTTGATGTATTGTGGATATGGATTAAGTGCGTAAATCTTTCCTCAATCTGTTATCTGAGCAATAAAACCGATAGAAATAAATATTGCTCTCTGTTTCTTTGGTACATTAATGTCACGGAAACCATACCAATAAATTATGTAATTCAGACGACACTATTCGCTTTTGAGTCTTAATCATCATCTCACATCCTTCTGAATTAAAAGCAGAGAAAACAATTTTATATCCATACATATTACGGTACACGAACATGACACTGGAAGATATTGTCATAAATCGCAGATTTCTGTATACTGCGCAATTACAGCACAGTCATGATTGTGCAGAGTGCGCTCTGTCAGTAAACGCTTATACTTTCTTACACGATCTGCAGGATTGTCAATAAAGACGTAATTAAAACCCTGCCAAAAATTGTCCACTTCTGTAACCCACTTCTAATAAATCATTTGGATAGAAATGCTCAGTGTACTATTCTTGCTAACATCTTACAAAAGTGAGTCGCTTGATTTGTTTCACTGATTAACCGAAGATGAAAGATTTCTTTATTATTTCTTTATTAGAATGGTTTCATTATCTTGACATTCCATCAAATAGGGTATAATTTGTACATTTTTATTGACGAGATCTTCACCAAAATAAACACTTAGAAATAGAGTATCTTGACCAATTGTTGCCAGTATAAATGGAGTATTTCGACGAGTTCTTTACCAATATAAACACTTAAACTAGAAACGGAGTACATTGACTAGTTCTTTACCAATATAAACACTTAAACTAGAAACTGAGTACATTGACTAGTTCTTTACCAATATAAACACTTAAACTAGAAACTGAGTACATTGACTAGTTCTTTACCAATATAAACACTTAAACTAGAAACTGAGTACATTGACTAGTTCTTTACCAATATAAACACTTAAACTAGAAACTGAGTACATTGACTAGTTCTTTACCAATATAAACACTTAAACTAGAAACTGAGTACATTGACTAGTTCTTTACCAATATAAACACTTAAACTAGAAACTGAGTACATTGACTAGTTCTTTACCAATATAAACACTTAAACTAGAAACTGAGTACATTGACTAGTTCTTTACCAATATAAATACTTAAACTAGAAACTGAGTACATTGACTAGTTCTTTACCAATATAAACACTTAAACTAGAAACTGAGTACATTGACTAGTCATCTACCAATATAACACTTAAACTAGAAACTGAGTACATTGACTAGTCATCTACCAATATAACACTTAAACTAGAAATTGAGTACATTGACTAGTCATCTACCAATATAAACACTTAAACTAGAAACTGAGTACATTGACTAGTTCTTTACCAATATAAACACTTAAACTAGAAACTGAGTACATTGACTTGTCATCTACCAATATAAACACTCAAACTAGAAACTGAGTACATTGACTAGTCATCTACCAATATAACACTTAAACTAGAAACTGAGTACATTGACTAGTTCTTTACCAATATAAACACTTAAACTAGAAATTGAGTACATTGACTAGTCATCTACCAATATAAACACTTAAACTAGAAACTGAGTACATTGACTAGTTCTTTACCAATATAAACACTTAAACTAAAAACTGAGTACATTGACTAGTTCTTTACCAATATAAACACTTAAACTAGAAACTGAGTACATTGACTAGTTCTTTACCAATATAAACACTTAAACTAGAAATAGAGTACATTGACTAGTCATCTACCAATATAAACACTTAAACTAGAAACTGAGTACATTGACTAGTTCTTTACCAATATAAACACTTAAACTAGAAACTGAGTACATTGACTAGTTCTTTACCAATATAAACACTTAAACTAGAAACTGAGTACATTGACTAGTTCTTTACCAATATAAACACTTAAACTAGAAACTGAGTACATTGACTAGTCATCTACCAATATAACACTTAAACTAGAAACTGAGTACATTGACTAGTCATCTACCAATATAAACACTTAAACTAGAAACTGAGTACATTGACTAGTCATTTACCAATATAAACACTTAAACTAGAAACTGAGTACATTGACTAGTTCTTTACCAATATAAACACTTAAACTAGAAACTGAGTACATTGACTAGTTCTTTACCAATATAAACACTTAAACTAGAAATTGAGTACATTGACTAGTCATCTACCAATATAAACACTTAAACTAGAAACTGAGTACATTGACTAGTTCTTTACCAATATAAACACTTAAACTAGAAACTGAGTACATTGACTAGTTCTTTACCAATATAAACACTTAAACTAGAAACTGAGTACATTGACTAGTTCTTTACCAAAATAAACACTTAAACTAGAAACTGAGTACATTGACTAGTTCTTTACCAATATAAACACTTAAACTAGAAACTGAGTACATTGACTAGTCATCTACCAATATAACACTTAAACTAGAAACTGAGTACATTGACTAGTTCTTTACCAATATAAACACTTAAACTAGAAACTGAGTACATTGACTAGTTCTTTACCAATATAAACACTTAAACTAGAAACTGAGTACATTGACTAGTTCTTTACCAATATAAACACTTAAACTAGAAACTGAGTACATTGACTAGTTCTTTACCAATATAAACACTTAAACTAGAAACTGAGTACATTGACTAGGTCTTTACCAATATAAACACTTAAACTAGAAACTGAGTACATTGACTAGTCATCTACCAATATAAACACTTAAACTAGAAACTGAGTACATTGACTAGTTCTTTACCAATATAAACACTTAAACTAGAAACTGAGTACATTGACTAGTCATCTACCAATATAAACACTTAAACTAGAAACTGAGTACATTGACTAGTCATCTACCAATATAAACACTTAAACTAGAAACTGAGTACATTGACTAGTTCTTTACCAATATAAACACTTAAACTAGAAACTGAGTACATTGACTAGTTCTTTACCAATATAAACACTTAAACTAGAAATTGAGTACATTGACTAGTCATCTACCAATATAAACACTTAAACTAGAAACTGAGTACATTGACTAGTCATCTACCAATATAAACACTTAAACTAGAAACTGAGTACATTGACTAGTCATCTACCAATATAAACACTTAAACTAGAAACTGAGTACATTGACTAGTCATCTACCAATATAAACACTTAAACTAGAAACTGAGTACATTGACTAGTTCTTTACCAATATAAACACTTAAACTAGAAACTGAGTACATTGACTAGTTCTTTACCAATATAAACACTTAAACTAGAAATTGAGTACATTGACTAGTCATCTACCAATATAAACACTTAAACTAGAAACTGAGTACATTGACTAGTCATCTACCAATATAAACACTTAAACTAGAAACTGAGTACATTGACTAGTCATCTACCAATATAAACACTTAAACTAGAAACTGAGTACATTGACTAGTCATCTACCAATATAAACACTTAAACTAGAAACTGAGTACATTGACTAGTTCTTTACCAATATAAACACTTAAACTAGAAACTGAGTACATTGACTAGTTCTTTACCAATATAAACACTTAAACTAGAAACTGAGTACATTGACTAGTCATCTACCAATATAAACACTTAAACTAGAAACTGAGTACATTGACTAGTTCTTTACCAATATAAACACTTAAACTAGAAACTGAGTACATTGACTAGTCATCTACCAATATAAACACTTAAACTAGAAACTGAGTACATTGACTAGTCATCTACCAATATAAACACTTAAACTAGAAACTGAGTACATTGACTAGTTCTTTACCAATATAAACACTTAAACTAGAAACTGAGTACATTGACTAGTTCTTTACCAATATAAACACTTAAACTAGAAACTGAGTACATTGACTAGTCATCTACCAATATAAACACTTAAACTAGAAATTGAGTACATTGACTAGTCATCTACCAATATAAACACTTAAACTAGAAACTGAGTACATTGACTAGTCATCTACCAATATAAACACTTAAACTAGAAACTGAGTACATTGACTAGTTCTTTACCAATATAAACACTTAAACTAGAAACTGAGTACATTGACTAGTCATCTACCAATATAAACACTTAAACTAGAAACTGAGTACATTGACTAGTTCTTTACCAATATAAACACTTAAACTAGAAACTGAGTACATTGACTAGGTCTTTACCAATATAAACACTTAAACTAGAAACTGAGTACATTGACTAGTCATCTACCAATATAAACACTTAAACTAGAAACTGAGTACATTGACTAGTTCTTTACCAATATAAACACTTAAACTAGAAACTGAGTACATTGACTAGTCATCTACCAATATAAACACTTAAACTAGAAACTGAGTACATTGACTAGTCATCTACCAATATAAACACTTAAACTAGAAACTGAGTACATTGACTAGTTCTTTACCAATATAAACACTTAAACTAGAAACTGAGTACATTGACTAGTTCTTTACCAATATAAACACTTAAACTAGAAACTGAGTACATTGACTAGTCATCTACCAATATAAACACTTAAACTAGAAACTGAGTACATTGACTAGTTCTTTACCAATATAAACACTTAAACTAGAAACTGAGTACATTGACTAGTTCTTTACCAATATAAACACTTAAACTAGAAACTGAGTACATTGACTAGTCATCTACCAATATAAACACTTAAACTAGAAACTGAGTACATTGACTAGTTCTTTACCAATATAAACACTTAAACTAGAAACTGAGTACATTGACTAGTCATCTACCAATATAAACACTTAAACTAGAAACTGAGTACATTGACTAGTTCTTTACCAATATAAACACTTAAACTAGAAACTGAGTACATTGACTTGTCATCTACCAATATAAACACTTAAACTAGAAACTGAGTACATTGACTAGTTCTTTACCAATATAAACACTTAAACTAGAAACTGAATACATTGACTAGTCATCTACCAATATAACACTTAAACTAGAAACTGAGTACATTGACTAGTTCTTTACCAATATAAACACTTAAACTAGAAACTGAGTACATTGACTAGTTCTTTACCAATATAAACACTTAAACTAGAAACTGAGTACATTGACTAGTCATCTACCAATATAAACACTTAAACTAGAAACTGAGTACATTGACTAGTTCTTTACCAATATAAACACTTAAACTAGAAACTGAGTACATTGACTAGTCATCTACCAATATAAACACTTAAACTAGAAACTGAGTACATTGACTAGTCATCTACCAATATAAACACTTAAACTAGAAACTGAGTACATTGACTAGTTCTTTACCAATATAAACACTTAAACTAGAAACTGAGTACATTGACTAGTTCTTTACCAATATAAACACTTAAACTAGAAATTGAGTACATTGACTAGTCATCTACCAATATAAACACTTAAACTAGAAATTGAGTACATTGACTAGTCATCTACCAATATAAACACTTAAACTAGAAACTGAGTACATTGACTAGTCATCTACCAATATAAACACTTAAACTAGAAACTGAGTACATTGACTAGTTCTTTACCAATATAAACACTTAAACTAGAAACTGAGTACATTGACTAGTCATCTACCAATATAAACACTTAAACTAGAAACTGAGTACATTGACTAGTTCTTTACCAATATAAACACTTAAACTAGAAACTGAGTACATTGACTAGGTCTTTACCAATATAAACACTTAAACTAGAAACTGAGTACATTGACTAGTCATCTACCAATATAAACACTTAAACTAGAAACTGAGTACATTGACTAGTTCTTTACCAATATAAACACTTAAACTAGAAACTGAGTACATTGACTAGTCATCTACCAATATAAACACTTAAACTAGAAACTGAGTACATTGACTAGTCATCTACCAATATAAACACTTAAACTAGAAACTGAGTACATTGACTAGTTCTTTACCAATATAAACACTTAAACTAGAAACTGAGTACATTGACTAGTTCTTTACCAATATAAACACTTAAACTAGAAACTGAGTACATTGACTAGTCATCTACCAATATAAACACTTAAACTAGAAACTGAGTACATTGACTAGTTCTTTACCAATATAAACACTTAAACTAGAAACTGAGTACATTGACTAGTTCTTTACCAATATAAACACTTAAACTAGAAACTGAGTACATTGACTAGTCATCTACCAATATAAACACTTAAACTAGAAACTGAGTACATTGACTAGTTCTTTACCAATATAAACACTTAAACTAGAAACTGAGTACATTGACTAGTCATCTACCAATATAAACACTTAAACTAGAAACTGAGTACATTGACTAGTTCTTTACCAATATAAACACTTAAACTAGAAACTGAGTACATTGACTTGTCATCTACCAATATAAACACTTAAACTAGAAACTGAGTACATTGACTAGTTCTTTACCAATATAAACACTTAAACTAGAAACTGAGTACATTGACTAGTCATCTACCAATATAACACTTAAACTAGAAACTGAGTACATTGACTAGTTCTTTACCAATATAAACACTTAAACTAGAAATTGAGTACATTGACTAGTCATCTACCAATATAAACACTTAAACTAGAAACTGAGTACATTGACTAGTTCTTTACCAATATAAACACTTAAACTAGAAACTGAGTACATTGACTAGTTCTTTACCAATATAAACACTTAAACTAGAAATAGAGTACATTGACTAGTTCTTTACCAATATAAACACTTAAACTAGAAATAGAGTACATTGACTAGTCATCTACCAATATAAACACTTAAACTAGAAACTGAGTACATTGACTAGTTCTTTACCAATATAAACACTTAAACTAGAAACTGAGTACATTGACTAGTTCTTTACCAATATAAACACTTAAACTAGAAACTGAGTACATTGACTAGTTCTTTACCAATATAAACACTTAAACTAGAAACTGAGTACATTGACTAGTCATCTACCAATATAACACTTAAACTAGAAACTGAGTACATTGACTAGTCATCTACCAATATAAACACTTAAACTAGAAACTGAGTACATTGACTAGTTCTTTACCAATATAAACACTTAAACTAGAAACTGAGTACATTGACTAGTTCTTTACCAATATAAACACTTAAACTAGAAATTGGGTACATTGACTAGTTATTTACCAATATAAACACTTAAACTATAAACTGAGTACATTGACTAGTCATCTACCAATATAAACACTTAAACTAGAAATTGAGTATCTTGACTAGTTCTTTACCAATATAAACACTTAAACTAGAAATTGAGTATATTGACTAGTCATCTACCAATATAAACACTTAATTTAGAAATAGAGTACACTGACTGACATTTTTGCCAATATAAACACTTCAACATAAAAAATCTAATTTGAAACATTTAACTAAAATTTATACAATTATTTAATGTAATTTAAACTACTATATGTGACCGTAACTCAACTTAAACCGGCGGTTTGCTTTAATCGCTGAGTGTACAAATGGGTGTTGGAATATTTCAGTTCCTGACTGCTGATGTCTGTTCTATATACTTACAGAATTATTGGTGCACGTGTCACTTTTATTCAGATTAACATAATTATTTTGTGTATTGATTACTATGCTCAAGCTTTAGTACAGACAAGTTATATGGAGTGTAATAATTACGTCTGTACACTGAATAACAACTAAGAATTCAAGCTGCGACACATTGAGTACATCCTTCATTGATAACATTGCTTTTAGTAGCAGTTTCTTTTCCATGCTGCGTAAAGTAGGATACCATCTGATCTGTTAGAATACCATGACATTCGTGCACACTATTTTACATTATCATCCGGTACTATATCAGCGAATTTCATGACATATATGTTTTAAACGAGTATTCTGATTAAATAGTGAATATTTTACAATGATCACGTGATTGAATCATGTCTACCCTCATAGCGTCAATTTATACTAACCCTAACACCAGATGTCTCTCAATGGACAGACAGGCAGATTATAGGCAGGCAGACAGGCAGGCAGGCCAAAAACAACATGTCCCCGATTTATTGATATGAGGTCATAACAAGGTTATTTAGTTTTCATTTGCTAGCAATCCCATTCTATTAACCATTACTGTTGCATTATTACCTCGTCATTATATACGAGAATGATAGCAGATAAAATGTATGATAAGAATCATATGAGTTCAGTAAAGTAACCATTCCAAAATGAATACCTTTTACAGATGGTTTAATAAATTAAATTAATTCTAAATATAAAAAGGTGCTTATATTCTCCCAAATCTCTGACAGTCGTAATATGGTTCCATGTGAACACAAATACCTTGTGAATAATATGATTCAATGCTAAGCTCGTCCCAGATACTTAAAACAAACAACTTTAGCGCAATACATAAAGTTGAAACAACATTTCCATTATCGCGAAAATGTAATAAACGAATTAATAAACACATTGGATGCGTCTATTGTAAACGCTATGTGGACTAGACATGATATTACAAATCCAGAGATCCTTAATAGTGCACAGTCAGAGTTTCAATATACTGCTGAGTAATTGAAATTTCATGCAGTGCGTATTTTTTAAGGATTAACATAAGACCAGTCAATTAGGACGACAAACCTAAGCGAGAAAGATAACGGATATCAACAAATGTGTTTAAGTATTTTTTTCTTGTCAGCGGATCTCTGGTACAACATGATATGTACCAAATTAGAATATATTCATTTTAGCTCAGGGAAGTCTAATATTCAAGTGTATTTGTGTCATTGCCATATAGAAAATGACTGTACTACATTCTGTTAAAGCAAATGGCCGGAATGCAATACCAAAGTGACGCCATTTGCTGCGTGGAATGTTGATGTAAATACGCTTGATAATGTAACTACATTTGTATTCTATCTCATATGTGAGGATGAAGCACCACATTTTGTTCACATAGATAGATTTTATTTGAAAATAAGACAGCATGTCCAACATTTTGCATATTACAAAACACAATAAAATTAACATTTCCAGTGATATACATGTAGTTATATAAAACACGAAGGGGTGAGTTTTTACAAATAAATGTACATATATGTTGTTATATTATGTCTTTAACAGAATTGAAATTTATGCTTCCTATCGTTATCATATCAAAATGATGTAAGAATAAGTTCTATATCGTAAAAGCACTCAATATCATGTTACATATAATAAAGACTGACAACAACAATAATGATAATAGACTTTGAAAACAAAATCACTTATCACGCGTCGTGTTTCAATACGTTTGTCCAAAAATTGTATTTTCTAAACCTTCCTATCTTAATATTTATGTTAAATGTAAGTGAAATTTACTTATGTTTGTCCTAGGTCTTCGATTTCGGTTTGGTTTTGTGTTGTGAACTTTTAAAATCCTTTTTTTTGTGTTAAAGCCCCATTAGCTGTTTGCTGTAGAAAAATATATGCAAAAACATTTAATTGCTGATATTATCCCAAGATAATTATTACCGACGAAACAAGCCCTTTTTCGTCTGAAAACACTCATTTCATTGTGATTTTTGCTTTTGTAAACTTGAAATATGTAGAGCGCGTGACGTCACTTTACTACGTGTGCATAGCATGACTGCGGGAAAACTCAGGTGTTCTATAAATAGTATTTATTTCAATGATATTGAAAAAAATACGATAGTAGTTTCGGAAACATTTTTTCTTGCTATAAAGTATGCACGGGAGGAAAACAAACCGGATTCCTCTGTTATAGAACAAACAGAACCTATTAAGACCAATACATTTATAAGCTTATGGGACTTTAAACGTCGCTAAAGCAGCCATTTGACATATGACAATTGTTATATCTTTCCACATATGCATATAGAATAAACATACTTGTGTGAAGGACATGAATTGACATTACATAGGTCTGCCATTATTTGCAAGTTAAACTTTATTCAACTACCCAAGTCTATCATTCGTTCGACGCATGAATTTTCAAATAGACCCAAGTACTGCGTTTTCTACATCTGTCATGAAAATGTGCCCATGAGTTTCATAAAGTCATACATAGGAAGATCTGTGTCATTTTATTGTTTTTTGTTTAAAATTTACAATATAACATCAAATTGTATTGCAACTATAAATAAAACGCATTTCAATTAAAACTCCAGTTGGCACACTCGCCAGATGTGGCTAGTATCACGACATATGTTTATAAATCAACATTTTATAGTTACTGTAGTTAACCACTCCGCCATTACAAAGATAGTTTTGAATTACCACGATATATTAAAACAGACAATGAACTGTTTCAGAGTGTTGAATAACAAATTGAACATTTTAATTATATTTTGTCAATTTTATTTTTGACAAAATGAAACTAAAAATGGTGAAAAATATGAAGACCTTACTTCAAAAGGTCATAAACATTATTGCAATAAAACATGGTTGTGACTAATAAAAAGTACTAAAAATTATCTTTGATATACTGTTGTCTTTTTATTCACAGCCAGGAATGATGAATACGAGTTTTATTTAGTTTTTTCTACCTACATCGTAGTAAACGCTTCGCCATGGACACTCGCTAAAATACTTGTAGCAATGAGTAACGTAAAAGCATATAAAATTACAGTGTTATCAGAAATG
The DNA here is from genome assembly GCA_964023205.1 of Lutraria lutraria. NCBI lineage: Eukaryota > Metazoa > Mollusca > Bivalvia > Venerida > Mactridae > Lutraria > Lutraria lutraria. The sequence continues at coordinate 18,240,372 of OZ026846.1, forward strand.
TGTTTTTCTTTAATGAAAACAGCACAGCAGATCATCTATGAGCTACATATTTCTTATGGGGAGTTACGGATGTACAATATTTCTTAATTATGTCCACATAGTATGAGTTCATACAATTCTAACCACAAGGTTTGGGTAAAACATACTTACGTAGAATGTGTGCCAAATATTTTAACTATATACAAAAAACAAACTGGGTCAAGTCTGCCAATATTCAATATATTTGTTTATAATCTACATTTACACGTTATATGTCTTTAATAATGAGCCGCCACGTTGCAATGACAGTTGACCGTTGCAGTCATCCCAACAACCTTTTAAAAGTAGGGAAAAGGTTGGAAACTGTAGGAAAAGGGTAGGGAAAAGGTTGGAAACTGTAGGAAAAGGGTAGGGAAAAGGTTGGAAACTGTAGGAAAAGGGTAGGGAAAAGGTTGGAAACTGTAGGAAAAGGGTAGGGAAAAGGTTGGAAACTGTAGGAAAAGGGTAGGGAAAAGGTTGGAAACTGTAGGAAAAGGGTAGGGAAAAGTAGGAATGTTGTAAAGGAGGAATTCTATCCAAAAAGTAGTATTCTTAATACAAACCAGTTAAAGTTCTTACCTTACCAAATGATTTAATGCAACAGTTATCATTCCATGATGAATCTTTGCTGAGAATATATCTCTTGTATGAAATCATCTCGTACCGTACATGGCAAGATACCTGTCATTTCAATTAGCATCATCTTTCTGAGAATAAATCTTAATCAAAACTATAAATTTAAAAATCAAGAATTCATGATGACAAAACTTTCACTGTCAGGTACTTTTTTGTAACAAAGTAGGAATAGAAAGATTTGTTTGAGAAAAATAGGAAAAAAACAGGAACACTTGAAAAATAGGAAATACTGGAAAGCCTGCGGTTGATGACAAATTGACCTGAGACAAGAGATAATCCAAGACAACGCTGCAACTCCCACACGTAATATCGTCGCAAATTTCTGAGAAATGATTCACTGAGGTTAAATGACATAAACTTGTACGGATAGGAACCACATGGGGTAACATTTGTGACTGTAAACACGTCTAGAAAAATAAAACGTAGAAACACAAAATGCTTTCCCAAATTACAATATCAGGGGTTAATATCAATGGTTGATCCTTGTCATTAAGATTTTAACGTAATCAGAGTAGCAGACAGAGGGTTAAATTTATGACAATCAATAAAAGCAGATGTTGCTGTGGTAACACTCGTCAGCTGAATATGCGGGCAATAAAGTTTCCTCACAAAGTACATATACAAAAGAGCCCTACTTATAAATTGTATTGTACAGTTAAACAACGGTATTCTACGGACAACGTTATGATACAAATAGCGATAACAGAAATTGTGTATGAATTTGTATTAACTATTAACAGTGTGAAGCAGCAATACACACCAATCCTGTTTCATGTGATTTTCTTAGTACAATACATGACTCGGTAATTGGGATCGGGACACTGAAAAAGCGTCCCAGAAAATATGAAATCAGCCCCAGACCTTCAGTAGCCCAGCGCGTTATAGTTAGACCATCCATCCTTCATATTGTAAATTAGGAACATAAACAACTTAAATTAGAGTATGCAATGGGGTATAATCATATCGTCTATTTTTTGTGACGATTGATTTATCAATCGCTCACGGAGGCTTTAAAACCACAAATCAAATCAATGAAATCAAACGACACTTAAAACAGAACAACACCAAAAATGCCGAACAAAACCGAATGCACATTTAATAAGCCATACATCTTCAGTCGGACGATCTCGCTCAGAACTATTTTCGCCGCCGATCTGAATAATTATGAATAAGCATTCATACAACACAGTTTACTATGATAAACGATTTTAACAACTAATTATTCCTATCTAGTTTAAGTACGAATTATGTGAGAAAGTAGGTATTTGCTTTCAGAGAATAGGTGAACTCCTATTAGCACTGAATTAATTTTACAAGTAAGGTAAACATATCTTAATTAATTTACCAGTACTCCTGGATTCTGCACCAGGCCCTACCTTGTTCTTTCCAAGTAATTGCGAATGTTTCCACATGAATCACTCGAATAAGCGAAAGAAGATCAATGACATTAAACGCAATGTCTTTGACCTTATCGTCAAAGATAGCACAGGCTTTGAACTCACACTACAAAAAATCCGTATGTAAATTGCTTAATTATATTATTTGAAATTATATTTAATTATTTTTACTAAGTATTTGAAAATTTGGATGGTGGTGAGCATTTTTAATATCCTGACAGCGAATCTTACTTACTACGAACAACAATTTGGCAAAAGCATATATGCCTAACGGATATAAAAGTGGAAGTTTTCAGAACTTTCTTCAGTGTTTTTTATTACTATTTACGCGCATCTGGCCAATTGAATTTGCCCTGCTGCGTCTGAGATATTGTCCTCGACATTCCAAATCGAGAATCATCTTAATCTTTTTACAACAGATCAACAATGTAGTAATTCAATTCACTCCATAAATAACTGTGGCACAGTACTTTGTGCGATACAGTGAACAATTTATTACGACCGGTTACGCACCTTGTTTTTATTTGTTGACAGTTAATTCTAATTATAGATTGCTTTAAACTGTTGAACTATACCACAAATAACTTCAGGAAATAATCTTTTTTTTGAAAGGCGTTGGTGTCTCAGCTTGTTGTAAGAAACAATCATGTCGACAACGCATTTGATTAACTCATACTGTTCATAACCCTGGCTGTTGTTGTGACGTTTAATACCAGGTAAAATAATGGTGATGTCATGTTTAGATACAAAATAGTCAACAACTTGTTCTTTAACACCTCTTAAGACTAAACTTCAAGCATTGTATTTACCAGCAACAATGTGTCTGTTCAAATTGCATTTTTTTTGTTAATTTCCGTAACCCGGTCGTGCAATTTGCCCGGTCGTAGATGGGATTTGAACTCACAGTGGTAAGAAACTAGCGTTTACTGTAAAGCACAGTATGTTTGTTTGTTTGATCGAGTTTACGCCCCTTCTCAATAGTCAGGGTAATATGAGATGGACAGGTTCCTCGGAAGAACCAGTACTAGACTCCCATCCTCCGTAAGCAACTGTCTACGTTCTCACATAAAGATACATGGTCGGTAGCGGGTCTCGAACCAACGACCCTCTATCAGTGAGAAGCTACTATGATTTGAAGTCAGTAACCTTAACTACTCGATCACGGAGGCGGGTCTAAAGCACAGTAACCAAGACTATGAATACAGGTTCTTGTATAGAATATATCAATTGAAATGCGTTTTGACATTCAGTTGTTCGATGTAACGTAGTATTGTTTTCAAATGCTGGTTGTAATTTCTCTCAACTTATACCTTCTACATGTAGTTTTGTTTCCTGTGACAGAAAGACTTTACAAATAAAAAAATTTCTTCATTGATTTTGTTTAAAAGGACGTTTACCATTGGTTCAACTTAATCATGCACATACCATTCTGTATTATATTATCGTTATTTACGATAACAACACGTAATTAAATTTAATCGACAAAATAGTTTTTCAATTGCTATTAACAACGGCAATAAAAAGGTACATACAGAACCTTAACACCTGCTCAATGTTCAATATCCTTCCATAAGTTGTTATATAAAACCTATTCTACTTGATAAAAACGTCATTAAAAATATCTATTTTACTTTTGTTAAGAAAAATGGAACAAATCATTTATAAATAGTGATATTAATTGGCATTTCATTTATAATGCTTCTGACAATAATTATTCATAGGACATTGGCTACGCACTGACTTTTTTTAGAACGAAAATTGTTGATATTAAAATGTGTAAATTATTCCCATTTATCTTGGAAGTGAAGAAAATTCAACATTTATTTCAATATATGAAAGACATCATACATAATTTTGATAAGAGATATTACGCTGTAAATAATTTATTTTAGGTTCAGAAAACAGTGATTTTAAATATGATATTTTGTTTTCATATATTCATGTTTATTATAGTAGTTATATAGTAGATATTTATTATGAAATTCAATGTAAGGTATGAAGGTGGGATGACCCCGACCCCCTCATACCTATTACGGTATGAAATAAACGGGGTTACCCAGTTGGGGCCTCAAAAAACAAACCAACAAAATCCTAATGAAATAAGGTTAGCTAAACATTCACGTTTGCAATAATGATTGAAGCTTGTATAGTTGAAAGTAATTATGTGTCTGGCAGAATTGATACTTGATAAGTTTATATATGACACTACTGCATAATTATTTGGATATTTTCCAACATTCAAATTAACATGAGAAGAAATTTAACGGCATATGTCAGTTATAGAGAGTGGACTTTTACAGCCAACAGCCACTAGATGTTTAACAGCATTTTATATTTTGTTAAATATTTATTGCAACATAAGATATCTACTGTTTATACTGTTGATACATGTATATTTATGATTGAATGATTGAATATAGTACGCGTTAATCCTGGAGAAATTACAGTATCTTTTTTCCATGAATCTGTATTTCTTTTTTTTTTCATTGGCGCCCACACAACAATAGTCATTTGACACTTTTCCAGCTGGAACGGTGAATACCACCTTGCCTTACATCTGGGTAAAAACACCGATTTACCGTAACCCGGTCGTGATATTTGCCTGGATCTATATGGGATATGAACTGACACTGGTAAGAAGCTAGTGATTACTAGCCAAATACCATGTCATAAGGTATGTTTTGCCTACGTTATTGATTAATTCACACCAAGGAAGCAACTACTAATCGGGCAACCATGCCATGTACAAAATGTATTTGATGTTTTAGTTGCACAGTATCAACACCTTTATCATTTTCTATACTCAAAGCGTTCAGTTGCAATCGATTTAACCAAATCTTAATGAAAGAGGGCGTACGATAATACACATTAGTCAATTTTCTATTATGATAACACACTTCCTTATTAATTTACTATACAGACGATGATATAATCTCCAAGAGCTTCCAATCAATCCCCCTTCCTGTCTGAATTATTTAAGATAAATGAACAAAGGGAATCATTATTCGTATGTGACGGACAAAAACAATCGACTAGATATTGTCAATTCTTTTTTCAATTTTCAAAATCACTAGCTCAATTTTTGCAAGGCCAAACTCAAGACAAAGGATATCATTGCAGACTTCATACATTTGAAAATGACACAAGCTGAGCAAAGGATAAATTTGAAATGGGTCGAAAGAAATACTAAGAGAACATTCAGACTATCGTAAATTAAACGAGGAACAGACATCAAGAATGCCATACAAGTTCTAACGACAAGTACGATAAGGTCTCTGATGGAAGCGATAACAAAAAGCTATGAAACAAGAAATGTCTTTAAAAAGGCAGTCGCGAAGTTTCTTTGATGTTATTTACCCTGTTCAAACCAATAAGTATGATTTTAAAGTAAGGTACGACCTGCTGTCATGATTATATGACAATGTGTAATGTTTCATGATTATATGACAATGTGTAATGTTTCATGATTATATGACACTGTATAACGTTTCATGATTATATGACAATGTGTAATGTTTCATGATTATATGGCAATGTGTAATGTTTCATGATTATATGACAATGTGTAATGTTTCGTGATTATATGACAATGTGTAATATTTCATGATTATATGACAATGTATAATGTTTCATGATTATATGACAATGTGTAATGTTTCATGATTATATGACAATGTGTAATGTTTCATGATTATATGACAATGTGTAATGTTAAAGACTATTCGAGCAGCGAATTCGCTATCGATGCAATTATAGAGGTTTATGTAATTTTCGCGTGTTACCTTATCATGAGCAGGAAAATTAATGTAATCGTATTACGCATCCATTGTGGAAGCAATTTTAATGTTATTTGTGATATTTCCATTATTCTAGGATGCTTTGTGTCTTAACATACAATGGGGGTAACATGGTCTCTCGGGGACATACCATTTGATATGAAAGAAAAGCGTCTTTATAGTAAGTGATGGACGCATTGTGTAAATAAAACGAAAAAGTAATTAGATATGATACGAGGATCATAAAAAATACCATGATCGCTAAACAGTAAACAATACCTCTTGTCACCAAAAACAATGTGTCACACGACAGTCAGGGGAAAGGCAAGACATTAAATTTGTCAACTAAAATGAATATAATCAACATAAGATGATAATTTGCGATAAAACGTGGTGTCAAAAGCATTGAATACGCGATCCAAAAGTCCTCTGCGATATTAATCAACATTGCTTTGGTTCAAACTCGGCGATATACGGAAACCAATCTCTGAGTGTGTTTTGTGTCACTAAATAATCTTTTTACATGTATGTCATTGCATTTTATGTCAGTAGATCACACTACTTGTATTGATGTTCTGTTCAGTGTACTGTTGCGGAAACGTTACAGACTGTCATTAGTAGACCTCATTTTATATCATGCAATCCACTCCTGCACACAATTCTGCCATCGGTTGTGTGAAACCTAAAAAATATGCATACTTAGTATACATGTAAAAGAGGACTGAAGCAAATAACTGGATATTTTTATTTGTTGTTGATTGTCTTTATCTATGTATACGTCTATTGTGTGTTTATGTACTTCTCTAATATAGCTCCAATGGAGCTGGTGGTATGATGGTTCCATCAAACTAGTTAAAAACCCTACAGCTTAGTTGTTCCAGAAGTCTTTTATGTCCTCCATTTTACACGCTTCTATGTGTTGGGTAAGGTTTGGGTAGTATGTTTGTGGAAGAAGGTATGTTGTGTTGTATGTATTTGTTTTCTGTGTATCCTTATCTTATCCGTACTATTATTCCAATTAGAACACGTAAATCATCGCTTAAAATATTTCATCAGTGCAAAGCTTCCTTCCTTTTCACTTAATGGAAAAGTAGATACAACAAGTCATGAAATTCAAAGTCAAAAGTTGAATAGCAATTTGCATACAAAGCTACTACAGATGTGATAACAACATATTGCAATGTCTTACCATGTTATGCATCTACAACGGTGCTACATGATTACATGCAGAGTACTAAATGCATGTTAATAAGAGAAATGGAAATTTTAGGATCGAATGAGTTCGTGTTCTCATGTTAAATAGAATTTTGCAATACAAAACGCTAGACTCTTTTGTTAAGAATCGTTTAGTTTACTTTAAAACTTGTGATAAAATATTCGGTATATTCACGTTATAGAATCAAATCAACCAAAATAGACATTTGAAGTTCATTAGCATACTGTTAGAATAAGAGGACTCATTAGTCTAGAGCGATAACACACTAAAGAGAAAAGATGACTCCCTCTTCTAAATGTATCTCATTGGTCATTTGTGCAATGCATGTTCTATTGCATCTACTGATATTTTAGGACATTACTGAATTGCTTTGTGAAGGTGTCCAAACAAATGTGTGGTTACGTGCATTTCTTTATAATGTTTAAATATAATAGATGGACAACTAACTGTTGTAAATTGTCTAGCCTTAGCTAGAATAGTGAGAAAGTATGTGAAAGACTTCGAACAAGTATAATTCATCAAATAACATGTCATGTCGTCTCTGTCATTTACGCAATGCACAATCTTCCTCGGCTTAATGCACATCAATAATCACATTTACACAAAGACTGGCGCTGATAATTACATCAAGCCTATTTTACAGTCATTATTTTTGCATTATTACCTTATCATTACAAAATGTCATTAGATAAATTATATGAGAAGAATAGATACGCTAATCATTTGTGTTCAACGTTCAACACCCATTCCTAAATGAATATCTGTCACATACACTGATCAAGAAAAGAAATGAATTTGAAACTTGAAAAAATACTACGATAATGTCATTGAAAGTTTTACTAAGTTACTATGACAACACCGCGATCGTCTAAGATTATATTCGCATCAATTAAGCAAATCGCTTCGATGTGTTTTCCCATGTGTAAAATACACAATTCTACTAAATCAAACTAAGAGTAGACTCTCAATGAGCTATAAACGACTATGGAAACTTCTTGACGTATACAATTAGCAGAAACTAGTTTGTAATTATCTTCATCAGAGATCTTGCAGGACCCAAATACATATCAGAAGAATTAAACACATCTCTGACAACCCCTCGTAAATGACTGTGCTCCACATTTACGATCGCAAATACAGCGTATAATTTATCACCATCAGTAAATAGACTGGTGTTCTGTTTTCGTTGTCTGGTAGTTATTCTCTAGCACAAGTTGTTTCACGCAATGAATGTCGATAGTGACATCTGCACTTACACGAACCTAATAATGTATGTTTTCAAGAATCAAGATTCATAGACTACACAGTAAAATAAAACATAACTGTGCAGTCTACATCAAAGTACTGAAAGTACTCACGGAAGTTATCGTCCAGCTTCCAAAAAGGCGATAAAAGACTATTCTTAAAATATAATAGAGCGGGAAAATATAAATACTAATGAAAACTTCTTGTTCAAGTTGAAGGGTAAAAAATAAACACGACGTTAAAGCTTTTAAAGTTCGGTTTACGAACAGGATAAAGTGAGTTTCATTTTCTGTGAAATGTATTGCTTAAGACTATAAGACAAATAAACAACATGTCATTGAATAGTGTTATTGGAATTTCCATTAAATAGATAAATTGTGTTCAACAGTAATTCAGTAATATTCCAACGGGTAGTCAACCTAACTAATTATCCTGGTTTCTGCTTCTCCGCCAGAACCAATCACTCGAAGTAATGGTGGAAGACGTATTGTCTACAGACGAGTAGTCAAAGAACATGAGACGTGCAAAGGTTTTGACCTTATATGTCTTAGGTCCATCATACCTAACGTTCTATAGATTGAGCTAAAAGAAGTGGCTTGCAAATTAAGCGAATTAATGGCAAGTCGAACCAGGAGATGTTAGTTGTAAATACTGTCATCAAATACCTTCCAGAATATTGATTTCATATTCGATACAGGAAACATGACAGAGGAGTTATTCTTGCCCAATTCATATTGTCAGAAGTAAAACACACGCCGAATCTAAATAGCACACATGCATCTCTAGAAAGCATTTTTTAAAATCATACTCGTATTAATGTTTTTTTTTTCATATTGATCAACATTTATTACTACGTTTACGATATGTTTTGACTTCCTCTTATCGCTTTAGAAACAACAACTTTTTTAGTATTTTCCAATGGTTTATAAGAAGTTGCACCCAACCAAGATCGAAATCCTACCAAATGATTTTTTCACGTGGATTTAATCTTTCCGATTCGAAACATAGCCCCTGATAATCTGTACCCCGAATTATGTACTATTTGTTGTATGACCAGACTTCTCATATTGGGATGTTTTCGGAAAGTGCAAGCTTCAATTTGACCCACGAAACAAAACAAAACAATACGGCGTGCCAGAACCGACGTCCAATGAATCTTGCTGTAAAATATAAATGTGTTGATGTTCCTGGCAACGTAACCAATGTCTATAATCAGGTGGTATATTGTTTTGCTACTACAGGGTCGAGAACAATGGCAGCGCCCAAGAAAGTCGTATTTTCGTAGAATGTTTAAGTATTTCGAGTTTGTCATGTAGCCCATGTTCCAGCCAACACTTTTTCCGAATTCATCGGTACCAACATTAGTATTGTTACTGCCGTAGTTTGTCCATAGCCCCTGCAGAGAAATTTGAAGTGTAACAATGTAATGTTTTACATTTATATGAGCATTCTAATACTAATCAAAAGTCGTGTACACAAAGTATTTCCATATTAAAGCCATATATCAGTAAACTTACCTACCTGTCTTTCACATTTGCCGGGTGTACCATGGAAACCATTTTCTACCTTACGAGAGTCATGTATATTGTTCTACCGTTATATATTGCTGACTTAGAATGATTTATGATATAAGATTGGTTTGAAGTCAACAACCTACGGATTTAATAAAGACTCTTCCACATGTGTCCTTTTCATAGTTTGCAATAATCATTATTAAAAACATTTGAGCTACATTTTTTTCATTTCCATCCATTCTCAGATTCAATGAACCTTTTACTTCCTTGTGTTCTAGCTAACGAAGATCTGTTAATCAATTAAACACATAACGTTAATTAAATTGCATTTAAATTCATTTTGTGAGACATTTTGGATTAATATTTCTGATATATATTAGTTCTGCAATTCTTCACTAGAATATAAGACTTTGTCTTGTTAATTAAACTGAGTAAATTGATTCTTGCGTCATTATATTTATCTCTGCATGTGTGCCATAGGTTAGATATATTTTGTCAGATTCTATTGACATAACACCAAGATGCACTGAGTTGGGGATTTAACCTAACAGGAATACATGTTGTTTTGTTCTATGTTCACTCATTTAAAGCCAGGGCAAAAAATCGCAGGGCGCACACCATTTATACAAGTATATACCTTCATTTAAAATGAGTATACTCTATACAACAATAACGTGTTTTACATTACATGATTGTCCGTATAAATGTATGTTAGCACGAAACAGTCACCAAATGAAACAAAATCCCTGCACTCACCAATTCATTAACTTATATCTCATTGTGTTTGAAATTCACACTTATTTCTTTATGCGGGTTCAGCGTATTTCTTCATCAGAATTTCAGTTACCCTACGACAGACAGTTAAATAAACAGTTTCTTGATTCTTGCTATCGTTATTTACTGACTATGGCATCCCAAAATCTGTATCATTCTAAATGACAAAAGTCTATGTATACTGTTCAACTTTTATAATCGACCAACGTAGATTATTCTAAGCTGGACGTTTACTTACTTCACTGACATTTTACAGATAAGACCTGTAATATTACTTTTGTCTGTCGAAAGCTTCATTTATTCTTAAATATTATGACCTCTTGCAGTTTTGTTTAGAAAAAGTCTTTGATTGCCTTCGATATTTTAATCATATAAATTGCATTGTATGATAAAATATTCAAATATCCAAGTGACCGATTGCAAAAGTTGAGCAGTGTATAATAATTATATATTGGTTCATCTCAGACCGTCAGACCTCTTGGCATAAAGCTCTAAAATTACCAATCCTACTGTGTCTCAATAAAACTAACACGTTAGAAAGCAGACGGTTAAAACGTTTCAGGCGTCTCTGTTCTGCAGATATAACATATTTAAGCTAGTAAGGAATTGCATTATGGCGATATATGATCTCAGAAATACAAAACACATAATGACACCGTCTAGTAAACGCTTGATGAAAGAAATGTAATTCAATAAGATGTTTATAAGCTGATATCAGTGTGTGTTCTTTTCAAAAAATCAAATAGCTAATGAACTGAGAAAAGATAAAGAGTATGAAATAACAAATTACATCATTATATTATCATTGAGATAAAAATATATTGATTCAAAAGACTGGATTCCATATTTACGAATTTAGTAATTTTTGAGATTAGGAATCTGATATGCTTATATTATAATAATGCGTTTAAAAATCTGGACAACGAAATCCTAATCGACTCTCTTTTGTCTAATATCACCGGCGTCATGGTTTTCAATATTTTTTGCATCAACTATTCCAATCTTATTTAATACACAAACCAGTTATCTATATTTCGAGGTGTTTTCAATATGTGGCATATAAATGGCACGTCATCTTCGATGATAGATGTATGATTCAATGTATATTATGTATATTTAGTCAATTATTATAACATAACTGCTTTATGTGATTTTCGCTATTTATATATTAAATGACAAGATTCAATCAGTACGGACTATTATCAGCAACATTTCAAATACTGAAAAAAAACATTTGAAATACGAGAAAGTAATTAATCGATCAAATATGTAAAAAAAATTCTGATTCTTCAATTTGGCTTAACACCCCCAGTTTGGTTAAAAGTTACTTGACAAAAACAAAAACGCATCGGAAGGTCGAAGAACTTATCCGTTTTTAATTTATTTTTCTGAACATTTCTGTGAATATAAGAAGAATGGTTCATCCCCTATAACCCTTGAACTTATCATTTCGCCTCTAGATACTTAAGGGTCGACACATGTGAATGAGCCTCGTAATTTATGATCGTGTTTATGTTTTTAGGCTTTTGCCTTTCCTGACTAATCATCTTAATAAATTTTATCCCGTTATCACGCTCATTAGGTGCAAGAGATAGCCCAGCATGATAAACTTATCTATCTCCCGTCAGTGCGTCATGTGATTGAAACACGCGATTGAAGCCAAAACAGAGACTTTTATACTTGTTGTCATAAATTATGTATAATGCATTAATGCTATTTAGAGTATTAAATATTAAACCTTTAGATGCGTTGCATCCATTAAAGGTTGTAAAGCTCCGTGTGACGTCATAAGTGACGTCATAAACAAAATGATATTAGTGTACGTTACGTCGCATATAAGTATTAGTTATCATTCATATTTTGAATTTTATTGGATATATCACAAGCGACGTGATATTTGCCCGGATCTATATGGGATATGAACTGACAATGGTAAGAAGCTAGTGATTACTAGCCAAATACCATGAAATAAGGTTTGTTTGCCTATATTATATAAATACCACATCCCACATAGGGTGATAGAACGTAATGTTCACCCAAGACAAGTAATGTCGACCGAGGCGTTAGCCGAGGTTGACATTACTTTGTCAAGGGTGAACATTACGTTCTATCACCCTATCTGGGATGTGATATTTATTTTATTATACCGAACAAAACAATAATTAAGAAAGACACTAAATGCAACAAACATGTTAACAAATATAACGAAAACTATTATAGAAATTGAAACGAAGCTTCTTTCTGACACCATAGTTATTTTTGCTGCCAAAATGTCTACTGCAAAACCGGATGTCAAACTACAATTATATTCTACTAAGTGCCTAAAGTGTCTACACAAGGACAATATTCGATACGACAGAGATTGAATAAAACCCAACACCCGGTAATATCGCGTGAGCGCGTGAGGGCAGTTTCGTTATGGCAAGCGGGCCGAAATGTAATGTCAGAGGGTAACATTACGGATTGTCACCCTCTGACGTCACATAAGACTATAGAGTAAGTAAGTCACGTGAGGTATAATAATATTGATTAAAGCCCCATGAGCTTTTTGCAGTAAAAAATATGTGTAAAAAACAAACATTTGCTGATATTATCCCAGGATAATTATTACCGACGAAACAAGCCATGTTTCTTCTAAAAACACTCATTTCGCTGTGTATTTTGCTTTTGTAAACATGAACTATATAGAGCGCGCGACGTCACTTAATGCCGTGTGCATAATATGACTGCGGGAAAACACAGCGGTTCTATAAATAGTATTTATTTCAATTATATTGAAAAAAATACGACAGCGGTTTTGGAAACATTTTTTCTTGCTATAAAGTATGCACGGGAGGAAAAACACACCGGATTCCTCTGTTATAGAATAAACAGAAACTGTAAGGACCGATAAATGTATATGCTTATGGGACTTTAATTTACACCAAGGAATCAACTACGAATCGGGCAACCATGCCATGTACAAAATGTATTTGATGTCAATACCTTTATCATTTTCTATACTCAAAGCGTTCAGTTACAATCGATTTAAACAAATCTTAATGAAAGAGTGCGTACGATAATACACATTAGTCAATTATCTATTATGATAACACACTTCCTTATTAATTTACTATACAGACGATGATATAATCTCCAAGAGCTTCCAATCAATCCCCCTTCCTGTCTGAATTATTTAAGATAAATGAACAAAGGGAATCATTATTCGTATGTGACGGACAAAAACAATCGACTAGATATTGTCAATTCTTTTTTCAATTTTCAAGATCACTAGCTCAATTTTTGTAAGGCCAAACTCAAGACAAAGGATATCATTGCAGACTTCATACATTTGAAAATGACACAAGCTGAGCAAAGGATAAATTTGAAATGGGTCGAAAGAAATACTAAGAGAACATTCAGACTGTCGTAAATTAAACGAGGAAGAGACATCAAGAAAGCCATACAAGTTCTAACGACAAGTACGATAAGGTCTCTGATTGAAGCGATGGTAACAAAAAGCTATGAAACAAGAAATGTCTTTAAAAAGACAATCGCGAAGTTTCTTTGATGTTATTTACACTGTTCAAACCAATAAGTATGATTTTAATGTAAGGTACGACCTGCTATCATGATTATATGACAATGTGTAATGTTTCATGATTATATGACAATGTGTAATGTTTCATGATTATATGACACTGTATAATGTTTCATGATTTTATGACAATGTATAATGTTTCATGATTATATGACAATGTGTAATGTTTCATGATTATATGACAATGTGTAATGTTTCATGATTATATGACAATGTATAATGTTTCATGATTATATGACAATGTGTAATGTTTCATGATTATATGACAATGTATGATGTTTCATGATTATATGACAATGTGTAATGTTTCATGATTATATGACAATGTATAATGTTTCATGATTATATGACAATGTGTAATGTTAAAGACTATTCGAGCAGCAAATTCGCTATCGATGCAATTATAGAGGTTTATGTAATTTTCGCGTGTTACCTTATCATGAGCAGAAAAATTAATGTAATCGTATTACGCATCCATTGTGGAAGCAATTTTGATGTTATTTGTGATAGTTCCATTATTCTAGGATGCTTTGTGTCTTAACATACAATGGGGGGTAACATGGTCTCTCGGGGACATACCATTTGGTATGAAAGAAAAACGTCTAAGTGATGGACGCATTGTGTAAATAAAACGAAAAAGTAATTAGATATGATACGAGGATCATGAAAAATACCATGATCGCTAAACAGTAAACAATACATCTTATCACCAAAAAAAAATGTGTCACACGACATTCAGGGGAAAGGCAAGACATTGAATTTGTCAACTAAATTGAATATACCAACATAAGATGATAATTTGCGATAAACGTGGTGTCAAAAGCATTGAATACGCGATCCAAAAGTCCTCTGCGATATTAATCAACATTGCTTTGGTTCAAACTCGGCGATATACGGAAACTAATATCTAAGTGTGTTTTGTGTCACTAAATAATCTTTTTACATGTATGTCATTGCATTTTATGTCAGTAGATCACACTACTTGTATTGATGTTCTGTTCAGTGTACTGTTGCGGAAACGTTACAGACTGTCATTAGTAGACCTCATTTTATATCATGGAATCCACTCCAATTCTGCCATCGGTTGCGTGAAACCTAAAACATATGCATATTTAGTATACATGTAAAAGAGGACTGAAGCAAATAACTGGATATTTTTATTTGTTGTTGATTGTCTTTATCTATGTATACGTGTATTGTGTGTTTATGTACTTCTCTAGTATAGCTCCAATGGAGCTGGTGGTATGATGGTTCCATCAAACTAGTTAAAAACCCTACAGCTTAGTTGTTCCAGAAATCTATTATGTCCTCCATTTTACACGTTTCTATGTGTTGGGTAGGGTTTGGGTAGTATGTTTGTGGAAGAAGGTATGTTGTGTTGTATGTATTTGTTTTCTGTGTATTCATATCTTATCCGTACTATTATTCCAATTAGAACACGTAAATCATCGCTTAAAATATTTCATCAGTGCAAAGCTTCCTTCCTTTTTACTTAATGGAAAAGTAGATACAACAAGTCATGAAATTCAAAGTAAAAGTTGAATAGCAATTTGCATACGAAGCTGCTACAGATGTGATAACAACATATTGCAATGTCTTACCATGTTATGCATCTACAACGGTGCTACATGATTACATGCTTAAAACGAGCTGAGATAGTCGTATTATCTGCATATGGATGTAAACAGGACTGTCTTGAGAGATGTACTAGTTTTTGTAACACATAATTTAATAGCAAAATTTCAAAATAATACGTTTGTGTTAATCCAGAGTACTAAATGCATGTTAATAAGAGAAATGGAAGTTTTAGGATCGAATGAGTTCGTGTTCTCATGTTAAATAGAATTTGGCAATACAAAACGCTAGACTCTTTTGTTTAGAATCGTTTAGTTTACTTTAAAACTTGTGACAAAATATTAGGTATATTCACGTTATAAAATCAAATCAACCAAAATAGACATTTGAAGTTCATTAGCATACTGTTAGAATAAGAGGACTCATTAGTCTAGAGCGATAACACACTAAAGAGAAAAGATGACTCCCTCTTCTAAATATATCTCATTGGTCATTTGTGTAATACATGTTCTATTGCATCTACTGATATTTTAGGACATTACTGAATTGCTTTGTGAAGGTGTCCAAACAAATGTGTGGTTACGTGCATTTCTTTATAATGTTTAAATATAATAGATGGACAACACACTGTTGTAAATTGTCTAGCCTTAGCTAGAATAGTGAGAAAGTATGTGAAAAACTTCGAACAAGTATAATTCATTAAATAACATGTCATGTCGACTCTGTCATTTACGCAATGCACAATCTTCCTCGGCTTAATGCACATCAATAATCTCATTTACACAAAGACTGGCGCTGATAATTACATCAAGCCTATTCTACAGTCATTACTTTTGCATTATTACCTTATCATTACAAAATGTCATTAGATAAATTATATGAGAAGAATAGATACGCTAATCATTTGTGTTCAACGTTCAACACCCATTCCTAAATGAATATCTGTCACATACACTGATCAAGAAAAGAAATTAATTTGAAACTTGAAAAATACTAAGATTATTATACTAATGTTCTCCAATGTCATTGAAAGTTTTACTAAGTTACTATGACAACACCGCAATCGTCTAAGATTTTATTCGCATCAATTAAGTAAATAGCGTCAATGTGTTTTCCCATGTGTAAAATACACAATTCTACTAAATCAAACTAAGAGTAGACTCTCAATGAGCTATAAACGATTATGTAAACTTCTTGACGTATACAATTAGCAGAAACTAGTTTGTAATTATCTTCATCAGAGATCTTGCAGGACCCAAATACATATCAGTTACTGGAAGAATTAAACACATCTCTGACAACCCCTCGTAAATGACTTTGCTCCACATTTACGATCGCAAATACAGCGTATAATTTATCACCATCAGTAAATAGATTGGTGTTCTGTTTTCGTTGTCTGGTAGTTATTCTCTAGCACAAGTTGTTTCACGCAATGGATGTCGATAGTGACATCTGCACTTACACGAACCTAATAATGTATGTTTTCAATAATCAAGATTCATAGACTGCACAGTAAAATAAAACATAACTGTGCAGACCACATCAAAGTACTGAAAGTACCCACGGAAGTTATCGTTCAGCTTCCAAAAAGGCGATAAAAGACTATTCTTAAAATATAATAGAGCGGGAAAATATAAATACTAATGAAAACTTCTTGTTCAAGTTGAAGGGTAAAAAATAAACACGACGTTAAAGCTTTTAAAGTTCGGTTTACGAACAGGATTAAGTGAGTTTCATTTTCTGTGAAATGTATTGCTTAAGACTATAAGACAAATAAACAACATGTCATTGAATAGTGTTATTGGAATTTCCATTAAATAGATAAATTGTGTTCAACAGTAATTCAGTAATATTCCAACGGGTAGTCAACCTAACTAGTTATCCTGGTTTCTGCTTCTCCGCCAGAACCAATCACTCGAAGTAATGGTGGAAGACGTATTCTCTACAGACGAGTAGTCAAAGAACATGAGACGTGTCAAGGTTTTGACCTTATATATCTTAGGTCCATCATAGCTAACGTTCTATAGATTGAGCTAAAATAAGTGGCTTGCAAATTTAGCGAATTAATGCCAAGTCGAACCAGGAAATGTTAGTTGTAAATACTGTCATCAAATACCTTCCAGAATATTGTTTTCATATTCGATACAGAAAACATGACAGAGGAGTTATTCTTGTCCAATTCATATTGTCAGAAGTAAAACACACGCCAAATCTAAATAGCACAAATGCATCTCTAGAAAGCATTTTTTAAAATCATACTCGTATTAATGTTGTTGTTTTTTCATATTGATCAACATTTATTACGACGTTTAACATATGTTTTGGATTCTTCTTATCGCTTTAGTATTTTTTAGTATTTTCCAACGGTTTATAAGAAGTTGCACCCAACCAAGATCCTACCAAATGATTTTTTCACGTGGATTTCATATTTCCGATTCGAAACATAGCCCCTGATAATCTGTACCCCGAATGATGTACTATGTGTTGTATGACCAGACTTCTCATATTGGGATGTTTTCGGAAAGTGCAAGCTTCAGGCGTGCCAGAACCGACGTCCAATGAATCTTGCTGTAAAATGTGTTGATGTTCCTGGCAACGTAACCAATGTCTATAATCAGGTGGTATATTGTTTTGCTACTACATGGTCGAGAACAATGGCAGCGCCCAAGAAAGTCGTATTTTCGTAGAATGTTTAAGTATTTCGAGTTTGTCATGTAGCCCATGTTCCAGCCAACACTTTTTCCGAATTCATCGGTACCAACATTAGTATTGTTACTGCATACTTTGTCCATAGCCCCTGCAGAGAAATTTGAAGTGTAACAATGTAATGTTTTACATTTATATGAGCATTCTAATACTAATCAAAAGTCGTGTACACAAAGTATTTCCATGTTAAAGCCATATATCAGTAAACTTACCTACCTGTCTTTCACATTTGCCGGGTGTTGCCATGGAGAGCATTTTTCTATCATACGAGAATCATGCATATTGTTCTACCGTTATAGATGCTGACTTAGAATAATTTATGATATAAGATTGGTTTGAAGTCAACAACCTACGGATTTAATAAAGACTGTTCCACATGTGTCCTTTTCATAGTTTGCAATAATCATTATTAAAGAAATTTGAGCTACATTTTTTTCATTTCCATCAATTCTCAGATTCAATGAACCTTTTACTTCCTTGTGTTCTAGCTAAGCAAGATCTGTTAATCAATTAAACACATAACGTTAATTAAATTGCATTTAAATTCATTTTATGAGACATTTTGAATTAATATTTCTGATATATATTAGTTCTGCAATTCTTCACTAGAATATAAGACTTTGTGTCTTGTTAATTAAACTGAGTAAATTGATTCTTGCGTCATTATATTTATCTCTGCATGTGTGCCATAGGTTAGATATATTTTGTCAGTTTCTATTGACATAACACTAAAATGCATTGAATTGCATGTTAGTGTTGGGGATTTAACCTAACAGGAATACATGTTGTTTTGTTCTATGTTCACTCATTTAAAGCCAGGGCAAAAAATCACAGTGCGCACACCATTTATACAAGTATACGAGTATACCTTCATTTAAAATGAGTATACTCTATACAACAATAACGTGTTTTACATTACATGATTGTCCGTATAAATGGATGTTAGCACGAAACAGTCACCAAATGAAACAAAATTCCTGCACTCACCAATTCATTAACTTATATCTCATTGTGTTTGAAATTCACACTTATTTCTTTATGCGGGTTCTACGTATTTCTTCATCAGAATTTCAGTTACCCTACGACAGACAGTTAAATAAACAGTTTCTTGATTCTTGCTATCGTTATTTACTGAATATGGCATCCCAAAATCTGTATCATTCTAAATGACAAAAGTCTATGTATACTGTTCAACTTTTATAATCGACCAACGTAGATTATTCTAAGCTGGACGTTTACTTACTTCACTGACATTTTACAGATAAGACCTGTAATATTACTTTTGTCTGTCGAAAGCTTCATTTATTCTTAAATATTATGACCTCTTGCAGTTTTGTTTAGAAAAAGTCTTTGATTGCCTTCGATATTTTAATCATATAAATTGCATTGTATGATAAAATATTCAAATATCCAAGTGACCGATTGCAAAAGTTGAGCAGTGTATAATAATTATATATTGGTTCATCTCAGACCGTCAGACCTCTTGGCATAAAGCTCTAAAATTACCAATCCTACTGTGTCTCAATAAAACTAACACGTTAGAAAGCAGACGGTTAAAACGTTTCAGGCGTCTCTGTTCTGCAGATATAACATATTTAAGCTAGTAAGGAATTGCATTATGGCGATATATGATCTCAGAAATACAAAACACATAATGACACCGTCTAGTAAACGCTTGATGAAAGAAATGTAATTCAATAAGATGTTTATAAGCTGATATCAGTGTGTGTTCTTTTCAAAAAATCAAATAGCTAATGAACTGAGAAAAGATAAAGAGTATGAAATAACAAATTACATCATTATATTATCATTGAGATAAAAATATATTAATTCAAAAGACTGGATTCCATATTTACGAATTTAGTAATTTTTGAGATTAGGAATCTGATATGCTTATATTATAATAATGCGTTTAAAAATCTGGACAACGAAATCCTAATCGACTCTATTTTGTCTAATATCACCGGCGTCATGGTTTTCAATATTTTTTGCATCAACTATTCCAATCTTATTTAATACACAAACCAGTTATCTATATTTCGAGGTGTTTTCAATATGTGGCATATAAATGGCACGTCATCTTCGATGATAGATGTATGATTCAATGTATATTATGTATATTTAGTCAATTATTATAACATAACTGCTTTATGTGATTCTCGCTATTTATATATTAAATGACAAGATTCAATCAGTACGGACTATTATCAGCAACATTTCAAATACTGAAAAAAAACATTTGAAATACGAGAAAGTAATTAATCGATCAAATATGTAAAAAAAATTCTGATTCTTCAATTTGGCTTAACACCCCCAGTTTGGTTAAAAGTTACTTGACAAAAACAAAAACGCATCGGAAGGTCGAAGAACTTATCCGTTTTTAATTTATTTTTCTGAACATTTCTGTGAATATAAGAAGAATGGTTCATCCCCTATAACCCTTGAACTTATCATTTCGCCTCTAGATACTTAAAGGTCGACACATGTGAATGAGCCTCGTAATGTTTGATCGTGTTTATGTTTTTTAGGCTCTTGCCTTTCCTGACTAATCATCTTACTAAATTTTATCCCGTTATCACGCTCATTAGGTTCAAGAGATAGCCCAGCCGGATAAACTTATCTATCTCCCGTCAGTGCGTCATGTGATTGAAACACGCGATTGAAGCCAAAATAGAGATTTTTATACTATTTGTCATATGTGAAATGCATTAATGCTATTTTGAGTATTAAATATTAAACCTTTAAATGCGTTGTATCCATTAAAAGTTTTAAAGCTCCGTGTGACTTCAAAAGTGACGTCATAAACAAAAAGATAATTAATGTACGTTACGTCGCATATACTAGTAATTTGGCGAAAAAGAACGGATTTCAGTAAAAAAAATATAGTGTTGTACTAAACTTAATGAGAATAGCAGGATAAATCGAATACATGGTTGATGTCGGAGATGGGAAAGGTTTAGCTCGTCAAGAAACGCTTTCTCACTCACCGGATAAACCTTCTCCATCTCCGGCACCAACCATGTATACTCTTTATCTGGGGAAGTTTGTTTTTGGAGGTAGAACATTTTTGCCATTTTTATTCCGGAGGAACTAGCTCTTTTCACTCAGTAACTAGGCGATACTCGTTCCAGTCTTCCGTTTATGTAAATGCAACATTCATTGCCAGGATTTCTTTATTTTAAAATTTCAAATTAAATATTCAAGATTGGAGAGTTAATGTATTTGAAAAACACTAGTAAGAGTTGGTCTTACCTCAACTTATACTATGGTTGCTGGTTTCCCAACTTCAACATTGTAACAATACTATTATTCTTGTTTCAAAATTATCTATTCGAATCATGATCATGTCGTATACCTTATATAAGTTTAAGAAGCATATAACGGAATCATGTCGGATTTATTTATTTATTGATATGACTGATAAATTTCTAATAAATAACATTTTCTCTTGCTACCTTTTGTTATATTTCCATTATTAAGTTATTTTGCTTGTATTCAACGTCTCCATAGAAACAGGACAATAAGAATATTACTTCCGTTTGACCGATGTTGAATGGTAGCACTGAATACCATCTTTCCATCATAAAAAACAACTACATGTACGTAAATCCATACCACATTTCACTCTTAACATGAACTTCTCCCATGCGTACTGTATAAGCCGCATTAATTGCCTGAAAGTTTGACGTTGATATGAGTATTGGGACTTTGAAGTACAATGTATATTATTCTTAATCTTGTTTACCTTGACATGTTATGTGACAATTACGTTATGTTGGTTAAAGTATGTGTGTTTACACTGAACACTCAAATAGTCTAAAGTCTCACTTAAATATTTTAGGAGAACAACAGTTTTCAACAGTATGAAGAAGAATGGCAGATCGATCCAGTTAGAATAGTTACTAGGAATGGTACCGTAGATTCCAGAGAAAAAAGCCCATCCGGTTAGCTCAGTAGTTAAAAGGTTTTGAGTTCGAACCTCGAGCAGGGATCACACTGTCTGTGACAAATTTGATTGTTCAAAGATATTACATCCCATGTTACATTGTCCACCACCTGTGTTTTTAAGTTTATACAATTAATGCAATCATTTAATAAAACTGAAGTAATCAACCTAGCTAAGTTTATTTATTTTGCATTTTCCTTACGTCAATCGTCTATTGCATGGAGCAATTGATCTATTTATTTTCATTGTAGCGTTGGTACAAATTCCCTTTGTCTGTAAAACCAAGTCTTACTGCGTTTGTTTTGCGCAGTATGATTAAATATTTAATTACTGCATTAAAGTACAATGTAGTTGGTTAATTTATGACATGATAAGCGCCTTTTTGTTAATCTGTATCATAATTCTCTCGAGTGTAAATATATGCGTTATGTTTATATGCATGCTTTTCTATCTGCTGTAACGTAAATACTTACATCACTTATTCATTGAATTTCTCAGTACTATAGTTTTCAGATTTTTATCATGTTGTTCATCCTCAATGAATAATATTTCTCTTATATATCTATGTTATATCCCTTTCTTTTCTTCTTTTTTTCTTCTTTAATGAAATCGTTTGTATTTATTTCTCACGTGTTTGTCATTGTTATTTCACATGTTTGTAACAAGATACTTTGTGTATACGTTACTTAATACAATTATGTTCTGTTCTGTTCCTGTGAATTATATGGGACAGCTTGACAGAAGCGTTAAATCCGATGAAATTCCCGAGAAAGGGAGATAACACATATTTTATATGTGTGTGCGTTTCGAATAAAACCTGATATTCAAGCAACTTATAAATCAATAGAGGTTCTCTTTAATACGCACTTTATTCTGTAGAAAATGTAAAAACATGTTAAGCTAAAATGTTGCTTAATGCGTTGAAAATGTTGCTACAACATAAGAGAAATCATTTCAAAAAGCTATCATGGGAAATCTAAAGCTTATCATCTTAGTTTCCATCCTGTTAATTTATCTTATACATTCGCGTGTTACAATAAATAATTATGTCTTCATTGGTACAATCCATGTGAGCTATTTGGAGTACCAACGGAATTTTGCAGGGATACTAAAATACGTAACATAAAATTCAAATACACGTGTAGTAAGTGTCACGCTGAATATTGACTCTTCTTTTATTGCAAAAACTTGATTTCTTTCATGTGCCTGAGAATGCAACTTGAATATAATGCGTATGCACATAGTTGAGCATCATTGAAATATCATTTTTTACATATTCTCCACCAAGTTACTGCCACTCGGAAAAATTCATAAATTCGTATGTGGGGAAGAATGACGTTACACGTAATTAATGTCTTCCACCAAGATCGACACAAAGAGCCTTGCACAAACAAGGTTCGAACTCACGCATTTACGAATTCACCCGCAGATCAAACACTCTCTATATTGAGTTAAGCTGACGGGTTTATAGTTACATGTAGTTGTTATCACAATATTGATATAAAAGTGCAATTACTTGTATAAGTCCAGGTGGGTTTTTTGTAATCATCTACATGTCAATTAGCATACTCCCTATAGAAATACATGATACGATTCCCTATATCCGTTCTAAGCGTGATAAATGAGACTGTGAGATAATTAAAAACATCTCACGCATTGTCGTTGCTGAAAAAAATGTTGAATAATCTGACCTGGATCACGAAGAGATTAAATTAGTAACAATTTCTCTGTCATTTGTACAATTAGACAAACAAATGAGGCATAAAAATCCATCGAATAAAATTCAATCACACAATTGGAGCAAGTCGAATTACATTTACACAAAACTTGTATTGTTTCCTTGCGGTGACTTTAGATTTAAAAAACGATGCCGATTCATTATGCATGTAGAAAAGGTGGCAGGGATTGTTAAACGCAGGTTTTCATTCTCAAGACCTTACACAATTCCTACCTTCAGTATTCGGTCTGAAACATTTTGCCATGGCATGCAAGTTTTTTTTAAACAGCAAAGGTGAAGACCAACGTTATAATCTGAAAACTGATGTAATAAACTGCTGCAACTGCACATTTTGTTATTTTGACAAATGCAAGATGAGTATTTTCTTAAATTACATAATCCATTGAACCCCGACAACACAAGCATGTATTGAAGTACTTGATGACAAAAATGCAAACAAAGTTTGACAAAATTCATTGAGAAAGATATGAGATGCGAACAGAAAGGTATTTCTCTATCTATTAAAATGCACAAAATAAATAAAGGGCCATGAATATGCCAAAAATATAATAAAATCACATTGTCCATACAAAATGCATAAGGCCACTAATGAAAATGGTTCAGTGAAAGTTTGGTCGAAATTCCTTGCGAAATGTTGGTGGAGTTGCGCACAGAATAATTTGAGGACGCCCATCATGCCGTCCGCCAGTCCGCCGACAATCGTAGAGAAGGTCGGATATTCTACACAGGGAATACTATAGGAAGTCTTCTTAGCTAGAACTAGAAAAACTATAATGAAACGTGAAATAACTGTTTTATTACCTAATGCATTAGACATTATTTACGAAATCACCAACTTGTCGTTTGTTACATCAGAATCATATAAACGCTTGCAGAAATCAGAATAATATAAACGCTTGCAATCAAAATGATATAAACGCTTGCAGTGGTAACAGACACTGTCGAACTATGACCCCAACTGCAATCTGTCAGTTCAGCCTTGACGGAACGTACTGTTTGTTACCGAACGTTCATTACGGAAACAACCAATATCGACGCAATCAACAGTCAAACTGTTGACCGGTCAACGGTTCGCAGTCTAACTCAAATTACTAATCGAGGCAAATATCCAACCTTATTTGTAAAACAGCAAAAAAAAACATTTATATAATGCGTTGGGTAATAATCATCCATGTAATTTACAAACCCGGCAATCCTATTTGAAGAACATATAAATACAAATCACCTCTTTACTGAACAGGTCGAATTTTTCATCTCTTGAGAATAAAAAAAACAAGATCGACTCGTTCATTGTCCTTAGCATCTAACTAAAGAACGTGCCAATAAAAACAATACTTAGGCCAATGAACTGTGAAACCATCAACCCTAAACCATTACTATAACTATTGAAAAGTTGCTGTAAGTAGTTGGTGTTGATGTGTAGCCATTTGAACGTGCTTGGATAGTTAAAGTGATGTTTTATGTAATGGTAACCTCTGCTGTTTATTAATTTGAAATACATTTCCATTTTCGATTCAATAATACATTTGATTAATGTATAATACAGCTTGTCAAACCATACTGGTAATTGATGTGAAGCTCGGATTTTTCGTTTAATGCAAAAATGTATCTACATTTAATTAACTCATACATTTATTGGCATCCTGTCTCTGAAAACGATAACCAAGCTTTTTTCGGAATAAAAAAGAAATCAACGACGAATAGATAATAGCCGTGTTAGCTATCAAACATGTCCATTTTATCGACGATGCAATATACAGTCAAGCCTGCGAACAAAGGTCACCCCTGGGAAAGGATAAATGTGCCATTTTGATCTAAATAATCAAAGATAATTTATTAAAAGATAACCTTTATTCCCTGGAAGGCCTTTATTTTAAGGTGACCGCTAACACAAGTTTGACTGTACCAATATAATTGTGTTGACAAGACTTACTTTCCAATGAACCGGTTCAATGTAAAATGCATATCTGATAGAATATTGTAGTAACATATATATATATATACATATACTATTATGTTGATCAAAAATGTTTCCAAGTTTGGTGGATACCGTAAATCCATACGAGCGTAGGTGCTTCCACATTCATAGCAAATGTATCTAACCAACATTGAATTTGAGACGTTGACTAAGTGCTTAAGGTTTTTAAAAGTGATTGTAACATTGTCCGATCGAGACTAATAAACATGCTTCATGAAAAACAACTCGAATAAATGTCTTTATTTTTAAATCATATTTCTAAAGATACCACACAAATAGATGCCAATTTTTCTATAGACACCGATAAATTGTACTAAGTTTGATTACCAGATATATACAATGTTATATCAGAATAATAAAAACGAAACAACCATTGAGATGTTTTTAAAATTGTTTGAGTGAATCTCCTTATGAAGTTTCGTTTCATAACTTTAGTGAACACAATACATCGCGTCATGTAGATGAACGTGATATGTGAATTACACCGAAAAAAGTCTTAGAAGCAAATCTACACCCAAGGGCATATAAACATAGTATGACATTCAATCATGAGTATTGATTTTACGAGTTCTTTCGTTTGGTAGGAAGAGACAAATCTCCTGCACAAATACAGATGGTGTCTTTAATTGCATTAGCTCTAGTTTATGCCAATGCTATATCTTGTCGATGCAATATCATCAAAAATTTAAAATGTAATTTGGAAATGTTTTATGAACTTGAAATAATAATCCAACATAAAATGAATTGTGATTTTTACGGAGGATGGATCAGTTAGAGGTTGCAGTGAATTGATTATGAGACTAAAATGGAGAATTGAGCTAACTATGCATCAGATGATTTAGTATCAAAGATAAGACACCACTATTAGATCAGTTTTTCATTTGATACACATTAGATTGTGTATGGTTTCAACATGTATGATGTGTTGTTATCCGAACTTTGACGTCCGAAATTTGTATACCACAAGGTACGAGTGTAATGACTAGTCTTGAAAATTAAGGCGTCTTTGTTGTTTTGTTGGTTTCGGAAAATATGACATTAACCGTACTGTACAAACTTAGTTCAATTCCACAGACAATGCAGAAATGAAGATTCATGAAGATGTTAACACAACTAGTTGGATTAAATTGCCATCTGCATAATGAATCACAGCTTGGGGAAATCAAAATTGGTGATGATATCACTAAACGAACAACATACGTCGACTTGGTCAGTTGACTGACAATTTGCCGGTTTTACGTAATTTTTATCTAACCTTCGTTTTGGAAATGGTAAAAAAATCATCAAAGTCGACTCTTTTTTGCTAGGTAGGGTCGGTTTACCCGTTACCTTTTTCTTGGGCCTTAGTTTTACGTTTTTCTATTTGTTTGTTTGAGTTTTACGCCCCTTTTCAACAGTCAGAGTCATATGAGGCGGACAGTTCACCTAACAATCGTTCATGGAAAGAACCAGTACTAGACTCCCATCCTCTGTAAGCAACCGCCTTCCATATAGTGCAAATTGTAATTTACATTTGCAATATCCCCCAACAAAACACTACAATGTCGTCCACACTAAAAAGTATTCATTAATTAAAAATGGTTAACTGCGTCGCGAAAAGATTAATACCATTATCGATTATATATAAGTTATTAAAAACGATGGAACAGCGAACACTGATCATACATATATTTAATTGGAAATAAATGTACTGTATAGTTATGTTCTTTACTGTAAGATTTACGTTATAAATGAAATACTGATTTTTGAGTATGGAAAAATAGCAGTATAATACTTTTATTACAACGTTATTGATATATTTTGAATTAAGAGAACATACACAAAGCCTTTCCCAACCTAATTATTTGACATAAATATGTCCGTGTATATTTTTTTTGACTTCGCTGTCAAACTAGGACAACACTGGATTAAATTTATTTTCTAATACGATTTCGATTACTTTCTTAATCATTTGTTCGTTTGTAATTTGGACAAACTTGTTGGTTAAGCGGGAAAGAGTATGAGCGGGAGCAGTTGTTGAATGTTTGTTTAAACGTGACTATTTACTCAGTATGTGCAGGAACTTTAGTTCGTATCTATTGATACAATTAACACATTATTGACATTGTCGTGTCTTTCTCATAATTCACACAACGACTGAAATGAAAAGGAAAACAAAGGCATTTTCATCGCTTTGCGCAACCGCCAATATTCTAAGATATCCACCATCAAGTGGTCACGTGATATCTTGTTACTGCTGTAACTGATACAACGCTTGTAAAATTACCGCAAGAATGCTGTATAAAAACATGTAATATGGAATGTTGAGCGCATTATTTATTGTTTTGGCTTAAGCTTTACGTGGATGTTTTAGATGAAAACGCTTGATTTCAATATAAATTATTTTTAATGACCAAAAAAACGGAATGACGTGGTATGTTTCTGTTGTCATTCACTGAAACATTTAGGATATCATAGTGCACGGCATTTGTACGTTATGTTATGCTAAATATCGTGGATATCCGACTTCTAAATAAATGGAGTCTTTGTTATGTTTTAATACAAATTGCAAAATTTCTGGAGGATTTAAAATCATCTAATCCATCAAAGACTCAGTTAAAAGCATGTTAGTCAACTTGATGATATTTGCTAAAATTTTATTAAATAATGTTTGTCCTGTAAAATCTCATGACATCTTATAGTTAAGTTAAAGTCACTATATTTATCACCATACACATGAAACATACTTTAGACACATAACTTAATATTGGTACAAGTATAGAAGTTGCTGCTGTTAGCAGCTAAAAGATAGCGTTGCCCAAAAAGGGAATCGAAGCCGAACGGCAGTAGACTCAAGTAGTGAACTGTGTGAAATTCCGAAATAGATTAGGAAGTGTTTTCTCATGTAAGTCTATGCAAAAGAAATAGGTATCTTCTGGGTGAGGACAATTTTGATCGCAAGGTCAGGATTTATATTATATATTATTTGCATGGGACGTTATGCGATGCTGTATTTATTAAATATGCAAGTTGGTCTTGTAGTTTCTGACAAGAAGATGTTTAGGATGTCATCTTTTAAGTTTTTAATGTTTAGCTCCTGTGACTTCTATATGCATCATGCTGGAAAGAGTTATATAACATTTGTAGAGGTCCACACAAGGAACATACTTGTGAAGTTAGGTCAAAATTCGCACACTGGTTGCAATTTGGGAGTTATAAAAATAGTCCTAAGTAATATACAAATCCTATCAACAAACATCAAAAGGATATGACCATGATTTAAAGTAAAGAATAAACATTGTAAATTGACATAATTTTATATGCCTCCGAAATGTACCTTTGAAATCAAATTGGCATATATATATGTAATTGAACATGCCTGTGCCAAGGAGCAAAACCTGAAAAAGAGCGTAAACTGAAGCAAAACCATAAAGCTATGATTTTCTCCTTGAGATTTTTCTGTATATGAAGGCAAATTTATTGAATGAAATAGAAAGCTACATGACTTTGACCTTTAATATTAGCAATATATTGTTTTATTCCACATAAAAGCATTACCGAATTAATAGCATCAAAGAAGTAAACGAGAACTAGTCTGGACAAACAATACCCAACAATGACCATTTAAGGCCCACAACACTACCAGAAATAATCCAAGCGGATAACCCTGTGTGTTGACTTAATGTATACAAATAAGGGCCCATAACACCGCCAAAAAACCCGAGCCCAAAATACTTATTTTCTTCAACACAAACATAATTCTAATTCCATGTCATTGTATTCCGTAATATGTAATTAACATGTCTTTGTTCAGTCAGCACAATGTAGCCAATGTCAGTAACATTACTAGACGGATTAAAATGAGGAAAATTGAGAACTTGATGAATCCTTCCTAAGCTCATTAAAGTAGATTCCATTAGCCATTTCTAGCTGCATTAAAGATTGCCTTAAAATGCAATTTTAATATAATATCCGGCTTTACATGAGACGACGATTAACTGTATTTATTACAAACGACTGTGGTAATTCCTGGGAACGGATGTGACCGTGACATTGTTTTTTCATAACTGCACCAAATATATGTGATGACAACCATAATTCATAAAGGCAAAGGGCATGGTGTAAAACAAAGCGGTAAAATGTAGTTCACCAAGAAATTTCTAGTATTGCTTAGGGAAGGGGTACAACCTATTTAACAGTAAAATAATCTATTAGACAGTGTACAACCCATTAAAATCAATGTCAATTCGGGACTAGGCAATATATGGATGGGTTTTGAGTGGTCCAAGGTTACAACTGTATAATTTTCAAAACTTTCTAGTAAGCTGTGTTGGTGCTAGACAAAACGGTTAAATATTAACTAAGAAAGATTCCATTTAAAACGTTATAAGCAAGGTCAAGATTGTGTGAAACGGTAAAAATTATTAAACGTCGTACGGACGCACGGACCAACGGACAATGTTAATATACTTCTTAAATGATTTATGGTTAATCACAATGATTTCTCTACATATTTCATTTCCCGAAAGGTACAACAGATAAGTGTGAACACAGTTCCAGGAATTTGACCACTCCATCTTGACAAAGATCATAGCACTACTACTATTGGACAGATTATAGCTAACTTTCGTGACACAAATAATCGCACGCAATCATTCACCTCAGTTTAAATTACACTCAAATGAGTTAATTATACGTAAAACATATGTCATTCTTCTACTAATTGAAATAGTGTCGATGGGACTAAATTCCCAATTCAAAGAGGTAATTTTGAGCGGCGTATGTTAGTCGTAGGAATTGGTTGGTAATGTATGGCAGACCCCAAGTTGGATTTAAGATAACGTATAAGTAAATCCATGATATGCTGCAGTTGAAAAGGCCGCAACTATGCTTAAATGTTTTTTACCCTATTGATATAAGTAAGGTTGATAGCAATACTAAACTCCAAGGACTTTTCTTGATTGACATATCGTTGGCTTTGGATGTCGTTGTGATGGGTTCTGCGGTTTTTGTGTCAAACAACTGAACGTTTGACGTCATATGAGCTATACTATAAGGCATTGCTGTGACTGGATTGGTTGATATACGTACACGTCGTACGTCATGGTGTTAATTGTTATGTTACCGGTTCCTTGTCGTAGGGTAAGTTAGTACTGGTTAGAATACTGTCCAGGAAAACTTGTTGAATAGACCGCCGTATATTTAACTGAAAAATTGTCGAAAACGATGTTATACCCAAATAAATAAATAAACTAAATAAATGTCTTTTCGACACTATCCTTTATGTTACTACATCTATAATCCTGTACTTTTTTATGTGTCTGCTCACTGGGCAATGTGACACAAAATGTTAATATCATTAAATAGTACGGCCTAATTAACATGTGTTATTTGATATCTACCCTAGATAGTTCGATTATTGTTTAGACACATTGTGTGTAAGAGTTGTTGCTTTGTTGAAAAATGAAATGCATGATGAAAATGCATGATGTCTTATACTTTTATTTATCAAATTAGTTATATACCGTCTCATTACTGTAACATCTATTTACAATTAACTATTTACTAATCTTTTGTTATCAAGTAACCCATCTAAAACTTCAAAATTGCAGTCATGAAGACAGCTTAATTTATTATTCTTAAGGAATAATGAAGTAAATCAATATAAATTGTTCTATGGCTTAAATTTATACGTACTCCCTTCCATTTAATTGATTTGCCAGCATCATTATTTAAAGAACCGACTGCACATCTTAGCAAACAAAGTAGTCCACGATGAGACAATATTTATCAGAGAAAAGGGATTTTTAAGAAGAAAGAATACACTTTTAATTTGTTAAAAAACAAGATCGCGAACCTCGAATCTTAGTAATGACGATTATTCATACTCGATTTTTCAATTTGATTCGTGATTACCCGAGTACTCGGATACTGGCCCAACCCTACTCTTGTATTATGTTTACCTTGTGTTGTTCGGTTGTACTGCTCTGCTTGAAGGCTGGTGATAGTTTGTCGTACATGTTAGGGACTACTAACGGGAGACATACTGGTTGATTATGTTTCCACTGTTGTTCAATTCATTGATGTTGTAGATAGGATGAATGAAAACTTCATCCGAAACACCCGTTATTCAATAAAATGTCTTGATTTAGGGACTGAATCGATTGTTTTTTCCACCAGTTTTGTTTCGAAGACACGTGACTCCTCACACTGACAATGGATCGCCAACAGAAGTATATTGTTTATCACCAATTCTGTAAAAAAGGATGTACTCTTACAATAAAGTTCATGAAATGACTGACTTAATCAACATCCGTTATATATCAAATGCAATTTCCCGTTGAACATTTGCATATTTATCCCTCCCGATTGTACGATCAACCAAATTAATTGAGACCAAAGAAAAGAGGTTTCATTTGACTGTTCTGAAAAAAAAATCTTATTGTTGTTTCGTATAAAATCCCATTTGTTGTCTTACGTCTTAATCTGTTTTATATTACCATATGAAATATAGTCTGACTCACGACTATAACGGTCCGTTTACCTAACGCATTCCATGAAAAATCGCAGGAGAAACTTACGATTCAAATAAAATGTTCTAGCTATTTGAATTTTTGATGGAATATTAAAATCTGGTTTATTGGTACAATTGACCAGAATGAATTGTCATGCTAGTATCACTTTAACGAATGTGTTCATTGATCATATTTTTCGAGTTTGTTTGTGTGGTACAATAAAGTAAACATTAAAAACTTGATTCCCAGTCGAATATCTTTAGTGATTGAAGAATGCAGGAGTTCTTTATTTCTATCAAATACATAATGAGTATATACGTATGTCACGAAATGCATAAATGATGCAAAATATTATTTCACTCATGGTGAAGTACTGGCTTCATTGACACTGGCAGTTGTCCCTCGAAGTTTCGGTTCATTAACAGAAATACATTTCTAACACAACATCTGCTGGGTTTGTTTGTTTTTTGGCGTATTCGGATCATTGGGGATCGTTATCGTTGAAGTTGACAATATAGATAAATAAACACTTCATGTTGTCTACATTTCATTTTAGTCAAATAACAAAAAGCAAAATTCTTGCGCACGCGCCTATTTAACTCGTCTGATTAATAAAATAATACAACAACTGAAACAAGCCGGTGACATCCTGATACAGATGTACAAACTAGTTTTGTCAAGTAATGGGGAGGGGCGATGTCGAGTCTGTATGTGACATGAGCCATTTAAAGATTAACGCAAATTAAGTATGCGTAGTATAAACAAGACAGGATATCCTGACCGGATGTTGACCAGCACGGAACAATAATGATGAACAAGCAAATAACAAAAGATTTATTGCGCTGTAAATGACAGTATATACGTCATTTGAATTGCCCAATGAAAATGAGTTCTGGCTTAAGCAACTGGCAAATTCCATACACAGGGAGAAGGATGGTACAATAAATTAAGTTTATTTTCAGCGAAACGATAACTAGAATTATTGACTATAATTATGTACCCAATTGTAATAAAAATAGTCAAATTTGATCAATGGGTTAAATGTAAGGTTATCTTTGGGTAAAGGGATTGTATAACATTTTTGTCAAATATACTCCGTGTGACTGATATTGGTAATTTAGTGATCCAGATCTTCAATTGTCTGCTTGCTCGTCTGAATTGCTCGTCATTTTGTTTCTGGTTAACATATGGTTTATCCTCTTAACTTGAAAAACCAAAGCTCTGAAGGTTCCGCTATTGTTCGGAACTACAAAATAGTCAAAAGTTGAATTTCTTTTTGAGTGAGGTATTTGGCTGGGTTTTGGAAACCGAACGATAGTTCGCGAATGAATTTTGATGCAGACCAAAATACTACGATGCATTACCTATCCCTTCGTATACATGACTTATATCTCATACATGAAGACATGCTCGAAGAAAAAGTAACACGTTAAAAGCATTGAATTAATCGATTATAACTTCCCGATGAACCACTGTTTTGAATATCTGGTTGACTCACATTTATCATCGCATCGTCCATAAATTCAATGATGACCTCTATTTGTTTACAATAGAAGCTAGGAACCAGACTAAATTAGCCTTAGCGTTTTCATATGGCTTCTGTTCTCAGAGATAAGTATGTTTGTCAAGTGTGAATAACGGCTAACTTTTGAACAATAAGTCTGTTATAAAGCTCCGTTGCCGTACATAAAAATACGTACACATATGGCAAGTCCTGAAAATCTGGTACACATGAATTCCAACTCCAACTCTTGTGTGGCAGGAGTTGGCAAGAACAGAAAAGTGTGTCATTGCAAAGTAACTTAGAAACTATAATTATTTAGGAATTATCTTTACCAGTGATTTTCTATACCAAACTTTAGAATGTTCTAAAGTATGAAGGGAAACAAGTTTAGAACGTTCTAAAGTTTTGGACAGCGTCTCCTAGAGCATTCTATTAATTTCTATCCGAAACTTTAGAATGTTCTGAAGTGTGACGATAGAAAAGTTTATAACGTTCTAAAGTTTTGAACAGCGTCTCCTAGAGCATTCTATTAATTTCTATCCGAAACTTTAGAATGTTCTAAAGTGTGACGATAGAAAAGTTTAGAACGTTCTAAAGTTTTGGGCAGAATCTTTTAGAGCATTCTATTATTTTCTATCCCAAACTTTGGAATGTTCTAAAGTGTGACGATAGAAAAGTTTACAACGTTCTAAAGTTTTTGGCAGAATCTTTTAGAGCATTTTAATATTTTCGCTCCAAAACTTTAGAATGTTCTTAAGTGGGACGATAGAAAAGTTTAGAACGTTCTAAAGTTTTGGGCAGAATCTTTTAGAGCATTCTATTATTTTCTATCCCAAACTTTGGAATGTTCTAAAGTGTGACGATAGAAAAGTTTAGAACGTTCTAAAGTTTTTGGCAGAATCTTTTAGAGCATTTTATTATTTTCGCTCCAAAACTTTAGAATGTTCTGAAGTATGAAGGGAAAAAAGTTTAGAACGTTCTAAAGTTTTGAGAAGCATTATTTGTATTATGGTGTTATATTTGCTGTAAATGTACGTAAAATTATTGTAAAATAAAGAGTAAATGAAAAATCTTTAGCAATATTGGTCTTTTATTTCGTTTATTTTTGGCTATCTTTCTATTGAAAAGTAGCAAAAACCGGGGGTAAAATTGGGAGTTGAGTATAAAATCCCTTTTTAAAATATAACGAGTTAACAATATATGCCTACTACCACAATCACAGGTTTACAGTAACTGATCGTAGAGTATATCACAAAAATAAGATCTTCTAAAAAAATTAAGCCTAGAAATTCTCCAGTTATTCAAAAATTATTAATTGTTGTCGGCAAGCCCCTTCGATTCTTCATATCTAACGTACTTTAAATATGATAAAACAAGATATATAATTATGCATTACATTTAGATATCGCAAATGTACTTGTTGTCTCAATTTGCAAAAAATAAAGAAGAATTTCAGAATAAGACCGCCTACAATCTTATTCATTACCACTCAAAAGCCTTAAAAAGAAATCACAAAAGGCTTATCAAATTTAAGGAGAGTACCAAACATGTGTCACCGCGTTCTCACGTTGCCTAATGCCTCGTGATTAAGGTCGCTGACTTCAATACACATGCAGTAGCCTCTCACTTATAGAGCCCCGATACCGACCATGTCTCTTTATATGAGAAAGTAGGCAGTTGCTCACGGAGGATGGGAGTCTAGTCCTGGTTCTTCCAAGGAACGATGGTTAGGTGAACTGTCCGCCTCATATGACTCTGACTGTTGAAAAGGGGCGTAAAACTCGATATAAACAAAAGAAACAAACTACCATTCGGGGGTAAAAATTGTTTTCCATTTCTTTAGGAACGTCTAACATGTTACAAGACAAACATATAACAAAAAATTGAATGTCATTCTTGCCATGTCAACTTTAATGTTACAAGTACAATGTATCTGATATAGAATTTCACAATTAACAAAAAAATAGTAGTACGAACATCCTTGCCTTTCAATAAAGACTTAATTAGCGTTCTCGTATTCATGTATTCATAATTCTACCAGTAATGTTTGCTGCAGAAGAGAAATCATATTTGAGCCCTGGATAAAAAAAGATCATTCAGACAGACACATTGGGCATCAATAATAATCTATCAACTTGTTGGCCTCCAAATATATGTCGTACAAAGTTAATACATACCCTTGACACAAGACAACAATCACACTTGTCCATCACCTTGTTAAAACCTAGTCGAAGGGGCTTTGACGATGATACGTTTGCATTGCAGTTCATCGTCAAAGCCGCTTGTTCTTTAAAAGCTAACAGGTAAACGACTCAATCTGAGTCGCGTTTGTTTTCCTATTTAACGCACAAATTTCCGTAAAACTTGTGTACAATTCGATGAAATATAGTATACTTCAAGAGACGAAAGGTATCAAATATTTTGCCGATGTTTCATACTACCCATAATTTCAAAATTTTCCTCGTAAATGCTTTGGATTAAGTCCGTAGCATTCCGGAAAGCATGTAAATTGATCCGATTCAATAGACGCATGAACAAGCGACTTAAGCTGCTGACTTTGTAAGAGGACAATTCCATAACTAAAATGGTCAACAAGACGAAATAAAAAAGACCAATTTAGTTATGGGACCCAGAACTAGTTAAAACCATATGTTGATATGTTACAGCCCACTGACGGTTTGCTTACAAATTAGTCAGGTCTGTAGTTTTAGTAATCTAACATTCAGACAATCGTATTAACTGTGAATTTACTGCGTTATCCACATGTGGTTAATTTCATCGTCGACTTTCGAACGTTGTACATAAGTTGATAAAATGTACGCTTGTTGTTACGTGAAACATTATGGTTAATAACTAGTCGCACGTTTCGTGTAGGTTAATCAAAAACATGTATACTCAGCCTATTTTGATAATGAATGTACAAATGTACTACAGTATACAGGAAATTCTAGAAAACAAAAAGCCCCACTTCCCCAAAATATAATCAGTCCTAACCTACATAGAAACATGCGAAAATGGTGTACAAAATATTATATCCTCGACGGTTATTGTCTTTGAACGGTCTACTGCAGGGTTTTGAACGGGTACAAAGAAGAACATAACAGTCAGTACAATCAAAATTAAACATAATATACAACAAGTTTATTGTTCCAGTTTTCTTTGTTGTTGTTGTTGTTGTTGCTGCTGTTGATGTTGTTGCTGCTGCTGCTGTTGTTGCTGTTGTTGTTGTTGTTGTTGTTGTTGTTGTTATCACTGTGGTTTAACGTTGCAGCAACAGGCAAGATAATTTTGGGATTTTTTTCAATTTAACAATGGAGGTATACCAAAGGCATACATTCAGGTGAGTCACCGACCTTCCGTTAGCTAAGCTGGGCAGCTTATTCACATGACTGAAATTTGTCTTGTCTCTAGTGGGATTCTAAGTGACACAGTGAGGAGCTAGTGTAACAAGTCAGAGACTATAACAACTTGACCATGGTGGTCAAACTATAACATTAGAACCAAGTACATTGCAATTACACCGTATGAAATACTAACGAGCTCATTGTTAGTGTTTATTATTCCATAAATAATAACAATACAAACAAAAATAATCCAGAAGTTCTGCTTTTGAACAGCAGTGTAACGTAAAACATACAATCCAATTTGCCTTATAATAGGCGCATCTTCATTATATTATGACTTTTTGTATCTATCATTCGTAAAATACAATATTGCGTGTATTATTTTATTGTAAAGCGTGGCGTTACGGCCGCAATGTTGTACATAGGCCTAGTTGAGATCTTTTATTGAGGCGAAATAAGAAACGAATTGACTAGATCACGTCAGTAAATCGTAAATATGTAAATACGCATTTTTATAAAGATGAAGTTACCCAATTTATTAGTTTGTGTTAATAAAAGAGAAATGGAAACCTAAAAAAACGTCACAAGAGTACATTTTGAAACAACATCGTGTTTTAACGAGATAAGAGAACTTGGGTAAGAGGGTTATCTACAATAAATCTTTATGTTGTTTACTACTTGTAGTATTATTCGTTGCTATTATTTGAATCACAGTTTCCACCAACCATCATATTCAACAGCATCACGTCTCTGGTTCATATGTTTGGATAGACACAACAAACAACAGTGTATGTGTACATGTCATTTAATATAAATGACGAGATCAATATAATATAGTAAACAAAACATTTCTATCCATACATTGGTGGGGTACAACCGCCAATGACGAGATCAATATAATATAGTAAACAAAACATTTCTATCCATACATAGGTGGGGTAAAACCACCGCCAATCAATATAATATAGTAAACAAAACATTTCTATCCATACATAGGTGGGGTACAACCACCGCCAATCAATATAATATAGTAAACAAAACATTTCTATCCATACATAGGTGGGGTACAACCACCGCCAATCAATATAATATAGTAAACAAAACATTTCTATCCATACATAGGTGGGGTACAACCACCGCCAATCAATATAATATAGTAAACAAAACATTTCTATCCATACATAGGTGGGGTACAACCACCGCCAATCAATATAATATAGTAAACAAAACATTTCTATCCATACATAGGTGGGGTACAACCGCCAATGACGAGATCAATATAATATAGTAAACAAAACATTTCTATCCATACATAGGTGGGGTACAACCGCCACAATAAAACAGTACAAATACAATAATATATTCAAAACTATTGTACAAAGGGTAGTGGATGGGGAAAAGGGAGGAATATTTTAGATTTGAACGTTTATAGCAACTATGTCAAAGTATTGACGCGGGAATTAATTAAAGGGCATTGTGATTTTATCAAATTCGCGACGAAAATCGTAAAGAAATTGGGGGTCACTGATCTCGTTTTTTAGTTATCTGCCCTTGAATATGATATTCTTTGCTTATTTCTGTTTCGCTTAAAATGTTTCTGTTATCATGCAAAGTTTAAAAAAATACATTGTTTCAGTTTTCAGCATTATACATTTGTAATTTTTAAAAAATATATATATTGTCACATGCTATGGTGTGCATGTGGTGCAATGTGTAAACGTTTGTTTGGCTGCTGTGGTGACCTTTTATACATATTTGTTTGTTGTAAACCATTTGGGCAATAGCGAAGATTGATTGTAGATATCAACCCACGTACTGTCTGCTAAAATGTTGTATTGCCTATTTCGTTTATCACTGAAAATGTGCTAATTGCCCAGACGTATGCTGGAATTTAAGGGAATCAGTTTTAATTACAGACATAGTTCACTGGTATGTGCAACAAAATAGTTTCAATATAGTTTTAAATGGTACTTAATAATGGCTTACCAAAGGTTACGAGTAGTAAAGAAATCTGTATCATCTTTAAGAAGCTACTTTGGTAATCATCTTACGGTGAGGTAAAGTTTAATGATCAGATAAAGCGCGTTATCTTAATAATGGATAAAACATTTAGCAATCATGTATCGTAGAAATTGCTAATAAAGTCTTCCGTTATTGAAAACTGAAGTATATCTTATCAGACTATACAATTGGACAAAACCGCAAACAAATGACGAATTAATTCGCTCTACCAAGAGGAAGATAAGTGGGAATACAATTAAAAAGGGAACACAGTTCAAAGCAAACTGGAATGTCGGGCTCAGTGAAATCTGAATAAAAAGGTTTTTTTTTCAAAATTATAGAAAAAAGAGTGCAAGATGTCTTGAAAAAGGCGGCTCACGCAGAAACGTTGGCAATAAAATTCTTAAGATTACATGTGTTTTGTTGGTGAATTCACATTCATTCGTTTATGAATATGGCAGTGTTTGGTGTTTTGTAAGGTTTGCAAGCAATAGAAACGTTTGCTGGCTAAAATACCATCACTGTGAATCTAAGACAAAACTAAGTCTACGCGACATGGTGCTATGGTATTTATCACATAGCATTATCACGAACCATTCAATAAAGTTCCTGTCGGTGGTATTGGAAACATTTTCCCCGCAGTTGAAATGGTGCTTTGATATATCTACCCACTACATAATATTATACGAACCGTTCATCTAAGAAAGTTTCTGCCAATGCCATTGAAAACTAACTCTCTTATTGAAAGCACATAGATGTAAACGTCTTTACCACTGGTAAAGATTTGACGCGAGATATATACCAATGCTTAAGTTTATTTTAGTTTAAATTACCCATCTGGTTAGCTCAATGAAATAAGTACATGGTTATATTTGCTTTGGATTTCTTCAACATCTAATCCGTTAACGTGGTAAGGTAGGCACCTGCTTACGAAATGAATTGGTTTAGTTCATTACAAGGAGGTAACACTAGAACGCAGATTAAGCAAACTTCTCCTGTGTCCAGATTCAATACTGATGTAAAACGGCGTTGAACCAATTGAAATAAACCAAACATAACAACAAATGACTCAAGTCCTAAAATGTTACTGATAACTGTGATATTCACAGAACAACAGAACAGTCGTTATCAATGTATGATAAAATGAACATGAGTTGGGGGTTAAATTTAATAACAATAAGTTTCTCAATATCATTTAGTCTTAAACAATTTTGCATCGAAAATTCCGATTGTAAACTGTTTAACAGAATAAAACAGTAAGTCGTAGAAAGACTTCCGCTCCATTAACTACTTATTATGTATACACGAAATACAATAATGTTGTATAATGAGATAAAAGGGTTTAGGAGGCGAAGTCAATGTTTCGATTGTGATATTCTACGCATTAATACCAATAATGAGTACTTGAACAAAAATAAATACATTGACATTCCATTTACCAAGGAGGAAAAAAGTACTTAAGCTTCAGCATCATACAATATTTTCGGTCTATCCTCTTAGAATTGAAGACCCCTCATATTCAACTCCTTTTTGTTCTATCACACATCTGAGTTCTGAAACTATGTTTGATCCTAACAGGCTGTTTGTTAACGCAGTAAAACGCAATTCATGTAAACACTTGTCCATTGTCAATAAACAACGTCTATAATATTTATTCTAGAATTACGATGAAAATAAAGAAATCGTTCAAAATAGAATCAGCACAAAACGCAAAACAGTAAAAAACACATTTATTTATCACATATTCGTATCTTGTCAATAAATTAGATTAAAAAGCAATAAGAATAAACATTTTCAGGCTCGAATTATATTACTAGAAAGCCAAGTCAAGCAACGAGAAGTCACGGCTGTTTTTGTCATGCTCGTTATTAAGGACTGAGTTCATGTTCCGCTTTTGTATGGTGTTATGTGTTGAACATACCAAATGTCACCACATTCACTACAAACAAGTCACTAAAATAAAGGCGTCTTATCAGGGGTCAATCTAGTTTCTAAAATCATGGGACAGGTAATGGGCCTCTCTGATCGAGTGGTTATTGACATTGACTAGTTAATTATCTCTAGCGCACAGACACCGTCAGTCTGTACACACAACCTAAGACCAGAAATAAAATCAGACATGACATCTGTTCAGCTAATTTAAGTCTACCCAAGTTTACGCCCAGGGTCTTCATGTTCATTCACTGTTCAAACTAGAAATAAATACCAACTGACCATGGCCCTTTGTGGGACGTTAAACCACAGAAGAAATAAGATGACGTGTTAGGACCTTTAAATAAAGCAATTTGAAAAGAAACAATGACAGGCAACTATGCGACTTGCAAAGCGTATTTATAAACGTATAAAGTATTGAA
The DNA here is from genome assembly GCA_964023205.1 of Lutraria lutraria. Lineage (NCBI taxonomy): Eukaryota > Metazoa > Mollusca > Bivalvia > Venerida > Mactridae > Lutraria > Lutraria lutraria. The sequence goes on from OZ026846.1 coordinate 18,282,168, forward strand.
CTTATATTTTCAAAGCTTTTGTTTTGTTCAGAACACTGCAGACAAATCCAATTGTAATCCAAGTGCTATCTATTTTTTGCTTAGTACTCGATTTATTTGTACAAAGGGAGACAACAGAAATTGTTAATGGAGAAGGGTTTGGTACACACAGTTGGGTTTCCTCCTTTGGTTTGTTTAAGAAAATGCTTCCGTTGTGGAGAATCATGTGACTCGGTATTTCTATCAATTAAGCGCTGTTCTGGTGTATCCTGCCATATTCCTACTGACTTCCAACTTTATCTGAAATACATGTATGTATGTTGCATCGTAGAGAACACTGGCCAGGGTAATTTCTACTAGTCGAAATGCAACTAGTTTACTAGTTGGAAACCATTCGACGAATTCGTGAAATCAGATACAATTCGTCGAATGGTTTCCAACTAGTAAACTAGTTGCATTTCGACTAGTAGAAATTACAGTTTCCGAGAACACACGGGAAGTTCGATTACATTTTGGGGCTTTTGTTCTTAGTCAAAATAAACTATTCGGCTTATTGTTACTTATTTCTCTTATTTTTGATATTTCAGAAAAAAATGTTGTTGATTAAATACACTCAATTCAACATTGACGTCTGAAAATCATAAAAATCAAAAACGAATTTGCAGTTGTTGTAAGTTTTGTTGGTAACAACGCTACTACAATATTGCAGTACAGTAAAATTAGAGCTAACTTACAAATACATTTTATATAATTATATCAACTACTTGACTAACATCAATTGAGATTATATTCAGCTGCATATACTCGTACCAATAAGAACGTACGCGTATTGCAGTGTATAAGCACCTTAATAAAATGCTTGCAGATTTAGTACATGTTGATTTTACTGTGGTTAGAGTCACTACAAAGTTTTCAGACACCTGTGCCTTTTTCTTCATTATTGCCATGGAGAATCTTATTTCGCTCTAGTGTTCGAAATACTGGCACTATTGAGACATTGGTATGTGCAGACTGAAATAAAACAATCTATCTTATTAGTATAAGCAATTGACAGTTGATGTTTTTCAACATGCTTTTTCTGTCAATTCCATCTGTGGTAGCCAACATTTACTAACCTCCTCTCTCAGCTACGCCAGTTTGAAATCGAATGTAACTCATTTGATTACAATTTGTGCTATTTACCAATATATATTTTCAGAAGAACAGACATGGCAAATCTGTAGGCGGTACATTAGGTAAATTGATAACCTGAAATGTTCCTCTTTATCTGCATTAGGCAGAAACGCTGCAAAAATGCCAGGAAAACAAGATCAATACATTAACCAATGTCTCTTTTGTGTTCAACTAAATGCCTGTAAGTGTTTTAGGAAATGTACAAGACTCAATATAAAACTATTTCTGCAAGTATAGTTTTACATTCTCTTTTAAAAGTACGCACGCTGCTGTCTCTGAAAGGCTCAAAATTAAAAGATAGATAAACGCATTCTGATGAACCAGAATGGATCCTGCTTTGAGTATCTTTGTAAACATGTGATTGCGATACCTTAGAATATTGTTTTTTGGAAGGCAAACTTTCTCCAACTAACAACATTTTTGTATTTTGGTTTTCAAGAATAGAAATAGTTCTAAACTCTGGCTTTGTCACATGAGTGACAAATATTCCCATACGCCGCTTTAACACAGAATGTTTAAAATCTGAGGTAAAAAGGTCTTTCAGAAATTTATTTCTTTTGAGAGACAGTTTTACCTTTGGTATTACGCATGACACACCGTCACATGTTGGTGAACACTTCTGCCTAGTATTTTCGAAATCCATCCATATATTATGACATTTGGCATTGTTATTTGATCTAATATAACTTTTTTCTAAACATAGTTGTAAAGTAAATTATATTTGGAAATTAGGAAAAGGAATTCTTCATCCGTAAACTTTGCCACTCTACCTAGATTAACTAGTCATACAAAATGTGTACACAGGTTTTAAATGCATCTAATTTTATACTTCCAATACAGAGTAGTAACAATAAGAAATGAAGAGAGAAGCTTGAATGACAATTGGCATTTTTATAAAGAATTGAATGAAATGTGTCTGAGCAAATGCTTCTAAATGTATAACATTTTCATGTTGAGTCTAAATATTTTATTTTGTTCAAATAAATAAAAACATATTTTCGTCTGCATAAAGGCTTTCTAATGGCACGTTTTAAAAATGAATGAAACCTCTATTTTTATTTCTATAGACAACTAATGTATCTTCAGCACCGTATCTAAAGCTTCCGACCCCTTAGATATGTTAAATAAAATTGTAGCTGAACAAAATCAAACGTCATTCATATTTAGCATTACTTATTAATACATGTATAATGACGTCTTTTTTCAATTCACTATAAACGTTTATTTACGCGTCTGAGTATAAGTGTTGCAGAATTACATTTTGTATTTCAAAAGTTTTATGTTTGTTCTTTGTTGCAAATTTTTCAAATGTTTCGTTTTTACATGACGTACCATTGTTTAACTATTAAATTATTTAAATATTTTTGTATGATCTAATGATACCATATACCAAAATGTTTTTGTTTGAGTGGATGTTTTGTATGGACAGACATGAAATTGAGGCACTTGAATTTACGAAAATCTCCGACCCAAATATTTTCGGCGATTTTGATTTAGAAAAAAACAATTTATTCAAGTAACGTTGTTCGATTTTGGACTAGGGCACTAGGGACATTCGGTTTATGGGAATGCATAAACTACTTCATGGGGAAAATGTTCAATAAGCACCAACCATCTGTGATCAGAATTGAAAACAAGATAGCTGAAATACCCTTCTCTACATAAAAAGTCAAATGCATTAAAATAAGTGATCTTTATACGTTTCTTAGTAAAACATGTATATGAATAGCAGTGTTTTGAACAGAACAAATCAATATAATAATAATTATTTATATGCATATTGTAAAACTACGGCTTTCATGAAAATGAATAGAACTAAATACAATATATAGTAACATGTATCTGGCATTACACCGAACAGCAAATGTTTCTGAAGTATCATCAGAGAGAGGAAAGTACGATGCTACTTCATTTTAATACACTAGTGCTATTAAATGATGGGCGACAGAGTATCAACTAGGCACTATAAAAGCATTACTATTATATGTCACAATTTCTAGCACAAAGAGAACAGCGCTAAATACATTTCTCAAAAGCCCATATTGTTTTGCACAATCGCACTTTGCAAATGGTCAACAAAACCATGCATTGCATCCGGAACAGTTTGGGCAATCACACCCTAAACTAGCATTGGTCAGGTAGTATCGTGTTATCAGAAAGATGCTTTGGACACTGGTTACACTTGTACACAAAAACGTTACATGGAACATACTCACTTTGACATTTTTGTTAACCACACTTTTTGTATTATTTGTATAACTGTAAATGTAATGAAAACACTATACAAATATATTTTTTACCCTAGTCCATCAGTACTTTTAGCACTTCGATTATTATTGCTCGACAAACTCGATTGCCACTCATGCCGTATGACTGAAAAGAATCGTTAAGTCACGCTGTCACAAATCCTATTCATTTCCAACGTTTTACCGATTCAGAATATTAGATATGTCATTCTTTTGAACACTGTAATGCCATGACAAGGGCTTTAAATGAAGATTCTTGTTCAACAAGGTAATCAAGCCGAGCTAAAGCATGTACGTATTTTGTGGGCGTTACAAACGTTATACTGTCTGTCGAATAGGAGTCCGATGATTAGACAGTAAGAGCTAATAGTATGACGGATTCTATCGCTCATTGGCTTGTTACAATACATTGTTAAACGGTTAAACATCCGATCAGCATATATCATATATTTAACAGCGCTTCATAATTACTTTGTGCGCTTAGAAGTTAAATTACCTTCATTTTCTTTTATCAGACAGTGCTTTCAATTTATAAAATGGAAATGGTTATTCAAATGTTATTAGCGGTTGGAATATTTTATATTCACGTTGCTACTGGAGACTACAGTACAATGTACTATAAGTTCGTTTCTACACCAAAGTTACTGTCAGTAAATGAGACAATAATTGTGAAAACTATACCAAATGTCTCTATAATAGCATGTTCATTGTTGTGTATGAAATTGGCTAGTGTTTCCTGGTATTACATTCAAAATGAAAATTCATGTTACTGCAATGACAAACTCGATACAAGCATAAATATGATTGAAGCCAACAAAGAAGTAATTGGTGATGTTCTTTATTGATATGTAAACTCATTTGTTCACGTAAGTCATATTTGTTTTGCTTCTAGCAAGGATCGCGCTTGAATCTGAAAATGCTATTTGAAGAAATATCTATTTTATCAGCAAAACAATAAGTTGAAAATTCTATATTCTAGATCTTTCTTGTCCAGGTTGTTTTTTAAATGTTTTCGCAGTCGAACGATTTGCATCTGCCCTAAGCAAGACTAGAGTTAGATTCTGCGCCATCATAATCGTCAGAGAGACTGTTGTCTATACTACAGAACATTACTAATGAATACAATATGTTTCAGTCCGCTGACGATTGCCTGCATTGGCTACAACTGGGATACTCTGAAGATGGAGAATATAAGATCCGTCTGTCAAATGAATCGCTTATAAATGTATGGTGTAACCAAACTGGCGGTGGGTGGACGGTATTTCAGCGTAGACAAGATGGATCTAAAGACTTCTTTAGAACATGGGCAGAATATGTGAATGGGTTTGGAGATGCTACTGGTGAATATTGGCTTGGACTAGAGGCAATACATCTCCTCACACAAAGTCCAACATCTATGCTAATTGAGATGGAAACATTCGGAGATGTTGACCCTATAAATGCTTATGCTTTATATTCAGGATTTTCCTTAACCCAAGGGACTGACGGATACAGATTATTGTTCAGCTCGTTTGATGGAAACTGTGGTGACAGTCTACTAGTCAGTCGAAATCAACCGTTTTCTACATATGACAACGACAACGATAATTTACCTGATCATAATTGTGCCGAGCATTATACGGGTGCTTGGTGGTACAATCAATGCCTAAGCAGTAACTTAAATGGATATTACCATCATGGAAATCTGGACAGTTATAATGGTATCCTCTGGGGTAGATGCTGGGGATTGCTGTATTCATTAAAATCAAGTACAATGAAAATACGAAGAAATAATATACCGTAGGCCTGGTTATATCCTCATCAAAAATAGATAAGGATGGTAGTAGATCTTTTTTTTAGTTCTCTTGAAAGCGCCCGGATAGGTAAATAAAGTGAGAAAATGGATGAACTGTTCCCCGTGACTTATTAAAAGTCTAGGGTCGCGGAGAAAAATTCGGGTAACAAGAAACAAATATTTTTACACCTTAATAAGAAAAGGCTTTTATAATGAAATAAACAAGAAAAACACATTTCCCATATATAACCTGCCCCCCCCCCCCCCCCCCAAAAGCCTACCCCTTAATAAGAAAAGGCTTTTATAATGAAATAAACAAGAAAAACACATTTCCCATATATAACCTGCCCCCCCCCCCCCCCCAAAAAGCCTACCAACACATATAAGCGTACAAAATATTGGGGACAAAACTTGAGTGATATAACATTAGAAAGGTCTACAGTAAAGTAAATGAAGGTTTAAACAGGTTTGGTGGGAAATATAATGCAAAACGTACACGAACAAACTAGATAAACAGCAATATTAGCAATAAACATATAAATTGACTGTTCCAACTCAGAACAGAACTATTATAGCGAACAAAAGGCAAATCCTGATCATCACTGGAGTGTGTATATTTTTTGTATTTTGCTGTCTTTGTGTTTTCTTCGTCTTTGTCACTGTTTGCAGGTTTTTTTTTGTACAGTAGCATGGTGTTTGTTTTGGTTGTATGAATTTATCATACGTTTCATGTGCGTACTTGATATAATTTTCTGTATACTGTTTTATTATACACAAACAGTGTATTTGCATGTACATTATTTGGTTGTAACAGTAAGTTTTACATTATGTAATAGGAGGAGGAAAATAATGTACCCGTTGCGGGGCTCGAACCCGCGACCTCTTGCTTGCAAGTCAGATGCTCTACCAACTGAGCTAATCGGGCTATTATATATATAATTATACTGTAAGTCTGCTATCTACCAAATGAAAATAATGGATTACCTCTTTTTGTGTCATCCTTGGATGTTGTTGACGTGGTTTACTTCTTTTATTTATTTAACCTTAAAGGTTTTTGTTATAATTAAAATATTTGATATTTCTATTTAATACTGTAACAATATTTTTAGATTTATATACATGTACGCTTCTATAGAATTTCATTTTATGTGTCAATCCCATGTATGTGATACCTGTACCATGTTATAATATGCTTTTTACACTGAAATAAATAATTAAAAAAATAAGTGTATTTATTCATTTATTTTCATTTTAGCAACATGAAATAAATTATACTGAGTCTGAATTCCATATTATGGTGGTCTACCTTTTTCAAAAGACAATTGAAAAAGATAAGAGAGAAGTGTTACATACTAAAGTGTGCACACTTAGTGAATTTGTGGGTACGTGCATTCAAAAATGAATCTTTGTTTCAAGATATATAAATAGAACTGCTTAATATATAATGTATTTATTTGAATAATATTTTATACGGATATAAAGTAACGTTGTGAAGTAGTGTTCATCTCACAGACTTGGTGATTTGTTGTTGTTTTTTAAATAAAAATATTAGCCGAAACAAACATAACATGACAAAACACATTGACAGACGATTTAAACAAACAACTAGACTAAAATCTATATATCTAATAGAGAAGTTCGATTCCTTTGTGTGGCCACAACTTGGAGTGATTATTTTATACTTTAACCTAATAAGTGATACGAATGATGAACTATTTGTCTTAACGAATGTTTATTAGATTTGCACAAATCAAATCAATTATCCGGTTACTACAGTAAAACTTTGTGAGTGCTATCACCTAACTGTAGTGTTTTATTTACAAGTGGTATATTCTGATTTAGTTACTTGTTTTAACGCGTGATAATGATATTTTTGCAACTGGTTTATTACAATCTACTAAATAAGGTATACTAAGTTTGCTGAAAATTACTGTATCTTCGAGGCGCTTTTAATTGAGAAATTGCCCTGCGAAACAAACCCAATGGACATTTGTTATTTTGATTTTTCATACGTATAGCATTTTTTTATATGAACAATACAATGAATATTGTATTAGTTGGGAAATAGATTTCCTGAACCCAATATATTGCAATAACTATGTAAATTGCCACGCGACACGTAAGTAAATTCGACGTTAATCAAATTAAAAATTCATTTGAATGTTAATATTTCATGTAATGCATTGACTTATAGGCAGACTAGAAGTTGTATTTTATTGGAGTTTTACATGAATGTAGCAAACGCATTTTTGTCAACTTCATCAAATTTTGTGGCCTTAGAGTTGGGTCGCTCAATCTACAGATCTCCACATATTCGTATTCATCATTACAAGCTATTTTACTTCATAGTGGCATTGAAAGAAAACGTCAATTTGAAAAATATCCAATGACATTCGTAGGTCAAATATAATGTGCCCTTTGAAAGTTCATATGCGGTTAAAAGAATTGTAGATGGAGCAAACCTTCACTTAGACGACAATGTAAACCTATTTTCCATTACAGCACGGTATTTAATTAAAAGACATGGTTGGAATTGTGTGTACATATCGAGTTGAAGAGATGGGACATTTTAAGTTTTTGATATAATTTTATTTACAATGGTTTTATGATATGTATTATTATCTATTATTCTGTGTAAGCCTCCATGAAAGTATTCCAAGGAAGATATTCCATTTGCATAAACAAGATAACGTGGTATGAAAAGGAAATGGAAAGTTGGTTGTGGTAACAATGTAGAGAAAGGGTTTGGAAACTGACTCCAACACACAAGACTAAAAGACAGATCAAACACAAACAGTAAAACAAAGAAAAGTAAATACTAGAAAAATAAATACTAGAAATCTGATTGTAGTAGAATATTGGAAAAAGAAGGAAGCGTGGACTGAAAACATCATACAAGAAAGAGAGGCTGGTCAGATATTAAACAGGTTTTATTTAATCAATCAGGTATGAACACTATAATAATCAACCATCTTGTAAAATAAACTAGAGCAAAACCTCGTTTATCTGAAATTTTTTTGGATAATCCATGATTTCGGATAACAAAATTCGCATTTAAGATACTTGAACATATTGAATGTTGGTTCTCTCGAACACAATCAGACATTCTGCACAAAGTCATGATCTCGCAAATTATATTTGGATCATATGTTTTGCATATTATAAGAAGCAAACGGGATTGCTAGAGTTTACTTTAATCAGGGACGTTGTCTTTTCTATAAGCATGACTTAAGTACAACAAAACCAAGCGGGTCGCCATTCATACTCAATCATAAAAGCTAAAATACTTCAGCAGCTAAATACAATTCAGTTTTTATTTCAAGTATGATAAGGCTTGTTAGATTATCAGAAATAAATAAAAGTAAACATATATTCATTAATGTCGTTTAGGTAACACCCCTATAATTGGCATTATTATTACAATACACACTATCATTATTATTACAATACACACTATCATTGTTATTACAATACACACTATCATTATTATTACAATACACACTATCATTATTATTACAATACACACTATCATTATTATTACAATACACACTATCATTGTTCACGTTGTTGTTTCTGCTTCAAAATTATTATTCTCCTTTTTCTTCTCTCCTGTGCTATAACTCATGAAATTACTACGCTGTAATTTAGACGTTTTGAACCACAGAACAGACATGAGAATCACAGTTACCAGCTGTAACAACGACAGTGTAACAATGGCAACGTTTGTCAAAGTCTCTGAAAATGGAAATAAAAAATGAAATTTTCAATGCGAATTTATTGTATAAATTCTCATTGTATGATCGTTTCATTGTTTCGATTCATTGATACAAATTGTTGGAATGTTGTGAAATACTTCGTAAAGCGCTATCTAATTGTGTTGTGCAATGTCTGGCATACGTAACGTTTGCCTTTCGGTCTGAAACTTTGATATACAATGTACTAACACTATTCATTTTCTTCCAGTTACTTTAACATCGTTTTCTTGAGCGATGGCAGTATTGAAATGTTTCCGTAACTAATGAAAACTCCCAGGTCACTATGCAGCGCATATGTGGGGTGTATGGAGCGGCCCTCAGCCACTTATAAGAAGTACTGTTTTCTTTCAATACGCACCAATGGTATCATTACTGCGGGAAAAATTACCATTGCGGGATTTTATTTGTGATTTTGTTTACTAATATTACATCCAATTCAGAAAATCATTTAACGGTGAGACAATTTGATAAAAGTACCTTTGCTGCTGGATTGATGACTATGATATTAAGATTAAACTGGGGTGTTAACTAAAGATACAATATTTGTTTTATTTCCTGTAGATACAGATTCAAAGCTTTCACATTAATAATTTAAACAGCACTATGGTTTTTTTAATTTGTGTTTCTCGTGATCTTGTAATTTACTCAGATATAAATCATTGAAACATCTAGAGTTCAAACGATCTCTCAATGGCATCACAGAGCATTATAATCTCCGGACTATGACATAATGGGATCGCTGAAAACATTAAGGTGTTGGAATAATGGAATTGATAGTGTGTTAGAGTCCCGTGAAAGCCAATACAATTATTGTTCTTTTTTATCGACCGTGTTTTATAACCTCACAAACACGTATGAATAGAACATGGTTGTCCAGGAAGTCGAGAACGTGGCAGAACATTAACAAAGTCGAACAAAGAAGGAGGGCATGTTAATTAATCACTAAACAATTAGTCGACCCATTGAAGCATGCAATTGTTACAAAATGTGAGTTTATTTGATACATGATATTCCAAATGACAGTAAGGAAATGATAATGGGTGCAAACTACTATCTTCGTCGATGAAGTTCACAGTATATTTAAGAGTTATATTTAGGATCTTCACTTTTAGATCATTTTCTCATCAGTATTAGAGTTTCAAACCTTTTTCTTAGCCGTGCCTATTTAGCTATATGTCTGACAGGATTGAAATAAACGCTGGTTTAATCGTCAGTCTTACTTTCGTAAAGTGTTTCCAACTATATCGTTTATTTACTGTGCAGTCTAAGGATTATTTCCGACAATATGGAAAGTACAGACGTGCGATTTAAGTGATTTTAAGAAAGATACCTTGGGTTGCAAATTCCTCGGTATCTGTTCCAAATTGTTCTATATTTCCCGAAGCTATTAGGTCCATATCTGATTTAATTTTTTCAACAACATCTGTCAATGTAGCTATTGATTGGTCAACCTCTTTATAATCGTTATCAGACGCAACAAGCTTGTCTTCTAGCTGTTTTAGTCTCTCTTGAAGACCAGTGGTGTCGGCAGAATATTCTCGATTACTGCCAAGAAATGAGTTTAGCACACCACTGTGCTGAAGACCAGCAAATGCGATGCATAGTATCATAGGTTGAACCAAAGCTATCCAGCTGTGAAAATAAAGTGTTGATTCGAATCATGGTCATGGCAAATGTGGCGGCGATTGTGTTTAGAACATAAAAAATGTATGGCTAAGGCATTTCGACCACCATTTTCGATACGCAAATAATCATTTATGTGGAAAAAAAACTGTCACTTGAAAACTATCGATAAGTAAAAGTAGTTACTTTTAAACAGAAGATAAACATGCAAAACTGGATGGATAACCACATGTTGATTAAAATTCTCTAGGTTTAGTTATGCAGGGATTATGCCTTCTAGTAACAGATGTTTGACGTCATCTTTTGTGATTACACGCTGTACTCATGTGACATTAGCAAACAGTAAGTCACATGGCATAATCAATTCCAGTAGTCACTAGAAATGATAAAATATGCAGTCTAGTAATCAATCCTCACGAGTACATATGCAAAGTTTTAGTGTTTGCAAACTTATTAAATATATATTTTGATGAATTCGCATAAATGTGCAAAATGAACATCCGTTAGGGCTTCTATGGTCGAGTGATCATGGTCTCTGAACTTCTCACTAACGACCAGAGACAAAATTCATATGTAAGGAAGCTGTCCAGCTAGCTTACGGAAAGTCAGAGGTTCTTCCATTATTAGAAGACAACATGTATGACCTTAACACCCCTGTCGACATACTCCTCGTTATTTTGTACATGTATCAAAAAATGTGCAATGGACCTAAATATGATTTTAGCGATTTTCCTAAATCACAATAAAGCCAGCAGAGAATGCATCATTTGTGAGTAAAGTGTAATATTTCAAGTAAATGATAAAGCACATGTTTGATACAACAAAGGATTTTTTCTAACATAAGAAAGTATTTATATATAAAATATAACCTTATAATATCCATGCTTAATCCTATATAAGAATTGCAACAAAGTTCAATCCACGAATGATCTAATAATAGAATAGTGAGTCGTTAAGTTATAAGCTTGCACTTCGATCAATCATAAATCTTTGTGTAACAGCTTGTATGGTTTTGAATATGCCTGCCCTGGCGTGCCTGAACACCTTGTGTTTCTGAGTTAATCTTAGTGTATTCTGAGTATTATAGCAGTCTACCATAGTCGTCGATAATGATTAATCATCACTCAGAGTGAGATCATATACAGTTAAACATCTACAGTACAAAAGCCATTTTCTTTATAACGACCACGTATTGCCAGATTGGTTTCTATCAGTGTTTTTTCATCCCTTTGGGAATGGGCCCGGGTCCGGTCAGATTGGGAATTTTGGAGTCGTGACAACTAAGTTACTGGGACATTTTATCAATAGACAATGCCAAATAAATCGAGTTATCTGGTTTCATTGCACTAGTATATTATATTTCTTGTCAAAAAATTGTCATAACTTGATCATTTTATGTCCGTTTTTGATTTTTTTAAACGTTCATTGGGAATTTCTTCATTTAGATTTGGGAGAATTGAAGCCTAAATTCTATAAACAAAGAAGGGAAATCAATGCCTATATCCCCTCTAGGTTTGAATTTGATCACAAGAGCATCTCCGTATCAAGACCATATCAAGTTATGCTAAGAAGGATGGCCTTAAATATGGGAATTTTACTGTATATGTAAATACATGCATTTATAATAATGTCGCAATATGTTCCAAGGTCAGATGGTATGAGTAATTATTGGACTTTTCTATGTATTGTGTATGTGATACATACTAGATTATCAATGGGTATGTAACATATCTAAAGAAAATGAATAATATCCCTATAAACTCCATTTCATATATACATTTGTAATTATCATGCAGCTTAATTAATTAGGTAGCCCTATACACAAAATGTATTTTATAGTCAAACCAGTGTTTTAGGCCACTTCCGAATAAAGGCCACCATGTATATAAAGCCGGGTCATTCTGTTAAAAACGTCATAGATTACTAGTATTTAGAACAAAATGACCTCCGAATACAGGTTTATTTATATAATTGTCCAACAAGCTGGTTTTGTGATTAATCGATTAATTAACTCGGTGATTAACGGCTAAAATCAATGAATGGACTGCACGCAACAGTTCGGTATTACCTGATGAAAGTGAGAGTAAGGGAGAGAATCCAATTCAGCACATCAATGGTACATTGTGGTTGTCTCCCTTATCCCGCAAATCCTTCCAATTTTATTAATTCTGAATTTTTTATTGTCATAACTAATTTACCGAGTTTAACACTGAAAATTGGGTTGTCCTTAACATGTTTCTCTTATGGCTGATTATTCTGCTTGACATAGGCAGAACTTTGTGTTGTTTTTGTATAAGATTCACTAATCAAAACCTTCGAATTTTACACACAAATTATAATATTTAGAAATATCTTTTAGAAATGGTACTGCCACTTACATATAAATCTCAAATACCATGTTTTTACTTTTTTCATTTTATTCTGCTATCAGCATTTTGATTATATGAACATAGGGAATTTTTATCATGTCACGGTGCTTTTTAACGTAAGCTGTTTATGTTGCTGTTTAATAACACTTTTTACTAAACAACCATTTATTATCAGCCTTGTAACTTGCTTACTGCCTAGCATGATAACACAGTGGCATTTCTAATAAGCGGGCCAATTATCTATATCACTTACCGGTCCGGTGCCGAAAAACTCATTCAAACATCAATCATCATATATTTAGATATGGTGGCTACATGTTTAACTGTATTTGAAACGACCATTGTTCAGATCTGACGAGTTGTTAGTGATTGCTTCTATTGAACTAAAGTAACTTTATTAACTAACAAAAACACTAAGGGCATAAGAAAATAAGAATTTTATTATTCAACAAAAATACAATCCAAAATCGACGTTAACAATGTAAAAACATGAGCACCATGAATATTAGGAAATAAATTTTGAAAAATAAATAATTGTGTCATGAATAGTGTCGGTGAAGACTCTTAAAATGACAACAAGAATCAAGATATCTATACAGTTTTATACATTAAGTAGGAAAACAAAGAAAACACGGCAAGTATTTGACTAGTAATAACACAGAAACTCTTTCAATACCTCCATGCTCTAGTAGATAAGCAAGCTGCATCCATCTCCAGTTATCAAACAAATATCCTTTTAAGTCATTATAATGTTTATATATTTTTTCATATTTGGGTTTTCAGAATCTTTGACTATTGATGTTCATTCAAAAGGAAGACTATTTCGTATTAATCCATTAAAAAAACTTATAAAATAGATATTTAAAGTATTGTTCTGATCGTATTCTGAAGCACACACATAAATATTGTTATCTATTTAATGGTCTTCGTATGTTCATTCACAGTTCCACTATGATCTTTCCGATACTCTTCTTAGAATACAGATACTGAAAATAAAAGCATGATCTGGGTCAAGTTTCAGACATTTACCAATTTTCATTTTATTATTAATATTGAACCTTCAACAAAAGTACCATTACTTGCGGATGTATTCTATTTTCTAGAATATCAGAACAAAATTTAATGTAAAGGTCGGTGTAAAAACATTAAGCCAATTTCTTTCTCATAAGATCGTGAGTTCTTGAAAAATATACCTTTTGGGTTCGGTTCGGTCTTAATAAAAATCAGTTCCATTTAGATTACAAAAGATAAATAGAGTTACATGATGTGACAACTGTACAACACAGGCTGTATGTGAAGAGCAGCAATTTTCAGCCTCGAATAAAGGCAAGTGAGAGAACTTTGATTTTTACCTCTACAGCATCGCTTATCTTCTCCAACCCTTTGAAAGGACCACTAGGCGATCGTGCCCCATTGTCTATCACACCTTTAAGCTTTCCTTCTCTGTAGTGCTTAATTTGTTGACCAACATAAGAGGCAAATTCATTCTTATAATGTATGAGGAAAAATCCTCCAACAGTTGCCGACTTCCGTAATAGCTGAAACAACAATATTTACATAAATTACCTAGTCGACTGAAATCATAAAACAAACAGAGAGTATGTTATCACAAACAATAATGAAATCGAACAATAATTAATAGATATTATGCTGATGCACTTTTCCGGGTTTTTAACCAACTGTATTGTACATGTAAGCTTGGAACTGTCAGACGTAGGTTCCATCTAAGACTTGTTCTCTTCCACTATTTCAAACGTCGGAGTTTGTTGCAAACCATGACAAGCAAAACAGAAATAAAATGTTGACTTTGAATTAAGATTTTGTTTGAATACTTTTTAAAAACAAAATCAAGAACTATCAAGTATAATCAAAGTGAATGATATTTGCTAATGATCATGTTTATAATTTGCAAACATTAAGATCGGACGTAGAGTAACTAAGTACCGTAGAAGGAAGTGTAGCCAATGTTTTTGCTGGTAGGACAGGCTTGTCAGAATCGTAGCCCTGAATGTAACCGATAATGATTAAACGACCACCGATTGCTAAACTGAAAGTAAAAACACAATGCTGTCAAAGGTAAGATCTAAGTCAAACTACAGTAATGAAAAGTCACCTCTGTCGATGTTGTACATATCTTTCCATATTTTTGAGAATCATTTGTAATGATATTTTAGAAGGAAATATCAAAATCAAACTACAGTAATGAAAAGTCACGCAGTCTACTCTTTGAATATATTTAAACTTTCCATATTTTTATCAATCACGTGTAGTGATATTTTAGAATGGTAATACGTGCCCTGTGAACTAATTAAATATTAAGACCAAGAGGTTAATTGTTTATTTAAAATAAATGCTGTTCAAAGATTGTATTCTTCATGTTTATTACTGTAGTGGACAGACATTTATGGTTATTTCTTTATTCTGTAAACCGATGAATATCGACCGTTACAAATAATTCGGGTACAACATAATCTTTACTTTATTCATACAATCAACGAAACTTCCAACTTACATACAGTATTCATGTTGACTTTCTTAAATTGTACACATACATGTGTATATGTTTAGATATACATTTGTAATTTTGTATATCCAATATCTTTATGTAATAATGATGGAAAAATCGTTTATGGTCCACCGATTAATTTTTTGGTAGACAGGACGATATAGTTAATTACACGACAATGTGCGCTACATGTCGCCAATGCTCGAGTTATTTGACAATATGTGCTAGAAGGACGTCAGAAGTTACGATATTAAGCATGTAATTTAATTCAACTTTAGTAATAAGTATATCAAGTACAATTACTTTTCAACACAAGTGTCAAACATATCACCACCAATTGTTTCATACACAACATCGACTCCTTTCTGAAATAGCAACAAATAATAGTATTACCATAACATAATTTGCGATTCATTACTCATAAAACTTATACTGCGTTTGGTTAATGCGGATTAATTGCAGGACCAGATTTTCATTCAGGGGAGATAATTTTTTCGATGTTATGATCTCTGTATTTTGATATTTCATTCACAGTTATGATGATTTGGTAAACAATTCGTTTTAATCATTTATTCATGTTGGGTCTGATGTTGTTTATCATCAGTATTTCAATTTTGTTTGGCTTAACAATTGGCTTCACAAGTGTTTCTGTGTAATGTAACAGTGTCCACCTTTTCATCCCTTGTTCCCGGAAGTAACGGCTGTACGTACTAATAGATCAGTCTTAACAGCACATATTGATAGACTAGACTAAGTACTATTCTGACATTTTCTATAATATAAATGGAATTAATTCTAAGTAAATATCTATCATACATACGGGGTATTCCTTTGTGAGAACATCTCTCAGATTTTCTGTGTTGTAATTTACAGGTCTGTCACAACCCAAGTCCTGAACAAAAACAATTATGAAATACATTTGTGTACTTACACACACATTAATGTCGACATAGAAGTAAGTTAGGATTAAGAAACACTAGCCCTAAAAAAACTTCAAGGCTTTCTTAGTTCTTCGTAATACATGCAATATCGACTCATGGCTTCGTGAGTATCTGAGCCGCGTATTAGTGTCTAACAATTAATCAGAATGAATTGTTTTTCCCGGGTATGGGGTAAATTATAATAATGTGTTAATGGGGATTATGAAGAGTGTTTTTATCATGAATATTATCATTATCATCGTAATCATTATAATGTTATCATTATCATCATATCTGTACAATTAAGTCAGCGTTAATTTTGAACATCTGTCATTCCAATTTAATGCGGCTGTCATTGGTTGGAGACATTGATTTGGATTATACGTGTACAATCTGAATCAATTAATTGGTAAAGGTTATCATAGATAAATAATCATCTACAAGATAAATATTGAGATAATTACCTTCAGGAACTTGACTTTCTCCTCTGATGAACATGTACCAATTACATGACAACCTTTCAATTTTGCCCATTGGACCTGAAAATGAATTAAAATATCAAACCTCAATAAAACTTACCATTTTACATTAATTCATACAATACAATGATTTTTTTAATTGTCTCTGAAGTCATTCTGATACTTTTTAAATTCAAAGTAAGTTAAATCTCATTGCTTTGATTGCAAATGAACAATTTTAAATTGTTGCTTTAATTTCTAAGAAACTGTTTTGCTTGCTTTAATTAATTTATTTAGATAGTATCTAAAGTACATAATTAAGGTGCATGTAAGATTCTATTGTTTTTTATAAAATCCTTGACAACTATTTTGCTTGCTTAACAACTATAACCAAACTGACTACTAATACGTTCTTAAGCGATAAGATTTGCGTGTCGCTCAAAGAAAGTGCTGTAAAATACCTGATCTGTGATTACCACAAAAAGACAACCTAAATAGCCCTACTCTAATGAATTCAAACAAACCATACGCTCATCACATTAAAGCAGTAATGAATTAGTACAGAACAAAGATACTTTTCAGTTAATTTACGTACAGCAATCTGACCAGTTCCACCTGCAGCAGCTGTTATCAACACGGTATCTCCTGACTTCATATGACCCACCTGTAACAATGGAACCATATAAGAACATTTTGTTAGGATCACAATTTTATCTATTTTAATTTAGTATGAAATTATAAATCTCACGTGGAAAGTGTTATCGAAAGCCATTTCATTCTTGCGCAATTCCTTAAAATAATGTTGGAGTTATATAGGACTTCTATGAATATTGATATATTTATTTTACAAATGTAAATAATATAATTTTTTTATTGTGTTTAATACCGTTCTCCAACACGTTTGCTGTTATATAGGTCGGCCAATTCATCTAACAATTTTCCTGGACGGTATTCTTACCAGTACTAAGTTACCCTTCCACAAGGAACATGTGGAAGAAAATCGACGTTGTATGGCACAAATCGACAGGGTATGACCTGCTGCGACTGGGAATCGAACCTGGGTTACATGTCCAGTCGTAACCATAGGACCACAGTCGCGGCCCTAAATTGTTTTAAGTACATGGAATTGACAGTGGTTTTAAATATATTGTAGTAATTTTAAAAATCACATTAGCTAAGAACAAATATTGAATACCTTGTCCAAGGATATTGCGGCAGTGTTGCCACTCAGTATGAACGGTAAATACTCTGCTTTCAGGTTCGGTAAGGGAACAACCACACTTGCATCAAGTAACTGTTTAAAATGTTAAAACAGAAATAAAAACATACAGACAATTACAGTCAAGCATGTGTTAGCGGTCACCTGTGAATACAGGCCATTCTATTATAAGGCTCGTGATCAGAAGTGATACGTTATGTAAGGAGGGGATATTATTACTTTTAGAACGGTAATGATTCGTTTAAGTATAAGCAAGCGGTAAGAGAAAAAAATAGTGTGTATTTAATGAAACCTTATTGCAAAGTTAATTTGTATTTAAATTCTGTAACTACTAAACTGTAATAAAAAAATCCATAAAACACATTTGTACAAGTACTAACATACCGCGAAAAGGCCATCTCAAATATGGGTTGTGGGTTTGTAGTTATGCAACCCGAACTTTAACAATGAGTAGGTAGGTAAACAATTGTTTTAACGTTTTCTTAAATTATATGCTTGTACTGAAATGAAAAGCTGGAGTGAAGAATGACTTTTTGGTCAAAATCGTAAAACGAATGTGAGGGCGATGGATGTTTAAATGCAATAAAACCACAATTTTTTCAAGGACAGCCTAAGATATCGCCATGATGTTGTTACAATATGACATAATGCCATGTTTCTAGAAATTCGTGAAATATGTTTGAAAATGTTACCGAGTATTCACTGAAAGCCCCATGTTTGAGGAACATGATAGCTTGTCCAGCCTTGTATGGGGTATTTGGACCACATGCTACAACTTCACTGACAGCCTGCAAAACATAAGAAACATATTAAAGTTTGATTTTGCGAAAGGTAAAATAAATCTTATAATAACTTTTCGGGTTATGCGCCCAATTATTTCAATTATATACTGACAGGTAGTTAACCTAACCAGTTTTCCAGTACAATTTTTTCTATGCAAGAAATTGCGGACCTCCCTTTGAATGAACAGCGGAGGAGAACGGGTGGTCTTAGACGCAATGACATCAACCAAATCGTCTCAGAAAATAATACGTCGAGCACGAAGTTCTGCTTAACGAATCCGAGGTCCGTATATCCGATGTTAAAGATAAACAGTACAACCTCTCCAAAGCGGCCCTCTTAAGCAACAACCTCCCTTCAACAACACATACATTTCCCAACTGTATGATTTAACTATTAGTTTAACCTCTCTAGAGCGACAATCTCTCAACATCAACAGAATTTTGCTACTTCGGGCATTATGTTTCAACTACATAATAGAGCCAATGAATGACACAACTCACCTCAAATCCAATATCCAGAGGGTATTTAGTGTTAGGGTCGTATCTACCTGAGGTAAAGTTAATGTCTGATGCGTTGATACCAACAAATCTGAAATTATAAAAGTTACAAATTTAAAATTGGAAGTACTGAAAGTACTCATGAACTAACATATCGAGGGCTCAACGCAACACTGTCGTAACTTGTTCCTATTTCAATATGAGTTACGACAATGTTGCGCTGAGCCGTCGATATATTTGCAAAACGTAGTACATGTCCTTTGGTCCGCATCAAAATTCATCCGCGCCGAGCGTGTGACGGCTTTGGAAACTGAACTTTCCAAAATTACAGTGGTCATAAGGATGTCGGAGGAAATAGAACATACTGTTTATTATTTAACAGAGAGTTACAAATGTACACTAATAGGATGTTAATACATGTATTATCCTTCCTGTGATAATTATTTTTGTGGAGTTTCTGGTTATTTTTCTTTTTTCACAAACCGATTAAAACTTGTAAGCTGACAGTTAAAATGAAATAAAGAAACTGACTGCTTTAAGTCAGACACAATCGTACAAACAAAACACTGGTCAATGCTTGCAAAAAATGTCAGGTTTGGCCAGCTTGGGAATTTGAGAACATGAATATCTTCGTGCGGTCGGATTCGTGGTTATTTTTAGTACAGTCCGTGCATTGGTTTAATCTGATCATGTGACAGGAAAACACTGATAAATATCTACACATAAACGTAAACATATTGGGTTCAAATGAAATACGGGTATAACTAGGTTAAGCGTATTTGTTGACGAGATAACAAGCAACGCATATTTGCAGAAGATTGTATTGAACACAATGAGTCAGGCTGAAATCTGTGGCTTAAGTAACTTGAGGTTTATGAATATATTCATTGTAAGGAAGAAAGTATTACTTTTCAGTATCGCATTGTATCTATTGAAACAAGTTCGAAGATAACAATATGTCTACACAACATATACAGAAATCTGATAGTTATATATCTATTCAGTCATCGATTTATGATCTAAGGTAGTTCATGACTGTAAAATGAAAAAAACTAACAAAAATGCCTAGATCTCCTTCTTGTTGCTCATGAAATACCACTTTGTACAGCCATGGTGAAATAAAATTGACATTAAACTAGAACTAACACATCTAGACTTAAATGTGTTTTACATTTTCTATATATAATTAAGGTATTGCATGTATACATGTATACATAACTTTGATTTGGAATACAAAAATCTACATTAAATGACATCCAATCACATTTTACAGCTCAGAATAAAATAATGAAAATATATAAAAAGTTCTATTTTGAATATTAAGAATTAATTAACTTACTTGTTTTTCACTAGAATTTCTCCATCACCCGGTGTTGGTGTAGGCGCTGAAACTACGGAAACAACTTCACGAAACTTTGTGCTTGCACGGGTAGCCACGAGCTTTCTATAAGACTTGGGTACTTTCGGTGTTGCCATTCTCACGGATTTTCGTAAAATGAAAAGTCTTTTTTGTTCAGCTATTTATGTTTCTTTATGGACAGTTGTCATGCTAAATTGTGAACTTACCCATACGATGTTCTGATTATGGACCTCGACGTCCCATTAAATCAAAGCACTGAAAGTACGTACTTACGGCGAGATTAATGAGTATTTATTTATTATCGTATGACACGACAGTAGGTGGAGTATATTTAAGTTATTCAGTGGGTTTAACGAAGATTTTCAACGATAGTTCAGTTGTATAGGGGAGACCGGGGCTAGTTGTTACATTTTTTACATTCAGTTTCGTATTTTTTCTTCTTCTTTAGAAAGTATGGAAAATAAGTGATACACTTCTGAGAGTATAACGTGAGCTTTTTTTAAACAAGAGCTAATTTAGCACATAGAACAAGAGGTAACGAACTTATCGAACAATTTTAATGGTCATGTAAGTGTATCAACAAACCCCGTACTCGGGGCTAGTTGGTACATAGTGTGGGGCTACTTGATACGAATGACAGTTGTTTCATTTATATGGGATTTTTCTTAGTTTTCTGCCTTTAAGGTATAAGATGTATAATATGAAATGTTCAGGATTGCATTCTAAATATTGCCATTCTTTTGTACATTCACTAGTACACTCACAGGTGAATGTTTTAAAACTTTCACCGTCAGTTAAGAGATTTACGACCATTTTTGTTCCTAGCTCTACCCCCAACCGTAAAATAGTACCTTAAAATCTAATGAAGACACCTGTATGAAAATTTGATATACCTCTATAACAGTTGACACAATAAATGCAAAAATGTGTATAAGTCTCAGGGAAACCAATATATAGTCAATCCAAAGTATAAATATGATGTTTGGAACTACTATGTTGCAGAAAAAAAATAAAACCCCGCCCTTTAAGATTTAGTGAAGATTTTTTCTTATTACCAAAAAATTATCAGCAGGTTTACCTATCCAGATTTCCTGTACCGCAATCTAACCAGTACTAATATGTATATATCCTTCCCGACAAGAAGCCGGCTACTTCTTCACATAATTATGGAGAGAAGTCGAAAGTTTCGTCTATTTTACTTTATAAGATGGTTATGACCTGCTGCGGTCAAGATTCTAAACCGGAGAATTATCAGTATATAAACATGAAATATTGTACGAGTGGTACGTACACCACTGGACATCATGGAATGACACAATGTTTGATAGTGTCTGTAGTTAAGACATACTTCTTCATCCATCAGATCAGATCTGAGACTTCTCTTAACCCTGTTTTCTTAATTTTAATCACTTTTCTGTTTGATGATGCGTTATATTTACAACAGTTCATATAATAATGCCTAGATCAACGATTCATTAATGCCATAGTTATTATCTATCTCCCTTTGGTGACTTTCATTTCTTAGAGTCTGACAATACTTATTAAATTCACGTTTAGTTATCTTTGATGCATGAAGCACTTTATTTTAATAGATACATGTACTTGTGAGTATTATTGTTACTATTGTAATTAACATTGTCATTGGAATTTTTATCTGTATTATCAATGTTTATGTACCATTAATATTTTATTAAGAAATGCTTACAATACATGCTTGACACATCTAATTAATTAATTGCATGTTTCCTCTGTCCGTTGACCTTGAATATTCATCACCATAGTAACAAACTATCTTAAATTCATACTATGTACAACCAAGGACTTATATACTATTTATATAATAGGTCTTTGCTACAACTAAGTCAATATTCGAGCGATCTAAGGTTACGACAGAGACATATATATATGTAATCTAAGTCATTGGTTACGATGATAATGTACAATAATGTATTGATCGTAACAGGCTTATTTTATAACTCTGTTTTGCGTCCTTTATCCAATCGAACTATTCTGGGATTTACATTATCTATAATATCTCAAGTTTTGATCACCTGTGGACTTAGAATTGATATGTTAAATTCAACATAGACTTGAGTACTCGATTCCTTTGTGTAGACTAATTGTAATATTAAGTATTGTAAAACATAAGGATTAATTATTATTTTGGTCCATCTAAGATTATACATGTAGTTTACATTGGGTACGTTTATAATTATGACTTAGTGTAGTCCTTTTAATTACAAGTTTTTCTTCTGGTTTTACATCTGCATAAACAGTATTTTGATCAGGAAGTTTTCGATGATAATTAAGTTCTTGTTTATTTATCTTTTACAAGTTTATTCCACAGCAAGGACTTACATATTTTCTACCTGAAAGCACAAATCTGGAACATGATCATTCCAACAAGGATCATACAGAGGTTGATAAATAGAGAAACTCGGGTCACTGTCCGGTGAGAACAATGTTATCAGAGGTGATATCGTCCAGGGTGGCGAGCTTTAGCGAGTCACCTTGGACGATATCGCCGAGTCTGATAACATTGTTCGATCCTGACAGTGACCCGAGTTTCTATTTATCATGTAACTCATTTTTCGGAGCATTTAATTATTTAGTGTCATTTCACCTGAAATTTAGCGTTTAATTCCGCGGCTAGTGTGATTATTACGGTCTCCCGGCAAATCACAAAAACAGTCAACATCCGCAGATAAATAGTTCACTACAATTGGGAAAAATAATAAAAAAAGCTCTCATGGATCAAAAAATTTAATTTCACATTAAAGAAATCATTTGTTAACAATTATCTACAACTCATAAGTAATGGTAGAATTATTTTCTTACTGCTTAATCGGCATTATTTTCGTCCATATAACTTCAATTTCAATAAATTTACACGATTTTGCGGGAAATACATCGCGCACGGTTGAACAAAATGACGTCATTCTATGACGTTTTACACGATTCTCTAGTAAATCACATGTCGACGTTCCAAAGTTGCTCCCATTTTTTTTCTTTGATGTAAGTTTAGTATTTTGTTAAGTTGCATAAATAAGCATTTCTTGATGATTCTTTGTTTTTATTTATGATAATTTGTGTTCAGATACATTGTATACTATTTTTATATTTCTTACAATAAATTTCTTTGACAAAAAAACACTGTTTTTTATAATTTAGCAAATAAGATGTTCCATTCATAATTTATGAAAGTAGTCCGTCTTTGTGGGCGGAGCCAAAGTGTTCTCATGCTACTAGCAGCCTATTGACCTGAGAACACATAATGTTCTCAGGTCATGTGTTATCAGGCAGTTACTGTGGCAGTTGCATGATAAAAGTTAATAGCCCTGGAAAGAACAGATCATAATTTCCATCTCTTTGAAGGTGTTCCAGATTTGTTATTATAGTTAATTACAGTGTGGTGATAAATTAGAAGTCAGTACGAGTATCTAAAGTTTATTAAAATAAATAAATATAATAATATAAACAGGTTGATGCATGTTAAATATTTCACAAAATGAAAGAGATTCCAATCAGTATCAATATTCATCCCAAATAAATAAATTTGTAAACTATTCATGTGTTTCACAACAAGTTTCAACAGTGTTTCAGCAATACACCAATAGGGGCAGTTATTGTTATTAGTTTTCCTGGATTCTGTTCCACATCGCACAGACAGGGTCTTTTGGTGACTTTTTGGTACCCAAGTTGTATACCAGGGTAGAATCACCAACTTAGCATTAGCTAGCTGGACAGCTTCCTCACATTTAAAATGTGGTCCTGGGTGATGTCATAGCATTGAGGGGCTAGTGATTACTAGTCAGAGACCACAGGGGCTAGTGATTACTAGTCAGAGACCACAGGGGCTAGTGATTACTAGACAAAGACCACAGGGGCTAGTGATTACTAGTCAGAGACCACAGGGGCTAGTGATTACTAGTCAGAGACCACATGGGCTAGTGATTACTAGTCAGAGACCACAGGGGCTAGTGATTACTAGTCAGAGACCACAGGGGCTAGTGATTACTAGACAATGACCAAAGGGGCTAGTGATTACTAGTCAGAGACCACAGGGGCTAGTGATTACTAGTCAGAGATCATAACCATTCTACCACAGATCCCCGAACAACATTTAATGTTACTATAATAAGCATTGCACGAAAAAGAACATAAAAAATAAATATTTATAAACAAAGACAATAAACAGACTATTGTTGTCAGAAGTAAATACAAAAGCACAGTGTATGAATAAATAACTACCAAGACTTCAGTTGTCAGCACACAAAAGTTAAACATTACAACCAATATATATTAAGCAGTGTAAATAAATATAATAGTATATATTAACATTTATTACAACAAAACAAAAGTTTACACTAAAATGTGTACTATAATATAATTATTTATATATGGCAAGTAAGAATTGAGACATTATTATCAAATATCTAATATAAACATGCAGTATTAGTGAAAGTAGCTGTACAAAGGCATGGTATAATTATATATAATGAGTATTGAAACAAAATGCATGAAGACCATTTGTGTGTAAGAATAGTTTTTATCACATGTATCAAGAGTATTTCAAAGTAAAGACATTTTACTAAACCAGTCTACCTGAAATTACCCACAACTACTAACCTATTCCCCCATATATGTAAAAAACGTTTAAACATGATGTAAATCAGAGGTGGGAGCCACATAACTGGATACCAATAATCAGTCACACTGTCATGTGGAAATATGAGCCGAACCAGAGGTTCAAACTCACAACGCCTAGGAAGTCAACCAGGCTACTGAACAGAGCCAATCCTCGGTTTGTGAAAGAAGTGATACACTGTAATACAAGAACGATGATAAAATAGAAAAATAAAAACATATTGTGAATTCTCGTTTCTAGCACCATGAAAAAACTTGTTATAAATCAAGTATTGATCCCATCCGAAATGTCTTTTTTACTGATTCTTCATAATTATATATCAACTAACAATCAACTGAGTATTAATAACTGTTAATGACCCATAATTCTAAATATATTATACAGTGAAACCTGTGTTAGCGACCACCTTCAAATAAAGGACATTCTTTTCAAAACAGTCGTTGATTTTTTACAACAAAATGACCTCAGAAGAAAGGTCACCTGTCAAAAAGGCCACTTTTGTCTTTCTTTAGGTCGGCCTTTGTTCACAGGTTTGACTGTATATGTTATCCTTTATAATCATTATTACACTTTACCAGCAAAATTAATATATAACAATCTACCAACATAAAACATTATGCTATAATTATATTTTTAAAAATAAATGAATTATCTTACACCAGAGCTGAGCATGGTAATTAAGCTGTCTTGTGAAAAAAATGTCATTGGTAGTAACAACTGACTACCTTACTTTCTTATGAGACAATTTTAAGACCTCAACCTCTTCATAGGTACTCGACATTGAATAAGAACAACTACATGAATACATGTACTCATAATCTCGATCAGAGACTGAGAAAGTGCAACATAAGTAAGCAGTTAATAGTGTTGCCAGGATGAGTCTGTCCAGAGTCATATATGGGTGTAGCCATAGCAATGCAATAAAACATCCAGCACCAACATGAGGCATGTGTTTCAAAAAACGGGTCAATCGTGGACTCATAGGCTCAACATCAACAGAATTCTGTTTAAGAAGGTTTGTGTAGACCTGAAATGATATATCATACATATAATGTTCATCCACTCATTGTGTTTTACAACTATCACACTGACACTTTAAACTTTAAACAAAGCTATAATAGTACAGTTGTAGTATAAAGGGAATATCTTATTTGCTTAAGGACAAGGTCATACTTAGAATCATTTCAAGAGTGTTCAGCATTTACTGTAAGGTCAAGCACATGTAGAATAAATTCACACCATTCTACATTTACCTTAAGTCTATTAAGGTCAAGGTCATATACAAAAGCACCAGAGGGGTATTCAACATTTACTGGTTATAATAAATGAAATGTGCATAAAATGCATCTTTTTATGTTTATCCACTAATCAAGTGCATGGTGTAAGCAAAATATATCTTAGGTTAGGTAAACATTGCAATGACTAAAAAATGCCAAATAAGTTATAATGTGGTGTACCCTAATGACTTATCTAGCAAAGAATCAGAAGCAAGAAATGCTATGTAAATACCTGTTTGATACCAATAAAATGCAGTGGTTCCATGACAAGAACTTGTAGAAAGAGTAACACCCATAAACAACAATGAAGTATGGTAAAAAACAACCAAAACCATGTCCTGTCTTGTAAATCTATCATCCAAACAGATACTTCAATAATTGGTTGCCATAGATACATAACAGCCTGAAAACAGACATTAGAAGAGATTCATAAATATTTGGTTCAGTAACAGTATTTACGAAATAATATTACAATCTTATATCAATGAATGCATTAACTTGATCATTTACTTCTCCTTCATACAATTGCCATGGGATAGATTTCAGTAAAATTATTTGTGGCCAATTTCTAACAATGTATTTAATAAGCATTTATGAATTAATGACTTGAAATTATACTTGCTTTGAAACAAGTAAGTACATGAAAGGCATGTACTTACTTATTTCAAAGCAAGTCAGAAAATAAATACATGTACAAAATTGTATTAATAGATTGCGTAATGCATACATTTATAATAATTAGTTATATTAATTATACCAATTTTGGGAATACTTTTACTGTAAAATTACACAAAAATGTAAGTCTAAACAAAATGACATGCATTTTGAATCATTAAAAAAGGATTATTTACAAATTCAGAAACTAAATTTGAATACCCCTAGTGCTATGGCTGTATATAATGTATAGATAGATCTAGTTAATGGAGATAATCCCCAGTCTTCCATGGTGTCTTTGATGTATTTTGAGGCACACAGACTATGTTGAAGCATGAACAACACAACAAGAATGAAGTCAATCGTGAATAGAAGGTAAGTTGAAATATCTGAAAAAAAAAGAAATTAAAAAAGATGACAATTAATTCCATTGAAATGAATAATTGGTACCAAATAATTATGTACTATATATATTATCAGAGACATATAATTATTTTAAAAAAAAATTCTACAAACTGAAATTGTTGTGAAAAAAGAATGCATGATGCTTATTTTATGTTGGGTAACTTTGAATACTTGGCCAATTACAAATATTCATGTAAATAAATTAGAAATAATTCATGAATACCACATATATCGAACATTCATATGTATACGAATTTTAAGTAGTCAAATCATGAACGGATTGTAAATTTGTCTCATAAATTAGACTAGTCAAACACTAAACTAAGTTTTAAATGATACAATTAAACAGACTATTCAGCAGAACACACCTGAGTTCCTCTAGACTGCAATATACTAGGGGTGTACAGTACAACCTCTCCAAAGCAACACCCTTCGGTAGTCTATATATACTTGTATGAGACGTACGAGCAATCCATTCATGATTTTGCTATTTCATCTATTGCCCGGAAGATAGATATTGGCAAGCACAACAAAATGTCTCAATATCATCTGTAGTGTACAATTAGTTGGACTACACCCTTCGGGGGCAAAAGTATAGTTGAGAGGTTGTTGCTCTAGAGGTTAAATGTAAAGTTAAATAGTGCAGTGGGAAAAAATCATGCTGTTGTTGCAGGGAGATTGTTGCTTAAGAGAGGGCCGCTCTGGAGAGGTTGTACTGTATTTAAATGTAAATAAGGAGCGAAAAATAGTGGAGCGAAATAAAAAGGGGCGAATAATAACAGCCTCTAAATCTTACCTGTATCATTTTCCGGGTAATCTAGTCTAGATATGAATGGAACAAAATAAGACAATACAGAAGCAATAGCTATTGTTGACAAAGCGGAGAAACCCGCAAATATGTACGCCGAAACCATTTGTGGATTTTTGCAGTCTTACTAAGAGTTTTCTCCCTTGATGCGAATGAGATGAAGGGAGGTCACTCTAGTTTGTTTACATGTGAGTTTTTGACAAGAGTAACGACGATATCAGTAGTTCCTTATTTAGTACACTGGAGGACTGTGACAGTTCACAATCTAGAATGATATCGTGAGAATGGCTGCTAAACAAATTCCGGCATCTATTAGAAAGCTAGTTGCTACACGATCTAGCACAAAGTTCCGTGAGGTGGTAAAGGCTGTGACGGTGCCGACACCTACACCAGGAGATGGCGAGGTCTTGGTAAAGAACAGGTGAGTTTTTCTCTTGATTTAATTGCGTATCAATTGAATTCAATGGAAAGAAGTCCAACACTCTGATTCGTTATTCCTATAAATTTGTCTTTTTCACAATTGACTCACTTCGATCTAGCGATCCCTTAAAAATTAACATAGATTACATTGTTTTTATTATTATCATGCCCCACAATATTTCTTTTTAAATCATTTAAATATATTATTGACCATTAATTTAATTCATGTTGATTAAAAATACAAGGCATATCAGGCATTAGCCCTACTAATTCGGCTTTTCGGGTTGGCCGATTTTCGTGGGACGGGGCCAAGTCGAAAAAGTATCTCGTCGTCACAAACAGTCGAATAAGTCGGACTACAGTTAGGCTACTGGCATATTATCTGCTGTTCAACTTCATACAGTCTTGCTATCAAATGGCTGTGGATGGGGCTCAGTCGGTGCAAAATAATATTTTGCGATCACAAACGGATGGCAGTAGTCTGCATGATATATCACTGTCTAATAAAATATAATATTACTATAATCTAATTACACA
The DNA here is from genome assembly GCA_964023205.1 of Lutraria lutraria. Taxonomy (NCBI): domain Eukaryota; kingdom Metazoa; phylum Mollusca; class Bivalvia; order Venerida; family Mactridae; genus Lutraria; species Lutraria lutraria. The sequence goes on from OZ026846.1 coordinate 18,311,579, forward strand.
GCTTGTGAAGGCGATCGAGCCACTTGTTTATTTGGGCCCATCCAATGCTTCTTCCGAATTCATAAATTTATTTAATAAATAATTACTTGTGATGAGATGTGTATATGATAGTTTCTAAATTAATTAATTTATACTGTCTTGGATTTTAGGTTTGTTGGTATCAATGCTTCTGATATCAATTTTACATCAGGCAGGTATGATCCTAGAGCTAAATTTCCACTGGATACAGGATTTGAGGTTAGATAGTGTACTGCATAATAATTGAATATTGAAATATAATATTTATAAACATTGATTTAAATGTTGATTTTTAACTTTACTGTTCTTTGTGGTTGAAACGTTTGTATGAAATCTTTTTAATAGCAGAGCCGAATAAAAAATGTAAGGAAGCTGCCCAGAAGCATATGAAAGGTCTGTGTTTCTACCCAGGTGTGGTCCTTCTCCAATGTTAAATGCTGAAAAGGTCACCATATGACCCTGGCTGTTGATGAATTGTGAAACATCTCCAAAAAATAAACATCATTGTTTCACCAGGAAAATGTTGCATGCATATTCATGTGCAGTCAAACCTGTGAATCAAAGCCATGCTTGGGAATAAATAATGTGGCCTTTATAGAAAGGCGGCCTTTGCTCAAGGGTAATTTTGTACTAAAGAATCAATGACATTTTTTGTAAGAATGGCCTTTATTGACAGGGTGACCTTTATGTGGCTGCTAACACTGGTTTTACTGTTGACTATTTTCAAGTATTTTGTAATATTTATTATCCACACTAGTTGCTACATACAATCATGTTCTTGTATACAATTTTCTATTTTATCTATTTTTCAGGCTGTTGCTGAAATTGTAGCATGTGGTCCAAACACCCCATACAAGCCTGGACAAGCTGTCATGTACTGTCAGTATGGGGCTTTCAGTGACTATAAGGTAAACCATCAACTACATATTATAGTCTAGAAAGATGCAGTCCTTTTTTGGGGCAAAGCCTGCTTAGCTCACAGAATCACAAATTAATACATGTAGTCAAGTAAAGCTCTAAATTTAACTTACTAATTTACTAAATTTGCATTTTCTTGATTTAGAAGTGTTGCAGATTAAATTGCCTGATATCAGAAGTGTTAATTTGTCAGAAACTTTAACACTCTGTTCATCTTTGTTTATTTTGGTATCAAGTTGATAAATTATTTTATTTTTATGTTGTTTATAGTTGTTGAAGTCTAATGTAGCTGTACCTTTACCTGATCTGAAGGCGGAATATTTGCCATTTATTCTGAGTGGAAACACTGCTGCAATATCCTTAGACAAGGTACGTAGGAACACATTAATGGGAGCCAAATATCTCCAGCAATTACCTCAATGAAACATGTGCCATCTTTGTTCACTGTATAAGTTTCCAATATCTGTACCACATTTAATAATCAAAAGTAAACTTTTGTCAGCTTGTAAGTATAATATGTTTGATTGTGACAAAGATATAAAATAGTTTAATTAACTATTTGTCAGAAGTGACTAAGATTCAAAATAAAATACTATTTCAGTGTTTGACAATTCTTCCTTCATTTGATAACCAAATCCCGGTCACGGCAGATCATACCCTGCAATGAAAATACCAGAATGATAAAAATATTAATTTTCCTCCATATGTGGAGAAGGTGTTGGCTCCTTTTTGAAGAGTAGATTATTACTGGTTAGAATACAGTGCGGGGGAACTGGTTTTGTTATTGAGCCATCATAATTATTTGACTTAAATATTTTTAGAAATTGGTGTTAAATCCACTGAAAGAAACAAAATTAGCTTCGGTTAAACATTATTGTCTTTGATATGGCATCAATTATTAAGCTTTTATAAAAAAAAGGCCTAGCAATATTTCTAGCTGTCTCACAAAGTTTGGTTTAAAAGTTATACCATCACATGTTCTAACACATTTCCATGGTTACAGACTGGTGAAATAAAACCAGGTGAGACTGTGTTAATAACAGCTGCTGCTGGTGGAACTGGTCAAATTGCTGTAAGTATATTATGAGTTAAAGAATTTACTCCATACTAATTTACCTCATATCATCTGAATCATTTCTTCAGACATTTAAATGATAATAACTTGACTGTACAAGTGGCTTCATTATAAGGTGACATGATTGTGAGCCATTTGAGGTTTGAGGTTATCCTTGTACTTGATCTACACTTACTTTATTCTATCTGAGTCAGATCAGACAATAATTCACTGATGATCAGAAAATACATAAGTGATGAATACAGACTCACCTGCATAACCCTCATGTTTGTTTGATCTTGTTAATGTTTTCCAGGTCCAATGGGCAAAGCTGAAAGGGTGTCATGTAATAGGAACATGTTCGTCTGAGGAGAAAGTCAAGTTTCTTAAGGTAACTTTGATTTAAAAACAGACTTCGTTAATATTTCAGTGTTAGGAATACTTGTATTGTGGACAGACTATATAATTCAGTCATTCTTGGCATTTTTCATTGCAGACTTTGTTTGCATTAAATGCATTAAATCAAATAAAATCAAATGCTAGAATATTCATTGACAAATTTTGCCAATGAATATTCTAGTATTTGATTTTATTGGAAATACAGGAAAAATTTATATTTAGACCAATTTATAGACCAACAAAATCAGTCAAAATATTGATGTGGTCTCATATATACGGTAAGTTGAAATATATGAGGGAAATATTGAAAACTGAAAGTGGACTTTTTATGATGTGGCATTCTTGATATTAAAATGATTGTACACATACTGATTCATTACTGATGGTAGAATATTATACTTTCAGGATTTGGGTTGTGACCGACCAGTAAACTACACCACTGAAAATCTAAGAGATGTTCTAAAGAAGGAATATCCAGTATGTGCAACTTTTATTCAAGTTATCTGTTTCTATGACATTTGTATCTTAAAATGCATGTTTTAAATTTTGTCTTCCACTAGTTTCTCACTTTACATGACATCTAATTAAAAATTTCTATGGTCACCCTAATAAATAATAATAATAAACCCAAGTTTGAAATTTTGGGCGGGTAGGTAGTTGGTAGGTAGAGAAAAACATTTTTCTTTTTTTATTATTTTAAACCAAGACTGAGTAAAAAACTTACGCTTGAAAACAAATTTTATAGATCCTAATTAGACGCAGGATAGCAGATTGTCTAAAACACTGATACCGAAAAAATGTGTATCAATTACAACCTTTTGCTGTCCTCGTTCTGAAAAAAATCTATTAAAAAACTGGGTCACATCCAAGTCGGTCATGTTAGGGCGAAAATTAATATTAGCCCAAGTAATTAGAAAACTCACATGTTGCCATTGACTTCTGATACATCACTAGCAATGTAATGTATTTATATTCTATTTGTATTTGTTATTTCAGAAAGGTGTTGATGTGGTGTATGAGACAGTAGGTGGTGACATGTTTGATATCTGTGTTGACAGGTAAATTTGATTAATAAGGATTGGTAGAAACAAACAGCATTGTATTTATGGTGATGTGGAATTAGTAAACGTTGGTAAATTACACCATGATCCAGATATATTAGGAAATGTCGTCTTATAAGAGCATTTAAATTGATGTCTTATTCATTCAGGGCCATAGCAACCAGTGGTAGGGGCTTAGTCTATACCTTTCTTCACCAATTTCATGGTCGTACATGCCATGGATTGTCCAAAATCCCTTTTTTACTAGATATTCAATACTTAATTGGGAGACAAGGCACATGACGACCCTTGCGATCTTGCTCCATCATAATGTGTAAATCAAAGCAGGTATATAATTATGTATAAGTTGATATAAATACCTGATCAAAGTTTTAAGAAATTGGAAAAGGAGCTAATTGGTTCAGATATGTTGTATTGAGATTTGAGTTTTTATAGTATGATTACGATGTCCCAGGTTTGTAGTGGGGTCTTAGAGAGCGAGTTGGCCACAAGCCCAGCACCTTTGTGGAGACATGTTGTTAGTTTTTCTTAAAGTAATTCTTTACACTTTCATTAATTAATTGACTGTTTGTTTACAGTTTGTCAGTCCATGGTCGTCTGATTATCATTGGTTATATTCAGGGTTATGATTCAGAGAAAGGGGTTGTGGCATCAAGAACATTAGCTACTCTTCCTGCTAGGGTAAGAATAATTCTTAAAGATTATATGATATTATTAACATCCGATGGACAAGAATTGAAATAAGCTTATACTTGTATTGAAATTCAATATTTTCGTATTATTATCAATCTTTGTTTTAAAACCAGTATTGGCTTGGCACTTGATACATAAATTTGCATGTGTTTTTATATTTCAACATTTTAAACTTGGTATCAAAATTATTGCAATGTGCATCAAAGTCACTCAATCATCTCCACTAGGAACAGATCTTTCTGCCTATGACTTTATTTGAAATTTGTAAGTTCAGTTCTTAGCAAGGTCCAATAACCATAAGTTAACCATAAATCAGAATATGTTGGCAGCTTTTTGTTGATGAAAGTTAGAACTGTTATCATTTACTCTTAATTCTTAATAGTAAAATCCAAATAGCTTGAACTAAATTTTTATTTTCATCAGCTCCTGCCGAAGTCAGCAAGTGTCAGAGGATTTTTCCTGTTCCACTTTGTGCAGGACTGGTTTCCATATGTTGTCAAACAAATTAAGTATTATAAAGAAGGAAAACTTCAAAGTTCTGTAGACAATGGAGAAAGGTCCCCTAATGGTCCATTTAAAGGTCTTGATACAATAGCTGATGCTGTAGAGGTAAGAACATGATTACAGTAAATACACTGTTATAAAACTTATAATTGATTGATTCATTGGGTTTTATGACCCTTTTCAACAGTCATATGAGGTGGGTAGTTCACCTAATCATAGTTCCTGGGAAGAACCAGTACTATACTCCCATACTCCGTAAGCAACTGTCTACATCCTCAAATGAAGGGTCATAGTCGGTAGCTGGGCTTGAACCCACAACCCTCTGTCAGTGAGAAGTTACAGTGATTTGAAGTCAACAACCTTAACCTCTCGATCATGGAGAATAAAACACTGTTGTCATGAACTCAGACATAGTAAAGACTCTGATGCAGCAAAGTATTCATGGTAGTATCCTGTTTTCCTAAAACATTTTTTCTAAAACAGGTGTTAACCAAAATGAAACAATGATCCATTGTTTTTAGTCAAGATGAATTCTAACACATCTGGATTTATTTTACCACAGGTAATCTGAAACCATGGATTTTTTTAAAAAATGCTCTTCATAGTAAAAAATATTCTCGAATGCTTATAATTTTGTATTCTTTTATCTTTCAGTATCTTTATTCTAAGAAGAGTATAGGAAAGATTGTCGTAGATCTGAATTCTCCTTCCTCCAAGTTGTGAGAATGGGATAAAACAGAATGACTAGATATATTACCTTGTATACTTTCTAAAATGATAGAAATCATTGACGTGATCAACATCAGCACAGTGTTAACCACAGGGACATGATTTTGTTGATCTACCTCTGTGTGTGTGAAACAATGGATTATTTCTGGACCAGAGAACTTAACACTTGAAAAAATTATTTGACTAAACTAAATATTACTGACCCACTAAACACATAAGACTTAAACCTGCTCTAAAATTCCAGGAAATTCTACTGGACACAAAGGGCCAGTAATAGTTTAACCAAACCTCATAAAAAAATTTATTTGTTATTTGCCTGGACTGAATCATTATTTAAATATAACCAATCTTGCTAATGATGCTTACAAGTACTTGAATTATTTACTATTTGCTACAAGCCATAATATATATAAGAACACAATTGATGGATTAAAATATGTCTTCTTTACAAACAAATGTTGGCATGATTTTTTAGTCTTAACAAAATTTAATGCCACTTCTGTTATGATAGGTTCTTATATAATATTTAAATAATCTAAGAACTTTTTTACCAAACCCTCTGCTCATAATGAAAATGGAGGTTACCAATTTATTTGTCTATTTCTTGCCTTTTTTCGAAGAACTGTATTGAAAGTCGCAAATTTCAACTTGTGTTCATGTGATATCAGAGATGCCAATCATCAATTCTTGTTATCTAGCGTGCCATTGTAATCTTGTGACTTCTTTAAAAGAATTTAAAATACCATTCAAATACAATTGCTTCATGAGACATGTTTCAGTTGTTTTGATTGGTCAGTTGTGATCATGTGATATTTTGTATACATTGTTTTCTATATTAAATACAGATGTAGTCTATTGATGGTTGACTTAATTTACTATAGTCTATTGATGGTTGACTTAATTTACTATACATACTCATACTCACTATTGAATTCAGGTAACTTCATCACCAGGGGTTGTTAATATACCACAAAGGGAGGTAATCACCAGGAGTTAGAATCTCTTTACATTTGTTTACATCTAGTTTTACGCCTCTTTTCAATAGTCAGTCATATGAGGCAGACAATTCACCTAAGCATCGTTCCTGGGAAGAACCAGTACTAAACTCCCATCCTCTTCTTTCTCACATAAAGAGACATGGTCGTTAGCGGGGCTCGAACCCACGACCCTCTATCATTGACAAGTTACAGTGATTTGAAGTCAGCGACCATAACCACTTGACCACGGAAGCGGGTCTAGAATCACTTTGAGTAAACTGGTTTCTGTTCAATGTTGGAGTGCAACAAAGGTAGTGACAATTTATGGGAACCAGTTTAACGCATGTAGTAGATTTCTTAGAAGTCGGTATAAATGCATCTTCCAGATTTACACAATTCTTCACCCTACATACACATGATCTGTCCACACAAGTCATCATTTTAGACTTTCCTGAAAATACTTCTAGAATCTGATTGGTGAATGTAAAAATAATGATCAGTTAATTCAACTTAGCCTCGACCATCATCAATGAATAAGAAGCAGTTTTTATAGATGCCACGGCTGAGGTCTAGTGGTTTGTATGCTGAATTTGTAACCCTGAGATCGATGTTTGATTCCTAGATCAGGTCATACCCTTCCATGAAAATACGACAATAATGTTCATTTTCCTTCACATGTGGAGTAGTTGCTGGTTCAAGGGTAAGTAAGTACTGGTTAGAATATAGTTCATAAAAACTTAGGTTAGGTGAATCGGCTGCCTTATATTACCGAAAAAAATTTGAAAAGGGAGTAAAATACCAAATAAACAGAATAACTAACAACAAAGATAACACAATTTTATTCAATAAAACAATTTACTGAACATTTTAAAAATGGTAAAAACACTGTACAAAGAGTAATGGTATAGTACAGGGCACCACAATAATCTCTATTAAAGATACATTTTGATTAGTACAAATACAACCAACTTCAGCCAAAGTCATTATTTAGCACACTGCACCAGTTAAACGAATACAAAAAATTTGTACACAAAACATACATGGATTGGTTCATATATAGATCTAGTTTAGGTAGAAAATACACATCAAGAATAGTAATGACAAAGAATGAATTACTGTAGAACCACATTGCTTTACATGATTATCATGTCATTTGTTCATTTCATAGCTCTTTTCCATTACAAAATATTGCATTAAATCTAAATTTTGATGTTTGAGAAGTAAAAAATGAAAACATGAGATTGCGTGACATAATTTTGTGTAATTCATATAAAATATCAATTATGTCTTTCCACACTCCTGCAACAGTTGAGATAATTTCCCCGAGTTATTCAATCCTTGAACTTCAGAATTTCCACCAACACATTCACCATTTACGAACACTCTTGGTACCTACAAGTAGAATGAAATACAGGTACTAGAAATACAAAGATATAAATTTGAGTTTATAAAATTTTACCTTGGTATTTAACTTTGATTCTCATTCTGAAGAATATGGAATGAGACATCTAGTGTTCTGTTTACTGACATTGCTAAAACAAATCAAGATATTTTGTCCAATCAAAAAAGATGAGAATTGAAACCAATCTCAAAATAACCAAAACCACTGTCTGTACAAAATCAGGGCCCTAGCTGCACTTCCGGAGAAGGGGCCCGGTGCCCTCAGGTAGGGGAATTTCGCGTCATTTTGAGGAAAAAGGGGAATTTCAGGGGATTTTTTCAACTGCCTTATAAACTTGCAATAAACATTTTAAGCTTAAAATAGCTGTATTTAGATATATTACATACATTAATATACAATTAATCAAAGGTTAATAACTTAATATATATCAACCATTTAAGCAACAAAAATATTTTTTTTTTTTTTTTTTTTTTTAGGGGAATTTTTATCAAAAATAGGGGAAAAAAGTATATTATTTTAGGAGGGGAATGTCAAATGAAGGTCCTGAAAATGTACCTAATCAATTACAAATTATATCTTGATACTAATGTAAATTAAATATAAAAATATGGCTAAAGTATTTACATATTTCTCCTTCAAAGTTTGATTAGTAATTTAGTTGGACTATCAATTTAGAAAAATTGTCATGTTTACAGATACATGCTTAAAAATAAAGAAAATTGAATAGGCAGGTTGCAATACTTCGCCTTCCTGAAAAAGGAAATTGAACATACCTTTGAGATGTGATTCATCTCAAAGTATTTTCACACCTCAGATTTTCTTTTAGAATCTTCTGAGGTTGGCACCAAAAAATAGGGGTTGTGAAATTGTAAACACAACTACCCGGTATCTTTCCAGCCTACTGGCCATAAAGGAGTTGGTCCATAGGGCCATCATTAAAAAATTGTTTGTAGTGCTCCAAACCCTAATTTCCAGAGGTGGGTAGGTAGGTAGGTATTTTTTTGAATATTTTTTCTGAAATTGCATTGATTAATTGGCAATTTTGAAATACACAATATTTTCATGTAGTCTGCTCTGCATTAAACATGTAATTAAACAGAACAAAATATGATGAACAACCAGTTTGTATTTGATAAAGGCCATGTATTCTGGTATGGTTTAAAAACAGAAAGTATTTTCTAACTGAACAGATAACAAAAAAAAAAAAAAAATTGAAAACCTAAAAAAAAAAAAAATGTTTTTGATGGGTCGGTCAGAGCACTACAAACAATTCTTTTTTTATTTTCAGCCTAGTGATATCATGAATATGACTGGTTATTATAGGTAAAAACATCAGCATATTAAGAATCACATACATCACATTAACTATAGTTTGTCACAGACATGAGGAATAACCCAATATGCTGCTTTGACACAGACATGTTAATGTTATCTTTGCCCTCATCACAGAAAATTATGAGACATGCTTTTGTCTCTATCAATACAGAAATTGGATTTCTTTCAATTAATGAACAAGTGGAGTTACAGTCTAGACAATGCAAACCTAACATTTGATTTCAAGTGTGAACATTGATCTTGGAGGTACAGGCCTGGTCCTTAGGCGCAACACACTGTCTATATAATGTAGGTGAACAATCATGCCAAGTTGTTTTGAAATCCATCTATGAACAACAATGTTACAGCCCAGAAAATTATGGGACGGGATCCTACAGGTCGGGAAATTTTACGTGATTCCAGTATAGCCACTATGGCACAATTGATTGTGGGGGTAGGGGTGTAATAATTGACATTCTTACTGTTCTGGCTCCAGTCAGTACTCCGAGGTAACTTTGCAGCTGGTCTCCATCTTCCCTTTGGTCAAGTTCTATAACTCTTGATGGGACACCAAGAGTCTGAAACAGCTGTTTAGTCGCTCCGCAGTATGAGCACCATGATTTTGAAAATATTACAACACAATTATTTTCAATTTCTGTAGACACAATCTGAGCCTCTGGACCACTCATATTTGGTTGACTATTTCCCATAAATATTTGTTTTGTTTCAATTTGTTGTTGTTGCTCTAATGGTTGACCTCTCACCTCACAAACCTGTCACAATTAAGGGAAACAATGGTTATTAATAAATGAAGACATACATGTAGTAGAGTATTATTCGTCAATTTCATTTATATTTGGCTATATCCAGTCGACAGGTTCAGTCAGGGATGCTACATTACTCAGCATCCCTGGTTCAGTGAATGAAGTTACGCCAGGGACCCCCATGGTGGTTAACCGGCTCAGACTTTTTTGGATCAAATCAGCGTCCCCAGACTATTTTTGATCGACCAAAGGTTTGCATGCATGCTCTAAAATATATTTATAGTACATTGCCATGGTGTTTTAGTCGAATGTGGGTCTTTCAGATATCAAATTATCAGTTTTTTAACGATCCAAAGGAAGTGATCATACAATGTAACTAGTCTGTTTCCATGATCACTAGAAGTCGATCCATCGATGCTAAGTTTGTTGTTTTTTCTCTTTAATAACAATGAATCGAATTTTGACTGGATAAATAACCTTTGATTAATAGTCATTACTCAGTTCAGTAAAGATATCGATTGAAAAACATGAAAACTTCGTAGAAGTTGACATTTTATTCCCTCACACAACAGTATCGCCCAATCTTGCAAGGGAAAATGCAATTTGATTACATTTGTGCATATAGACTCTGCCCAGCAAACACCCGACGTTGTATCAACGTTGAATATGCGTTGTATTTAAGTCGCGACGTCGGCGACCTAAATCCAACGTTGATTCAACGTAAGAATCACGACGACTATACAACGTCTGAATAAGACGTCTGCATGACGTTGGATTATGGTCAGATAATGATTTTGTTGAAATCATAACGAAAATTGAATATTGTCATGAAAAAACAAACCAAAACAATATAAACCTTGTTCTTTGGCACTATATATTATTATGTTATGGGATGAGTTAAAAATAGCAAAACACTCTGATATGTTTACTCCCCTTAAAATGTTTCATATTACCGATAGGCGTCGCTTCGAGGGTCCATGTCAGTTATTTCGAATTTTACGATAATTCTTTTCTACACTATCTGAAAATAATTAAATAAAGAAACGTTTGTCGACAATAATTTAAAAATATTCTTCATAAAACCTACAAAATAAATGGATTAAAATCGTTTAATTTACATGAAAATGGACAGATCTAGCTAATTATTCAAAACTACCAGCAACGGTTATATTGAATAGTTGAACGGTTCCAAGAAAAGATTTCGGGATAAGATACAAAAGATCTGTCAAATTCGGATTTTAAGGTAAGTGGAATTTATTATTTAATTTGATGTGTGATTTAATTTTGATAAGTATTAAGAATGTCAGTAAAAAGATGCATATGTACATGCATGCATATATAATCGGAAATTCAGCAAACTTTTATTTTAAATCGAACAAGTAATTAATCAATCAATTTCATAACTTATTGCACCCAATATCGTGTTGGTCGCTTTTAAGTTCGCTTATAGGTATTCAAATGTATTTCTATTTAAAAGTGCGATCATCTTTTGTTACACTTTAAAAATCAAGTAAAACAAAACTGGTGAAATTACATTTTAAACTATCTGTTGTGTAAAGTCTAAATTCAAGACTACACAAATATTCACAATCACTGTTCTGGTATCAGTTACATGTACGTGTCTTAATGTCCATTATTTCCAACAAAATTGAGCATGAAAAACAGCATGAGATTAATTTGAAACTATTCCAGAGAAGGTTAATTTTATTACTGACAACTGCCAAACTGGCCAGTGCCCGAATTGATTGATGAGTCCTCAGGTCAAATGTTCTTCATGCACGTAGGAAATGTGTTAATGAAAATTTGAGAGAGATAATATTATGTTATTCATTTCGTGTGGGGAACTTGTATGCTTCAGACTTAATTAAGAAGGATGTTTGGATTTATTATGCCTGACATATATGTACGTGTTTTTGAGTTATGATCACTGGTTGATACTACATTGAATTCTTATAAATATAGTTTTATTTTCAATGTACATGTGTCGATCGAGTTACAGAATTTTTGAATAAGTAATACATGTTCATTTGCTCTAACTTATAGTTTATTATAATTGTTTACAGATTGATGTCCAAATTTAACATGACTGGGAACGATGGAATTCTACAGGTCAAGCTTGTTTAATTGGCGTTGTTCAAGGTAAATTTATCATTTTTTATTTCTGAATAATCCGTAATTAATTCAGTCATGGTTGTAAAATTATGTATGAGGACTACAACATAATATCATACAAACACTGATTAAGTAAAAAAGCTGGGCTTTCTCATAGCAAAATGCATGTCTATATAATACCGTTTGAGATTGCATTTGCCTATATTGAATATTATTAGGTATATATTATATTAATTAGAATAAATTCTGCATGTTCAGTTTTCTGTGAGCTTGTGTAATTTTCTCTTTGATTTTGTTGCTTGGTATAATCCAGTCTTTAGAAAAATTTAATATGTATTCATCATGGCAGATTGATAACAGAAACACAGAAGACTGTATATTTTTCAAATAGTAAAAATTACTAGCTTGGATAGATGAAATGACTTCCGAAAATGCCCGCTGACTGAATATGCTTGCTCTTTTACTATTTCAGCAAATACTATGAAGTCTATGTCAAAGGAAACTGAACAGGATGCCAGCCAGGCCTGTCCACTGAAGTAGACTCCAGAATCACAGACAGGAAATCCAGAGGGATTAATTTATTAGTTTCTAACTGTTTTGTACATGTCATTTAAACGAATTCTTAAGTGTTCATGATCACTGAATAATCATCTACTGTGTGTTTATACAAACTTATGTACGGTATTAATTCGTGTCTACATGTGTATGTAATAATTTGCAAGAATAAATTAGATATATTAATTCAAAATTGCGAACAAAATTTGTTTTTTGTTTGACATTTCAAATGATAAATATAGACTAGGTTGTATTGTGAGATTAAAAAAGAACTTTCTGATATATGTTATAGATCGACATATTAATTATTGAGCAATATTATTTTAATAGTGTTCAGTATCCTCATGAAGAACTAATTATACAGGATTATAGTAACTGGCGTCATTATGTTCTTTGTTTGAACATCCCTGAGTTTTGTTGATATAATCACCTTAATTACTTACAGGCGTGTAAATATATACACGTTGGATTGTGGTTGCATACAGGTTGGAGTTTGGTTGTATACATGTTGGATTTTGGTTGTATACAGGTTGGATTTTGGTTGTATACACGTTGGATTTTGGTTGTATACAGGTTGGATTGTGGTTGTATACACGTTGGATTTTGGTTGAAAACACGTTGGATTTTGGTTGTTTACACGACGTTGTATTGACGTCGGGAAATGACGTCTAAAAAACTTTCATTTACAACCTAAATCCAACGGTCATCCAACGTCAGGGTACAACGTCTGTACAACGTTTTTACAACGTCAAGTGTTTGCTGGGTGTTCTCTGTGATGTTAATTTAACATTATTTTCTTGTTAATATACATTCGTGCTGTTCCGTCGCACATAAATAGTTAAAATAAAATATTAAAGTAGAACGTCTCAGGGATGCTATATTACATAGCATCCCTGAACGTACATATCAAATATTTTGAACACACCTGTCTAAACTTTTAACTTGACATTCATTAAAAGTCCTTTGCTCGATCAAAAATAGTCTAGGGACACTGATTTGATCCAAAAAAGTCCGAGCCGGTTAACCACCGTGACCCCTAAAAATTAATATAAGTTTATTAATTATCTAAAATATATTGGCATGCAGACACCTGCAATTTAAATACTTCGCGACAATGTCAGACCGAAACAACTGTCGTCAAAATGAAATTCACTTTTATATAGATTGAAAATCAACATCATGTACGTATGGATAGCTTGAGTAAACATGAAAAAGCCATAAAAAGAGCAAATAAAAAACCTCACCTTCCAGAACCAACCTTTTTCTGAACAATATGTATCACGTGACAGCTATTTATAGATATGATGCTAAGTCTAAATTATTGATTTAGAATTGAGAAATTTATATCTTCAATAAGATTATTCAGCTTTACTGTCATCTAGTCTATAATCAGATGCTGAAAACAAATAATAAACAAATGTTTACTGTTTATTATTTATCACGTGATACATTTTAATCAAAATGGCGGATGCACAGATTTACGGAAGTTCGTCAGCAAATTAAAATTGAACTGCTTTTATTTATATTGCGTATACAGGAGATTGCAATTATGTGGGTTAAACCTGAAGAGGTTTTACTCGCAAACGCTTTGTGGTAAGTATCTGATTGTTTGGCATGATCGTTATTTGTTGTTATTTATTGTCTGAACTTCTCATTCAGTCAATTGCATTGGACAATGTATAGGTATCGTGCCGTCTTATGATTTCGACGTTCTTATGTTTTCGACGGTTTTCATTTTCTCAAGATTGCGTCATGATCACGCGAGATTTTTTGAAGTCCCGCCCCCTCTGAATGTAAACAAATGATGCTAGTTGCCGCACATATCAGGCGGTTAAAAAATTGAATTTCAACTGTTAATATAGCAATATCAAAGTCACTTACTGATATTTCATGGTGAATTGCTATTCCCAAAATTTGTGTCGACAAAATACCCAAGAAAAATTGTTTTTCATCTAAAAATCTCCAAACAAATACGTGTATGTATGCAGCAGACATAACTTTTTCCGGTAGTCACGTGGTCTGTACAAATTTTTGTACAAAGGTGTTCTCAAAAGTTTTTCTCCCACTTATACTTTCTTACGGTGTCAGACCACAAAATTGTGTTTCCTCACTATGCTAATTCTCTAAGTATCCAGTAATAATTCAGGCCAAGTCCAAATTTACCGTATATGCTCGACTATAAGACGCATTTTTGAGACTCAATTATCAAACTTGACGAGGGGGGTGCGTCTTACAAGCGAGTCACACTGGAGAGATAAAATATTTTTTCCAAAGTCTTATACTTTTGACAGAATATTTCATTTTATCGACCGTAGATTGCGTTTTCGGCGAGGCACCCCCACCCACTATTTGTCCAACAGTTTAGCAAAAAAAAAAAAACATTACCTACCGTATAATATGTTGTCAGCATTAATAACTTTCTGTTCTTATCTTATCTAACAGGTTCCTTCACCCTTAGATGAATTATTTCATAATTAAGAACGAATTAATCGTGTAAAATGTCGGCATCCTTTGATGTAACAAAATTTTCCTTGACACTTTCTTTTACGACTTATGAACAATTCACCGCCTTTGATCGATTAAATCATCCTTATTTCTAAAGTTCTATAGTAATTAGGTCACAAATTCAGCTCAACTTATGACCAAAAAAAATGTTTTATCACTTAGACCCAGAGGTTTAAAGTCCGCACATATTTTCCCACACTCCCAGACTTGTAACTATATTGATTTTCTATTTTTAGCGGTGTTGAAATATGCTTAGGTTTAAGGTTAATGTAACTGACGTCATAAATGATGCAACCCGTCAATCAAATGATCAGTTTCTTGCTCTCTGGTGAATATTTTACTCACATAAATTGAATTTAAATGTGACACACAATTACGGATATTTTCTGTGTAAATAATTTGTTACTGGATTATTTAGTAAGGTACGAGATTAATACAGATGTTATCACTTATCAGTGACAAAGAAGTTGTATTAGTAAATCATTAAGAGTTCTATTTGAGGTAATGCACATCTTGATGGCTTTTGTTTTCTTTGGTCGTGGTTTAGCAAGTTTGACACATTGTTTTGTTTGTGTGTGTGTTAATTTCTTTTGTATCCAGTGAAATTAGCACCTTTTATATCTCAACTTATCAAAAGCACAGTCTGTATGACATAATCGTTGCTGATTGCAATAGGTTAAACATTTGAATTAACATTACCTGGGGGCATTTCAGAATAACAGATTCTCTTACTGTGCATTATGGGATATATATTAATTAACAGCCTGTAGAAGTTACTCCCCTTTGTTAAATTCTACTTTCTGTTTTAAACGACGGTCGGGAGCGATGCAATTTCTGCTTTGAAATAAAGCAATAATTTGCTGTTATTGTTTGATTTTAATCAGTTTATGTCAGAAGATTAACTCCCTCTGGAACTTTTAACTATCCTCGCTCGATCTCAAAATTCGACAGCGTCTTATAGAAGGGTCAATGCTAAATACCCCAGATTGATCGTCCATTCCATAGGTGCGTCTTATAAGCGCATGCGCCTTATAGTCGAGTATATACGGTAAGTAACGAGAAAGGACAGGTCATATTTTGCCGATGACTTGAAAAATGCATACTTGTAAAACAGTGATAAAGCAAGATTTATCAGTAGAAAGGGTAATAATGAACAGTAAACCAAAGTTAAACAATAGTTTGTGGAGTTTTTTATGGAAAGAAATACCGAAAAGTTGTGAAAAGTGCATCATAGTTTCTATTAAAAAAAAACAGCGTTTTAATTTCCAATATTCTTTGAACTCGCTGACTGAACTTCGCTTTAGAGAAAAAATGTGTTTATTGACTTTTTAACCACCCCGTATCGCTATTTATATCGACCAATGAAAACCGTCGAAAACATGTAACGTCACTGAGTGGGAAAACAAAAATGGCTGCCTTCATTAAACGGCTCTGAAAGGTCAATACTCTATTGTTTTGCTTTGAAATCGGTATTCTATGTAGAAATCTAAATGTTAGTAATAACTTCCATGTCAAATTGTACATGCAATAAACGTCCGTTTATTTACCGGGCGAAATATGCTTGCACCGTCGAAAACATAAGAAGCCAGGATATACTAATGACAGTGACCAAAACTGCCAACACACCCCAAAACGATCTTATGAAATAAAGCACATACTCTCTCTTTACACAGACTATTGATTTGAAAATGATGAATGACTGAATTATGAACCTTGTGAAATTGCTTTCAAATTGGTGATTTTATGTAACTTGTGTGATTACCAAGAACTTCAATAATTGATATATACTATAGGCAATGAAATAACTTCTTCTTGAATCTTGACCTAATACTGTATAACCTACTGTGAGCACTATTTTACATTCGATCAATCTGATTTGCAATGACATCAAATTTAGCACAATATACTCGGTAGGCTGCTAGGCATATATTTTCGTTCAATTTTTTAGGGTAACGGAGCGTGCTAATCCATATTTTATTCTACAAAGAAGAAAAGGGTATGGTGGTGGAGGCATTGCCGGACTACTTGTTGGAACATGGGATACTGTCGTGGACAACAAGGTAAAATAACTTTTAGAAGTTTGTTAACAATTTATTAAACCTTGTTTTCGTGCAGTGTCTCAGTGTCTCTGAGCCAAAAGTGTGACTGTGAGAGGAATGTTAAAACAACTTTCTTCTTCAGGACACAATCCCATTTTGTCAAACTTTTTGGACATGTGCCTTAACACCTTTCCATACACTTTAAGAACAATGAAAAAAAGTTATAATTTCCCTACCTACCTCAGAGGTTTTCTTTATGTTTTGGAGAAGTCGCCCTAGCTCTTAATATGGGGATGAAATAGCCGGTTGAAGCCTCTTTTGGTGGGAAAATTCTCACCAGAAATCACTTTGGGGAATGAAATGTCAAGGATCAAGTTGGAAGTTTGGGGAAAATTGCATGCTTTAAAAAAAATATGAGGGAAGATACCGTTTACAAATTACTGACTTCTTAATAAGTTAATTATGGTTCTTACTTTATTTGAATTTCATTGTAGACTCCTCCCTACAGAATCTTACATGAGACAACTGAATCTGAAGTTAGTTATTGTAAGTGTATTTTATATATATTATCTGATAATTAATATAAAAATATTATTTGAATTACCCGATAGTAATAATTAGTTTATATTACAATGTTGAAATACTCACTGAATAAATTTTGTAGTGTGTTATGAAAATTTTGATTTTTTGTTTTGTTTGAGTTGGAATTTAGAACTGAATTATTCTTCAACAATATTTGGAACACATACATTAGTGATTTAGCCTCTGTAGTACTCAACTTTGTTCTGCTCCTTAGTGGTTAACTGCAGAAATTCAGTGTTTCCGCGACAGTGCGTTTCTTGCGTTTTTGATGCATTTTATTTACATACGACGCAACAAAAAGCCAAACATGCGTCTGCTGTGACGCAACTAAATTCTTATTGTAAGATATATGTTTCAGAGAAAAAAAGGTAAATAAATGTCCAAATTCATGCATATCGATGAAATGCCAAACCGTCGTAATGCGAAATGTTTACAAAATGATCACTTCCGTTTTAATGGTTGTGTTTAAAGTTCTGATTCTGTACTAGTCCATACGCTTTGCGAAGTATAAAATTTCGATATGCCACACTTTAAACTTAAGTCTTAGTAGCGTGGATGCACACAGAAAAAATGTCCAGGGCTCAAAATTAACACAAGCAAACTATCAAAATGCAAGTAAAAAATAGACTTTGAAAGTTCATTTTATGACCACTTGCATTTTTTATTTGTGTTTTTAAAGGGTCTGCTCGAAAAAGATTGTTTGCTGTATAGGACTAAACACCTTGATACAAATATCACTTGGTCCACCTGGCAGAATATGACTATAAGTGCAGTTAGTGCATGGAAAAACAAAGGAGACTGCATTCCTCCAAGCCTGTCAAAATGCAACAGTGTGGAACAAGTAGATATTTTAATGAAGATGTTTAGTCTAAAACTTCATTCCTAAATGTGTTAGGTCTTGGTTGATAGAAAACAAGACTAATAAATATCCTCATAGTTTCAACCTTTATCATCTAAGACAAAGACCCCAAAAAATCCTGGCTGGCAGAAACACTGGACATTTTTCTTCCACATTTCTTTAAATTGCTAAGCACTTCAATTTTTGTTTTTTTTAGAAATAGTAAAATGAAAGAGATGCTGTGAGAATTCATCTATAGTCAAACCTGTGTTAGTAGCCACCTCCCGACTTAAGGCCACCCTGTGAATACCGGCCATTCTTGATAACCATCAGTGATTATTTAGAACAGATTACCTCTGAATTAGTACTGAATAAGGGCCATCTGATTATACAGCCACCTTTTGTCTTCCCAAGGGTTCCTTTTGTTCACATGTTTGACTTAATAATTTTCTGGGCAAATTTTGGTTCCAAGATATTTTCTTATGTATTGTCTAGACTAGTACATGTACATATTGCTGATCATTTCATTGATTGAATGTACGCATTATAGCATCATCTCATTAACTGGAAATTTTTTGGATCAGATACAGAATAAGGCTGTGTTATAAGTCTTTCCTTGAGTCTTTTTTATCCTCATGTATGAACTGTTTTTATTCTGGTGCAGTAGAAATCAGTCAATGATGTTAAAAGTAGATCACTATCAACTTCATTAAATATATGTGTGTGGCATTCTTCTTGCATAAATAGTTAACTGGAAACAAATGTATTTTGATTATTATGATATGGAAACACATATTTTTCTGTTGATGTTAGTCAACAGCTATTTTTCTAAATATTTAGTCAATTAAGACACTACATTTTTAATTTCTATCTTTCTTGCCTTAGGCTATAGGTTAAAGAAAAAATATTATTATATCATTGCAATGTTGACATTCATGACTATACTAATAATATAAATGTATAGCTAGACCAAGTATTTTGAGCCATGATGAAATTATTCAGAATAATTCACAGAGTCAAATAGGGGATATGGAATGGATATTCGGAACAAATCCATAATTGACTCAGGCCCGTTGGTTCATGAGGTTACGTTCTATCCACCGCACAAGTGACACTTCAAGACCGTTATACTAAATTATTCTTATCTATTATCAGTATATATTTAATGCTTTTTATTCGAGAATATAATTATGTTCTAGCAATCCACATGGATCCCCAGTTGATTTAGTATACACATATTTTTCCATCACGGCTCAAAACACATGGCCGAGCTATAGTTTAAACCAATTATTTCTAACTGGTAGTGTAGTTGTTATTTACATTGAATTCATTAGATAGGGGTAACATGGTGCTCTGTTAAAGAGGTTATTTTGTGGCACCATCCTAATAATGCTAGTTACATTATCAATAGTCTTTCTCTGTTAAGTGATAAGATGTATACTATTGTTTAGCAAAGGAAAAAAATGAAATTTAGCTTTCGTACACTGACATTATTGGTCTCAACACAAATTTATGTATTTTTGGTCAAGTATATCTAAAATAAGTCCAACTTCTAGGTTCAGTTTCAATAGCTTTTGCTCATAGGGTGAAATAAAAAATTTGGTTGTAGGTGGCAATTATCTCAGATTTGACTTTACTGATTCTTATGTGGTTCATGTATGTAGGAAATAACTCTATACTGCAGATGGCAAATAAATAAATACCTTGACAAGTTGACATACTTATGTTTATTTTACGGTAATATCTGGCAATCTGCAGCTGCTAAGGGATGAATAATTAAAACATTTATATATGAAATATAATTAGCTGTATTATATTATAAATGTTCTGTTATTTCAGCCGTATCGGTCGCCAATAATAAGAAGGATATTATTCGAGACTGGGAATGGATCGAGACACACATGCTTGAAACTCTAGGTACATTTTCTTTTTTGTTTTAAATCATGGATGTCAAACAATAAAAAGGCGTAAAAAATAGTCTCATATTATGCATGTGATCAGTTACTTGGCCTGAAAGATTATGTAGTATTATAAAGTAGAAAAACTTCTGATTTTCATCTATACAAGGGCTAGTATGCTGGACTTACGATCCGATGAACTGGGTTCAAATTCTAGTCATGACAGGTCGTACCCTTCAATGAAAGATGTATATTTTTCTCAATATGTGAAGAAGTTGCAGGTTCCTAGTGGAAGGGTAAGTAAGTACTGGTAAGAATACAGTCCAGAAAACTGATTAGTTGGACTGGCCTCCGTTAAAAAAAAAAAGGCATTAAGCCCATTAATAAAATAGCATTTAACCCAGTTACAAATTCCATTATTTATTCCAGGTGCCTTTGAAAATGATGATGAAGCAACTGAGTTTGTACGATGTAAAATAGAGAGTATGGTAGCAAATAAAACTGATATATCCAAAGAAGGTAGGAATTTGGACATTTAATATAATTATGAATTGCATTTTTAGACTAAACTTAGAATGCATCATTTCCATTGGTTAAATTGATTATTGCACTCAGATGCTTGAATGATGAGGATGGTGGCCAAATTGTTGATTTTCATCCCTAATAAATTGCTACAAGTCAGTTTTGCAGCAATGAATATCAAAATTGTTTGATTTACCTTACAGATGAAGAGACAAAAAGTTTTAAGTCGGCTTCAAGGAAGTTCATGAAGCTGTTTAATATGCCAAGGGAAGAGAAGTTAGTCAACCGTAAGTTATCTAGCTACGTTTTTGTCCAAAATTCCTACTAGGGTATGAGGGAATGCTTGATTGTTTATCTGCATATTTTACAGGAAAATTGATTAGTTAAAATGCGCTCAGAAAATTTAATATATTATTAAGAAATATATCAACAAGTCCTGTTGTTTTGATGGATTCTCTTTATTTTCCAAGCTGTTTGAAATTTTATGTTAAATCATTTTGCATGACAGCATCTGATTGGTTGAACCAGAGACATAGATCTATGTCTCTGGTTGAACTACTAATTGAGGATATCCTTTTTTCAGACTATTCTTGTAGTTATTGGAAAGGAAAGGTACCGCGTCAAGGTTGGATGTATCTCAGTATAAACCACATGTGTTTCTATTCCTTCCTTATGGGTAAAGAAGCCAAGGTTATCGTCAGATGGACTGATTTTACAGTAAGCTCCTTAGTTAATATTGTTGACTCATGTATATTACAGTAAAATCTTGCTTAATGACCTTTTCAATATCAGACCCACCATATGATAAGAACTACAAAGTACAGATAATGCCACCACTGGGAAAGACAAAAAGTGTTCTTAATTGACAGGTGGCATAATATTATTCAGAGGTCATTTTGCTCTAAATGATTAACTAATTGCATTGCCTTTACTCATGTGATGGGTCATTATTTGGAGCTCGCTGCTTATACAGGTTTGACTGTATTCCTATTTCCTATAGATAGGAACTTCATAGTGAGAATGCTTCAATATAAAGACTGATTTATTTAGTCTGAGGTGAACATGGTATTGAGATTTTACTGTATCAGCTTTAACTGATCTTGAAGTTCTAAATTTCTTCCTTAAAACAACTTGATGATAAGACCACCTACGTATTGAAACCATTCTACTTTGGTCCAATAGATGGTGTTAGTATTTGGGCCACCATGGTCCAATAGTTATGATCTCTGACTAGTAATCACTAGTCCATTACTTTGTGAATGGGAAACCGGTCTAGGACAAAAGTTTACATTTGAGGAATATGTTCAGCTAGTGTGCCAAAGTTCTATGGTTCAACCCAAGTGTAAGTCTGTGATCTTCCACCGCTGTTGAAGCAGGAAAAGTCACCAAATGACGCTGACTGTTGGTGTGATGTTGAACTCAAGTGGTGGTTATAATATTGAGGTTTTACTTTAATATATGATTGGTAACTCAGACTGAGAGCTTCAGTATTGTTGAGTTTGTAAATGAGCAGTAAGTATTGAAGACATTTCATTATGGCATTTCTTATCAAATGTCTGATTGATTCTAATATTATGATGGCCGAATAATGAGGTATAGTATTGTTATTTTCAGTTAGTTTGTAATTTACTCTTATTTGATGTGTAAAGATGATGAAATATTTATTTACCATATGTATTCTTCATTTTACAGAAACTAGAGCGAGGAAATAACATGTTACTTCCAGAGAGCATTAAGGTGTCAACCAGAGAAGGGGAGGTAATTCAAACCTAATCTTATTATTACTCTGTAATTTCTGTTTGTCTGTTCAGTCTTCATGCTAACCCACTAATTTCTATTCGGGCTAATGAACATTCTCAAAACTACATGTGTTCGGGCTAGTGGTAAATTGTCTATTTTCACTATAGTCCACTAATAGTTTGGGCTAGTGCTTTAAAAAAATTAGTTTGGACACTGTCTACTCGGGTCCACTCTTTAATTAATGTCATTGTGGAAGTAGTCAGTAATATTCAATGTTTCACAAACAGTTCATTACATGCTTGTAGATTATAAAAACACAAATGTAGTATAAGATGGGTTTGGAAATTGATTCATCGGGATCTCACCATGCTTGTTCATTTATATATATACCCGCCTTCGTGGTCGAGTGGCTAAGTTCGCTGACTTGAAATCAATGATACCTCTCACTAATAGAGGGTCGTGGGTTTGAGCCCAGCTACCGACCATGTCTCTTTATGTGAGAAAGTAGGCAGTTGTTTACGGAGGATTGGAGTTTAAGCTATGTTTCCTCCCAGGAACGATGGTTAGGTGAACTGTCCGCCTCATATATTATATATATATTTATTTCAGTATGTGTTTTCTATGTTTATCCACATCAATGAGACATACAGACTGATGGAGCAGTTAGCTAACATGGCTATGAAGCAGTTGATGCTTGAAGGAGGATTTGAAGAAGACAAGACTATCTTAGACAGGACTAAGTAGGTTTTTGTTGTATCAAAAGGTCCTGTGGGAACCTTGTGGTGATTGATATAAAAAAAATAGGTCATTGTATTTTACAATCTGAATAAAAATTTGACATAACTCATATAGATTTATAGTACTGGTCATGTTATAGTTAATGTATAAAGTAGACCAGTAATATTTTGTTCAGTTCTGTATTATTTTCAAGTTAGACAGTCCACTTATCCAGTAACCGTTCATTATTGTTGACATACATTTTATTCCATAACTTGAGATTGTTTCATAATCATTAAATACCTCCTGCAGTTTAATCATGATTATGATACTTTTATATAAGGGAAAAAATATATTCACATGTACAACATATTGTTTGACTTCTTGTAATCAAAATGGATCATTTCAGGAAAAAGACACCGAAAAAGATGTCAATGATAAAACGTGATCTTGATGCCAGAGCTAGGAGCGATGCCTACAGGTTTGTAAAAATTATTGCCTTATAGTCAAGGATATTCCGTCTACGAAGTCATTATCAGCAATTTGTCATGCATTGTAGAGTAGATATCATTTCATGTTAAATTGTGAGAATTTTATTCATTGTGACTTCATTTCTCAAACCTTTACCCATATATTCTGGTAATAATTACTTTTATTTGAGTACAGTCCAATTTATGTATTGAAGACAAATGTTTTGCTTGGAATTTGTGTTGTTCAGGAAACAGTCTTGAATTAATTTAAAACTTGATCAAGGAGTTGAAATCTTCAACATTAATTTTGTTGAATTGACCAAATTCTTAAACAATCTTCAGAAGGAAAATATTACATTGTTAGAAAACTTGCTTGCATCATAATTAAGTGACTCATTCAAAACTTCCTAACTCAAAAATTGTTTAGTGTCTTGAACAAAACAGTACAAGATGATTATAATGTTAATAATAGAATACCAGTATACAAATGTGTATTAAATATGTGTTACTGAAAACTAATCTTATGTCCTCGGAATCAAATTATAGTGATTTCCTTGTCCGTCTATCTGTCCGTACCATATTAAGTCAAACTGCCACCAGAGGTAAATGCATTAATTGAATGCAGCATGATAATATCACTTTTTTTTCAGACTTGCGTTTAGTCTTCCAGTACAAGAGAAATTAGATGGTGATACAGAATGTGTCATATTTACACCTTACAATAAGCAGCATGTCTGGGGTCGTCTATACCTCTCACAGAATTATATGTGCTTTGCAAGTCGGGTAAGGATGAAAGTTATTGTTATTTTTTTAAACAAGGCATGTTGGTACATTTTTGATGGGTTTAGCACCAACCAAGTCTTTGTACTTCAAGATACAAATGTATGTACATATATATATAAATAATATTTGGATGAAATGTCCTCATATGACTCTGACTGTTGAAAAGGGCCGTAAAACTCAAATACACAAACAAACAAATTAATTGGATGGTGTCACATGGAGTATGAAAATTGACCAAAAGAGTTTAAATGCATGAAATTCAATGTTTTTCTTACAATGCTTGCTCTGATATGTTTTAGAATATTAAATTTTGTTACTTTAGATGATTTTACTGTAAATTGTTCAGGTGAAAGACCTTGTCACGGTAATAGTTCCTTTACGAGATGTAAACACCGTGGAGAAAGTGGACAGTCCTATAGTTGGAAGTACAAACTCTAATGCTATGGTAGTGACTACCAGAGGCAAGGTATGTGTTATATGGCCTGGTCCAAATGTCAGGAAACTTCTACCTGATACATTCATTCTCCATCATCTTTCCTTACGAATAGGGCAGATAATATTTTACTCTTGGTCATAAGAACAATATGGTGAATTCAGCAAAATATGGCACTCTTGATAATGATTATAATAAAGTAATAGATAAAATCTTATTTAAATGTTATGGAATTAATAAAAAGTACATGTCAATGACACACATAGTGTTTATTTATCTTTAAATGTGGCGTTTTTTTTTATTTCCAGACAACGATCATGTTTACGCAGCTTGGTCAACGTGAACTGATCTTGGAGAAGATTTCTGATTGTCTGTCTCGACAAATGAGCCCTGGGAGACTCAGGCTAGATAGTCAAGTCTCTGTGGCAAGTGAAAAAGAATCCACTACCCCTGAAGGTATAGTTAAGCTTCATGATTTTCAATACAGAATGATTATAAAGGCCCCAATGGTTTTCCCAGCTCTTAGCTGAAAAAAAAACATACAATGCTATGAAATTAGGCCTTCCTTAAAAATCATTTTGGTTTGTTGTTGCACGATCCAAACCTTTAACAGTTGAAAGAAGGCATTTTGTTAACATTGTAATTTATTCTTGCACTGAAAGAAAATGCTGGAATAGGTAGGTTATGAGATAGGACCTGAGTCTCTATCTGTTAAATAGAGATGTTGAATTGCTTCTTAGCCATTTATATAACTTTATTTATTTTTAGAAGAGGAAATTCAGTTTCAACCAGCTTTGGTCAGTTTGTTCTGTCGGCGGGGTTCTGATGAACTTACGGCTAAAGAAGCGGTGAAGGAACATTTATGGGATGTGTACTATTCTGAATTTGGCAGGTATGTGATAAAAGCTGTGTTTTTATAAAAGTTAGGAGACCTGTCTGAAAACACAGGCTTCTGATTGGTTCATTCTGTAACAAGTCCAAAACTGACCAATCAGAATGCAGCTTTCAAAGGCTTTGAAAATATGTCATTGCTTCAGTTAAATGAAACTCTTCTATTGAATTAAGTACTTATTTTCTTGTTAGTTATGCTTTCATCACTATTTTCATTGACAATGATGTTTAAACACCTTTATATTAAATTTTGATGTACCTTTATTTCACGTCATGCAAGTTTGGTGAATAATTCTGATATTTAACATATAACTCCACAGCTTTCTGTATTAAATGTTTTGGTTACAATTTTCTAACTTAATTAATATTTGTTTCTTTTTAGCTCACCTGAGCTTTTAGGATCATTGAATGTCCGGCGTACGTCATCCGTCGTCCGTCCAAAATTAGTTTGTTTACACTCTAGCATCCGCAGCTCTTAATGAATCGTGATTAAACTTGCTCACAATGTATATGGCCACAATGTCTCGGCTAAGTTTGATTATAGGCAAAATCGGACAATAACTTCTAGAGTTATGGGCCCTCGAATTACAAAATTTGCTATATTTAGCTTGTTTACACTCTATCGCCTTCATCTATTCACCAATCCTTATCATATTTTCAGTAAATGTGTATAACCAAAAGATATTGGATAAGTTCGATTATGGGCGGAATCGGATCAAAACTTCAAGAGTTATGGGCCCTTGACTTAGAAAATTTGCTATATTTGAGTTTGTTTACACTCTAGCCCATTCATTTATTCATCAATCCTAATACTATTTTCAGTAAATGTGTATAACCATCAGATCTTGGACAAGTACGATTATGGGCGGAATTGGACTAGAACTTCAAGAGTTATGGGCCCTTGACTTTGAAAATTTGCTATATTTTAGATTGTTTACACTCTAGCGCCTTCATTTATTCACCGATCCTAATCATATTTACAATGAATGTTTATGACCTTACGGTATTGGACAAGTTCAGTTATGGGTGGAATCGGACCAGAACTTCAAGAGTTATGGGCCCTTGGATTAGAAAATTTGTTACGTTTTAGCTTGTTTAACAGTATTATACCTTCATTGTTGGTTTTGATCTCAAAATCTACATAAAAATGGGTTATACGAGTTTGAAACTATATTATCTGGTCATTAATTATTGTGACTTTGTTCTCAGGTGAGCGATAAAGGGCCATCTTGGCCCTCTTGTTCTGAGAGACGCTTTTTTTTTCAAGCATATTTTGAACTATTTTCGTGTTTATGATAATAGTAAAATTCTATAAAAGAATACAACTAAAAAGTGCTAGAAAAAGAATACCCCCCCCCCCCACACTTGAAAAAAATCTGGGAGGGCTATTTCATACATGTATATATTAATTATTACAGGGGGATGTGTATGTATAGAACACATAGGACACATGAACTCATGTTGAAAGGTTTACCTGAGAAGTATCGGGGTGAATTGTGGATGCTATTCTCTGGAGCATTAAATGAGGTTTGTAATGTACCTATATCATAGAAACATGAATCATTCAACATTTTAATAGTTGTCTGTTTGTACTTAAAAGAAAAAATAGATACCGGACAAGTTGAAATTGAACTACCAATACACATGTACTTAATATTTTAGGCTGGTTGTCCAGCAAGAGAAATGACCTAAAAAATAACTGTTCAGCCTTGATTTACATACAAATTTAGTATGGAACAGCATTAAATTACTACTAAGGTTCCGCAATTTGTCTAAAATTTGCAAATGGTAGATAATGTAGCAAATTTTATAATTATTATTGCTAATGATAAAATACTTAGTAATTAATGTGAATTATTTTTTATTCTGCCCAATGTTTACTGTAACACCTCATTAATCAACCATCTTATTAAAGCAACTACCATAGCATTTCCTCTTTGTTGTGACCGTTTTTGTCCGGGGAAAATCCCATTTATTAGCCTCGTCAAAGGTGACATGGGATTGAGGCCATCCCTGTGATACCTTACAGTAGTGTCAACATGTAAATATGAAACAAGGTAAAATCTGGGGTACCAAAAAATGTAACAGAAAGTGTTCAAATTATAACTTGATTATGAGACCATACTGATTACCAGTGAATTGATGTCTAGATTTATATGTTAATTAATTATCTATTTAACAGATGTTGACACATCCTGGTTACTATAGTGATCTGGTACGACAAAGTTCTGGTAAGAACACTCTAGCTACTGAAGAGATTGAACGAGACTTACACAGATCTCTACCTGAACATCCTGCTTTCCAGTCAGATCTTGGTATTGGAGCACTAAGGCGCGTATTGACTGCATATGCCTGGAGAAACCCTAGTATAGGTATGAATCTGTGATAAGAGGATCTAGAATTCTCCAATTCCTAATGATAATTTCTCCTTAAGTACCTTCATACCAGAGTTATTAGCCAGCTGTGAATATTGGCTTTCTTATAACAATAACCACTGTATAGCACACATTTATTGATCATACAATTTACAAACGTTTGTACAAAAAGTCAACTCTGTATAAATGCATTAAATTTTATCTTTCTATATGGTTATTTAGTTTCACAGCTTTTAATGAACACTGTTCAGCTTCTGGTTGTGTTTCGACTGCAAATATGAACCTGTGACCTGTCAATAATAGAGTGTTTTATATTAAATTTTTCACCTGTTTTTGAAATTGAATTAGAAATTTTGCATCATATAATTCAGCATGTGATGTACAAAAAAATAAACATTCATTTCCTCTGTTAACAATAATGATAGAATTCTGTGAATTTCCATTATTGTTTTTATGCCCACCAGCATCAATTGATGCAGTGGTATATGATAATTGTCCTGTATGTCCATGTGTCTGTATGAGGTTAAGTTAAGCTGCCACTGGGGGCATATGCGTTTATGAAAAGCAGCCCCTTTTTACCTTTTTTTGACAAGCCTTGTTTATGATATTACAGGTTATTGTCAAGCTATGAATATTGTTACCAGTGTATTACTGTTATATACAAGTGAGGAAGAAGCTTTCTGGTTACTGGTAGCTATATGTGAGAGAATGTTACCTGATTATTATAACACTAGAGTAGTTGGAGCTCTCATTGATCAAGGTAAGAAAAAATCACACTTGTCTCTTATCTGTGAGTCCAATGTATTACTGGTACCTAAGACCGGAGATGACTTTCATTGAAAGTATCAGCAGAACAGAACAGAAAATTTATTCAGAAGTGTACAAAGTTGAAGTCTACATAGTAGATAATAAATCACAAAGTTTTGCACTATGTATTACAATTGCTTTCGAATTAGAATATTCAATTTGTTACCTTTAATATGAAAAGTGCAGACGTACCGATATTTCCCTAAAACGAGTGTCACAATTTGTTTATGTAACTAATTAATTTTCAAGGAGTGAGGACCTTTAGTGATCAAACATACATGTACTTATCATATGTTTGGTATGAAAATTCCATGGTCCTTACCAGGGATTGAATCCAGGATCTCTATCACTGTAGACAGGCACTCGACCACATCACTAACAAGTTATCTCAACAGTGTTGAAAGTAAGTCATATTCCAACAGTCGCTACTATTCTTGTGTAGTAAGTGATAAACAGACAATGTTTTCTTTCAGGTGTGTTTGAAGAATTGATTAAAGAAAATCTTCCAGAGTTGCATGTGAAACTAGAAACACTAGGACTACTCAGTATGATCTCACTATCTTGGTTCCTAACTATATTTCTCAGGTAAATATTACACAATACAGTACAACCTCTCTCGAGGGGTCCTGTCTTGAGCAACAACCTCTCACCAACAACATAATTTTGCTACTCCCAAAAGTGGTTGCTTTGGAGAGTTTGCATTGTATTCTCAAAACAGACATAGCTCTTTTATAAAATTAATTTTACTGCATCAATTATAAAAGATCACTTAATTTTCATTAGTACTCCTTCATCCGATTAAATAAACATGAGTTATGATAGAAGTTAACCAGAAACAAGGAGCCTGTCTGTATTGTACCAAACGCTAAATGACTTTGACAATTCAGATTAGAATTGAGACAAAGTAGGATTTTGACAGCTTCTTATTTATCTGTTGTTTAATGGCCCATTTGACAGCTATGGTCATTTCAGTGCCTCACCCATTTCCTTTGACTTTCTGAACACAGTACTTGGCCTGTAGTTGGGATGGGGAATCTGAAAAAGCATCCTTAGAATAATAGAAGGCGAAGCCGAGATTTGATAATATGACCTTTGGTTTAGTAGTTCAGCGTGTTACCACTAGACCACCTATCACCCCACTTTGATGACTTCTGTATTGGAAGTCTTTCATGATAAGGTTTAGAAATGATGAAACTTATTACAATGATATTGGTGTACTCATTGAAACTGAAATGCTGTCTTAAATTTCAGTGTCATGCCTTTCAACTGTGCTGTAAATATTTTGGACTGTTTCTTCTATGATGGAGCTAAGGTAATTTATGTTTTGAAGTTTAAATCATGTTACTGTTACTGTAATCACTGGTGTATAACATGCATGTTTTTGCTTCCAGAATCGTAACCAAAAATTGGGTGAGTCTTACATAAAGGTGTAGAACACAATCCTGTGTTCCTGTGACCCATACATTGTACCAGTTATGTGAAATTCAGAAAACGATTCAAAATTCTGTATTGGAGCAGGTTTCTCCTCAGCTGATGAATTGACTGTCATGAAATATTTCGTAAATCATAAAATATTGTTATCATAGCCCAGCATAGTCATTAGTTTGGCACTAACAAATCTTTTGGTGGCATATTTCTCTGTGCTTCTTATATTGTATGTTATGATTTAATTTTTCAGGTGATATTTCAAGTGGCATTAACTATACTGTCATCTCAGAGAGAGGATTTGTTAGAATGTAAAGATGACGGTGAAGCTATGCCTGTATTGAGTTCATATCTGGAGAATGTCACTAACAGAGATACCACCATGCCTACTGTACCTCATACAAACATGATGTGTACAGAAAATGTGAAGAAAAAGGTTAGTGCTTATTTATGAAGAAAGACGACTATTTTGATGTTATCCAGAAAACAACTTGATGTATAATAGTCCTTTCTTTGTAATTTTATCGTTGGTTATTTTTTTATTGAAATCTACCCTTGTTGTAGTCAAGAAGAAAGACATAAAATTTTATTTTTTGTACTGACTACTCTTGGGTAAATGTTTGGGTTCTGGTTTGACTTGCAATATAATTTAGCAATACTGAGATACTCTATGCTCTTTTTTATTTGAATGATTAAAATGTTTATAATTTTCAATATTTCCTGAATAGACAGAATAGTTAGAAAGACAGAGATGTTAAAGTGCATAGTAAGAGCCATAAAACAACATGTAAAAAAAATGAAAGTACAAAAATAGACTAAAAATAATTTTTTAAAATTTATATCTTTTATCAGACTTCTGTGGACGTTTGTGACCTAATTGAGGAAAGTTATCGAAAGTTTGGTCACCTTGACAACCAGCATATTGGTCAATTACGTCTTAAATTTCGTCTACGAGTTGTTCAAACTATTGAGGATCATACAATGAAGAATATTCTGAGATCTGTGTCTGAGATCACTCTCATGAAGGGAAAAGAATTGGAGGATCTCTACATGTTGTTTAAGGTATGGGTTTTTGTTTATTAGTCACAGTATATGCAGCCAAACGTGGCCGCTAACTCTGGTTTGACTCTACACAGACAAATCTCGCTTCGCACGTTCGCCACCACCGCTACATTCAGACCAGCTCATCATCACGACCTCTAATGTGGGACGAGGTTTCAACTTTTCCTCAATATTACAAATAGATGACAAAGCCACCTCAATATCAATATCACCTTATTATGACAATTTATTTTGTTACAAGTTTTCTCTAGTGGTCGAGTGGTTAAGGTCGCTGACTTCAAATCACTGTAACCTCTCACTGATAGAGGGTGGTGGGTTCGAGCCCAGCTACCAATGATGTCTCTTTATGTTAGAAAGTAGGCATTTGCTTACGGAGGATTGGAGTATAGCACTGGTTCTTCCCAGGAGCGATGATTTGGTGAACTGTCTGCTTCATATGACTCTGGTGTAAAACTCAAACAGTCTTCATTCTTTCTCTATATTAAAACTGGATATTAAGATAAGCTCATTAATGCAACCACTTACTATGAAACCAGTTTTCAATATTTTTTGTTGCAACTTCATAATAAGACTATCTTGGTATTAAGACCAAATTTAATGGTCTCATTTACACTACAGGAGGAGTACCTTACATCATGCTACTGGAGAACCAATCAGCCGCCAGCAGATCTCGCCGACAAATACGATTCTACACGTCCGTACTATGAAATCTACAAAGTGGATTTTGATCAGTTCAAGACCATGTTTCTGTCTGTGTCACCTTGGGCTAAAGGTCAAAGAGGAGGTGTATTAGCACTCAGAGCATTTAGGGTTTGTATGAAATTTTAGAGAAAATTATAAAACTAGAAAAAATAGTAGTTTTTGCGGTTACATGACCAAAAACATTTGGTTATGTAAATTGAAAAACTCTTTTCTAGTTTAAGAATACAGTGATCCCCAAAACTTTGTACTTTTGGATTTTACTGTAAGAAAATTTAGGGTCTGGATAAAAAAGGGTCAGTATGTAACCCTGAACACTTTTTTCCCTGGCCTAATTGTTATAAGCTTTTATTTTCAACTGCCAGTACTAAGGCCTTGTTTTTGTAATTGACGCTTATAATCTGACCAGTAATAAAAACCATTTTGAAAGTCTGCATCCGATTTGGTTGATTCAAATTTAAAACTGACCAATGATGGGGCAGATTTGTGATATGGGAAATTTGTTCCTGTACTATGCAGGATCACAATATGTATATAATACAAGCTTCTTACAAAATATATGTGGAGCTTTTTACACTATCTGTGACTGAAGATATTACATCCTATGTTGAATTGTCCCCCACCTCTGAATTATGAGGGGTAGCTTGGCATTATGTTGCGGATAGAATGTGGTTAGTACAGCCAATTTGATAATTTTATAGCAGAATTGTTAAAATAATTGACCAATCATTTGCAATAATTAAGAAAATATCATGTATTTGAATACCTCTCTAATATGAACAATATCTTAGGTCCCAAAATCAGACCATAGTGTGTAAAAAGTTTACCCAGGAGGCCAAAAAAAGTTTGGTAGGGATGTTTTTAAATATTTTTAAGGATGTCCTGAATTAGTTCCACGTTCAACAATAGACCAATATTGTTCTGTATTTTCAGTATATTGACAGAAATGAAGATAACATGATAAACTTCAAGGAGTTTGTTGAAATAATGTGTAAGATGTGTAAGGCTGACTATACACAGAGACTGAAACTACTGTATGAGTTGCATCAATCCCCCTGTCTCCTGGATACTGATGATCTAGATGAAGATAGTATATCGTCTCCAAAATCAGGTACGATTTTAAAGATTCTTTTAACGTATCGGCATAGGTTGACTGGGTTTTTTCTCGGTATTTTGGGAATATGACCCATACTCCTGGAATTAGGAATTTAGCGGTGTTTTAATCAAAATTGGGAAAAATGTATTACTACAGTTTTTGCAATGTTCTACTTATTCTCCTATAGAACAATAGCAGAATAAAGTATTTACTACCAATAGTGATGTTAATGAACTTATAAAATTATTTAAAAACAATTTTTTTTTTTCATTGGGAATTTTTGTCTGTGAATTGGGAAAAAAGATACTATTTTCCATTGGGAATATGACCAAATTTCGGCTATAAAATCGCCCCAAAAAAATCCATAGTTGATATCACTACAATAACGTAAAATGATATTTTACGTTTATTTACAAAGATTGAATAATGAATATCATACTTGAACACCAAGCAACAAACATTTTTAACCAAACGCAAAAAAATGGTGTTTTATTGCGATAAATACTGCACCCCTTTATCGACTTTTCCTTATCAGTGTTAAAAATCAATAACGTAATGTGCATTGTATTGGTACGATATGATACTATTAATTCATTAATGACAAAAAAATTGTTATCAAATCTCTTACTAGACATCAAACATGGGCGTGGTTTAAATTATTGAACCATAAACATTAACGATTTTGATTGGCTATCAAAATTGAAAGGGGTGCGTCAAGTTCGTTGATTTCATGAGACGATAATGATCCAACACTTCAATTATTAATTGCTCAGCTTAGAAAAAACACAGTAGGTGTCATTTTCGAATTAACATTTCTGTCTTATTTGATGACGGATTTCAAAGTGGTTTTCGGTATTTTGTAGCAGAAATGTTAATCTAGGGAAGCGTGCCTCAGAATTTGGTACTTGTTTTCATTTTTATCTATGGTGTATTACAGCGGGTTTTGGGTATGGAATTTCTTTAAAGTCAAGTATCTAACGAACCGAGGACATTATTAAAAGACTGAGGCTCTGTTCCCTGCATTATACATTTATAGTGATTTTAAGGCTATTTGTTTTAATATATTCCTAAATACAGAGTAGTTATCGTTGTTCAAAAATTCGAAAATTACGTGCGATATTGGTTTATAGAAGACCAATCAAATGTAATATTTGTTTCAAATCACTTGCAATGCACTTTATACAGTGGGTTTATTTTAGTATATAATTATGGTTTAGTTTTTAAATCTATAAATTGGTGAAACTTGATTTGACCTCACATCCACGCCAGATACCTTATTACTGCACTGATATTATATTCATTACAATTCTATGGATGAAATTTCGTCTGAGTTTAATTCATTAATACAATACCAGTAGTATGATTCCTTGAAACAATCACACAGTTTGTTTGCAAAGATTTGCTTTATTATAATGTTTACAGTCAAACCTGTGTTAGCAGCCACCTCTGGTTAACAGTGACCCTGTGAATAAAAGTCTTTCTTTTAGAGCAATTCGACCGCAGAATAAAGACCATCTGCCTCATGCAATTTGTTACTTTATTGTGTTTTTTTTAAATAAATGGGCTATGGTATAGTCCCCAAAAGAAAAAAAAACAGTCAAATAAATCATGTTTAAAAAAGAAATTGTTTTTCCCCACGGGTGACTGTATTTCAAAAACCTTTGATATCACTTCAGATTCTACAGAACATGCAACTGAAGCCACTAGTTACTTTCATGAAGATTCCAGCACACCAGAAAAAGATAACATTGATGGTGAGTTGTATTTGTGAAATTATTTTATGCCAATATTAACTCTTACAATTCTGGAACCGAAACTTTAAAGCTTTTGTCATTGGGTAAGTGTCATGCCATCCTGCACACTCATGAAGTCTGACTAAGCTCTTTACTCTGGGATTATTAATTTTTAAATATTCATTGTGACCACCCTTTAATTGATAATGGACTGTTCCAAAATTGAAGTTGGGCAAGTCCATTCTGGAAATTAAGTGGAATTAGTGTTAAGCATAATGATATGAATTACAGAATGTGTTTGTCACCCATGCTGTATCTAGTTAATGTAGTGCCCATCAAAGATAGAAAAGTCACATTATAAGGGACACCATCTGATCAGGTGTTCTAAACCAGTCAGCAAAATAAACATATAAGAAATCAGTCCATGCTTTATTTTATGATAAAACAAAATTGGCCGTTATGTTTTTCTCCCCTAACTGTAACCTTATAATAAAGCTAATTGATGCAGGATTTCAATTTTGGAGCTCGTGGTTTCTTAGATTCAAATCATCAAATCGGAGTGCTATATGAGTCAGACTTGTGTTAGCAACTACCTGCAAATAAAGGCCATCCTGTGAATAAAGGCCATTATTTTAAAAACCCTCATTGATTATTAAGACAAAATGACCTCAGAATAAAGGTTATCTGTCAATAATGGCCACATTTTCTTTCCCTGTGGTGACCTTTGTTCACAGGTTTGAGTGTACTCATAATTTTATTTACACTTCACCTGAAATCCTGCCTGTATTTTAGCCCATCAAGCCCCAGGATTATAAAACTTGACAACAGTCTCCCAGCTTAAATCTCAATTCCATTCTCAATGTAATTGTATTTTGGTTTGAAAAATTTAGCTGTTGTGTTTTTTAATAGATTTTACGATCAGTCAGGCTGCCAGAATAATGTATCATTAATATCATGATTGTTTTATTGTAATAAATTTATAAACATTAAAAGACAAAATATGAGAGACCAATCTGAAGTTTTATAACCTTTGGGCCAGGGGCCGTTAAAAGCTCCTAAGGGAAAAATATTCCTTAAGTTTGAGGATTTTCCTTAGATTTCTCTGTTTTTCCCTTAGATGTTATAAAATTCCTTAGGTACATATTTGTTATTTCTTAAATAAAACAATCATTTTGTTTTGGTATACTCCTATCCTAACTTTGAATGATTTTAACTTACAGATATAGAATTACCTAGTTGTCCTGATGAAATAGAACCTCCTTATTCTACTACTGAAGCTCAGGATATACCACAAGCTGAGGGTAATCATCCTATGTCTCTAAGTATAGTCTCCTCATTGACAGACTCAGACCCTCCAAGTCCTGCTAATAAATCAGTGGATGTTGAATCAGCAGTGAAAGAGAGAAGTCTTTCATCCAGTGTGAAAGGTATGTATATTTGTAGGTAAACTGAATGTATTGAACAAAAGTAAATCAAACCATTATTGACTTGTATCCATTATCATATGATATGTTTTACCCCATACAGCATGATAACTTGTATCCCATACTGTAAGATATGTTGAATCATGTATGACAAGATATGTTGAATCACATTTCTCGGAAAGTTAATATTCCAAACTATAGGAATTTTAAAATAAAGTTATATAATAATTTAATAATTTTCCGTTGTTGTATAAATGTTTACTTGTATACATGTTTATGTTTGATTTAATCAATTAGGTGACACACCTGTGGGTACCCCACTTGGAGAAAGTCCAATGGGAATGTTTGACAGAAGGCGAGATATCATACGCGAAAGATCAGGAAGCAAAGAGGAATTCAGAAATGTTCCAAGGCTTAGTCAGGTATTTAAAAAAATAAAAACTTCTGACTTCCTTTCCATCAATTCTTCTTGCTGCCTATGTTAGCAGTATATATGATAATTAGTATTTTAATGTATTTTTTATTACGTTGGATTGGTGGTCTGGTGGTTAGGGGCTGGATTACAAATGAAATGGTCATTGGTTCAAATCTCAGCTCCAGCTTCCGGTATTTCAGGGACACTTTCTGTGTCCCCATTCACACTACAGAGTCTAATACTGTGTTTAGAAAGTAACAGGAAAAGGGTGAATCATGCATGTAGGGTGAAGCAT
The DNA here is from genome assembly GCA_964023205.1 of Lutraria lutraria. Classification (NCBI taxonomy): domain Eukaryota; kingdom Metazoa; phylum Mollusca; class Bivalvia; order Venerida; family Mactridae; genus Lutraria; species Lutraria lutraria. The sequence goes on from OZ026846.1 coordinate 18,348,828, forward strand.
GGGTGTATCAGTGCTTGACAAAGGGCAGGATAAAGAACCAGGAGAACAATAAGAAAAATTACGATTAGGGATATGAGTGCCCGGGTCTCCTGTATTGTCTCTCCCTTCTCCCTGGGATGCCACAGAAATGACCATAACTTTAACTATTATAATTATATAACTATTTCATAATTTGTTTGTTTACAGAGTCAATTTATTCAAATGTGGAAGACGTTGTATGATTTGTTTGGAGGGGAACCAAATGAGCAGGAGCTTTATCATGCCATAGCAACAGTGGGAACTCTTCTTTTGGAGATTGGAGAAGTAGGCAAAAAGTTCTACCTCCAAAGAGAAGATGCTACCAATTCTATAAATGACAGTAATGAAAGTGCAAGTGAAACTGGGAGCCTGTCTCTAAGTAGTGTCCCAGAAATAAGAGAAGATACTGCATCTCTTGAAGCCGACAATAAAGTAAATGAAGTGGTTGAATCTGGAGATACTGTCATTGAAAACGCTTCTAAACAATTAGACAAAATGAATTTAGAAAGTGTTGAGAAAGAACTGGATAAAATTTCAGAATCAGAAAAGTCAGACCAGATTAGTGATATGTCAGCAGCTCGTAGTGGTTTATCTCTTGATAATCTACAACGAGGTGAGAGGACCATCTCATCGTCCTCATCGAAGGTTGATATCGATTGGTCAATCAGTTTCGAACAGTTTTTGGCTTCAATGTTGACTGAGTCTGCATTAGTGAAATACTTTGAGCAGAGAGTTGATTTACAAGAAGCTGTTGATAAAACAAGAAATAGAAGGCTTCTAATGCGCCAACAGAGCGCTCCATTTGAGTCATTAAAACAATCTTGATACAGCTGATGTAAAATAATGGTGTAGCGTTTTGTCAGTACATTATAAGTGTGACTGTGATGGACCAAACCATGATTGTATTGATATCAAGTTTCTTTATTTTATAAGTACTATCCATGTTGTCTTATTATAGATTCAGTGGGACAGAAAGATACGGTGAAAAAATGAAAGTGTAATTTCTATGTATGCTATACTGTTTTCCAGTGACATTTATAAAGAAACAATATTTGCATGACATCTACAGTACAACCTCTCCAAAGCAACACCGTTTGGGAGAAGCAAAAATATGTAGTTGCTGAGAGGTTTTTGCTCTAGGGAGGTTAAATCAATAGTTAAATTGTGATGCGGGAAAAAATCCTACTGTTGTTGCAGGGAGGCTGTCGCTCAAGAGATGGCCACTCTGGAGAGGTTGTACTGTAGTGTAATTATATTCGACAGTGTCTGACTGAATGTTGAAACATCATGTAAATGATTAAATTGTACTTCATATCATACAATATTTTTATTTATACTGTGCATTACTAACTTTATTTGAATAGTGTTTGTTTAACTGTTTAACTTGGAACTTCAGATAAATTTTAAATTTACCATATTTCTTTTTTAATACAGTGACTAAATTTTAAAGTGCTATGCCAACAATGCATGGAACCTTGCAAATTCATAAAACATCTGAAAAAGTAAAGATGTTATACATGTATAACGAAAAGTTGAAGTTTGCTATTGTCACATTCTTCTAGAAAATTTTAACACATGCTATATAATAAATCAGAGAGCAGTAGTGGACCCAAAAATGGTCAAAGTCCTATCATCTTTTCATATATTTTTAGCTTTTAAGATATCCAAATGTGACATTCTGTTTAACATTAAATTAAATAGCATTAAGTGCATTCAGGGATGCATGTTATATATGTCAGGTACAAAAAAACTGCCTATGACTTAGCCTTGATATATTAAAACTTTATTATGGTCATAGTATGATCATGATGTTAGCATGAGAAATCATTTTGTTGCAAAAATATCCCATTCTTTATTACTAGGGACCTCTGAATGTTAGAATTCCACCATGGTCCAAATTACACATGTTAGGAAGCTGTACATCTAGGTTATAGAAGGTCAGTGGTTCTACCTAGGTGTACATGTACCCCTGACTTACACCATTGTTAAAGCAGGAATGTCACCAAAAGTCCCTCCCTGGCTGTTGGTTTACTGAACTTTTGGCATTATGTATTGTAATACTCAGGCGTGTTTTGTGTTCACTGTCTTAAGGTATAAAAGAATGTTTGTATCTGGTTACACGACCTACTTTAATTTTACCCCACGACCGTAGAACTTTTATAAGGCACAATATTTTTACATTACCACATTCTTTGAAGTGTATTGAATACATTAATAATAAAAGGAATCCTTACGTACTAAGCGTATTTTTGATGACCATGTAACGAGAAACAAACATTTTTACGTCTAATTTATTTTTCTTACTTTGCCTGCTTTTTGTGCATTACAATTATTTTTATGTTCAAGTTTTAGACAGATTCTATGTCTATAAGTGTGTGTCAAGGCATTAAAAAAATAGTACTGGTTTCAGCTACCTTATTTTTTCCACCGATCATAGACTTTTTTCTTGCCGTTATTGTTATTTTCTAAAACAAAACGTACTGACCTACTAATCCTGAATGTTTTAGTATGTTAGGCATCAGGTGATTGTTTCGCCTGATTGAATATAAATTGTGTGCTGTGATAGACATTTTCGTCCAAAAAATGTTCTGTTAATTTGTGATTGTTTCGTATAGATTTGACCATATACTATATTTGTTATTGGGTAATTAGTGTATATTATTGTTTATTGGGTTCAAAAAAATATTCTATAAAATGTATAATTATAAACATTGCTTGACTGTGAAATATATAGAGATTTAATGCAGGGGCATTGGAAGCTATTGGAGACAGAGGCAAATAAGGGAGAAGGTTGTGGAAGTAGTGTACTCGCTATTTGTAATTGTGAAAACATTAAAATGGCAATAAATTTGTAAATTCTTAGCCATTGTAGAACTATAATACACTGTCATCTTAATACCATATACAATTTTTTTCTTAAATTTAGCTCTCGGGAAACTTCCATTTTCATTCAGAAATTGGCTCTGATGCCCTTTGAGATATGTATGGCCCATTTTATTAGGATTTTTAGGGAAGAAAGTATTTGTAGAAATTGCCTCAAAACATCAATGTAAGTTAATTAATGCTAATTTCTACTGTTAAACTAAATTACTTCCCTTTATTGAATAAGTGAATGCTTCATGTGTCTGTGTTAGGGAGGGGGGAAATCATTGATATTGTCTCAGTTTTTCATAAAGTTGACACTTACTTATATGCTGGTAGAATTCATCCAATCTTTGTGATAATTATCACCAGTGGGCCTTATTGGTATACTTAAAGCCTTTCAAAGTTCTATGTTTTTAATCCAGTATTGAGGTGTTTGAATATTTTTAATGAAAATGTTCTGACAAATGCATTATTTCAATCGAGAGGACCTAAATATATGTATAAGCTGGTTCCCATTGACTCAGTTTGTACAGTGACCTTTGGTTCATTGCAACATGGAACGGGAACCACTTTACAAAATATAATGACAGACGTTGTTTACCCTTTGCATGATGCTTAAAAAAAACCTTAAGTTTAAGCTAGTATTGTTGTAATGCTTTGCAAAGTTACTAAAATGCTCACAATTATTTTTGCCATATATTTGTTCTGCATTGTGTTTTAAAGTGATATTATTTTTGTGTACTATACGTTTAATGTACTCAGTACACCGACACTCATTGTGGCACTGTAGTTCCTAACCTTTCATTAATTCTTCCCGTTGTCTATGTATGTTACTATGTATTTAATATAAGGATATAATTCTCCAGATTTCAATTGTGCAATTAAAATAGGATTAATCTCTCATTTTTCTGTACATTTTTGGTAGCCATGAATTCGGTGGAAAATTGTTACTGAATTTTGTAGTGCAATGGCGAGTAGAATTTATATATTTTATATGTTGAACATTTTTATACTTTCTTTAAATTTCTTGTTACAGAGTAGTGTTAATTAAGAACTAGTTAGCTATTGGCCTCCTCTGTGTTTCAAAGAAACCCAAGTCAAAAAAGTTTACAAATCTAATGTAAAACATACAAGTGCGTAATTTATATACTTGTATGTTTAAGTTGGTCCCTAGTTAAAAGGGTTCTATTCTTAAATGATTTGTGTTATTTCTAAACAATTTCAATAGCCAAGCAGCTGGGCAATGGCTTAATGTGCACGCACCTGCTCAATGCTTGAGTAAGACATGGTAAATTTGCCAGCAAATATGCTTGTTGGTGTAAACTACTTACTTTGAGGAATTACTGAAAGTTTTCGTGAGCATGTGTAAATGTCGTACATAAAAAAACAATTTTTTAAAGCTTTTTACGACACAGTATTTGGTTTGAGATGATTGGTATGACATAAAGAGGAATGTATTCAATATAAAAAATAAATTCAGAATAAATTTTATCATACGTTTTATCTTACATGTGAAAGCATTAACCTAAGCTCATAGATAATAAGATGAGCACCAGTCACTCATTTTCTAGTCCAGATTGAGGAATTATTATAAGTGATGTCTGATATTTTTTTTTTTATTAATCATATAATGATTGAACTACTGAGCCTTCAAGATAAACAATTTGTACATTCTTTAATGATTAATATATTTAATATACAAAATTGCAAATATACATTGCATTTTTAATATAACCTATTTGGGTTCAACTCTGTTGTATACTGCATGAAACTATGTTCTAATTACTGTGTTCTGTAATTTTATATTGATTCATACAAATTCTCTGTGATTAATTATGTCTTGTGTAAATCCTGGTGTTTCAAATTTTAGGGGAAATCTTGCTGTAAGAAATAAACGGTACATAATCTATATCTATGTTGTTCTGTGTTTGTGATATATGTACCCTTGTGCTTCAGTAAAATTCAATTGCGGTCTTCATGAAAAACATTTCTAAGCACTGGACATTCTGTCCATTGAAAATGCAAACTTTAAATTAATGGATGCAATGAACTTTTAGTGGGCCAAAAAGAGTACATACAAACTTCCATATAATTTAGCTAAAAACCATATTTTTCGGGACTATTTTTTTTTTTCAGAAACATGGTAAAATTATCACTAAAAAATTTACTGGACCATCAGACCACCAACCTTTTCAAATTTTCTGGACCGGTGACCATTTTTGGTGGACTCAGTCCAAGGTCCTGGGCTAAATTTGAAGACTGCAATTGCTTTATTGAAATGAAGCAAAACTTAAAATATTTGGTTATCAGGGTATTTGAGGATATTGGTATAATTTCCATGCCTACAATAGCGCTTGCTGTGGCCAGGATTAGTTCAGGCGATCGGAGCTTTTTTGGCTCTTGAAATCATGAGTATTAACTAGGGATGTCAATTCGTCAAGATTTTACTAATCGATTAACCGTATGTTAATTGTACGAAGTGCTTATAAATATGAATTGTCACAGGTTTCCGCGACACCGACGTATTAAACGAAATGCGATTATGCACCATATATTTTTCAATATATTTACAACAGAAATGTGATGTTTGTATGTTCTTATCAATTTTGCGTTTAGATATATTAATGATCAATTATACATAACATTATGGCAACAAATAGTAATTTTGTTTACAAAAAAGTAGATTACGGCATGCTTGTTTCATACTCAGTTTTGGTCAGGTTATACTTGGAACATTTGGGCGGAGCTTACAACAACGGTCATTTGATTGGTGTAATGCTGAATGATAATTTGTGTTTAATTGTGATCCCAAATGCTTCTTCTATTTCGTCTACCTTAAGCGTTTCGTTATAGTTTTTCTTGTTCATCACTACTGCGTCTAGAATACGTCCAGACAGACGATTTTTTACGATAGTTTAACTTATCAAACTTATTGCATATGATTATTTGTGAAACAATCATCAAATTGTGGGGAAGTCCCAGACCAAGCAAGTTTACTCGTACATCCAAAATCGCTTCTCAATTAGTTAATTACACAATCAACAATATACGTGTCAGTGTGTATAACGGTCCCAGGTCAGTGTCAATGAATTGTTAATTTGCTCAATTGTCGTATTTCTCGCACCTTTGGTCGACTAATTTACTGAAAAGATAACACGCAAGTATTGACTGAAAATTTAGATTTTTCGATAATTTATTATCATATTTTACTTGCTTCATTTTTTTCGGTTAATCGATTAATGATTTAATAACCGGTTAATCGGACAAACGAACGGTTAATCGATTAACCGTTTACATCCCTAGTATTAACTATTAAGTGGGTAATAAGAAATATGGCATTGTCATCAAAACAATTCAGTGACTTAAAACTGTTTTCATATTTTTAGAAATACTACCCCTGAACCTAGAGTTCCAAAATACAATCCCAAATTATGTAACAATAACAACTTTCTTGACTCAGTTTGGCAGCATTTAGTCAATCCAACATATTAATGGTTTGATGTTCTTGCCCACACATCTGACCAACCGAAATAAAAGACAACCTAATAATGCCTAAATTAGATATGAAGTTGTCTTTCAAATATTTGCAAAGTAAAAACAACACACTTTAGAAGTTTACCATGTTATAACTGTCAGAACAAGGTAATATCAACTCGAATGCACACATGTATCTTTTCAGGGCATTTAATATACATTACATCATACAATTTCATCTACATATAGTCTGTGGAAAATATCAATAATCGAAGCCCGAAGACTCTCACAAAGAAAACACATCTTTTATGTACAAATATAATTTTCAAATAGAATCTTTATATGTACTTTCAGCTAGCAGCTTACTGTTCAGACTTTGGAGAACTATCCAACTAAAAACACATCTCTACACATTAATAATCCAAATTGCTTGGAGCTTTAATCCATCTTCATAACTTTCTGATGATGAAAAGTCAAAACTTTCAGAAAGTTTAGATTCAATATTCACAGTTTTAACTTCTTGTATCTTGGCATTTTTATTGGCTGAAGATATGGATTGTCAATATTGTCACTGTCTGCTTGGTCAAATTTACTTGAATTGGGGTCCAAACCACTTGACCTTGACCCAGTTCCGAGAGCAATTCCCTGTACTTCTGAGGGGTCAAGGGAATCCAGGTCCTGATCTTTTGGTAATAAGGCTAGAAGATATGGATGAGGGTGAGGCTGCACTGCAATTACTGAAATGATAAACAAAATTATTCAATACTAGGATTTTTACTTTGTCAAACAATTTCTAACCGATTAAGTAGACATTTAAGGAAGTCAATATATAGTGCATACATGTACCGGTATATATAAACTAGAAATGTGTCCCGATGACACAAATGCCCTGCTGAGAGTGAGAGCTAAGGCAAAAAGAGGCCATAACTCATGTGAAATGCTAGGATTTTAACAGAAATCACAACTGACCTGTATCTTATTATTATACACCCTCATGTAAAATATGAAACCAATCCATGAAATATTTCTTGAGTAATCACTTGGAAATCAAAATTTGAAGTGACAGACAGACAGGGGTATCACTTCATGCCCTTCCTCCATTTCAAATGGCAGGGTCATAAAAAGGAATATCGAACAATAAAACCTGTAAACAAGAGCCAACAAGAGAAGAGATCTGACCTAAATGTATACTGTACAGACTGTTAGTAAAGTGTAATCAGGCCATCCTATAAAAATAAGTTTTATGGTAACACACACCAAAAGCAGCCATTCCAAACTTTTTTTTTGGGGGGGGGCTCTTGTGCAAACTTTTTCAATATAAAAATAGCATTCTGACATGTATCTAGGTTCAACATAAAAAATAAATTGTAGAAAACAGTATTTCCAACCTACCTCCCTACCCACTGAAAATTCATGTAGGGTTACCGCAAACAAACATTTTCTAAAGATGGCCTTACAATAAATGTACTTACATGGAAATGATGCTGCGTCATCTTTAAACAAGCTCTGAGTATTGCCAGTTTTAGCAACATATCTGGTCACGGCTCTTTCAGTATCACGTTTGTAAGATGCAGCCTTCTCTCTAATCAATTGATATTCAGACACTGGCTGTTTATGGGACTAAAATAACCAAAGAACAAAACATGAAAGCAATTACAAAAAAAATACCTGAAAAATAGATTGATTTTGTTTTTTACCAAATCGATCTTGGAAAATCATCTAATTACTCATTGATCATTTTATAACAAAATAAACCTTATTATAAATACAACACCGATTGCAAAACTGCAGTCAAAACTGTAAACATAGGTCTACAAAGGGAGAGATGAAACATAGCCTTTAAACAAAGTTGACCTTTTTATCAAGGGTTTACTTAGTCTATTTTATTAATAAGTACATGATTAAGTATGTATGTTGTTGATAGAAGACAAGTTTATAGCTGATTTCAACAAAGAAATTCATGAGATAGATTTTTGTGAAGTTATCATACAATTTTTACTCATCTATTGATTTCTATTTATTAAGCAAAGGGGTTCAACCTCTCCACTGCAGTGCCTATCAATATATAGTTATATTAAAGTCAGTCTGTGAAGTTAGGATTTGGAACTACTTGTCACCCAAATTGAATAGTTTTCCTTCACACTCTATACCATCATCGGATACCCACTGTCGTTGCCTCTGCTCCGCTACGTACATCTCCCATGGGGTTTTTCTTTACCGATTCGCCGTTTTCATAGAATAGAACAGAATATACATTAACCAATAGAAACGACGCTTACATTTTCGATACTCTCCGGCGTGGAGACGCAAATGAAAATCATAGGCACTCGATTCCGTGATTTTTATATGTTTACAGACGTTCTTTTGCAATTTCACCCATCAAACTATGCAAATCTGTCGAAAGAAAAATCTTCATTTTTCCCTTATTGTGTGTATAAAATACACCAAGGTAGTAAACTCGCCATCTTTTCGTTTGATGGTAGTGACGAAAATAAGCGTGGGTCCCGGCTTTCCTTTTAAAAGCTGCCAAAACGTTTAAAGTTGGGGCACACTACAACGAAAGCAAGGTTCCTGGAAAGCACATGCAGATTAGAAGGAAAGTCGGGACCCACGCTTATTTTCGTCACTACCGTCAATCAACCACATTGGAGTATTTTCACGTCTGTAAACGTATAAAAATCACGGAATCGAGTGCCTATCATGAAAATGGCTGCGCCCACGAGAAAATGTTCGTTCTGTTTGTTTACAATTAAAAGTAAAGTTTTACGTGAAATGAACATAGTTTTAGTACGAGCGATCTGATTGGCTGTTAGGCGCATTACAAGATTGTACTGCATCCAATCAGAATACGGTTTTAGTTATTTATCGAAACGACGAATCGGTAAAGAAAAATCCCACGGGAGATGTACGTAGCGGAGCGGAGGCAACGACCGTGGGTATCCGACGATGACTCTATACATAATTACTGCAAAAGTTACTTGTCCAAGTCAATAATTACTTGTCCCGGACAACCAGACAATTTCACAGACTGTTAATGACAAGATTATACAAACCTCTGTACGGATGTAAGTATGGGGATCTGGGAATGGTGGTAAGTGATCAGGTATGTGGGTAGGATGAGCTTGTTTTTCACCTGCAGATAATACTCTCTGTGTTGGCTGTGGTGCACTCTGACCAGCTGAAATAATAAGTTGTACAAAGTGAAACCAAAATCTATGTTTGAAATAAATGCCTGAATCATCCTAGACACTCTAATGTGTAGATACTTTTTATATCAAACAGATATTTGTAGCTTTACAAACAATTTATAAAAATATGTCATGTACCTACTACCATGAGAAATTGCACGGAATTATGTGGCTAACACACTTTCCATTTAAAGACTTTTGTTACAGTTTCCAATTTTTTCCACATAGACTTATAGGCAAAATAAAAACTCTTTCATAGAATTTTTTAAACTTTGCATGACCAAAACATAATTTTGATAATGGAAACATTTTATGCAAAAAGAAATTGGGGTTGGTGAACTCTTTTTGAGTTATCTGCCCTTGAATTTGAATTTAAGGCAGATTGTTAAAGTCCTTTGTACAAGAAATGATCAATTGACCAAAAACAGTGCAAAAAGTCTGTAAATAAACTGGTTCATAATATTTTTCCTATCACTAGACTCAAGATGAGAACACTACGCCACAATTACGTAAGTACTTACGTGGTATAAAAACAGATTTGTTATGTCTAAAAGCATGTGCAGGAATAGATTCAATATTTATACCTGAAAATGAAAGAAAATAGCATGTACTGACGAAACATTTCATCAACAATACAAATGTAAGGGTTAAGATAATTCTACAAGTAACTGAAATGCATTTATTTTTTTCAGTAAATATGTATACAAGCAAATCTAAATTCATAGGGGTAAAAAGACGACCCAAGTATTTATAGCATTCCTTTTGGCTTGGTATCATCTGTTTATTATTCATTGAAACCTTGTGATAGATTTTAAATAAAGACACAACATTAGAATGACATTTGTTTTTTATTTTAGTGTAAAACTGACAAACCTTGATCAACAAGGGCTGTGAATACATCAGTGACTAAGACATCTGTCCTTCCACATAATTCTGTGTATGCCTTTGAACTTTTCCCGATTTCTGTGAGCACTGAAATCATCAAAATATTGGAGATATTTAACTTCATCTATGCAGTAATAAAAATTGAACTAAATAACAAACAGAAATGTTCTAAGTAGTGATGCGCAGTAATAGTTAATACTGATATACAAGTTAGTGTATTGCAATACATTCTAAATGCAATACATACCAGTATGGTCCCATTCCATATCGCGATATTTTTATACTGCGTTTAAAAATCTGTTTATTACATCAAATAATTTTGACACAATTCAAACAATGTTATCGAAAAAATCATAGAACATACAAGATCGCACTTAGTACTGTTATTTGCAGAAAATTAGTGTGCATATGATAGGCTAGGTCTAGTTTGGGTTCTAGAAAAATTGCCATCTAAAATATACAAAATTATGAACTTATCAAGCCTCAGCAGCTGCCATTACTCGCTTTGATTACTATCCGAAGTCACATGATCCCCCCCATGAACTTCAGTTATTACCTATGTAATAGCACACATGACAGTTACTTTTCCAAAAATTGCTGATTTTGTAGCAAGCAAAACTTCTTACCTAACATATGCATGAATTTTACATTTTCTGAAAGTTAATTATTTAAACTAAAGCTGCCGAGTTTTTCAAATATCAATTTTGATTGATAGTTTTATTACGCCCATGTTTATACTACCTACTTTTTGCAATATTTCTAAAAAATATCTACTGGTACCATTTTTTTTTCAGGCTGGTAATAGCAAAAAATTAACTTAGAAAATGTAATAAAGTATTATCCTTTATTCTCATATTTTCGGGGATTCTCCTATTTTCGTGGATTCGTTTCCGGTCGCGAATACTCGCTCACGCAATTGATTTGACTATCCGAAAGGCAGTCAAGTTCTTGTCAACATTATTTTCTATCGTATACTAAAGATACAATGCATTCGAAACATGTGAATCATACGCAAATAAAGATAAATGATCAAATTAATTCCTTAAATTACTGTAAATTATGTTATTTGTCCAAAAAACAATGAAAATGGCCACTTTTGTGTTGATCTCCCGCGTCTGCAATCTGCAGCAGTTGTCTACCTAACCAAATCCGGCAAATTGAACGCTTGATTAGGTATAATGCACATAAAAATCAAGTCAAATCATTGTTTTATGATTCAATTATAAAGCAATTACAAGAGGGCCATGATGGCCCTATAAATTTTCACCAGGAGAAAAGGTCATTTGGAGATGAACATTGTTGAAGTTTTCTATACGAGTCCAAGTAAGATCAAGTGACCCATCTGGGCCGTTTTTTATCCCATGGCCATTATATGAACAGATTTAAAAGAGGTCCATTAGACAAAGCTAGATACCAAATATCTTAGCTCTAGGCCTTGTGGTTTCGGAGAAGATTTTTTAAATTTTCCTATATAAAATAAAACAAACCCCAGGGCAGGGCCAATTTCGACCCCGGGGCCATAATTTGAACAAACTTGGTAGAGGTTCACTAGACAATGCCACATACAAAATATCTAAGCTCTAGGCCTTGCAGTTTCGGAGAAGATTTTTTAAATTTTCCTATACATGTATAAGTCTATATAAATCAAGTGACCCCCGGGGCGGGGCCAATTTTGACCCTAGGGCAATAATTTGAACAAACTTGGTAGAGGTCCACTAGACTATGCTACACACCAAATATCAAAGCCCTAGGCATTGTAGTTTTTGACAAGAAGATTTTTTAAATTTCCTATATAAGTCTATGTAAAATCAAGTTACCCCCGGGGCGGAGCCAATTTTGACCCCAGGGGAATAATTTGAACAAACTTTGTAGAGTTCCATTAGACAATGCTACATACCAAATATCTCAGCTCTAGGCCCTGTGGTTTCGGACAAGAAGATTTTTAAAGTTTTTTCTATTTGTTGCCATAGCAACCAGAGTTTTTAATGAAATTTAATTTTTTTTAACTTTGAAAGGGGACCAACACAAGGATCATTCCAGCAAAGTTTGGTTGCAATCGGAATAGCGGTGTAGGAGGAGATGTTGTTTTAAGTAAACATGGACGCCACTTCACGACGAACGATGGACGCAGGGCGATCACAAAAGCTCACCCTGAGCACATTCGTGCTCTGGTGAGCTAAAAATCATCCTATAAACGTTGTAAGAGCTTATTGTTTTCTTGTAATTAAGGACAGATTAAGGTTTTTCTTGTTTATATTCACATTTTAAAAACTCGTTACAAACTCTAAATATAGTTATTTTAATGATATCGTTTACAATTTATTTACAAAATTCTGCTGAATTTGTAATAATTCACTTTCAAAAGTTATCACAGAAACTTCATTGCAATGATTTATTTTTACATTTTTAACTTAGTTTCATAATACAACAAAATAAAAAAACATGCAAAATGTTATTTCAAATGAGAATTCAAAACCGAATTTTATGCTAGAGTGTATGCATTACCCAAAGCTAAATGTATGCAGTGTAGAATCAGAGCGCGTGCGATGGTTACTACTGAAATGAGGCTATCCAATCAGAATCCCCGAAAATATGAGACAGCTTCTGCGAGACACAGACTACCGAAAGTGAAAGTAAAAACGATATGATTTCGTTTCAAAACGGAATTTTTGTACATTTTAAACTGTGAATTGTTATTTGACCTAGTTTTAGCTACGTTTCGATGTATACGTAAGACCGTTTATTTGTACTCCACCGATGCTAGCTTGAAAATAAGTTGTTAACCCCCCGAAAATACCGGTCAACGGCATATTATATCCAGCAGAAGTCAAATGTTCAAACTTTCAGAAAATGTATAATTTATATATCGTATGTATGTTATTTAGTTTTTTAGTTTTACCTGCTACAGAATCTACGAAATGATGTCATGCATGCTATTTTAAGTTTCCAATCTCTGTTATCTATGTCTCTGCTTGAGCAAAAACTGGATATGAGGCATTTTTATTTGGCCCCTTTTGATATGATCATCACCGATGGCCATTCCAAAATAACATATGAAATCATCTAAACAAAAAAGCCGAATCAATAACGATGTGTTGAAGAAAGACATAGATCATTTGGTGAACTATTCAACTAAATAAGTAATTTAGCTAAGTTCTTACAGCTCTGTAACATTTCAGTCAACGATTCTATTGCTGATTCTTCAGCCATTCCGAAACCGACTTCAGTGCATAGCGCACCGACGGCAACCTTCAATGCCTTTCTTCTCGACCTAGCATGAGCATCCATTGTACACAAGTAGACGGAATTTTAGCAATTTGATTAAAAATGTATTTATTTTCCAATGTAGGTCGCCATTTTGACAAGGGAGACAACTAAAACATAAATGAAATACGAAAAGTGGTAATTTAACGGAATGATAAATGAAACGAAAAGGGAGATGAAATTCGAATATTTTGCGAACATGCGCCTTTCTTTCGAAACCGAAAATATCTGGTAGGAGGTACAAGGAAAGCATAAATTGTATAGCTATATAAACACCCGTCTCGTGATCTGCATATTACTTACAAATATGCCTATATAGAATCTATATTCTGTTTTAAATTCATACTTCAAAATGAATAAACAGTTGCTTACTTAAGTGACACTTTTTATCATTATAGACATGTGTAGTAAAGGTCTATGACTGAACTTATTTAAACAATATTTATTGCTCGAATAACATTTTTACCCTGAAATATCTAAATTGAAATCAAATAATTCAACCCTATAGTAAATCTGCTGATGTTAGATAAAAAATACTACTTTACATCTGATTTGAATGATTTTAATACCCACTTGAACTATCAATGCTGCTTTGAGACATACGCTGCTAGATATATGGTTGAAATACGTGTAAATGAGAATTATTTAAACTTACGCTACTAATCTAAGTACGTAGGTATGTGGTCTTTATAATGAGCGGACCGTACGTTTGACAATATTGTAACTCAACTGTTGAAATTGTCTATCACGATATTTGAGCCCAAAATGGCATTTATTTACCTACCCGTATATTTCATACAATAGTGTACTTAGTTGACATTTTTCATTTTGATTGAAAAATGTCGGTCACATAAGGTTATTTCCCCTCCCCCCCCCCCCCACCCACTAATCATTTTGTTTTAAACTTACAATACATTTGCATTCTTTTTTATCCAGGTTAATGACGTTTAGGTTAATGAGGGACATTATAATTACGAACGGTCCTCTTAAGAATTACCCATGGCATATAATTCGTTTACTTTTTTGTAATTAAAAAAAGGTATAAATACAAAAAATGTATATACATGTGATGCTCGCCAAATCGTTTCTGTGCTAAACGAAAGATGCATATTTAATGATTTCAAATGAACATTTATAAATGAACAATTAAGCGTGGAGAAGTTACCAAAATATACACACACCCTATAATCTAAAAATAGTTAAGTCAATCCTACGAATCCAGCGAATGTTTGTGGGTTTTGGAATAAAGCAGATAATAACACCAACCCAAATAAATACACAGCTTTTTTATGTGTCTGACCTATCCTATTACTAGTACATGCATTGATAACTACCAGACCAACATACGGCCTATAACGTACGATAGATCATTAAATTGTAAAAAAGTTCCATTCATAAAACACCGGTAGACAAGATCAAGTCCATGAATCAGGCCGGAACTATACAATATTCAGACACGGGACTGGTTTTTTGGCTATTGTCTATATGAGATATCCTGTACGTGTGAATTTAATATCACAGTCAAAGTGGGCTAAATATGGTTAAGAAACCAAGTACACTTGAAGCCATTTCTCGAAATAGATTTTTAAAGGGCACTGGAATAACTAATACGAGTGTTTGGGTCTATATACATACATGTACATCGTATTTTTCCTGCATGCAAGAAACAATAGAACAGTTTTATTTCGCCTATTTTTTTTCAGTGAAGCACTTAAGGTAAATATTTACTCTATCAACAACAGCTGTTATGAAGTAATCAAGTTGCTAGCAGGGGCTGTATTGAAGATAGTAAATTGTAGATGGCATTTTAGACAGAAACCTGCCAACAATTCACGTCAAAATACAAGATCCAATTTTGGGCCACTTGTTGTGGAGTGTGGCTTTGAGACAGACAATCGATGCTTGAATCAAGGTGGGGTATATAATAAGTAATTAAACACATGCGCTAACCAATCTACTAACCATCGATTTTTGACATAAACGTTTAATTATTTTTATTGAATCAGCGCAGGCTTAATATTCTCCCCTAAAGCATATTTCTATGGATGCCATGTGGAGCCATTCTATCGCAGACAGGTCGTCGCGCATTGACGGTGTTTTATTCCCTTAATCGCTCTCGTTATAATGTAATTTATTCAAAGTTGAGAGGTCACCCGAACCATTACATATTGTAACGCTCTTTCTAGGAAATATAATAATAAGCAGGAAATATTTGTTAACATAATTCAATAATTCATATCAATAACTTTCTTTAGAAATATACACAAGTGTCAAAACATTGTTACATAATCTACATGAAGTACAAATCATGATGTACCTATAGATACGTTTTAAGGCTGAAACTAAAAAGCTATCTAATAAAAGTCGAAGAGATATGGTATGGAGAAAATACCAACATGAAGAATAATGTAGATAGTACTAAATACCTTATGTAATTATATGATACACATTAAAGTGATGTATACGTACCTTTAGATACATTATCGAGTCTCCTGGAGTTGCTACTGCACTGCACTATCAGGCATTGGCGGTATTAGCATCTGAATTTATTATACTATAAGGTGTACATTAAGAAGTAATTAAAGCCACATTTAGCTTTTTGGATGTTAAACTTAAAGTAGGTCTTATTCTACCTAGTAAGATGTCTTATCAATGAAGCTGACTTTTACTTGCAATAAAATACATTCCTAAATTTTCTTTTTAAAACACATAGTACGTATAGAAAAGCACAGTATTTTTCAATGCAAAAATAGGGAATTTTAGATGTGGCTAATGAAAGGTATTATGTAAATATTGTTTTACTATCATTTCATCTATTGTTCTGTATGACTAAATTCAAAAAGCTCAATACACAGTGTGTAACAGTAAATCTCTTTTATGAATAAACGCATTTAGTAAAATATTAATAATTATAACCATTTAATAAACAATTGATAGCACTACTTATTTATCATTTTTTAGAACAATAAACACAATAATTTATACATTGTATAATGTAGATTAATGATCTGTTAAAATAGCCAATATCTTATTCCCAATTTAAACTGATATTTGTCACAATATCATTCTATTTCAGGTTACACGAGAACTATGAAACATAGACCGAAAGATGAGAGAAGAAAATGACCTTCATGCATAGATGACCTTTAGACACAGTTGAACTTTATGCAAAGTTCTTTATTCAGAACCCACCACCGTGGTTGAGTGGTTAAAGTCGCTGACTTCAAATCACTTTAACCTCTCAATGATAGAGGGTCGTTGATTCGAGCCCCGCTACCGACCATATAGGCAGTTGCTTACTTACGGAGGACATGAGTCTATTATTGGTTCTTCCCATGAACGATGGTTAGGTAAACGACCTATATACTATACAAATGTCTTTGGTTAGATGATCTGTCCGTCTCGTATGACTAATATAACTCTGTTGACTGTTGAAAAGGGGAGTAAAACTCAAATAGTCAAACAAATCTTTATTCAGATATTTACTTCAGTATTTCGGCTTTGGTTTACAGCCACCGATGGGAAAGAATAAATGCTACCTTTACTGACAGGTGACCTTTATTTGGAGGTCATTTTGTTCTAAATAATCAAAACGGTTTTTAAAAGATTGGCCTCTATTCACATGGTGGTCTTCATTTGGAGGTGACCAATAACACAGGTTTGTATACTAAAACCAATCATTGAGTCACGTGATTAGTATGTGGTCGTTACAATGAGATGATCGTTATATACAAGTGTACGCTTAGCGAGGTTTCATCGTATTTGGAAATCGCGACATAATAATGATCACTCAGGTCCTTTTTATAAATAAGTGAAGACATATTTAATACTTAGCACACATACACACAGAAGTAATGAGGCAAGGGGTGCCTTTAAAACAATGTCATACCAATAAACCAGATGGCACAGCACATGTTATGCTCGTTTACGTAATAAAACACGAAATAACAGCACGGCGAATGCATCAACGTTTTGCCAGATAATGTGATACGATCAACAACAAAATGATAATGTTAAGCACGTATTTATAAGTTTTCGCTGCCGGATGCCGCAATCTAAATTCGTTTTGTATTAGATTTCTACTTTTTGTATTTTTCATTTGTATTCTTATTAAATGATAATTTATCAACATGCCGTACAGCATCAATATGAAATGTTATTGTACAATGTTAATACATGTACTGGGATTTTTAGTTGGTGTGCATCAATTTAACGTTCTCTTGATTATTTCATTCATTCGACCGTTCAAAAAGAGGGTCTCCGTTTCTGCTTACTGTTCCAACACAATGTCTCAGTTTTTTATTTAATTATAGTGCTTGAGTTTTATTGGCCACTGTTGGTTGTTTAATGACAGGGCCTCAGTAAGCCTTACTAATTCGGCTTTGCTGTTGGCCGATTTCATAAATGAAATCGGAAGCGTCATTTTTTAGCGGGACGGGAAAATATAAAAACAAATCTTAAGCTTGCCATTACAAAAACTCTTATTAGTTGGACATGCCTCAGTATTATTAGTCGTTTAGATTATTTACTGATCTCCCTACGAGGTTTTGCCAAGAAAATTTCAAGTTTGTTTGATTTTTTTCATTATTTCAAATATGCCTGTTGTAGGTCTGTGTTTGCTGGCTCGATTGTTTGTTACGTTGGTCTTTGAGCAATTATCGGGTTGTCTGTTTGAAGAAATGCTTCCATCTGTTTATACAATGCACAATTACTCGAATAAACCATAATTACAGGAATCATTAAACCAAGCATGTGGGCAAAATGACATGAAATCAAAAACAAGAAGGTGTTTTTTTTAGAGATCACAAACATTAATGAATTTACATCATGCCAAGAATCTCTGGGGAAACATTTGCCGTACGTCATGTACCAAAATAGTTTTGTAAAACTTCACAACAGAGCCACAAGGTAGATCGATCATTCCTCGTTAAATTTAACATGCCAACCCTAGTCTGGTTTTGTACTAGCCTTGTAATTATGAGTTTACATTCAAACATGTACTTAGATTTCCCAAAGGCAGACTTGCATGTCTACCAGACGTTTTTATTTTGCCATTGAAAAATAGAATTGTAGGATTAATACCCACAGCCAATCTAAAGAGTTACATCTTTGAAGACGGCCGTAAAATAAAACTTGAATCATTAAATAAAAACGAAACATATCTTATTAAATGTACACAAAGGTCCTAAATGGCTCAGCAGTTTGCAAAGGTTCGGAAACAAAAACAATGTATTGTATTTTGTTCTATAATACGCACCGTATCCTATTGTGAACGTACGGTTCATTCGCGATAAAAATAACTGAACTTTAGCATAAACTTCTCCTATCTATTTTTGAACCCGGAATCTATTTAAATAATGTAATTATTTCTGAAAGCTTTCACTTGTGTTATCTGTCTACGTGTAGACATGTTTTATTTAAATTGTTTCGACTGAATATGTGAGCTATTGACTAAAGAACGAAACAAGTGTGTTTAGTGGCAGAGTTCCTTGGGAGAGATATTCTTAGAATGTTATTCAGGGAAATATTAAAAACGCTTACGTTAATAATGTCCTTAGATATTTCATTCACCAGTTTTACAATAAAATGATGGGGATAAACAGAATTTAAAAAACGATCGAACTTAAGCTTGTTTGTTAGAGGGATTTAACTTTAAAAATGAATGTTTCTCTATTCTAGATTACAAACCCATTTCATAAGGTAGTAACTATACATGTACGTAAGTACATTTTTGTATGTTCATTCAAAAATGTATATAACTAAACTTAGGCCTAACAATTGTTTTAAGTTACATGTTCATTAAAATTAAGGTATAGACAGGTCGGGGCTTTTTCAACACGTGGAAATGTAAAAAGGTGAGACAGAGGGTTTTACGTTCCGTGGGTTAATAAAAAGTCAAGGGTTCTAGAGAAAAATAGGGTAGGACGTGTGATCAGAAACGAAACCATTTTCTACGCCTGAAGATTATGTTTTTGTGAAAAACAAAATACAAATACATCTTGTTCTGTTTTTTTTGGTACATTGAGAATTCAGAGTCTATGCGTTAGTAATCCAGCCGGAATAATATTATGGTGTAATAAAGTTACATTTTACTTTAATATTCACACGACTGTATATCAACAGCACCACTGTGAAGCCATTTTCTGTTACCAATATGGATATTGGCCCGACTTCTAAGAGTTTCAAATAGACATTTCAGACAAAATGAGCCTAATTTCCGCAGTCCAACCGCCCGCTCGGCTCAATACGAAGAGCATTAGGTGTACGGTTCTTCTATTTGTGAGTTCTAACATGTCCTAAGTGATGATTTGATTATATATTTTATGCCTAAGGCTAATCATCACCCACGGCTGAGTTGAATGATACTTATAGAGAAGTTGGCAGTTTGGAGAACAGAGTATAAATTATATGAATCCCATGCTCTGACTCCGTCAGATTTTGTTGACGTATGTTCAGATTTTATTCCATTATATTTGTGTGGTATTATTGCAAGACTCGTTTATGGTTAGCGCGAATCGTCTATGTTTGAGTAATTTCTGAATGTGCCAAAGGGCGTTAGACGTTAATTTTGATTGATATTGTACTAGCAAACCAAAGTCTTATAATCGTATGTTCTGTTCTCTTCTATTCTGCTTTGTATTGATCCGTTCTGTTCTGTTCTGCGTGACTTTGCTTTGTTTTCGTCTGTCCTGTCCCGTTCTGCACTGTTCCGTTTCGTTCCTTTCCGCTCCGTTTCGTTCTGTTCTCTACTGCCCTGTTCTGTATTTTTCTGTTCTGTTCTGCTCTGCTTTGTCCTGCTCTGTTCTGTTCCGTTCCGTTATGTAGTGCCATGTGTTGTTCTGTATTGTTCTATGTTGTTCTAAACATTCAAAGTACAATTTAGGTACAAGTAACACAATTACAAAATGCTTACCTTATCCAAGAGTACATTTGAATACCACCAGGTGTTATATGAGAAACTGTTTAAAGAATTCTGTATACATTTATATAGGATGAGACACACCCACAATCACTATGTATACAAGTGTACATCAAATGGTTAAACAAAAAAGGTTGAATTATATGCAATAAAGTGGAGGTAAAAAGACTGGTCTTATTTATACTGATGCATAGAGTAAGACACGACCGAACAAACGGTGATCCTGGGTTTTAAACTGTTAGCTGATTTTTGATACTTTTTTATTATAAATATAGTTCCCATCAATAAAAAAATAATAAGCAGCAAAAAGTATACATATACTTGTGTGAGATAACAAATTTAAGTTATCCTCAAGAACAATCTAAATGTAGGTGTAAAAAAATATGTTGAAAGGTCGTTTTTTTTTTGTCTAATTTTCTAACTTATACATTATCTAAGGCAAGTTCGTTCCGATTGTACATCAAATGTACATTTTCTTGGCGTGAAATATGCATCGTACATTCCACGTTCAGTTTGCACCTGTGTTCTAGTTGAAATATTAAATGTCTAGCCAGCGGAAAATTTACAAAAAAAAACTCCGTTCTTCATACGAAATATTCTGTACTGAAATTGGGGTTAGACAAATACACAAGGGCATTAATTAGCTTACATGAAGTCCTTTTCGTGTTATAGACTGATAATATTTCATTCAAACTTGTTTGACTCAGTTTCCACCCTGATTGAACTTCACGCATATAAATACAAAAAATGTATATGAGTACATTTTGTATATTAATTAGTAAATAATGACCGATTTGAACCAATCGCTTGCCATGAATGCGGAAATTGGACTACAGTAAAACCATCTAAGGGACCACTTCAATATCATGACGAAAACCTATTTTCGGATGGGTTTTAACCACTTCTTTTGTATTTGAATATACAGATGAATATATATATATATATAAATGATATAATGAGTCCATTTAAGCAGTAAGACCGTTCTCTTGTTTCCAAAGGTTGTCTACAACATCATTGGGGTTTAACGTTACATTCACAACCAGCGTGATTTGGTGAGGTACCTGCTGTAACGGTGAAGTAAGTATCCAAGCTTATACCTGGATAGAACCATCGACCTTCCGCCAGCTAACTGGACAGCCTCCTAGCTTACAGGCGAAATTTAGTCTTAGATGAGTCTGGAACCCACAGATGTGAGAAGCTGTTGGTTAATAGTCAGATACCTTAACCACTCGACCTGAAGGTTGTCGCGATATTGAGCTTGTGCTGTATTTGTTATAGTATGACCGGCTTAGAATATAACCGGGTTACTAGACATTTCTCATCGAGTAATGAGTAATTTTCATATTTGTGAAATGTACGTACTAATTGTTTACTGGCATCGCACTTGAATAACCATTTAGAGTTTCAGATATGCGCGGGGGAGTAAGAGAAAAGCATTTAGCGATGAGCAATAAGAACTTACAGGTAATGGTGTTTATTCTCCTTTGAAGTTTGTAAATAGTACAACTATAAGTGTTATAATAGATTTTAAAATAATGTGTGAATCATATCATGCTAGCACACCTAAAACAATTAGAATTTCTAACCTCTGTTCTCAAGATATATAATGTAGTTCAACATCACATATTTCAAAACTCTTGGTAACGCTTTCAATGGAATTTTAACCGCAAAATTCTTCAATTGAAGTACTTGTCAATATTATAAGATTGATGCTTTCGGAAAAATGTATGTTACGCAATTTTTAGTTATTCGTCATGATTCGAGTGAGGTTAAATACGTTTAAAGACGTTAAGTTTTGTAGTAGACATGTATTATAGTATAAGTCCAATTAATCAAATATTCTTTATACATCCGAATAGTTTTTCTTCCTGACAGGTTGGAGGATATTCCGATACACAAAATCTTTAGAAATCTTAAACATCTGGTTCCTGGTCACTTAGTTTGCTTGAAGTTGATGTGTTAAAGTACATTCATACAGACTCCATGTATATTCCATCTCACCAGAGGTCTTCGAGATTATCAGGCGGACCAGTGATGGATGATACTGGTTCACATTATAAATATAACGCTATAATCACTATACTATGAACCAGGTCGATTAACAGCTTACATCCCGTCTATAGCCTATCACCAACTCAGTGGAATTCTTTATATCTATCTTTTGGTGTAATTTCATTTGATGTTCTTATCAAATTGTCGGATACCCTTGAGTAACTGAGCAACTATTAAGTTTCGTTCCATTCAGGAAAATGTTCTATTTATAGGTATGTATAATGATAAAGGAACGAATTGGAAGTAATTATGCCAAACGAAATTGAATTCATCTTTGACAAACGTATATTTTCATCATTGTGGTCCTATGATGATTATATTGTTCTTATTAAGTAACATCATTCTAATCCCAGCAGATGACAGTTACATTGAATTACCCTTGCAAGAGATTGACCCTTTCCATAAATTTTTAATATGCGATGTCAAAACGAACACTAGCCGTTGGTGCTTGAAATCGTCACTTCTGGTTTAGGATACGACGCAGATTCTCAGAGACCCAGAATATTTAAAGAGTATAATTTACAAGCAGTCCCATATACATATCATATATCTTCCTAACACTCAGATTACAAGACTTAATAACCGATAATTATAACTGCTTCCACGACTTCCTGAAACAAAGCACTGAAGTCTCTATGTGTAACAAAAGATACCGGGGGTACCAAAAAACAAAATAATTCGGATCACCTCAGTTTTTGTTCTCAGCACTCTGTACTTAACCGAAATATTCCAAGTAAAAATGTTTTGTCTGAATCATGTGGTTGTAACAGATTTTACACGTAGTTCAGTACGTGGAATTCTATGAATTGTTATTAAAGATTTATTACCAGGCTTAGAGTTAATCTAGCTCCAGTGCGACTTTTTCGGACGATTTTACAGTGAATTGAAATTATGCAACCACACGTTGTTTCTATTCACGAATTAATAGATAATTGTAGATTAAGAAGCCAGTTATCTCAAACCTCTTATTATATGAACCACTTTACTACCCCGCACCTATACTTTGTGGTTAGCGTAGATCATTATCGTATCTAAATATTGAATCTTAGAACCATTCGGCGCGTAAAGGTAAATTTGTCTAAATATCACCACTGTAGTGAACAGTACAAAGCTTTTTTCCCGTTTAACCGTAAGTGCAAGACACGTGGTACGTTCAAAGTTTGAAGTAATTTTGTACGACGAACAAATCACTCATTGTAACGGAGTCTTCATTTAAACGTTTAAACACATTGTTTATAAAGAACAATTGTTCTTAGATGCTTGCAACAGTTATTTTGCTATGTTTGCTTTAGCAATTACGAAACAGAACATGATACATTGCCTAACTTTAAAGTTTAAAAAATTCGATCGAAATCTCACCATTCACATTTTAAACAACAGATAATTAGAATAAAAATGTTGAAATACATGCATATCTCTTTATGCTTTATACTCATTATTATATGTATTCAATAAATCATAGGAAATTTCACTATCTTGATCGATACACATGCATTTGTATATACCATTTGTTCATTTGTACCGCTTATAGCGTTTTGCGCATCGCGTCCTGCTCGTTATACGCTAGTACACGGTGGATTAGCATGCGCGCTATTCGTTTCTCACCTTCACAGAACTGGCGCGGTATGTAGCGAATGTAGAAGACTTCATGATCCGACTTACCTTTGTCATTCAGGCATGTGCTCTCTGACTGTTATGAGATTTCGTACAGTTGTGTGTAATCGCATGAACAATGAATAAGCCGGTGACAAAATGGAAGGTGTCAAATGTTCCAGGAAGGTACGAAAAATGTACCAACAATGGAACGTTATCTAATGGTGGACAAACTATTTATGAACAAATTGTCAGTATTAGCAGTGTTAAATCGTCGGTAACAACATCAACAGGAATGACGATATCAAGTGAAAGTCTAACTGAAGTAGGGTTGACAAGTATGACTAGAAAAGAAGTTAATGAAATTGCAGTTAACGACACAGATGCTACGGAAAATACTAAACAAGATGTGGATATATCTATAAACGGTGGTGGTAATCTTGCCGATGATGGTGATAAAACGGAAGCAGATTTAAAAAGTGATATTAAAATAACCGTGAATGGAGCAGACACTACTGCTATTGACGACGAAGCGCGTAAAGACTCTATAACTGACTGTAGCGATTCAGAAAACACGGGTGACGAAGATGACACACCCGATTCCAGTGAGAGAAAGAAAAAGTCGCATTTAAAAGGATTAAATATTTGCCAGTACAAGTTGAGGTAAGATAACGATTAAAGGTTACATGACTATTGGTAGCAAGGTTTATATAAATCTGAACTAAGCATTCGACTTCATCGAACAAAAGTTAGAGTTGCTCTCTATAATAACAAACTTCAAAATACTAACTAAACCTTGTCTCGAAGAATCAGTAGAATTTGAAAAAAATATGAATTTTACAGGGCGTTTAATGAAGTTATAAATTGACACTCATTTTTATAAAATTATTATTCATGGTATATTTGCCGCTTCTTGTTCGATGCTTTTTTGTCTAATTTTAAGTAGTAAAAGTAACCTTTGAGAAATATATAACCCACCTGCAGATATTTGACCTCAAAATACGGTTTTCTCCTGCTATGAAACATTTATCCACCTGTCAGACAACTAATTGATTTAAGTGGCAAATTGCACGAATGTGTGCACGTTTTCGTATGAAAAACAGATGTTTGAAGAAATTAAGTAGTTAAAATATGGAGATTTTCATTACTTAATTAAGAACAACAGTGAAGGTTAATTTAGTGTTTCGTGATTAATAAAGCTTCAAGAAAACACGAAATAAAGACACCAAGCTATAAAAAAACGACCATTCTGTCAAGTTTTAAGTACGTCTGTTAAATATAGGATTTGTGACCATTAGGGGCTTATTCAAATATTTGAGTCCCGTTTCATAAGCATGTATTGGTTTACCCTTAAATAGCTTGTAATCACATGTTTGTTAAAAAAGGTGGGTTACCCCTTTGGTTACAATTTAGAGGCCATCGTCAGTTGTTAAGGCAAATGTCTGAAATGTGTACCATAACAGATATCTTAGCTGAGGAATGTCAATGAAAATGGCATCTGATTATACATATCCTGTCGGGTAAATACTAGTACAACCCAAAATGTATTTTTTGTAAACATGTTGTATGTCAGTTTGTGATCGAAGAACCGTCTATTTTCGAGAATTTCCTTTTACGGATACATCTTTTGGCCGGAAATAATACTAGTAGTTCAAAGACTGGTTAACGGAGACTAATTGAGATGAATTAATGTCTGGCAAATAAGACAAACTCAAAGAACCAAAGCATTTTCTGATGCAACGCGAAAAAGCGAAAGAATTTGGTCTATTAACTGGGCTGTTTTGATATCAATTATATAATACAAATAGTGGATCGGTTGTTATGGAATCAGAGAAGAGGTTAAATGGATGGGAGTAATTGCTACCAGATGATGTTTTCCTATTTTCTCTTGTTTTCATGTTTTACCTTGTTTTGCTATATATTACTCGCAACCGAATCAATGTTGTTTTGTAACTGTGGTCAACTGTAAATTAAGTAAATTAACGCTATTGTTGTTATGAACACGTCTGTTCTTGTTATATTGGTTGATCATGAGTTAATTATATTGTTGTTGTTTAAAGAAAACAGATCACTTGTCGGTGTAGCTACAAGATTGGGCCGAAACTTGACATAGCCCTGTCAAAGCATAACAATACGAACAATGATAATTGCTCAGAAAAACAGAAACAATTATCAATATATGAAAAGGACTGTAAATCTATAAGAACATTATAACACTTGTGACCTGATGTTAGATTGAAAATAATGCCTTCTCTCTGAACAGCAGATTATACATACAGATAAGGAATGTTATACTGCGGCTGATGTAACGTATATTAGAATAGATGCTATGATAATTTATATTGTATTTTCTAAGATTCTCAGTTTAGATTGTGACCTACTTTTGTTTATCTCCTCATTCTTAACGTGTTCATACGTTCATTATGTTCACAAATCTCCCGAAGATCGACATTTCAAATAAGTTCTGTCAGATAAAACACAGCAAAGATCCATCTATTCTCCATAATTGTTTTCTAGACTCCAAACTCTCTCATTCTATTTCTATTTTCTTCTCATCAATTAGATAATAATTACTCTAAAATATGGTTCAGATCTATTATGTTTCTTCGTTTATATGTACACGTACATTCAAGCATGAGATAATAACCACCTGTGATTACATGCCACCGTGTGAACCAGGGTCATTATTGGGCTCACGATTAATTTTGTTGATATAATAAACGAAATAAACGACCCACTGTGTGTAAAGGCCCACTGTTTATAACGGACTGAATTTTATAGAGGAATCGAACTCTATTTATAAAGGCTCACTGTGCATAAAGACACAGTGTTTGAGAAGGCCCAATGTGTGTGAAGTACTACTGTTTATAAAGGCCTATTGTTTATAAAATCCCAAATGTGTGAAGACCCACAGTTTATAGGGACCTATTGTGTATAAAGGCCCACTGTGTATAAAGGCCCACTGTGTATAAAGGCCCACTGTGTATAAAGGCCCACTGTGTATAAAGGCCCACTGTGTATAAAGGTCCACTGTTTGTAAAGGCTCATTTTATATATGCCATGCATGTAACTGTATTTTGTGTTCTGTTTCTGTACGTGTTTGTATTGTAAAACACTTAATATGGACTGTTCATAATATCACTAGGTACATAACTATGGTGTATTTATTTTTTATCAATGAAATATTAGAACTGTAACACTTGCAGATATCTCGTAAAAATAAAAAATAGAATGCATGCCAAGAGCAAATCGTAACATACCTAAGATTATGCATGGTAATTAAATTAAACTTCTTAAGTGAAGAACGATTTTATGATTATTCACTTTCTCTAATGTATCCAAATGACTTATATAATAACGTGAAAATATGCATTTCTACCAATCTCACCCGCATATATGTGGACACATTTCTTGACAGAATATTATCACAAATGTAGTATAATTCTTATGTACTATCATAACCTGAGATAGCGTCCACATGCCTCAGTAAGGACCGTCGTGTGCACAACGGACTCGCTTTTATATTGATATTAAAAAAACCCAGATCAAACACACACAAAATGAAGGCTAGCCATTACCTTAATATTTACGTGAGTTGATTTACAGAACTTTCTACCAATTTTGACAGTGATGAATTCTCTTTTTATAATTTTTCTGCAAAGGTATAGGCCTACTGCGCTTATGTTTCGAAGATATTTTTACCACATGCACACCTTGTGTTTGTCTGTATATCAATACATATGATACCTCTTCAAAGTCAAATAGCTGTAAATCTGGAATGTTGGTCTGTAGAACCGAGGAATTGTAAGTTTTTTCTAAGAGAAATGAGGTTTCTTTTCGAAGTTTAAGTGTCAGTGATTTTGAACAATAAATACAGAAAAAATCACAATTATTTGCCGATGTTTTTTCTCTATTGTTTCTGTTATACAGAAAATTCACTTTACATTGATGGTTTATAGGTACTAAGAAGTAAAACCTCTTGCCAAGACAAGATGATAACTTAACAATAGACGAACCTGGAGCCACTTGTGTTTCTATGTATGTTAAAAGCGTTCGATGGTAATGAACGCCATGTTTACAAATATTAATAATCTGTACATTCGATTAAATCATTTGCGGTAACTATGTACTGAGTAAATACCACTTTTTGTCTTCAGATTGCTACCTGCTCTCTTATCTTTAAGATCGAAGGCTTTTCAGGTAACGAAATGTGGATATCATGCGAACAGCTGTATAAACAAATACACACAATAACAACTTCCGGTCGATGGTTTTTGAGAAGCATGTTTTGTTTATGCAAGCGTTTGTATGTACTTTTACTGATCAATTGGAACAAAGGCTAAGAGTACGCCATTTGGGAACGTGATCCAGTTTATACAACATATTGTTTCGAGTGCATGTGGTATATGGTTAGTACCAATTATCCGGAACTAATAACCAAAATCCCATTTCCACAACTACACGACTCTTACATAGAGTACGCATTTAAAACCAGCTTATTTTATCCGTTATCTTTTCGTATCAATTAGCGGAAATTGCTAATTATATTTCAAGGGAGCGTACGTATAACTTGATTCATTGTAGATAAAAGTTTATAGGTCTGAAAGTGCGTCTATTGATCCAGATGATCTAAGACAAGTAGGCGCTTATTAAGCTACTCCTAGAAACAAATCAAATATTGTAACCCGAGTGTGCAGGAATCGTCTTGAAATATCTTTTTCTTTGACAATCGTGGTTAAAGCACTGATCTCACTATGCTTCAGATAACTTTATTGTATCAGCATTAATTAACAGAAGAAAGTTGTTCAATTGTTTTGGACCGTACAACTGCTAAAACACAAATGTTCAGAACTTTGCGGTCTTTATTATACGTATTTGAAGTTACGAGTTGTGCATCCACATGCTATTCGTTTGTTTCAATTTCCTTGAATAACAAAAGACTCGGACATTTTGTTTATTTCGACACCGTGTCCCTGAATTTGCTGAAAATGCATTCACAATTCCATGTACAGCACTTACATATGTATGTACATTAAAACAAATACTATGTAGGAAGGTAAGAAGTTCTTGAAAACTTTCATTTAGGTACATGAGCATAATTCATGAAAATGTCTTTTAAACCAAAATCCATACATAACCATGATTTAGTTGGTTTTTTTAAATGAAATTCTAACCAAGTTTTAAAACGTAAGCAGCTGTTTGTTTATAATGATAAAATTGGCCAATGAAAACCATTTAACCTTTGAACTTCAAATACTGTTTGGGTGCCACAGTTCGTCTCCAAAAGCACCCATTTAGTACGACTGCAATTACAGTAACGTGCTTCAATCGTTTCTGCTGATACGCTACAAACGGTAAACTCGTATAGTTTTAACTGCATGATTTGTAGTATTGACAGAGCTGCTGTTTTTGTATGGAACATCTAATTTCCATTGTTTTTATGAGATTCTGGTCTGCTCGTCCGCAATATATCTGTCTACTGGTCAGTGTACGTGCCTACTGATACTTGATATTGTCTATGATGTATTTTCAAGCACTTGTTTCAAATTAGCGATAATTCAGATAATACAGACTAAAGAACAAGATAAGATGAGAATTGAATGAACCATTAAAATGAATTAGAAACCTAAGAGGCTCTTAAACTATACTTGTTAGTGATCTAGAAACATCAGGTAGATCTGATAAACATGAAGTGACCACTGCTTGATGGAAGACCAAGATGTCTGTTCGGAGATCTCAGCATCTTGTGGTCTTATAAATCAAGATTTAGCGGCAAAAGTTAAAATGGTAGTTGATGTACATGTATTATTATAACAGACGGGTAATTACAGTAAAACACGGTGTGTAATCAATATACCACGGATTTAGGGAAGAATCGGATACAGGGAATAATTTATGTTGCCCAAAAACTTTCATATTTTTTGGTATAGAGAAAAATGGATTAACAACACTCGGGGCCACAGAAGTTTACTTTAATCATCTTCTTTGTACTGCAATTTGCATCCAGCAGTACAGATATAAGTCATTCTACCAATGGCTGAACTTTGAATGGTTTGCTTGGAAAAAAATAATGTTAGTACTGTAGAAAATGTTTAACCACTCAAAATTGTGTCAAATGACTTACAAGTGTCTTCTTTAATTATCGATGTAAGCTAGTATTTGCTTGCTCCTAACCTACGTGAGATTGAATACCACTGGACAACAGCAAAAGATCACATTTTGAAAGCTTTCCATGTAGCGCAGCTAACTTACGGAAGTGTCGCTGTGCACTTGGAATCTTCCTCCTCAGTTAAAAGCTGGAGAAGTTGCCATACAACTAAGGCTGTTGTTGCGCCTTTATGGAAGATGGCAGTAAGAAGGAGGCTTAT
Organism: Lutraria lutraria; assembly: GCA_964023205.1. NCBI lineage: Eukaryota > Metazoa > Mollusca > Bivalvia > Venerida > Mactridae > Lutraria > Lutraria lutraria. Next base: position 18,379,454 of record OZ026846.1, read on the forward strand.
CGATAAGCCACGTTAAGACACCACCGTAGAAAATCATTGATTATGCTCGTATTTCGTTGTTACCAAATTTTCGTTGAAGAAGCAGTATTTCAGACGCTATTCTTTTAGTATCTAGATTAACCAGGAATGTCGTAATTACTCGTGTCTGTCAAAATCCCCGCTCTGCGTATCTTGAAGCAATGTTTCCTATCTAATAGGTATCGATAATTTATACAGCCGTTATTGATAACATTTGGCATGATTTTCACCCTTGAAGCCGTAACTTACGTAACCCTGTATGACATGAACATGTGTCTATTTCACTATAAAATTCTTAAAAGTTTAAATATCTCACACAATAAAATATAATATTGTTGAATCAGACTCAAGCATTAAAATTTGTGGAAAATTAATTCCTGATAGATTCAGTGTCTAATCTACGGACCGTATAACTTTGTTTTATAACTATCTTTGAAGTTTTATTGGTTTTAAGGCATATATCGAGGGCTCAGCGCAGCACTGTCGTAAGTTGTTCTTATTCCAATATAAGTTACGACACTGTTGCGTTGAACCCTCGATATAAAGGTTCCTGGTTTTAACTAATCCGACCGACGCTATTTATTGCCGACCCCGGACTCACTTCGGTCTAATCAAATTTTTCAGTCTTGCCAATGATCTCCGAACTTATATGATACACTGTATATCAAATGAAAAAATACTCATATTTTTAGAGGATATAAATATACTCATAGTATTGCCTAACGGCAATTATGATCGTTTTTTTAGAAATTGGGATAAATAGATCGAGCTGTCGCCATTCGATATGGATTACTCCTTAATGTATGTTACTCGAAATAAATAATAAATGAATATTTCGAGCCATCAGACATTCTTTAGCATGTTAACGGGGTTTTAATCCGCGTTTTTGTATCATTGACGTCAAACGGCTGTGATGAAGTTAAAACTATAAGACGTCAATTATCATAATAACAACACTTCATTGCAATGAAATCTGCACTGAATATAAGTATGTATTTGTGAAAACAAATTAAGCAGTTACGTACGAGCGTAATAACCAATTTCAATAATAACATCTTGTAAACAAAATTCTTTCTTTATCATTTAATACACCTCCCGGGTATTTGCATTGTAGAACATGCACTTCTGGTTAATTTATTGGCACAAGTAATTATTATTTCCAATTTCAACTGTTTTATTTCTCTTGTTTACGACCTTAAACAGTTCAACGTATTTGTTACGTTTTTGTGTTGGTATATCTGTCGGATTGATGTTCCGGAAATTGGGTCTGATTTTACTTCTAACAACGATATCAGAATAGTGTGTCAATGTAATTCACTGTGACAGTAATTGTTTTTAAGAGTTTTTTCACCTGCATGGACGATCCCAAACGTAACTGCTATAGCATTCCCGGACATTCCCGCCATGGAGAATACACCTTGATTTACAAATTTGGGGTATGTGGTTTCCGGTAATTGCCAAGCAGTACTTTTTCAATACATAGCACTCGTTATCAGGAATCATTCTTAAAATGGTGTTTATCGATCGATCGCTTTTGATAAAATGTGCATCGAGTTCCCATTAAAAGAGGAACAGTTTGTTTCCATTGTTAGATTAAGGGTCAGTCATGATGAAAGTAACCCGTGAACAACAACAGCAATATAGCGACCTGTCTTTTATGTTCGATGCGTCAAGTTTTTCTTTGGACAAACGCCAATGAGTTTCGATTGGGACGATCAAAGTATTTCCCGCCAATCTTATCCGCCATCTTGATTTGGTTTGAGAGCTAGGCTTTCGGTAGTTTCGTATAAGTTTGATTGACGCAATTAACAGCAGGAATTATGGGAATGTATACATTAAGAGTTAACTGACCGATTCTGTTTTTATCAGTTTAATATTATTTTGAGGAAAGACACGCTGATTCGGATTCTGTAGTTTATAAATAGCAAAGGTTAACGAACTCATTTATGATATTTATTTTGTTTAGCTCTGTGTAAATTCAATAAATGAGATTCTGTTTAAAAACAACTGTAAATTTATCAGACTGTATAACTTTTATTTATTCGTAACAGTAAGCCTAAGCTTAAACTAAGAATATCTAATACCTTTCTGATAATTATTTGGCATTAGTTTAACTAAAAACTAGTGATAGATTGAATTATAAATTGACTTACTTTCCAAATGCCTCGGGCATGCAGACAACGGAAAACCTTTACCTCTTCTGCCAAACTATTCATTTTGTATACATATTAATTATATATTGCTACAAGAAATGAAGCATTTGTTCCGAACTAATGAACATCATGCTTTGAATTACATTTGTACTGGTAGTTATCTAAGACAACCAATTACATGTTGTATAGATCTATATTTTGTTTGTTTCTGTTAATTCAGTACATGGTCTCAAGTAAAATCTGGTACCTTACTGATACAGGAAGTGTCTATTAGTAAACATTCATACATCTACAATATAGCGGATTCTTTTGGATCATACAGAAAAGCAAGTCAAATGCAAAGAGGTGCATAACATTGCCGTCAACACCAAGAAGCCACCTCGCGGTTTATGGCTAAAATGTATCTATTCGTAGTAATACTTTTGAAAGTTTCCATTCGATTAACGGTGCTTAGTTTAAGATCAGTCAAACCTCTGAACAAAGGCCTCCCTTAGGGCAGACAAAATATGGCCGTTATTGACAGTTGACCTTTATTCGTCATTTTGTTCTTAATAATCTAGGGATTTTTAAAGAATGACATTCATTTACTACATCATGACCTTCGGTGATAGTCGCTAACCCAGGTGACTGTACGTTGTATGCAAGTATCAACGGCGGCCTCGATGGAAATAGCTATCACAAGATATTCTGATGTTGGCGATGGCGTCATTTCAGTCAGTGAGCTCATCAAGGTCTACATCGACTTCTTAAATACTACACACAGATATAACTCTTGCATACGCCCCAAAGATATCATTATATCGTTTGTAATTTCTCTGACAAAATCGGCACCAATGCGAAGCATTTATACAGCAATAACAATAACATATTCTTGCCAGTGAAACTGTTACGCGAAAAAATGTTCAGTTGGAAAGTTTGCATACTGGCTTTTTCTAAGAAGTTATCTTTAGTAAGTCGAGTTTTTGTTGACTGATATAACGCAGGTAACAAAAATACGCCAACTGCAGTATGTTATTCCCATTAGGTTAACCAAATCTACCTCTTCTTCTGATTCTGCTTCAATTAACTGATTTATAGTTCACTGCAGTTGGAGGCCAGCACAGATATGGTTGGTTTATGGTACCAGAAGTCACTTTACATTCTGATTCACCAGATCCTATTACGTTAGGTGCGTTTTAAGTACTGTTAAATACCAGATGAATTGGCGTAAGTTCGAGCATTGAAGGGTCAAATTTGTATTATATCAATTTATCATTGGTTGGCAAGGGGACTGGAAACGATTACATTTTGTATTAAAATAGTATGGCCTGTGTAGACAAGGAAAAAAACAAATGCTTCACCTAGACACATAATGATTATTTGCTTACGTATAACAAGAAGATTGGTTTTGGATGCGGTATTTTAGAACGGTTTAATTCCTTTAAGGAGAATGTGCCTATTGTTGATTGATAAATCTTTTGTTGATTTATTTATATCCTTTTTTTTAATGCTTCTCTCTAAAGACTTGTAAGCTATAAACATCAAACAAAAACTGACATTGAGAAAGGTTTTACAGCATTCATATACATTTTGTATTCGTTGTACACTGTCCTGGAACTGAAGCGTCTCGAACAGCAATCAAATTGGTATTATTTTAATGCCTAAATCAATTAATGAAAGCACTGTAAAATATTTACAAAATATCCCGCTAATTTACTCAAAATACACATTTCAAGATTTACCAAACCTGCCGATTTCAGCCTCAGAAATGATTTCGTCATTTTCACAACACGGCCCTTTCGGGATCGAAATGTCAACAAACTAAACTGGTAAGTATTGCTCATGTTATGTTTACTTGAAAGGCAGCGCACGTGCTCATTCAAACCCACATACAAATACCGACTCGCGCGTTATAGGGTCATTTTTGAACGCACATTCTTCTTTGACTTTTCGGTAATAATTGATTTTACAAGTGACAAACGCATTTTAGGTGTACGAAAAAAAGACACATTAATCGTAGATATGACTATTCTGACCCTTTGAACAACGTTCTTAAATCGGTCTGTTCTTTATACATACAGTCAAACCTGAGTTAGCGATCACCTCCGAATAAAGGTCACTTTGTGAATAAAGGTCACTTTGTGAATAAAGGTCACTTTGTGAATAAAGGTCACTATGTAAATAAAGGTCACTATGTGAATAAAGGTCACTATGTGAATAAAGGTCACTTTGTGAATAAATATTCTTTAGAACGAAATTACTTCAGTATGAATGTCACCTGTCAATAAAGACCACATTTTGTCTTCCTCAATGATGTCCTTTGTTTAGAGGTTTGACTGTATAGAGTTCGGGAATAGTCGCTATTAAAGGGGCATGCCCAGGAACTACTGTGTCTTTTTTTCGTACACCTAAAATGCGTTTGTCACTTGTAAAATCAATTATTACCGAAAAGTCAAAGAAGAATGTGCGTTCAAAAATGACCCTATAACGCGCGAGTCGGTATTTGTATGTGGGTTTGAATGAGCACGTGCGCTGCCTTTCAAGTAAACATAACATGAGCAATACTTACCAGTTTAGTTTGTTGACATTTCGATCCCGAAAGGGCCGTGTTGTGAAAATGACGAAATCATTTCTGAGGCTGAAATCGGCAGGTTTGGTAAATCTTGAAATGTGTATTTTGAGTAAATTAGCGGGATATTTTGTAAATATTTTATACGATTAATTGCTCCCCAACCCCAAAATAATGGATCGGTCGGTCGATAGCATTTCTACAGTCAAATCAATTTATCGTTCATACTGCTATTTGCATTCAATTCAAATAAACACTGCTTCATAATTGTGTCGTATTTTTATGCATTTGATCTATTAAAACACAGTTTTGATATTTCCGCAAATGCTAGATGGTCCGCACATTGGTTGGAATTTAGTACAGACGCATGAATTTCCCGCGTTACTACGTATCTCGCATTTGATAGGTCGGTAGGCGATCAAGCAAAAATCAATATGGACGTCTGTGTGCCAAGAAAAGCATTATTTTATTGTTATTGAGATTATTTTTATGTTTTTCGACAAGAAGAAGGATTGCTTATGAGGATCAAATGGTTGTATGATTGCAGACTTGTACTGTCGTGCATTTTAACACTGGTAAAGAGTTAGGTAGGCGGTAACAGGGATGGCCTGTATACATAAATTCACTCAATTCCCCAGAATCATCCAGAATAGTTACCATTTGTTTTAAACAATGGCTTCTTGGCAGGAATTATTTATGACATACAGATATTCTTTCTAAAACATCAAGTTTCCAATCACAATCAGAGTAACAAATGACACTCGATTGCATTTGAACGAGCACGTGTCACTTCACTAAATTAGATTGCATAAATTCTTCCTTCAATCAGTTGAAGAGTTCTTAATTCTTCTTTGTATTGTTTTTGCACCCTGGCAGTTTGTTGGCGTAGCATGACGATGCCAAGGTGATACGTTCAAGTAATTAATATACTACTTTAATCGGATGGCATTTTTCTGGAACGTTAAAGCTTTACATACGCAATAACATGATTAATGTATGTATAATGTATTTACAATCCTCTAAACTACACGAACAGACAGATAAACAAATTGTCCTCATGTTTTTACAAATATACATGCTATCAGATAGTCAATACCTGTGTACAGCCCAAAATAATAAAAGTCAACCATTAATGTTTTGCATGATACTTGATGACGTCATAGTGGAAACGACTGTCAAAATGGCATCGACAGCGTTCTTATATATACATTTGTACATAACATTGAGTTTACAATAATTCCAAGCTAGTATGTAACTGATACACGTATATGAATGAGAGACGCCAAAATGTTTTTTTCTACGTTTTCTGTTCTGTTTATTTCACTTTTGCTTTTTACTCGCATTAAGATACCATAATGCAATGATTCGTGGTTTTATCACCGTATAATTGTAACAAATACTATTCATTGAAGTTGTGAATACATTGAGGAAGTTGTTTTCCATTTCTGTGCCAAGCTTCGTCACCCATTGATTCTAATGGCATATCCTTGAACTCCAAGGTTCATTGTCATTGGTGACGTCACGCTATGGAATTAGTGATAAATTTGGTGTGCTTGAACTCCAAAGCGCTGTCTAAAATAGTATCTCTGACGCAACAGACCCGTAATATTGTCCGTCATCTGTCAGTGAGGATGTATGCTGTCATTATAGTTTCTGTCTGACATGCCTATCACAAGAACATCATATCACTCGCATGGTAATTAAAGTCAAGTCACGTATGTGCTTCGAATTTGACGGATGAATATTGACTAGAAAATGATATGTACAAGCGGACAAATACAGGAGACTTTGGCTAACAAATACAGCTACTTGTAGTCTCCCTCTATTGGATACTTTGAGGCATGTCGCGCAATGAATATTATAAACAATGTAACTTTGGAATTGCAACACATATTTTATATTGTATACATCCATATGGTCGGCAATAAAGTAATCGTGGGAACTATTCACGATTTAATCGATTTACAAAACAATGTTTGAATTGTTGCTACACGTAAGCATCTATGACTTTGTCTATTGGCAGTCATAGTACAGCCTAATTACACCGTTTGGACGAGTATTATCAGATACTTGCCCGCACCTTGGCATGTAAATAACTCCAATTTGCCAGTGTCATGTGACGCTGATACAAAAGAATTGTGGCAAATTTATTTGAGAAGTTTTATACTAAAATTAAAACAAAAAACACTCGTAGTACCAGGGAAGATGTAAAGACCTTATGGGTCCTCAAACGACAGGTTGATACAAGTGGCGCGGTTTGTAAAGAAACATTAATATAATGTACAGCAAACGGGTCGAGGAATACATGTACATTAGTGCTAAGAACGGTTTTGAACGATTTGAATTAAACAAAAAAAATGGTTTAGGAAATGGTTTTGAATATTGCTTAATCGTACTCTCACGAAAAGCACAGTGATCATTTGGTAAAAAGGATTTTTTAATACTTATAAGATATATTTGTTATTAAAATGTACAAAAATGTTTTGGCTACACGATATTTTGCTTTTAATTGAAATTTGATAATTATCAAAACATTTTTTTACGTGTAATAATTTTGCGTCTTGAGTTTATATTTAGATGATGGCCCTATTATAAAAGCGGCTTTCTTTTTCGTGTAAGTGTAGTTATTATATGTATACAAGTAATATTGCCAAAGTTTTATTTTTTGTTTGTTTTAGCTGATAAAACTAACAGTAACAATGAATTAAACATATGTATTGGATCGTAATGCTAAACAGGTCGAATAGATCAGAACTGGTAACTGTTAAAACATAACGTGGTAAATATGTTTATTGATGCCACGACTGACAATGGATTGGACGTTGTTCAAGATCTTATCGACACTAACTCTAAAATTATTGCTACCCATAACTTATTTTTCTTTAGAATCTTATCAAATTACTTTCTTTTAAGCTAGTGTGATATAGTTTGTTGGGTTTTCATTTTAGTTGGTTGTTTCTTTGTTTGTTAGACTTATAATTTTATACCATGATGATCTGATAGTATCATTTATCTTTTCTTAATGAAAACAACAAAGGTTTCGTGTACATGAGGAAGAAACGGATATGTTAACATGTGAAACCCCAAGTCTAGAAAGTCGGCTGCAAATTCCGAATTTATCTAAATTTGTACCCTGAATAAACAATAATCAGTCTATTGGAGAATCAGACTTGCCCACACTTCATTGTTTGGCTTGTTTGACATTTTGAATAAGAGGTCATAGATCTTATGCAGATGAATGTGTATGATTTCCATTTATAAAAATAAACTGTAAAATCATATACAATGTACAAGTACACATACATTAATGCTTTCCTTGCCGTTCTGGTACATATACACCCTGTGCGTATTGCAATTATCTGCTTGCCAGATGTTTTATTTGATAGATGTTGTAATGTTGCGGTGTCCCACAACCCTTAACGCTTTTTATGCATTTACCTGATGTTCTGTCTGCAGATACATATCTTGTATCTGTAATTTTGATACGAATGTTGTTTTCACATAAATATATATTACATTATTCCAACCGACTTTTATTGAAAAGATCGATATAAGATAGATAACGTTCAAACGACAAAACATATGTGTGTTGTATAATGATGGTTGTCGTGTCACTGTTTTGTGAACAACTGCGCGTCTAACCCGAATATTCATTAGAAGATGTTATTATATTTCTCTGCGTGATTTGAGGTAGAAACAATTTTTAATGAGCATTAATTACTCAACAGAAGCGTGTTAATAGCGGGGGCACGGTGCCATCTTTGTCATAAATACCAGGTCTAGAATATCTGATGAAATAAGTGTAAATTAGTTTGTTTATGACCGATCCTACCGCTATAAGATCACTTGTAATCCAACTTGTTTCATAGATGATGTATACTTATTGAGAGTATCACAAACTACCATTAATAGTCGGTACAACACTGCTAACAGTCGGCAAGCATAACGTATTAGTGACTAGATAACATTGCGGAACATCAATCTATACAAGCATGGTACCAAAGGGATAAAATGAGAGACGCACAGTTGGCCTTAATTCAGATGTTATTTCTATTTCAACAATTTGCTGTGTTGACAAATATAGTACTTAAGAATAACTGATGCTCACACGATGTCATTTATTCACTGAAGGCTTCTATACAACATCCACTCTTATTGATCTCGTAGCGTATACGTATTCTTACATGTTAGTACAAACGCAACATTTCCATAACATGATACAACCAAACGTACTAATACATATAGCTAATGAACAATTTGATTCCTATGTACCATAAACAACAACAATTATTAGTGAAAACAATATGCACGTGAACATCTGCGCATGAATTACAATCGTCCATAACAACACATGTGTTTGAACGTGATTGCTAAATACCTTGATGTTAGCATTAACGTCATATTTAATGTTTACTGGATCATATAAGAATGGTTTCATATCATTTATGTATTTGTAGAACAACAACTAATGTTATATAGTACATGTACGCACATAGTTTCTAGTTGTTTAATGGCGGGGGTTGGTGGCACCTTGGTCATGAATTATGGCAAATTGGATGATCATTCTATTAAATGGTAATATTGATAAGTGAATGGGTTTGAAAAAAATCCTAACAACTCCATTAGGATGTTTAATACATCTAGAAGTATGGTATGGTGTTCAGATATCTTTATGCCACAACCAAAGCAAACAGAGCAAGTGGGAAGAAAACCTGTTTGGGAGAATGACACTTGCGTTAGACCATGTTGTTTACTTGATAAGAAGGATATCTAAAGTCGTTTTTTGGAAACTGGTCGACAGTTCAGATTTCCATTGCCCCATCTCGCTCGGTGTGCATGAATGTTGATGCTGACCTTGCTACGATATTTTTTACATCCGCCATGCAATTGTTGAACTAGTTCCCGTTCCATGTTGCAGTACAAGCCTATGTAAATTCAGTTTCCATTTGTACATTTGATAAAAGAAACGTTTTGGAAATATAACACTTATAACATACATAAACTTGCTTCTTATTCAATAATGTGTTTGTTTACGAATGCTTTGAATACAACCATTCGCTGATTTTGTTTCAAAAATGTTTCTAAGAATTTCAAAAGTGTTGCTTGTGGTTAGTTTTTATACTCATAAACCATTTATATACTAAACAAATCGTTGTTTGATTTGAGTATAATATTTCTGCAAACCATTTACATGTTTTATAATACTGCAACAGGTGTCCACCCATGATGGAATTGTATAATGACATGGTACATATGTTAAGCATCATATTGTATTGTACTTCTAAGCGACCATTAACACATTTGTTTTTGTTAATAAATGTTCAACGTAATTGAAATACTAGACAAATAAGAGGATCGTTTTTATGTATCAATGTTTTCAATTTCGAATTACATCACTCGTAGATTGCGTAAAAGCACCGGCAAAGAGCAGCACTGGTTGAAGATTGATATAACAAGACAATAATAACAATTATTTTAACGACGACTTTTTTATGTGTGATTTACTTATGTTTAAGAACAACAAACAAATGGTAATACTTAGAATAACAATATAAGCACTTAATATAAAGACACATGCATATCCTTATCTAAGGTACTTTACCAATGATGCATTGTTGTTGATTTGTTCAAGAAGATATTAATTCGTTTATGACAGTTATGTATTAAGAACAGGGATTCTTCTACAGTATGTTCATTCTTCTACTATTTGAGGTAATTTTGTTTCACAGTGGAAGCATTTTAATTATTTGCACTGCAGTTTAACAATGTACCAACAGTCAATACTATTTGGCGTCACCGGAAGAAGATCCCTTGTTTACATCCCCAGAGTTGTCGTTCCCGCTACGCTCATACTATGTGTGGATTGAAAAGGAACGACAACTCTGGGTAGAGATTGACATCTAGAAAGAAACAACAACCTTCTGTAGGCTAGCTTGACAGCTTCCTTATATGAACCTTTGCATGATTTGAACTCAAAGCGATAAGAGCTAACTCGTGATTACTAGTTAGACCATATATATAATCACTTGACCGCTGAAGCCCCCATTTGCATGTTTTGGACACGTGATATTGCAGCTTACTAGCTAAGTCATCATTGATAAATACGTTACGGTAAAGCCTCAGTTAGAGGGCACTTTGATATGAAGACCAAATCATAATAACGACTGTTTGTGTCTGAATACATACATGTTGCATAATTCAACTTGATAATAAGTGCGTCCTTAACTTTAAACCATTCTCTCCATTATATGTACGGTATTTATACAAGGGTACTAGGGCCGTAATATGCCTCGCATTTGAAACATTTTAACGTTGCGATTGTTTGATTAAATAAATTGTGTATATCTACACTAACAGGCGAAATGATGTGTTTGAACGAGGGAGGTTATTTATCAGTTATATCAGTTTCTGAATTTCACATGTAAATTTTGATAAAACAATATGTATCCTGTAAATCATTTTCTTCATAATTTTGATTGTTTTATCTCTAGAATACGTGGCACGTAATTGAATCGATTACATTAAATCTTTGTAATGTTGTCGTTTATCATTGAAGCGAGCGTGCCTGTTTTACAACATTCGTACCTAAATTCATTCGCACCTAATGGACTCTAGGAGTTCAACGTTCTGTACTTTGTTGAATGAAACTTTTATTGCTAAAATCTATACAATATACAATCATTTTATTTTGTGATTTTTATGCAAATTTTCTTTTTACTAATGTGTGGAGATAAGAATCGAATGTACGGACTGAATTACTTTCGTTGTGTATATGATGCGTTTTATTTCACGCATACACCTTCGTAGTTTAACAAATTTGAGGCACTCAATATATCATGTTATGGACTGGTCAAGACACCATACTTGGCTCGGTAGTTGTGTGGGGACATAGAAAAAAACGTCCCTAATAAAGTCGAAGGAGGAGCCGAGAATCGAACCCACGACCCTTCCTTTGTTAACACTAGACCACCGATCATCTAATGGACTGGTCTAATCGTTAGTGTAACACAGCATGTAACGGACTGGTCTAATTTTTAGTGTAACGCAGAATGTAATGGACTGGTCTAATGTTTAGTGTAACACAGCATGTAATGGACTGGTTTAATGTTTAGTGTAACGAAGAATGCAATGGACTGGTCTAATGTTTAGTGTAACGCTGAATGTAATGGACTGGTCTAATGGTTAGTGTAACGCAGAATGCAATGGACTGGTCTAATGTTTAGTGTAACGCAGAATGCAATGGACTGGTCTAATGTTTAGTGTAACGCAGAATGCAATGGACTGGTCTAATGTTTAGTGTAACGCAGAATGCAATGGACTGGTCTAATGTTTAGTGTAACGCAGAATGCAATGGACTGGTCTAATGTTTAGTGTAACGCAGAATGCAATGGACTGGTCTAATGTTTAGTGTAACGCAGAATGCAATGGACTGGTCTAATGTTTAGTGTAACGCAGAATGTTATTGACTGGTTTCAGTATACAAAAACAACTCATTTGGTTGCTTCTCTGACTAAATGGCTTATGGATATTGGTTTGATACTTGTTATATAACATAGTCAGCATACAGGACTCCATGATTCATTCACAAAAAATTTCAGGTAACAGGAAGGTGCAGTTTATCAAATATGCAATAATAGCATACTTAACTGTAAGCGCTTTTTATTGGCAATGAGCAAATATTTATCTAGAAATATATACACTCACTTAATGCTATATCTCCCATGGCATCATCTCACCGAATTGTTGAATCAACATATTACTGTAAAACTAGGAGGCATAATATAGATAGCAGTACAGTAGTAAACGCTTATGGTGAATTTCCTGGGATACGAATTATTACAGAAGTTTCCGTATTTAACATGGTCCGGATATCATAAGTTACACTGTATATTAACATCACCCTAACAATTACATTTCTTATCGTAATAAGTCAATGTATCCGTTACACCGAAATAACGAAGTGTTTGGATGAGAGAAATAAATAAATTACCTATATCTGAATATTCACTATAATATTATCCTTGTTCACTATAACCGTATTCTATTGTATTTATGATGACATGGTTACAAAAGAAACAACAATAAAATAAATATGCGCACATACCACTTATCACCATATGGTATAGAAAGAATGTATATTATCAAAATTCCGGATGATTCGGATAGATGCGCATAATGAAAACACAATGACACACGGTTATAATAAAGAGTTCATAGTGATAAAAGTTTTAGTTCATATACAAACATAATGAAATAAAGAAGAATTTGGATGACGAAGAAGAATTATTATAATGAATCAAAGTACTGAAAGTACTGTCGGAATTTGATTTTTTTTTCATATGAAACAAGTCACTGCCATGGTGTTGCTGGCAACACAACAATGACAGTTAGGAGAAATCCTAAATTAGGAACTGTGCAGTTGATGGATATTCATGCTTAGGAATTAACATACGATCTCGCTACGGAATATACCGACATCGCACGATTTCATCAGTACCATTACGATCCTTCTGTCTTAACATCAAAATACCCTTCACTCACTGTGAACCAACATAATAATTGCGAACTTCACAATAACTGTTATTTCTACGCAAATTTAAGTGTACTCTGCACTTCGACGGGAAAACCCCACATTCTATTTTTAGAATTTATCCAACTATATATAGCTCTAGCCGATAGTATCGATCGATACGCGTCATGGATATAAACCTTAACACTGATTTACATATCATGTCAAAAAGTCAGATATAAGACATACATCAATAGTAGATTAATGTAATTACATGCATACTTCTGTAGAGAAATTACTGACCTACTAAACGATAGCCGAAAGTAGAACTATTTTATGCTAAACTAGTTGGTGTCCGTCCCCAATCATACAGCACAACAATGAACGGGAACCATGACAGTTATGGAACTCACGGCATTTTTGTAGGTCACCGATAGCAAAGAAATCAAATTCCAAAAACGAGTACAACGTTGGATCATAATTATATGTACCGAGAGTTTTATATCATTTAAAGTACATGTATCTTCATTTCGCTTTATACGTTATATTGAAATGCAGCTTCAACGCCGTTTTTTTAGAATAGGTTTATATACGGCGACCGATAACATGTTTTCCTGGACGGTATTGTAACCAATACTAACTTACCCTTCCACAAGGCACCAGTCCTAACTAACCCTTCCACAACTGTTGTCAAAGTTTCTATAGAATTTTCTTCATAGAAGAGTATGACCAGTCACGACTGGGATCGAGCCGGGATATTTGGATTGCAAATCCAGCACACTTACCTCGGCCGCGGCTATTTTGATGCAAAGGGCCTTTGTCAGTCAGAGAAAATAGTGATTTCACTGTGTCCGAGTTGTATATCCGTGTTCCACTGTGCATATGGATCCAAACCTGCTAACTAAGACCAACAAAGGCTTCATTGATAATAAAAAAATAATATACGTAACATTTGTAGGATTGTATAATAAACGGTTCTGACATATTTGGACGGATGAAAGTTATATCCACATTATGGGGTTCAGGGATTCAGAGGTTTCAACGTGTACTATAACAAATGTTCGACAACTTATACAGGCACTGTCTGGTAATTCTGGTAGAGTATTTCCCCGTTCAGGAAGTATGACAAGTATACGTCTGCCAACCTGTTGTGTCTAAATGCAGTTCTATATTATATGTACTTGAGCTTAATAATGCACAGAATGTTACAATACTAGTAATAGGAAAAATGAATCTGCGTCGGGTACAAAATTGCGAATAGCAGCTCGAGTATTATTCTTCGTAGCTCGAACAAATACGATTGGTTGATTTAAAAATAAAAAATAAATCAATTTTAAGCCGGTTCCCCAATCAATAACTTATTACACCAGACGAGGGGTTTCCACAAGGAATGAGAAGCACAATAATATAGTGGACAAATATTGTTTCAATTATATCACAAATGTACATCAAATAAAAAGATGATCTGCTCGGTTTAGAGAGGATTTCGGATAAGAAAGGTTCGGATAGGGAGGTTTGACTGTATATAAATAATATAAGGGACGTTTTTCTTGAAGGCATCGAGTATGGCTCTAGGATAAAAACACAATGAAATCAGAACATTTCTAAACATTTTGGTACGGCCAATTAACATCACATTATTGCAATAGCCTACTTGTGACAGACGTGCATTGTTGCCATGGTCAGAAAACAAAAGTCTAACTCTTTTTAAGGGCCACATTATCTCCCCTTTGTTGGCAATTTCGATTACATCACTAAAACATAATCCAGACATGGGTACCACCCACCAACAGACAAGAGAACGTGTTCATTCTAATTAAAGTCTACAGTTTTCTTACGTTTTCTTTAATACTCCCGAGCACATTAACCGTTATTAGATAACTACTATATCTATTCAAGACTTTCATTCAACGGCCGTGTTAAACTCTACTGTAAGATATTACCGTATTAACTTCTAAATTACAAGTGTATGTCATAGTTTGATAAGAAACACATGCTCTCTATTGCAGTATAAATTTTCTATGAAGATATATGTAGGAAGAGCTTACGCGTAATCACGTGATTCTCTCATATACTGGAATTTGGCTTCACAGAATTTTTCAACAGGTATAATATTGATAATTTTTGTTCGCCGATAGTTTTGAAGTCATTTGTGTGTTTTTACGATTAAAGTGTCGAGATTTCTTGGATAATTTACAACCGATAATGAGGATATAGAAGAGTGAATTATTCTTAAATTGAACTATTTGGTAAGTGTGAAAACTCAGTACACCGCGAATATGTCTTGAAGATCTATTTTTAGAAGGGTAGTAAATATGTGTGATTGTGCTGTACCTATGCGTAGAAAAAATAACGTGCGGAGAGCGTGATTTGTTAAGTAGGAAATCACACGGATATTGTAGAACAAATTTTATATCCTCTGTTAGTCAAACTATTGTTCGGTTTCCGCCTAATATGGGTCTCTCAAAGCACACCAATCATGTCGCTATTTGTACATTGTTATAAAATGAATGCTGTATTATATTTGTCGCCGCGGAGAAATTCCGATATTTTTTATGTTTTGTGGATCTTCGAAAATGCAGGCATTCGTGTTATTGTGAGGACTTAGTCTTGTGAAATATGACGTCAGATAATTTTAAGACATGTGTCTGTGTCTTTAACGTACAATTAGTGACTGGTATGGTATTATGAGATGCTGTATCGTTGTATGTTTAGGTCTAAAACACTGGGGTGTGACTCCTTCAAGACATTATCACTTCAAATCGTCATACACCATACGGGAATGGTTTATTCTCAGTTTCTCTTCAGATATCAAAATTTCGATGGAAATATACACCAGGTTATATGAACGCATTTAAAACTGCTCGTCTTTGGTCAAGTATAAATGCTTGTATTGTATTGAATAATAAGCTATTGGCTACACCAGTGTATATGAACGCATTTAAAACTGCTCGTCTTTGGTCAAGTAAAAATGCTTGTATTGTATTGAATAATAAGCTATTGGCATCTATGAGAGTACTGTCCAAAACGCCATTCTGACAACAGATCCTTAATGTGGGTATAGACTAGTTAATAAATGGTAACCGTTAGACCGTCTTCGCCAGGCGCCCGGCAATAAGTGATGAGATTCGGAGGGGCTGCGTGCACACAAGATAGGACTGTGTCTCATAAGTCAACTTGTCTGGCCCGTTCAAAAGGCATGACACTATAAAAAAAATAAATCTTATATCAGAACTGTAATGGGTTAAATATCAAATTCCTGTTTTGCCTGGTCCATTATCTAGAATATAACCATCCTATCATCAGGTTTTAATTTGTATATAACGCCTTCATTTTATCATAAAAACATCATAATAATTGCAATAACTCTTCAAGACCATCAGAAAAACATGTTGGGGGTACCCTAGCATCTGTTAATGTTTCATACGAATTGTTTATAGTCTCACAATGACCTAGAGCGATGGGGGTTTCTGATATATACATATATACAACTTCTATCACGATTTCTCGATCGATCTTGTTTGACTATACATACCTGTTGATGTTGCCAAAATACTTCGGAGTTCCGGTAGTAATTTGGCATAATTATATCTTTCATATGATCACTCATGTATATATTATAATAACCAGTAAAACGATCAGGTGGTCAGACTGAGGGTTATCAAGAGAATCATGTTAAGATGAGGTAAAACAACTAAATGTTGTTGGTTATAACTGAGTCTGATGTACTAGTATTTGCATGATATTATGTTCAATTGAAGCCTAAATGCATTTGCTGCAACCTGTGCCCCAGCAGACAATATCCATGTTAAGCAACATTTGGTTATATTTATCTCTGTGAAATACAAATGTAGTTGGCATATGCTTTATTCAATAATTAATTTAGAAGGGAACATTTGCAGCTTCTCTATCTCCTCGGCTCATCCTTGAAAGAGAATATTTGTTCGTAACATCACTGTATAAAGTATCTCCATAATAGATAATTATCTTATTTGTTTAATATTTCTTGTATCTATTGTATTTACAAAGTACATTATATGTTTTAATGCTTTAAAGTTGACACAGCAACTATGATCTATTATTGTAGCCAATTATACCTTGTGACTAAACTTATTATTTCTTTTACTGGGGTTTAACATCGTACTAATGGACAGTCAGTCTGGGGGTCAATTGGGGACTTTTTATAGCTTTAACGATGGAAGAAGACCAGAAACACATACCTAGGCAGAAACACTGACCTCACATAAGCTAGTTTTATGGACAACATAAATCATGTGAAACAATGCCGTGAATGAGCGAACGTAATGTTCGTCGAATCTTTGGGATGACAAAAATAAACAGTTTAAGCTGATATGCAAACATTCGGCACCTGTTTATATGTATACAAATTCTTGTTTATCAAATGTATTTTGCCTGGAAAAGTGTTGGGGAAGTTATAAACGAGTGTATGTCGGTTTGTGGGTGTCATTTCACAAACACATTAAAACTATGGTCAAACAATCATGCTGAAATGTCATTATTTCAGCCATTAAATTATTATTCAATTATTGTTCGCACAAGAAAATGTAAGACTCATAAACAAATAAAATCAAAAGGTAGACTTTTAAGTTAAAATACTAACATCGATGTACACAATGTCCAAACTTTCTCTCTATGAACATGTGGCATGCAATGGAAATTCCAACGCCAACTGATGGTTCTTCCTTCATTTCTATGAAACTAAAAAGTTTCTTAGTATGAAAGCTTTCCATTTTTATCATTCATCGATACATCGAGTTTATTTCGAAGATATTACATAGTGGTTCTTAAAATATTATAGTACCCATTGTTGTTCGGTGATTCGACAATTAAACATGTTATTGGCAAGTTACGTTCTGAATCCAAGATAATGTATGCTTACAACATACTTCAGTATTTTATCTAATGTCTTATCCTGATTGCAGAAAGGTAATCTAAGAACATGCAATAATGATGATTGCTGATATATACGAGTGGGTTGTAACATATCAAAACTTTACGCTCAGCATTCCGTCTGTTGATAATAATTTGATGACTAGATCGAAACGAACACCGTGTATTCAATTTACAAGTAGCAAACTTTGACCCTGGTCTGAATTCTTGAAATAAATTACACGGAATTTTGTCAAAACTTTAGTGAAAATTTTCAATATACATGTACTTTACTTGGTGTATTTCCATTACAAATTTTAATCAAAGTACTGAAAGTACTGTCGGAAGGTGATTGTTCCCCATTCGTACCCTTGCAGATATTTTAACGTTTACACAAACGGACCAACTTAACACCTTTCAAACAAGCTGTTATGGGGTCCAGAGACGGTCTCGTCCCGAAGATGACATGGTAACGTGATAAATCACCTTCCTAAAATGACGACCATATAACTCTTGAGAAATCGAACTATATGTATACTTTTAAGTGTCTTTGACAAAGATATGATGGTGCATGAATTATTCACTTTTCTTTCTTCAATAGGAATATAGTTCGATGAATATTTTGAATTGTAAATGTTGTAGAGCTTGCAGTATAACACTTCACAAGGTCGCTCCTTATAAAAAGTACATAAAATTATGTTAATAGAAGTTGTTGATTAAAGAAAATCATTCTTCCTCTGAGAACTTACAATTGATATAAGCCGATTTGATATTTGTCTGTTTTAACAAAGGCTTCTCAATTTTCGATATGCGGATCTTCGATTTAAGCGTATGTGTTTCAAAATGTTTGCAACTATAGTGCGGCGCTTCGATTAATTAATTATGAAACAGGCTAATTTAGATACATAGGAATACCACGGAATCGTGTAAGACTGCTTAAATACAACATGTTTGGCAATATCTGGAATCCGATCACGTCTAGGCAAACTGTCAGTCCATGGTGAGTTTAATTAAAACCATTAACTATATATCATGCAGAACAAGGCTTATCATGCAAGTGTTTGATGTACGGTAGATACCGTATCTTCTCGTCTTTTAAAACTTCCGGTGATAAATTATTTCCATAGAAACATAATACTTGGAATATTTGAATTTATTAATTTCTTAAGAATTCGTATTATCTACCTTTGAAATATTGCGGGGTTATCTCTGAAATTAAAAATTGGATTTTCCCGGCATCTTTATCTGGATGAAACCAAATGTAAGCCAGTTTAGAAATTTACAAGAACGATGCAAAGATTCATGCGATAAATACATACTTTCTAAGCAGTATAATTCCATGATTTATTTCATTTTGGATTATGTCTTTTTTGTTCATGATTTATATTATTTTGGAATGCTATTTATGTCTTTTTGTTTATAATTGATACCATATTGGATAAAAAGTTTGAATGCTTGGCTTATAATTATGGACTTTCTGTACCAGTTTTATTACTGGCATGTGCACTTTACATTGCACCGGAATATTTGCACAGCAGACTTCCTTTGTACCACATTGTCAGATCCATGTTATTGTCATAAGCAATTAGTACGAACATTTTAGCTGCAGAATTTATATTAGTCTTCGTTTGTAGTTTCATTATTGACACCAATTTACTCAAAATGAAATGCATTTCATAAAACATCACCCGGTCAGCGTGTTTAAAACTGGGTTTCAAACCGGAAGTAACATTTTTATTTCAAGACACTATAGACTATTCAGTGTTGACTACAGTTTAGAACCATTCGGAGCCATCACTGAATTCCAAGACGAACATGTCTTAAATTCGCATACATTGTTTCCGTGTCATTTCATTTCATGACTTTGCACATTTTGAATAAAAGCGTTACATTGCATTTTGATTTGTTTGCAAGTTCGTATTCTTTTAATCTTGTTTTATGAGATGTTATGCTTCATTTAATAGACTGTTCCTGTTCAAAGAAAATTCATTCAAAGAAAACAAAACATGCACACGTGCCAACAGTTGCACGATTTAATTAGACATATCCATTGTATTGTCTGAGCGAAAATACTTGACTTTAATTAGTATTCTTAGCATAAACAGTCTGCTTTTATTGAAATGTTATATTTATTAATATGAACATCCACCCAAATAATAGGTTGTTAAAATGTGTTTTGCATATAACTGATATCACTGCCAGTAACCAAATCATCTTAAGGTATCTGGGTTAGATCATTCAAGTAGTGAATCAATGGATGTGGCTTTAAAGGTAGATGCTATGTTTTACGGCTAAGCTGTAAGCAATAGATGCCGTCGATCTTGTGTTGTATTTCTACGAAGCATTATATGTGCATTGCTTTAGCTTGTAATCAGGTACTGGTTTTCATACTCTAACAAGAAACCTTTTGTACATGAAGAACACGGTACAAATAGAATCAATAGGTAATTGTAATATCAGGCTATGTTTTTGCATGGAACCACTTGCACGTATTGTTCAAATTTCATCTCAGAAGATAAACACGTTAAACGCAACTCTTATTGCTACAACATTCTATCCTATAATTGCATTCGCTGATAAAACAACTGATTTGTACGTCTATAAAAACATACAATGTAAACAACAGTGCTGCGGTTTACCATGAACCTTGACACTTTGAAATCGCAGTCGAAATAGTTGTATCAGAGCAATTCTTTGACAGTCACTTGATATTTAATGGCTACTACAATCAAACCACCATAATCCGGACCTTTCTAAATCGTAATCCTCTCGAGCTAGTCGGAATTTTTTTCATGTATTTGATGCTAAAAGATCGTGTAATCCGGAAGCTTTTTAATCCGAAAACCTCTCTTTTCCGAACATTTTGTCAGTTCGAACCAGTTCGAATTATACACTACACTCGATATTCAGACACCCTTTGATGGAAATTTAGATAAAACACAGAAAAAACGACCTCAAAATAAATGTTCGTTGTAATGTGGTGGTCGTCTTCTATGTGAGTTTTACTTTATTCATTTTTTTATTAATTCTAAAAGAGTGCTTTTTATATTTTAGATGTATGGCATTGGACCAAAATAAAATGAACCATTCCAAAGTCCATGTAGACGAAAGTGAACCTACGGGATGTAAGTAGAACAATACAGTAATACATGGTTATAATGAATCAAACATGTAATAGAATGAATCTATTCATTTCTAAGATTTATTTTAGGAAACTGATAAAGTAACAATACGGGTAAAGAGACTTAATACGGACTCTGTATATTACTTCCATTATAGTTATTTTTTACAATATCTTTAACAATGAAAGTTGTGTCGGGGGAATACTTCACTGTCTCCAATTCTTCATTATACTTGACTTCACGTTTACTGTGTTTTCTTGTAATTTCTTTGAGCTAGATTTACATTTCACCAGATTTTTTTTATCCAGATCTTACTCTTTTTTTTATCCGCTGCTGTTTGTATATATCTATTTCTTCAAATTTCCGAATTCTTATCGCCCCATATGTTTAAAGTAAGAACATTAGCCAGAATATCATTTTGATGATACAAGTAATGATTGCTTTAACAAAATATATCTTACTTATACAAACAGGAATATAGATGTTAAAGAATATTTTAAAATATTGAATATAAGACAGTTTTAAATATGTACCATCGTAAGTATTCCACTTATTTGGACTTTCTTTAGTAATTCGAGGGTTCAACGCAACAGTGTCGTAACTCATATTGAAATAAGAGCAAGTTACGACCGTGTTGCGCTGAGCCCTCGAATTGCTTTTTGTTGTTGTTGTTGTTATCAATTAGTCTACATAAGTTTTACAATATATTTACAATTTCATAGTGTTTTGTAGCATTTGTAGTGTTTGTTTCTGTTTATTACAACTGCTCAGAATGGACGGTTATTTGCCGTGATCGTGTTCCAGTGGTTAGTGCGCGGGATTTGTAATCCTGAAAGCTGGATTAGATTCCTGGTCGCGGCATGGCATACATACCCTTATATGAACATTCGTCAAAAATGTCGATTTTCCTTCATATGTGGAGAAGAAGCCTACCCCTTATAGAAGGGTGAGTACTGGTTAGAATGAAGTCCAAGAAAACTGGTTTGTTGAATCCTTCTGGGGAAAAAACGGCGTTAAACCAAACTAAATAGAGTTTTATTTATAGTTTATTCTTTTTATCTCCCAGATGAAGAGGCTCCGTTCGAGTCACGTGATGTTCAAATCCGGAACGGTTGCTGGATAACAGACGAATATGATGTATCAGAAGTATTGTTAGGAAGGTAAGTTAATGATAACGTTTGTATTGTTAGTTTAGCGAACACTTTGCCGATAAGACTAAGTCAAGGAGTTGCAGGCATTTTGCATGTCGGGCCGTCTGACCCATTTTGTTGAACTTTGCAAATCATCTCCAACAGCTGGTTCAGTAAAAGGCGAGTATTCGGATATTTTTATCGACATAAAAGGAGCTATAACTTTCTATTTACGGGTGCATTTATGCAAAAAATCACATGTATGGAAGCTTTCCAGCTGGCTAATGAATGGCTGATGGTTCTACCCTGGTGAAGGTATGGGACCTTCCTCCACAGTTTGTAAAAGATGGACAAGTCGTCATATTACCCTTGTTATTACATCTTTGAGAAAGAAATTACCTCTATTTTATACCAATGAATTTAATGCATTCGATATGTATACTGTTGTTTACATTTATTTTCGTTGGGCTCAATTTTCGTATATATATAAGGTGAAAAAAAATGTTTTTTTTGTTAAACTTTATTTTGCTGTTATCACATGCCGGTAGCCTGTGCATCGATATATACCTTCAAATTACCTCAATGTAGCGCTTTTAACATCTTGCAAACTTGAATATTTGTTCCGGAAACCTATTTAAGCATTCAATACACAGATCAAGTTTATAATATTTTGTTTGTATTACTCTGCCGCTTGTTATCTCCGAAAACATAGCTCGCAGGATGAAATTATAAACACTTTTGAGAATATTAGGTTTCTTGCCAATGGTATAACGTATTGGCGCTTTTAGATAATCTATGTGCATGTAAACAGTAAAAACAAACATTACCAGTTGGTGTTTCATTGTCTGCGCTGGTTTCCTGTATAAAACGAGACATACAGTCAAACCTGTAAAAACAAGGCGGCTTGTAGGAGAAAATCCATTCAATGATTGTGAATCGGTTGACTACGTATACACGCGTGGAAACATCTCTTTGACCTCTTATCACATTATGTCGATGTTCGCATTGTGGTCCCTATTTTCCGACTACAATGTTTTTGTATTTCAATGTATTCGTTTGTCTGTCTAACATCATTAAATTTGAGGTTTACGGAGCAATACTGGCAAAGCGTTTTAATGTTTTTGTTATCATTATTCATTATGTCAATGATTTAATTACAGAAAGTTTATTGTACCGTTTACCTGTAAACTAAACAATAAAACCAAGGCTTCCAGCATTCGTCGTAATCTTCTGCAAACTAATTTTCAAACATATACGTAGATAATGTAATCCCAGTTAAATGCATTCATCTGTTTATAGTTATGGTGAATTATAAGTTTATAAGATGTTAAGAACTTGCAATTGATGATCTGGCTAGCATGGTGCATGAAGTATTTAGAATAGTGAACATAAACATGCCATTTATGTGGTCCCTTTTAATGCATACCCTTTACTATGGTTTCGAGCTTCAGTCTCTGTTTTGCTTTTAAGTTGACAATTCCTGACTCTCATTTAAACGACATTTACAATTGCAATCGACTGGTTTCGGCATAAGTTAAATTTACGCGTTACTGAATTATTGCGTAAACAACAGCCTCGATGTAGAACGTAGTAACGTCATGACCTATTTATAGAATATTGTGAAAGATTTATCTGGTGATGCCAAGGGTCTAGCTTTTGCTTTGTTTGCTACCGGGTTTTAGCACCAACCTTTGTTTGGTTTTCAATCATATTCAGTTTTGAGCTTGGTTAGCATTCGAGCTATAAGACGATTGTTATACAACAAATAGAACTACAATGTATTATTAAAGATTGTATGGTATATCTTATTGAGATAATTGTGAAATAAGTGTAAAGTATCATCTGTTTCTTCAAGCATTTATTGTCATTTCAGAGGAAAGTTTGGAGAAGTCAAGCAATGCAAAGAACGTAAGACCGGCAGAGATTTAGCTGCTAAGTTTATAGAAATCCACGGTCCACAGGATCGATTCGATGTTCAAAATGAGATAGAAATGATGAAATGTCTTCAGCATCCCCGTCTCTTACAGCTCTATGATGTCTTTACGAAAAGAAATCATTTCTGTCTAGTCCTGGAATTGTAAGTATTCTGGTCATGCTAAAAATAAATATTGCTAAAACATTATTTTTTTGAGATTTCTAAAATCACATTGTGAAAATGTAGGCACCAATTCACCACAAACTACTGAGCACCATGTGACAAAACCATTTGATTTTAATGATTAAATCGTTGTATTTCATGCCCATGAAGGTACGCTGCAAGCAGTTATCACAAGTTTAACACGTACATAGTCTCAACTGTAACTGAATTGATTCAAATATTTCGTTATATAAAAAATCACATAAATGATAATCATGTTAAGAATAAAAAGCAAAAAACGGATTCCAAGATATTGCTACTTGCGAACATTCCACTTAACAACTCAGATTACATCGCGTTTTCTGTATTAATTGTTATGGCTCACAGCAACTAACACACGAAATCACCTACATAAAGGTGGAGAACGACCCCCCCCCCCCCTCCCTCCAAAAAATAATAAAATAGAAATACAGGGCAGCAAATACGACAACTCGGTTCAAGGGGATAGCCCGTAAATAAGTTCTAGCAAATTGCGGCTCGATCCTTTTGTATTTATACTACTAGTATGTAGTGTAACATAAATTGAAAGCATCATAATCCATTTAAACGAACCTAACTAACCATTGCAATTAATAGGTTTGTGCCTCCAAGCGCATCGTCGTTGACAACAGCTCTTCGCTTATTTAAATTTTGGAGCAGTTTGTCGCTAAATTTTGTCTATTTTGTATCATGCTGTTATCTATTGTTTTCAGAGTATCTGGTGGTGAATTGTTTGAGCGTGTGATCAACGATGATTTCATATTAACAGAGAAAGCTTGTATAATGTTTATGAGACAGATATGTGAAGGCATTGAATTCATGCACAACAACAGTATACTTCATTTAGATTTAAAGGTATCTAATTGTTTACCTTAATGGTGAAAAGAATGCAATACTACTTCTCTGGAAACATTGATCTCTATTCAATTAGAAGTTTAGTTTTTGTTGAAAGTTCGAAAGTAGTAATTCCTTCTCGGAGATACACAAAAAATACATCGCAATTTGATAAGATACAGTTTTTTACAGTGAATACCAAGACTGTCTGGGTATGTAGGTTAGTATAACAATGACTACGTGTTATGTAGTCTACTTCTATGTAGAATTCTTATATTTTTTGCAATAAGAGAGATTATGTTTATTTCAAGAATTAAGTATAAATGCATACGTAAGTCTGGTTGCTGTATTCTTAGCTGAAATTAGTATTTATAAGAAACTGATTGTCCATGTCTTTACTGTCGGAAAGTTGTACTTGCTAACATGCTAGAGTTAAGCTAAAATACAAGACACCATCAACTATGTATGCTTCTCAATGTCACCTTGTCTAATAATGTTCTGTAGTGTGAAAGTCGAAGAGAAAACTGTTACGCAGATTGTCTTGTTTTATGAAACAGTCAGGTATATAACACCAAAGACTAATTATCATAAAATATATACATAGGGATTCTTCGTGTAAATAAATCGTATATAATTCATAGTAAGGTGTAAAGTTATTGCAACAGCCTCTTTGCCAATGCTCTTATACAACATGTTCAATATTGCGCTAAATCGTTGATAATGTTTTATATTCGCTTGTAAGTGTTACAAAAGAAAAAGTGTTAATTATTGCTTATACTGTCTGAACAGTGTGAAATGTATTCTAGGGGAAATAACTCACGCATACTAAGGCTTGAATGTGTCTTATTTATCTCCCATTACCTGCTATTAATTTCAGCCTGAGAATATTCTCTGCCTTACAAGAGAAGGTAACAGAATAAAGATAATTGACTTTGGTTTGGCAAGACGGTACATCCCGGAGCATGATCTACGTATATTGTTTGGAACGCCAGAGTTTATGGCCCCTGAACAAGCTAACTTCGAAACCATTTATCCAGCCACCGATATGTGGAGTGTAGGAATTATTTGTTACATTCTGTAAGTTTTATTATGAATATTCAAGTGTTATTAGTGTAGATACGTTTTAATATATTAACAATAAAATAAGATGAATTCATTTTCATCCAGGACATGACCCCTCCGCATTACTGCGATACACAAAAAGTAGCTTGAATTCTTGAAACAATTGAGTAAAGAACATAGAAACATTTCATCAGATATAGCTGGTGCAGAGCACGGATGTAGTCGGTACATACCATGAATGTAGCCGGTAACTACTCTGAAAAATTCTGGTATATTGTAAGGATATAGCCCGAAAATACCTCGGATATGGATATGACTGGTACCACAGATAAAGCTGGTAAATACCACGGATATGGCTGGTACGTACCGCGGATACAGCCGGTGCATATCACAGATACGGCTGGTACATACTGCGGATAAAGCCAGTGCATATGACGGATATAGCCACACCAGAGCATGGATACCAAATAAAATGTCCTGGTTTTTACTGTGATGCGTTTGGAGATGTTTGTTTTATTGACAATAAGACTCATATGATAATCAATAAGTGTATCACGCAAATTCAACATTTATTGTAATATTGCCTTGCCGTACAAAATCATTAAAATGTCTTTTTTCAGACTGTAAATAATCAATAAGTTCGACAAACACATAATTGAACAATTATTCTGTCATATGATATTTTCAAGAATCGTTTCATTGCCATGGCAAACAATTTCATAGAGAAATATAAACGGTCGGTTTGACTGGTTCTATATCAACTTATTTCTGTGTTTGTCATTTCAGATTGTCTGGTTTGTCGCCATTTCTCGGAGAGAGCGAGAACGAGACTATTGCAAACATAACCGATGCTAAATGGGACTTCAAAGCTGAAGAGTTCGAAAGTATTTCAGCTGAAGCTCAAGATTTCATATCAAAACTTATACGTAAAGATCATACGTAAGTTGTTAATATTCAATTAAATTCATGTATTGTGGCATTTAAGGCGTCAGACCCATACATATGATAATTGCAATACATAATATAAGTGTACTGAATAACATAACAATGGAAAAAAACGTCATGAAAATAATGACACAAAATCGTCTCTTACCATGAATAATGTACGTATTGGTAAACCGCTAAATAGTGGTTCCAACGCTTATTAGACATTACATTATAGAAAGATTGAATATCAGGATAATCAGTGAATTGTTTTAGAATGTATTATTACATTTAATACTAAATTTTAAAAACTCACTAAAATTAGTTTATTTTATTGAAGTATAATCTACTATGATTTCTATTAAACACCTGTTCTTTATGTTAGATAAAATATTCGTTAAAACTAGACAAATGTGTTGTTTCTTCCTTGCTCCTGGCACGGCTTTATAAGTACAAAAAGTGATATGGAAAGAATTTGTCAGTTTTTTTTCTTTGCCTGTACTAAAGCGTCTATAAAGATGTTTTGCTTCATCATCTAAAACATAGCGTTTCGGTAACTAAGCAACTTATCGAAAGAAAAATTGTATTAAATATTTTGGATCATTGTCTGAGCTTGGTTAAGCCACAGAATGACTCATACGTGTAAATATTGGTTTGCTGCATATAGCAATACGCAATATAATGTCCTCAGCTTCTGGAGATTCCGTTATGTACGATACAAGCAAACATTCGATCATTCTACTTCGTTGTTTGATATTTAAGACGTCATTATCATTATTTGCCATTGACTTCCATTGCAGTCTTTTCATGAACAAAAACAATATAACACCTGAAAATCGAACTCCCTGAGAGAAAATAGGCAAACGCTATCCAAAACAAGCCGAGTAGAAAAATATGGGGAAAGATATTACACAAAATCCCCACGCTTTCATATTTTCCTGATTTAGAGCTATGTCGATGAAAACGTGTATATATTGCTATGAAAACTATGCTTCAGAATAAAGCTAAGGTTATACGGGCTTCAAAAACGCCTCCATGAAAAAAACTCCCAAATCCTCAATAAAAAGTGTCCACACTATCTCATTTCATCAAGTACGTACATGAATTGGCATGATTATATGAAGTACAAATGTTTAAGCCAAATCCGTGCCAAAATCAGTTGTTACCATTAAGTTTTGGTTAAGTTGAGCATTTCTATTGGCTTAGCGTCAACATTGTCCTTCTATGTGTTTACGTCTATAGTTCATTACATCTCCCGTTAACAACATACGATCCGTGAATAATATCAGAGAAGTGAACATCAATATTGTTACATTATTAACATAGACTACATATATCTGAACTTCCTCACGGATCTTTTCAATAAATAATGCCACATCTGAAGTGAACTGATTTGTTGGTATCTAATATGTTCCATTTTGTTTATGTGATAGATATAAGCCGAAAACTGTCCATTATGTAAAATATTGGAGTGTTTGAGGCGCGTAGCGCCGAAGACACTCCAATATTTTACATAATGGACAGTTTGAGGTTTATATGTAACTTAAATCATTTCGAAAGGATTTACACAATTCATTGACCGTGACAATTTATAATTTTTAAAGATAACTCGTCGAATTACTCATTCTATTTCCTAATCAAAATCAAGTCATTCATATTAATATTGCTTCCTATTTTTTATGCTACACTAAAACGAAATTGCTCACTAAAAGTCACTAAAGAAGGTTATTGGCTTTGAACAAGTAGTTGGGATTCATTTTTTTGCACTATAAGTAGATAAAATAGCGTGTGAATCTAACTGTTTAAAAGCCTACTCGACGAATACTTTTAAATCAACACCCTTTCAATCACACTGCTCGGGAAGCACGAGGAATGTACATTTTATTCAAAACCTGTTTGCACCGATTCAGACCATTGGGATGGCCTTTCATTTAAAATTCTAAATGGTTTGTAAAACAGTGCAATGTCGAAGACTGTGTGAATAATGTGGAATTTCCGTGTAATACTTTTGTTTGATTTGATTTGTAATATCAAATGCGTAATTTTCAAGATAGGGATTGTATTGAAAAATGTGTGTAAATTGAATGTTATGAAATTTACTCAATTGATGTTATGTTTCTTAATATATTTAATATTTGTAATTGGAGGAAAATAATGTACATGATGCGGTGCTCGAACCCGCGACCTCCTTCTAGCATGTGAGAATCTCTACCAACTGAGCTAATCGGGCTGTTGATATTACAGCCAGTTAGTAAATACGAGTAATACAGTACTGCTTCATTTTCGTTAAAATCTTAATTAAAACAAGACTTGGATAAGGAGATAAATTTATTTTCGAATCATTAAAGCATTCGAAAATCTTACGCATGCGTCGTTTTCAGCACAGGGACCTTGAATCTTATTCATAAAGTAACAGTAGGCCCCAAAAATTATTACCCGAGCCTCGTTCATAGACCGCTGTATATATACATGTATATAATATTAATATATAATGTATATATATATATACAGCGGTCTATGAACGAGGCTCGGATTACGTTTTTTTGGGCCTATTGTTGTTACCTGGATAACATTTCAGGTTCCTGTGTTTTCAGTGTCCAAATTTGAGTAGCAGTCCAATATGTCTACTACACTCCAATATTACAAAAATAACGGACGGATACCCATTGAGAGTTGTCCATCCGTAAAAATATTGGACAGTGAGAACAAAAGGATGACGTCACAGGAATGATTTAAGTTTTGTTTATCTATGATATGTCTAATATGTTTTATATCTTATTGTGGCGTTTTCGTTTTAAGTGCTAAAATTGTAAAAGAAATCATCTATAATAATTCTGATATGGGTTGACATAGAATCGTATCGTGATTATATCTGTGCTATAACAAAATCAGATAATAACATTCTTTCGAATTTTACGACTGAATTAAGAGAATTTCAATTTTATTTTGTACACACCTGCGGAAAGTAAATCAAACATGTTCTTCGCAAATAACTCTCAGCTCCTCTTCACAATTTGAAACCTATGGAGGGTCAATGACTGCAGGCGCATTGTCTTGTGGATCAGGGCGGCACATTTCAATGGCGGTCCAATCCGAAACCTCAGAATCCAGACGGCCCAATTTTACTGTACAGAGTATACTAGTATATGATAATGTTAACATGATTTAAAATGCGACAGCGTCACTATCATAATGTATGTATGTATAATATTGACACAGGGAGCGACTTGTCTCGACGTCTACCTCATGTGTGCCTTTCGCATATTGTTCATAAGAGTGAAGCCAATGGAACTCTGTTCTGTATAACATATTTATTTATCTATAAATAATTGGGCCGTCATTGAACGGACCGTCTTGGTAGCGGACCGTCATGGAAATGTGACGCCTTTACCTGACACCAAATATTGTGGAACCAGTATAATTATGAAATTGGATTAAGTGAAATCAGATTCAATTCAGGACTTATTTGTCTCTGAATTGGTCCGTTACCCCTCAGTACACTTGTCCTACATTGTCCAACAAATGTTGAACTCAGAACCAGATGTTCTAATAAATGTCAGTACGGTGTCTTTTGGGAGAAGCTCCATTCGTAATGCATTCACTATAGTAAGCTAAATCCGGTTTATGTTAAGAACTAGACAATTTGCATAAATACTGCCAGGACTTATGCGTCTTTCTAGAGCAAATATCGCACGCAACTTAGCCGCGTAGCTAATTGATGATCATTAGAGAGGATATAGCTAACTGCTTAATTATCATATCTGTTATCTCCTTTCAGTGAAAGAATGAAGTCAACTGAATGTCTGGAACACAAATGGCTCAGGGTATGTACACTTTTTCAGTCGTTGTGTTCTTAGAGCTTATTGAAGATGTCCGGTCGTATAAAAATGAGTTTGTCCTATTCAGGAATTATGTTTTGTGAACCCATTGCAAGACATTTTTGGGGCTAAATGTATATCATAAAAACATCCTGATGGTTTTGTCCTAGTTTAAAATATTTGTATCATGTGATCGGTGTTTTAGACACTAAGTCTTGTTCAAGTTGGGCAAATTCAGTCAATTGTAGAACGATTTCAAAATAGCTCTTGAATGAAAAATCTGATTTGCTGAGCATTTGGTGTTATCTTAATTAACACCAGTAAACATGGCCCATACCCCCACGAGCCGCCTTTTGTTTCGAAAGATCAAGAACAATCCTTTGCCTCTCGTAATACTAACTTGGTCCTGTTGTCAGGATGATCAAATACTAGAGAAATACGAATATCCACATATTCTGCGATTAGCTAACTTATCTCCATAAATAGTTAGGATTCAGACAAATGTTGTTTTATTTTCCAGCGGTCTGCCAAACGGGAGCGCATTCCGACACGATCTCTCTCCACTAAACGCTTGAAAAAGTTTGTTTACAGACGGAAGTGGCAGAAGGCTGTTAATGCCATGCTAGCATTGAAACGAATGGGAGTTAAATTATAGATCCAGAATTCGCTGAGAGGACATGTGATGCTTTATTATGCTCTAGGAATGAGACAAAATCGACGTCTGCTTTGAAAATTACGTCACAGATTATTTATAATTACACGTCTACACTACGACGTCCCGGAAGCAGTATACGGTTCTTTTAAGTTGTTCTTCGTTATTTAGTTAGTTCCTATTTATTTAGAGAATTCGATATTGTGAGCGTTTGTGGAGAAAAGAATGAAAAGACTTTTGCACGAAGAACAATTTAAAGGTGTTTGTGACTGACATTTTATACTCATTGGTGACTGTTACAATTGTTAATTCCAAAAAATAGTAAGACCTTCGAATTCTGCAATCTGATATGAATTACAGACACTGTGAAAATGTACACTAGATAGATGGATATAGTAAATGATTAACAATCTGAATATACCTTACTTTCTCCCTGACATTGGAACATGGGAAGGATGTTTCGGTAGAGATATTCGTTTTATCTTGGTCGATACATCGCTTCATGAAAGTTCATTACTACCGTGTTTTTCTGTAGAAAATTTGGGGACATCGTATTCTACTGGTTGCCTTTCAATACTGGTTGTACAGGCACTGGTCATCTTATACATGTGTTAAATGTTCGATATTCCAAAATTGATATCACGACAATCCTTGCTTTTATATGTCGTCTGGATATCTGACACTTATTATCTCATCAATTGATGCATTTTGGAGGATTAAACAACGAATAATTTTTGTGATTATATATAAGCAGTACCAAGGATTTAGAGATGGTCATTTTCACACCAAAAATGTATTGGGTCTGAATTTAAATGTTTTTATATTAAAAACTGTTTATGCTGGTCTATATATGCTGATGTGTGTCTCCATATGTTATGTATATCGTCTCTTCCCAAGTTTATCCCGAAAAGATATTAGTTCATTCCTAATCCATCGTTATTGCTATGACAGCCATGATTTAATTGTTTGCTTTGCGTGTTTCTGTGATAAATGTTCCGAACGACACGGCATTTATAGTCACGACCTTAAAATACAAATTTGCTGTACGCCAAAGACTTGCGTCCCGGTCGCTGAGCAAGAACAACCGGGACCAAGATAATGTCATTAAAGCAGCACTGAGTGAGCTCACTGGGTGTGAGATGGAATCGTTATGTTGTGTTGTTCGAAAAATAAAGTTTTGCAGGAATTACTAAGCAAACAATAGTTTCTGGGTGGTAATATATTATATGACAAAATGCCTTCAGGGCTAGAAATATTCCTTTTCCAAAATTTATATATTTTAGGTGTACATATTTAAGTCGAACCCTAAGTGTGTTCATCAAAGCATTGTGCGTCAAAACAAAAGGGTCCCATGTTATAAAACTTAAGATAGGTTTGATCGTAGATTTTGAAATTCCACGTCATTTTTTGCATACATTTACAAAAAAAACACATTTAATTAACAGACGAAATCAGAAGTGTTAATTTGATTTGCAGACACTATGACTTTCAGCAAAGGTGTTCTCAGAAAAAGGGTTGTAAGTAAACATGTGGAAAGGCTTAATTTTCTAATTATACAACATGACATGTAGGTCAAAATCACATTGATAATATCCTAATCGTGTTAATATAAGATAGCTTATATTTTGCTAAGTTTTATGTATTAAATCATGTTTTAATTATCCGTTGTAAATATATGTTACCCTATATTTCTGTACAGAATTGCATTCATTGGATGCCGTGAGAATTGGAAATAAAAATGAATAAACTGTTCGTGTTTTAGTGTTGTTTCTTTGTTTGTTTGAGTTTATGGCCCTTTTCAGCAGTCAGAGTCATATGAGGCGGACCTGGGAAGAACCAGTACAAGACAGACTCCAATCCTCCGTAAGCAACTGCCTACTTTCTCACAAAAAGAGTAGCTTGGCTCGAACCCTCGACCCTCTATCAGTGAGAGGTTATAGTAATTTGAAGTCAGCGACATTAACCACTCGACCAAGGAGGCGGTATGTTAATAGGTAACATATTAAGTAATTCGAACATACATTTATATGAGAAGCAGTCATTTATGCTGGATTAAGATTGGTATCGTTAGTTGACTGGTTATGACATTTGACCCTTCATTGCTGTGATTTCGAAACCCACCCGGGACTAACTTCCACATGTAAGGAAGATGTACAGCTGGTTTACGGATTGTCAATTTATCTACCCAAGCTGACTGGTGTCTATCATCATCAGGAAAGCTGGGAAAAGTCACCCAATGATCCAGCTGAGATGTTAAACCACAGGGAAATGGGAAACATAAATTCTGGTAAAGAAATTTGCCAAAAAGTAACATTTCGAAGAGCAAACACATAAACTAGGATTTATGTTTGGTTCATTTATTATCAAATCAATTTCGAAAACTGTACCATGAATCTAGAATGCATATTAGTGTACAAATATCGCAAAATGCTAGGTAATATTTAATTAAGTAACTTTTGTTCTCACATTAATCATAATGGCCGGTACAAAACACATCTTAATAAACTGCCTAGCCTCATACTAATGCAATAGATATTACTTGATTGTTAACTCCCCTGTTAACTACAATGTACCTACTAATACACGTACAAGATCAACTAGTTTATTTGACCTCTGAATAAATTCCACTTCTAATGATAATAAAAACGATGTATTGCTCCTCAAAGTGGACATAATGTACAAACTTGACTGCACGAAAAGGGGACAAGTCCAGATGAATGTATTGAAGTCGATCTTGTTTTCAGCGTATGTATAAATAAAAGTATCACTGTGTAGCACGCCAATGCTTACAATGTCCTTCTCGAGTCATGCTATGTGTTAGGCTGTTTTCTACTCGTCTTCTACATCAATTAATGT
Source organism: Lutraria lutraria (assembly GCA_964023205.1). NCBI lineage: Eukaryota > Metazoa > Mollusca > Bivalvia > Venerida > Mactridae > Lutraria > Lutraria lutraria. Next base: position 18,414,086 of record OZ026846.1, read on the forward strand.
CACTGAGAAGCGAAATGAAGCATTGTTTGTCCACGAAGGTCCAATTAGGATTGATTATATCTCCAGTATCTGTCTCTTGATTGAACATCATTAGATAATTACTATCAAGAAGTACTGTATTGAAATCTACCAGCGATACCAAAGGAGCACTTGACAATAAAACGGAAAGAGATTTTAAGGCTATGTGATACTATCTGATGCCTGGAATTAATATATGACGACATAAAACTTAAAATGTCTTGAAATGCTCTTGATTGTTTTGTGTATCCACGAACAAAGGAATTCTTATTAAGACTTCATTGTTTTGGTTAGTCTAGAAAAATAATCTGCTTCACTGTTACTTTTTCACTGAAAAATACGATGGGCAGGTAGTAATGCTTTTCTTTTTCTATTTTGTGTTCTTAACATATCATCAAGTTTTCCTTCTTAGGGTGTACTATTCTTTCCGAACTTTATTTTGTAGATTTTCCGCTTAAAATCGTTATGGTCGGCACCAAAAATCGGGTTGGTCCGTAACCGTTAACTTATCTTTTGTTTTCGGCTTTAAATCGCCAACTGACCTGACAATTCTCATTAAATTGTGACATAATAATCAGTATTCACGTTTGGCATGAAATTTCTTGTATTCCGACGGTTGCTCGATTCCTCGATGTTTATGTACAGTGTTCTTAAAATTAGAAGTAATTCTACTAAATGGATAGGTTTTACGACTGGCGACATGGTCAAAAGGAAGAAACAAAAGATCAAAGAAGATGCACTAATTAATCGTAATGACACGTGACTGGGGGAATGGGATTTATTATCGTCGATGCTAAGTCTGAATTGATAAAACCGCGATGAGAATAAGAAGACGTCTGATTTATTATATGCTGTCAGCGAACAATTGCTATTTTATCGAACAGAGCCAGGACTAAAATGTAATGAAATGTAAACAAAATTTAACACATTTTTGGCGTTTGCTTAAACTACAAGTACAATGTACTAAAAGTTTCAAGCCTAAGATATCTACGCAGACTTGTACGACGAGCGAGTTAAAACCTCTTGCGATAAGAGAAATAAGAAAATTGAATTAGCTACTGAAGTATGTTCGTTTCTCGCCTGTTTCCTTCTTGATGTCAAATAAAGATGAAATGGATGATTCTTGAGAAACTAGAAATCGATAGTAGCATCTCATCCACTCGAGAGATTTTTATTTACCGAATTTTCTTGCGTTTAATGCAATATAATCAAGTGGCAGACATCGACTTTTTGGGTCATAAAATTATGTAACGGGAGATATAATTGTGATCTCCTCTGCTTGTCTCAGTTCATAAAGAAATAATGATAAACTGGTCTTCGTATAAACGAGTATATACAATACGGGACTTTAACAGGTTCATGGAAATACAGAAATTAATACTTCTTCATGAAATATGAAATTCGAATAAAACTATTTTCTTTCAAAAACAAATTATATGAACGTGTCAGTTACTTTGTTGAGATGGCTCTCCACTTTATCCGATGAGAATTAATGAAGTATTAGAGAAGATATCAAATAAAATGTTACCTGGATCAAGCGTTTGTTTACAAATTTTGTTCCACACATACCATGGAAAGTCACATGGGATAGGTACCGTAATTTATGAGTTCACTGAAAATTATTTTTTTCCACTTAACTTATAAGTAAGGTCTGAAAAATAAACGCATATACGGTTTCCCGGCCAACCCATTTTCTTGCCGTTGACCCAAAGTTTCTAAAGCAAATTCCAAAGAAATCTTTGAAAGAACCGTTGTCTCACAGAATGTATGTTTAGAAAAAGAAATAACAGAACAATATTCCGACCGACCTATCCTAATTGGTTTGGTAATGAAACCTTAAACTTGACTATTTGTTCTAGCCTAAGTGAAGGACTTCAGAAACAAACACATAACAAATGTATCAACCTTCCTAAAAATACCACCAGATTCAAAAACCCAAATATTCGCATCCATCTTAATATAAAAAAAACGGGGGACAAAACACAGTTATACACATCCCTTTCCATCTAATCAGACTGATCACATGAAGTCATTTAATCAGCGTGTGTTTATCTGTTCAAATCATCTTACTTGTAAATTGTTGTAACACCATCTGACAATCGCAAAAGTCCGAAGAATACCACATACAAAACATCCTATCTTCATGAAGGACAAAGCATGCACAGGCTTCTGGAAGGTATCGCGATGGATAGTATATAGAAAAACTACCGGAAGATGTTAAACTTATTTCAAGGGTTCAGACTTACACTAACATCCGGGAAACAAAATCTTCATTACATAAACAAACAAAACAGATTGAATTAACAGTGGATGTGTGTTTAATTTAATAACCAATGACTATCAGCTTTATTCGGTTTGGCGCTCCCATTATGTCCGAGTTATTTGAAGTCCAGCTGCTTCGACTTCATCTATCATTGTATTAATCTGTTCGCTTTGTTCATCTGTAAGAAAGTCACGCCAGCCGCCTAGCTTTCCTATAAATATACAATGAAACAATCATCATTTTACAAATACATGTTATACCCATCACTTTTCACCAACTGTCAGACTTAAATATATCATTGTCAAGCTCATATAAATATATGTCCACTTAAATAATGCCTATAATTTCATCAAAATAGCTGACTAATAACGAAATTTGGTCTCAATTTGAAGGTAAAAGATATACGTTTTTCATAATTTCAAGAATGGCATTGTGCGATGTCATGGTAACACTGTATGACGTCATGAATGATGTCATTAGTTTTCAGACGTCCAAACTGGCTTCCAGATATGAAATTGTGAAGCTCTACTATGAAAATGGCAAAATTCCGTCTATTGTGCAAAGAAAATTATTAAGAATGTATTCTGCAGTGAAAGTACCTTCAAGTAAACTCGCTTGGTAAAAGTTTTTGAACAGCATGGAGCAATTTTAGACAGAAGGATAGACAACAAAGGAAGACCAATGGTGCACGTTCAGAAGAACGGGTTGAATTGGTATCACAAGTTGTTGAAGTTACGCCGAGAACATCTGTTAGGAAGGTACTTTAAGTGACATTACTAACAGTTCTAGTAAATCTTCTGTACATAGAATGCATAAATATGACTTAAAACTCCTTCCTTATAAAATTTCTTTGATGCAGCACTTGAAAGATGATGACATTTCCGACAGACTAGCATTTGCAGAGTGGATACAAAACCATGACGAATTAGCAGACATTATTTCGTTTAGTAACGAGTCTCATTTCCATCTAGATGGACATGTTAACAAGCAAAACGTTAGATACTGGGGATCTTCAAAGCCAAAAATCTTTATGTAAGGTCGCTGCATAGCCATAACGTAACAGTATGGGCTGCCATGAGCTCCTCGGGTGTTATCGGACCTTTCTATTATGAGGAAAATGGATAATGCTGCACAGTTAATGCTGAACGTTATATGATTAGAGAAGGTTTATCCCTGAATTGATAAGAAAGGGAAATAGACTTGAAACATGCTGGTTTCAGTTTGATGGTGCGACTCCGCATACAGCAAATGGTGTGCTAACATGGCTAGAGCAAACATTTGGCAACCGTTTGATCTCTTTGAAGACGGCTCATGTTCGGCCTCCCCATTCACCCGATCTAAGCCCCCTAGATTGTTTTCTTTAGGGATACTTAAAGGACAAGGTATACAATCCAAAACCAACATGTATTGCTGAGTTGAAAAATGCCATTCGTAGAGAAATGAGGAAGATTCCGAGAGGCACATGCGTGAACGTCATACGTACCGTCAGGGAACGTTTTGGGCTTGTGGGACAAAATAACGGTGGTCATTTAGAGCATATCATGTAGAACTGGTAAGCAAATAATGAAGAAAATTGTTTGATGCACAAAAACTTATGTCTATACCCTTTAAAATGAGATATTATTCCATTGTTTGTGACATGTCTTTGAAAAGTTCTAGCCGTTATTTAAGTGGACATGTATTCTGGGACACCCTGTATAATATAAGTAACGAAATATACGTGAATCCATGTAATATTTTTTTTGTTACCGGCTTTTTGTTTTCTCGCTACGCATGGCCCTGTAACAACAACGTCTCCAGCTTACCTTTATTGATAAATCTTGCAGATGATTCTTTAACCGTCTTTTTGTATTGTTCAATGTACGAAAAATTAGTCATTTCATTATTTTTCATACTTTCTAAACTACAATGATCAGATATTTTCTCAACATCCTTATCAGTAAGATCACGTCCAAGAAATTCAGCAATTCGTCTGATAGCAGTCGGGCGGTCCTGGTGAATAAAGAACAAACAAAAAAGAAATGATTGTTAAAAAACACTGAAAAAGCGCATGACGTCATAAACTCGGATTTTGTATTGTTGAAATATATCAATTTTTTAATTATTTAAGTCATATTTATGACTCAGTAAAGAAAATTTGTTTTGATATGTTATCTTTCAACTGTCTATGACAAAGCCAATAAAACTTTATGTATAAGTATCTTCATGCTGTAGTTACCCGTGAAAATTCTTCATACTTGAGAAACAACACGTTACTCCCGGTCCTATTGTTCCAGTATTCTAACACATGTCTCGTCCATGGACATGCATAACCTGGCAATTAGTATATATGCGTACTGAATTTCAATTAACATGATTGATAATTACATTCGTGCAATGGGTTGACATGATCAGCATTGCATACATTGATATTGACGTTTGAAGAATTCAGAAATGAGTGCAGTTAGTTCCTTTATCAATTCTGTTGCTACCAAGTGATTGTTGTAATTGATATTAACATGTATAGCTTACATTCCCATTCACATTACTTCATGAATATGGACCGGATAAAGAAGATTTGACGGTAATACAAACTTAGATAAAAACAAGAAGGTTGAAGCAGCAGACGTAAAAAGGACAATGCAAATAAGGTCATCTTTACTATATCCATAGAAAAACCGGGGGTAGCCAACAAATAATAGCTCAAATAGGAATGAGTCAAAAATGAGCTTCGAATATACAGAGATATGTGTTTTGTTTCCTTTTCTGGATACTAAAAGACAGACTGTATGTTTAAACTAGTAGGTAAGTGTACTCCAAGACTTCAGATATAGAAGTCCGAACAGCCGCAGTTGTGGTCCAGGCGTGTTAAGTACTCTTGACTTGTAACTGAAAAAAATCGTAAGGCAGAGCCGAGATTCGAACCCATAATCTTTCGTTTAGTGGTCCAGCACTTTTCCTCTAGACCACCAACACACACGCACTAAACGCAGGAAGCGGGGGCAATATCCATGGCAACAGATACAACATTCGCCAAAGAGTTAATTTATATACATCACTTGCTTCAGTTGCTTGTTATAAATGTAACAAACCCGTTCCATTAATGAATTCCTCTATAAAATTGTTACAGGATGTTCCGTCGATTTCATGCAGCCAGTGAAACAGCTTGTAGAGCGAAGTTACCGCATCTTTTGGATTCCTCATGGAATATATAATCTGGAAAAAAATAGACCAAGTACTTGTTTACATGGATAAGTCTTAATACCGAGTAATTGTTACGTAGGCATGGCGACATGCTGATGTTAACCTTGACCTCCGGGGTGGTGCCCAGGAAAGTTGTATGGGGTTTTCATGTAATTGTGTGTCATGTTTTTGTACTAGGTTAGAATCTTTGTGAGAGCCATGTCCACTGCTTTGTGAAGTGTTGTTTATGGAATTAAGATGTGTTGGTATGGGTGTTCACGTTCGCCTTTATCAATTTGTTTGTGGTAAGGATTTCTAATTATTTGCTTCACCAGGTCTGTATTACATTCTACCTAATTTTCAATCATGACTCGCAAAATGTTTTAGGAATGAATAAGATTTATCGTATAATTTCTCTACAGAATTTCTAATCAGCAAACAAATTCTCCAATTTCTGTTTTTTTGTATAAAAAGTGTGACCCTGTCAAAATACCCTTCTGTTATACAGCAAACCCCTTGAAAACAGGACCCCTTCCGGACTGGGCAAAAGTCCGGTCTTCTGAGAATTCCCTTTTATAGGTAGTCTGGTTTTCGGCGGTTTTATTGTAAATAACTATTTTACCCTTTCCTACTCGTACTTTGATTTTATACCACCCTGAACAGCTCATAATACGCCGTATGTGTATAAAGAGTTGAATGATCTTTATTTTCATAGTATTACAATGATTATAACAAACAGCATCAGCAAGACATTTCTGAATTATGTATGTCTTCTTTCTTGAGTCGATATTAATCAAATGAAAATTGGTCGTTTTGTAAACGCCACATTCCAAGACACCAACCAATCCCAACGAGAACACGATAAATACATAGACAAGAAACATAAAACACGTGACATACTTTTCCTTTCCCTTGTCGGAGTTGCTCCGGAAGCAAGAAGTGATGTAAATGACTCTTAGCCATCCTTGGTGACTTCATTTCTTTGAACATCTTTATACCTTAAAAGGATGGAAAGAAGTTATTGACTTATTATGTTAGCACGGACCATCAGGACGTTAAAATTCGTCGAAGAAAATGATGTGATTCGTCCATCACTCTTTTTAAAAGTGCTTCACAAAATATGCGACAGGCCTTATTTATCTCTATTTGTATATATATCCACCATTTGATAGTTTCTTCTAATTTTCCAAACAAAATTTCACTGGTGTTAAACGTCGTTCTAACAGCCAGCGCCACTTGGTTACGCTTCAGTTTTACGATTGGGGAAACTACAGACGTACTCGTATGCCGGAATAGAACCATCGACGTTCCGTAAGCCAGCAAGCTGCTGTACAGCTTCCTCGCACGTGAAATTAGTCTGGTTCCGGGGGGGGGGGATTAGCATTCTAGGCATTGGGTGGCTAATGGTTCAAGCGTGGAAATCAACAATTTATAATTAAACTGAAATACCTTTGGTGTAGGGAAAGTTATCATTAATCGCATCCAAGAAAGGAACCCGTGCGTCCAAATATTCGTTTTCTGCTCTTTCAAAGTCCAGTGTTGCAACAAGGTATACCATCTCTTGTAATAGGGTAGTACCTGAGATCAATAAGAGTATATGTTTGGACCTATAATTTTCATTTTCAACTTCAATGTTGTTTGACCTAATCAGATATCCTTTGACATGTTAATTCCATTCGACTAATGACTCTGATCACAGACAGTATTGCATTTATAAACCAGGACACACTTGGTGACCCCACCACAATATCTTTAACGTGTCTGTAAGTGCATATACTACCTCCAAATTCGTTTATCTGAATCTTGCCTTAGCATATCAAATATGAATTATATTTGCGAAATTATAGACAAAAAAATACAAATATGCAACATCGTAGTAGAGACGAGGCCAACTGTCTACCGCACATCGAATTGATAATGAAAATTTAACGCGAATGACTGGGTCATGTACAATAAGTAGTCGTGGCGACGTCAGTGCGAACACATTGAGTTACGTTAAAAATGAGAAATTGAACAAACCTGATCTTGGAAATGTACAAACAAAGATATCATCATCTTTAATATCCATGGTTTGAATATCTTCAATTTCGTTTGGAAACATCCGAATTCCTTTATAAATTCTACTTCCTAATGAAATAATAGGCATTTCATCTCTTTCTTTTTCTGGTATAGTAGCCATTGCGTTTAGAATTATATTTCCCGAAGCCCTAATATTCTGATTAGAATCTGAATGCCAACATAACTATAGCGGTAGTTTTATAGACACGTATGGATGTCGTTCTGATCTATTTATTAATCACGCACTTGACTATGAATATATACATCATATTATAAAATGAAATTATTTATAATCACGTACTTATTTATATATCTCGCTAAGGGGTTAAATAAATGACGTACGAGCTTCGTCTGCGTGCAATATGCTTTATTTAATTACTGTGGCACAGGTTAAGTAAAAATGTAATTTCGTTTTAAAACGTTCTGGCAACACTATATTTCTCAATATTTTTTTACCCAGGAAACTGTATCGTAATATATATTTATGTACTTTCAAAGTATTTGTTGTTTTACGGTCCATCCGACAGATATTGTCATATCAGCACCGCCACAGAGAGTGGGGAGATAAGATACATGTGAACCAGGTCTTTAAATCCCTACTCTTTTCGAATAGTTTTTCCTGATTCTTTAACGTGCCCGGTGTAAAGCAACACTACAAGCATTGCCCTTTTCCTGTGTTGTTCTAAATATAGTACTTGGCTCGGTAGTTGGGATGGGGACACTGAAAAAAAAGCGGTCCCACGATCTTTGGTTCAGTACTTAGCCCAGTGCGTTACCACTTGACCGCAGGACATCCCTTGCACTTTCAATATGATATCATTCGAAATAGTCATTTATTTGGCTATAATACTTGTTACCTGGGCGACAGTTGTCCGGAAATCTATTCAAATATAGTAAAAAGGAATCGTCTGACGAAGTCTTGGTAATAACATAGAAACTGGAACCTAAGGTCGAATACACAGACTAAACTTCTTCCGACTTATATAATGTAGTAATGGCAGTTGTCCTTCGATCTTGTTGTTGGGACATCATGATGTGACAGCAAAGTATTAGTTTTACATGCTGCTGTGGCAAATCCTCAAAATTGTTCCTTGGATTTATTCTCAATAGATAAAATATTTTTACTCCGTTCCTCTTTGTTTGAAAATACATGTATAACCTCATTTTGGCGAGCGTCACTTTGGTATTACATGTAATGTAGTCATAAATCGTATGAATGTATTAAATAATTGACAGACTGACATATTAATCATCTAAGAAAGTAATAACCTGACGTGAGTATTAAAGGAGATGAATATTAAGAAGTCACATTTCAGGCAAGACGCTCATAAAGATAATCACATTTTATATTTTATAGGTAAATAGTGTAGGCATTTGTCTGGTCTCTGAAACAATTAAATTGTAAGTATTCATGACTGCGATTGTCATGTGAACCATACTTGAAAATCCGATAGCAAAAAGGGTACATCCTTATAGCTCAAATATACGCTACATCACACTAATAGCCAGTCTTATTTTATTAATAATTATACTTAAAACATGTTCATATGTGTATAAGACCAAAAAGTCAAAAACAAATAATCCAGTCATACAGCCCCAACTCAGATGCCTCACGAAGGAATAACAAAGTTAAAGATCGTTTCACGTATGAATGACGAACTATTAACATAAACTATTGCTTCAAACATGTCCTTTGTCATACAATCAGCTGCTAAAAACGTTCTGACAAGTTGTGTGTATCAGCTACGAGACACTGTGATGAAAAGTATTCAGACACATATATTTTCACGACAAAACATACGCTTGCGGCTCGAATACACTCCCTCCTGTCCATCTGCCACTTGCTGTGCTCTGTCGGCTGACTTAACTGACCGGGCTGTATCCCAATCTGAATTGTAACTACATACATCGATAATACATGTACATGTAGTATGTTTTCAATTTAAACAGAATATTTTTTCTGTCTGAACTGGATTAGCCAAGCTCAGACTTGTTACATACTCTACTCAATAGTGTATAAAATATGACGTTAAATATGCAAATATGATTTATCTTGAATGCAAAATTGCATTATAATATGATTCTGTCTGACTTGATTAAGAAGTATTGTATCTCTCCTTTTTAAGTCTGGTATCTTTGATTTTACAGTTCAGAATTCCTACGAGATTTTGTAAGGATATGGATAGTATAGCCCAATAATGCTCTCCTGGCATTTAGGAATATTTGTATAGTTGGAAAATTCTCCGGAATTAAGTATTCTTAGCGAGGGGAAAGTAGTGAGACGAGAGTAGGTAAATACACTCTAAGCGTCTGAATAACCTTCAACCGACTTAGTGATGACCTGTCCACCGCTCTTTAACACATCAAAACAATATTGAACAACGGTCGATGTCTAAAGTGTTTGGATTGAAAAGGAGTAAAGTTGAAAATTGGAGCCATCTGATTAGCTGTCAGCTAACCACAGCACATTTAATTTGAATTACGAATACGAGTTCATGTATGTATGAAAAGGATTGTTTGGATCAATGGCTTGCTTGATCTCAATCAGTACTTCTACAGTGTCATTCATACATTACACTCAGTAAATAACAACCTAATAAAAATGCATCATTGAATATAAATTCAATTGTACTCAATCCATTAAAAGCTACACTTTGATTCAAACGTTATTTTACGAAAACCTTCTGTTATAAAATTGGATGTGAACAGTAGTTTTAGATTTAAAACTTAACTCTGTTTAATTTTAAGACAACTAGAAATATAGCAACATAATATATCACTAATTATGAAGTCCGTTTTCAACCCTTGTTTTAATATTACCCAATTTTAATTACAAACAATGATAACATAACCGTGTAATGACAACAGCATTGTCAACAAAACTCATTTCAAAACAAACTGTAACAATTTAAGACGCAGGAAAACAGACACGTAATGCATTCTTCACCTAGGTGTTTGACTTCCTGTTATAATACTCAAAAACCTTAAGTTGTTTCAATAAACAATACTGGGTGATTAAAATAACACTGACAACAATTAACATCAATTAAAATCAATTTTAAAATATTCAACATACACCTCTAGCAGCATCGGTGCAAAGCATTGGTTCATGTGCATCGCTCAAATGTTGCAATGTCAAAAACCTTTGTTTTACTTCGATACTGAACACATGATTTACCTGATTTGTTTTGCTTGCCGCTTCTGAAAGATTGACATGTTTGCGCTTTGTTCTGTGAATTATTTCATTCTTCCAGCAACTATTTGCCAGAAGTATTGTTATATATGTTTCATAGAAATGAAGATGTCCCTTTTGGTTTTTAGTTTTGTGAATATCCACGGGAACAAGACTCTGATTCGATGTGCGTCGGTTTGTAACTTCTTCATTTGCTAGTTACCGACCATTCAATCTGATTTCAAGCGAGGAATTCGTTTCATATTAATGTAATACATTTCGTTGATTTGATGTTTTTGCCTACATCCATCCGTGTCATTTTAAGTGCTGTGTTTATTTAGCGTTAGACTGTGAAACAGTTAATAACAATGCAGTTTTCGAATTTATAACCGTCTTTTTCTAAGTAACATTTACATGAATAAAACAGAAATTCCATTTTGTTCACATATCTTATTTATATTTAAGTCGAGATAAAATGTATAAGAACTAGTAATCAATAACCTAATAAGTGTTCAATATGTCTGACTGTGTTGTATTAACCGAGTTACTAATGTATCATTAATTACAATCAGTTGACAGACAACATCTACGCCTTCCTGCTGTAAGGGAAGAGTTTAATATGTTGCTCTTCGAGAAAGTGACAAATGTTGTTTGCGTTGTCTTGACTTATTAAGCAAACTATCAGATAGACCAGACATCAATTTATTATAGATTGTGCTATTTGGGTTATTTTAGCAACAACACATCCGTACTTTATCAAGTTTAATACACGATAACAGCTCGCACAGACCTAGGTCCGCATCCATGGTCGAATGGTTAAGGTTGCTGACTTCAAATCACCGTAACCTCTCGCTGATAAAGGGTCGTGGGTTCGAGCTCAGCTACCGACCATGCCTCTTTATATGAGAAAATAGGCAGTTGCTCACGAAGGATAGAAGTCTATAACTGGTTCTTTCCAGAAACGATGGTTCATGTGAGCTGTCATATGACCCTGACTGTTAAAAGGGGCAGTAAAGCTCAAACAAACAAACAAACAAAAGCTGACCATATAGTTCAGTTTATTGTCAGTTTGTTTGCAAGCATGAAGTGAAAGCATTTAATTAGAATTGATGTTGTGCAGCAATGTTCGATTTCACGTAAGTAGCTTGTAAAGCAAAGAAAAGTGTAAGCCGTCTATTTTCTTTGATTTAATCATTATCTGTGTTCAATTCAATTAACCTGTGCTATAAGTTGCCTTTTTTGTCTGGCAGATCTTCCTTCATTATTCAAACGTTCATTTTTCCCATATCACGAATAAATAAGATATCCATTATAATTTTAAGATGTGGCGTTATTGCCAAACAAGGGGACAGCCAATAGTACATACTAGTACCTACAATATTGTTAATAAGAAGCGTTATTACATGTGTTACTATTTTTTTACCTGGCTTATTAACATGAGCGGTGGATCATTTGAAGTATTGAACAAAATCAGAAGGTCAAATGGCAAATTTCCATTTTAACTTTATCGTCATTAAATTCTTCAGAAGGTGTTTTACTTACAGGTTTTGCTAACGTTTGTATGCCAATCAAAACCTAATAACCCTTTAATTTCATACATTTGTATTATATGTCATATTCTTATAATTTGTAAGTGGGTCGGTCGTCTTTTGGTAACGTGCTAGACTATTAATCGTAAGGTCGTCGGTTCGAATCTCAACAACGCTTTCGATACTTTGAAGACGTTTTCGGTAGTTCGCTACATTTTTCACATATACATACAGGAAAAATGAAAACTGATCAATGATTTTTTTTAAACTTTGCATGATCGTAGCACATGATAACAGAAACATTTTAAGCGAAAAAAATGGAGATCACTGATCTTTTTTTTTAGTTATCTGCCCTTGAATTTGGATTTTTTGCTTATTTTAGGTCATTTAAAAAAATGTAGCGAACTATCGAAAACGTCTTTAAGGTTTTTTTTTCAGTGTCCCCATCCAAACTATCAAGCCTAGTACATTGTACTGTGTTAAGCAAATACAAGAAAAAATGGATGACGCGTGTATCAGTGTTATACATCGGGTACGATAAAGAAACAAGAAAAAGTATTCGAAAGTTTAGTTGAAGGATATATTAATTCCAAGTTCTCTCGTTTCTTCCCGTTCTCTTGGGAGGGGGGGGGGGCTCTGAAAGACCATAGCTGTCGAATGGGCCGTTAAATGACTGATGAACAATTTGCAATAAACATTCTTCATGTATTTGAATGTGTAGGCGCATTGATGGTTATTTAAATGGGAAACTCTGGCCCATCAGCGCCCACATTGGTTTGATGAGGTAAGCACGTTTCTCATTTCTGTTCATGTAATTGCCTTACTCCAGCTTCTTCCTAAGAAGGTATTATGTCATTCAGCCATTATTGCTGCCTTCGTCAATAAATGTCAACGTGATGGCCCGTAAAACCATGTTTGTTTGTTCAAACTGCACCATTTAGAATTCATTAAGTCTGCAGCGTCTGTCTCAAAGTGATACACCATCCGATGATTATACAAGTATGTATGATTACGTACCTACAAAAAAATAGGCGAAGTTTTACACTAGACTATAAAGGAGTATCGCAAAAATTGGATAGAATTAGTTAACTTTCCTCTTGATTTGGTCGATAAACTGGGAACATACCGTGATTAAAAGAAACATCCTTAATAAAGCTGATAGTATAGAGATATAGATCGAATTATTCATATTAATACATGGGCCGGTATAAAACATGGCGCCCCTCTAGAGTTTAGTACAAAATTAAAGGAAAGCATGCCCCCACCCCTATTAACTTTTTTGTTCCTGATTGGATATTAATAATTATTTTGATATCATAAGAAAGCTACAGTTCTCTAGTTTTAGAATATGTAATTAGATACAGAAATCCGTATTTGTTTAAGGCATTTATTCATGGTTAAAGATAGGCATTAATACATTAATACTTTTGTATAATTTAATTGTATGGTTTTTAAGGGTCACTTAAAATAGTGTCGGATAGGTTCCGGATTATTTTCCATCATATTATACAATGTATATTATAACAGTACTATAGAGATCCCTTGAAACACTGCATACTAAGGAATCCACCAGACCACGTGGTTATAGACACAAACTCACTATCAAGAGGATCTTAATTACTCACATAGCTAAAAAAAAAAAGAAATACAAAAATATCAAGCCTTAACTAGCATGTCATTCAGGCTAATTCCATGAACAGCTAAAGAATGCACGAACAATCGAAGTACCGAAAGGGCTCAAGGAAACTGAACTTACTTAGACTTGCGCTACAACTTGGAACGGGAACCAGTTTAACATTTGCATGCCGGATGTAGAAAACGTAGTACTTTGGTCCGCATCAGATTTCATGCACGCCGAGCTATCGTTCAGCTTTCAAAAATATAAGAACGCAAAGAAAGAAAAGAACACTCTTTCCTGCTATGTTAAATTGAAATTCTGAAAATGTGTCCAGGGAACGATCCTTGCTCTATAGTCGTTTGTGTGATGTTTTGTATTGTTGTTGGTCTCTCCTAGGTCTATCAGTTTCCATTTTATGGTGACTGTGTGTGGCATCTCTTGACTTTTTCTATTTTAACTATTATTTGATTTAATGTACAGTTTTATTTTCAGTCACAGGATAAAACCTTTTCTTTATCGTTGTTCAGAACGTCAACTAATGTATTAAATTATCTTAACGAACATATAGTAGCATTACAAAGATTAGCTGTACATATCTTGCTATCGACAGTTATTTCACAGTCTCTGTGTCTTTTTTTTCAATTATCACGCCTTCGGTCTCAGAGTTAATGTAACGTCAAAATAAAGTCATCTGAGACATCTCGTGAACAACTTTTTAATCAGCCCTCACACTCAATTGAATAGCTTCTGACGTCTGACGTATATATCATTTTGTATTTCGTGTTATTTTGTCATAAATAGAGTCGAATGTATTTAATGATAAAAGGCAGTCTGACATATTGAATTGATTCATACAACCAGGAATATTTCCTACAATTGTAACATATGACAGTATAATTACATTGTTTAGATCTTTGTAAGCACAGAGATAATTATTTTATATCTATAATACAATTTAGCTTCTTTCCCTTTCTTGGGAAGAGTCTTATTCATGTATTTTGTATGAATGTCTTTCTTGGTGGAATGTAACGTTTAGAAGAAAACAATCAATATATGGACCCATCGGTAATGCTTTTCCCCTCACACCCTATTGTTTGTTCGATACAATTGACTTCTTTATTACAATGTTTTACAATGTTATATCGATACACATTAAGGCTATCTTTAAAAGATGGTTGATTTATTTATTATTCTTATCCTATGTTTATCGAAGAAATGCCCCGACCAGTCTGCCTACTTTCTTCTGCAAAAACATCAATGTGCAGATTTTTTAAGTTGCCGGTAAAGCATATATAACGATTTATTTGGAAGAGGAAATATCATTATTATAACAAGTAGGTTCTGTCTCGCTACAAAAAGATGAGTTTGTTTTTGTCTAACATCACTGCATGTGTGATTTATGACGTTAGAATTGAAATCCATTTAAAGTGGGTAAACGACGTTAACATTATCAATGCAAGTTAGAGAAACAGATTGCTTTAAGTAGGTAGCACCAGCTGCTTGAGATACTTAAGTCGGTGTGAAGTATTCACAGATCGATGTGTGAGTTTTGACTGAATTTACATTGTATGTTAAATTGTCCTCCACCTCTGAATTATGAGAGATAGCTTGGTAGTAGCTTGGCCTAAATGAGATCCAGGATAACTGCCCGTCACGATATGACTGAAATAATGGTGAAAATGGCGTTAAATACGAAAAAGACTTGAGCAGCAAACTAAAATTTAACAATATCTTCAATTTATTTAGGTTTTCAATCTCATTTAATGGTTACTGTATTTCGGTTACTGACAACTGCAAATGACGTTACATCCTTGTCAAATATTTATTCATACTTCATGAACTATGTAAGAACAGTTCAAGAAAAAATCCATGTGTTCATGACTTCTTTTGAAGTTTATGTGTTAACATTAGTCATTATGGTTTCTGTTAGCTAGAAGTGCCATGAAAACAACAGAATGTAACGTGGTCTTTACGTTTTCAACATACTTAATTACTAACTAATTTGTGACATTATCGTTGTCGTCATACATATCTGTTTCCATGTTTATGTAGAAGTCGGCGTTACAAGATTGAAAAATTTTGAACGCTGATTGAGCATTTTTTGTTTCAACCGTACGAATGTTCACAGAATTTCAATAAACTCTACATGAAGAACTCAGATAAGCTGATGTGGTCATGTGACCTTAGGTGTAATGCCATGAAACAAATCGACATCTCGAACACTTGCAGGTCTGAATTTATTTATTCCTACAAATAGTCTATCAATGTACATACACGAGAGTATAATATAAGTCATGTAGGAGTCAAACAGAATACCAATATTGTTAGCTTATTAAAGCCTTTGTCAGTATTGATATTGTTTGACCTATTGACTCCTCAGAACTTACGAACACTCAGCTTTTATCTAGGTCTGACTTATATAACGACCTCATTTAAATGTAGTAGGAACTTCCGTGTCTAAAAACGGTGTGCTAATTACTGGTATTATCCTCTACAAACCCTGAATATATATGACTGAATACAAAATTAAACAATAGCTTTAAATTAGGAAACACGACTTATGTCTCATCTGAATTCTTTACACGCATCTACAAAAAGGAAATTTTACATTGACTAATTAACAGTCTAGTGGGTCAATTAGATCCAAACTTTTTATGTACGATATCTAAATCCGGAAACAGTTCCCGTGAATATTTAGAATGTAAATTACCAAGAGGATTAACGTGTAACTATTACCATGATGTGTCTAAACAGGTTTCCTTGTTTTGCCTTTCGTCTCACGACAAATCAACTTCTTGCAGAATCAGCAAGGGAAAATGTGATACCACATCATTGAAATAAGACATGAAAAGATACATTTCACATCAACCTGGCATCCAATCCTAGATATGGTACAAATAACAAAGCTAATACACTATTAAATTGTTTTCCATATCAAATTGCCATGTACTAAAATCTTATGTAACTCATTATGTTTGGACGTTATACATAATGTCTTCCTGTAATGGTATTGAAAATAACATAATACTGTTCATCGACTGATTGGATGACAAAATTACATACGTTGCTTTTGTGAACTGTGTTTTCTTGTAAACCTCCTTTATGTTTGAGCAGTCTTAATACACATCAGTCTGCATTATGAAAATTCAATTAGTTATGGTAAGGGCTAACGATGAACGCCTGGGAACTCCCTCTACTGTCAAAGCTGGAAAAGTCGCCAAAAGATTAGGATTTAGAGAAAAACCGACTACGCTTCCTTAGACGTCTACCCTTATCTTTTAGTCATATTTTTTGTATCATTTGTATAAATAAAATGAAAAATATTGAATTAGATTACTTAAAAAAACATCAAACATGTTGAGATATTAGTAAAATTTCAAGAAATATTGAAGACTGTTTTGAACATTTAATTCTTTGTAAATATTTTTGTTTCACTGTGAAATTTTGCGATTTTCAACTGGAAGTTACAATGAAGAATATTGAATCGTGTTCAGGTTTATTTTACTAAGAATTTTACACTTATAGCCAGTGTCTCCTCCCGGAAAACAAGCTATATTTTTTAAAAATCCTATTTATTTTGTAAATATTTCCAAAATTGGCCTCATTCATGTAATTTTGTCCGCCTTTTACCAGCGTCTTCCCCATTTTTTAAAACACTGGTATGTTTATCGTAAACAAGCAAACCTTGTCTCCAAGTACTTACCCATTCGATGCCAATAAATTCCATCACTATGGGCGACATGTGATGTTCAGATTTTCACTCATTCAATGTTTAATATCTAACACCTCTTTTCCCCACTATACCTCGGCTATCGGTTAGTAATATCTGAGACTCGATTTTTCTTCCAGCATAAAACTGGAATAGAAACGAGTTTTAGCGATGTTTTCTAATTCATCGTCTATGCTCTGTTCCGGTAAAATAATACCCACTGTTAAATCTACTGAGCGCTTGGGAAATTGATTGCTATGATCCTGTTTTGAGTCAATAACGTAAATAGTTTATCACGCCGTAATACACAGATTAAGTTCTTTGATCGTTGCAGACCGTTCTACAGATACGATCTTGGGTTTTAGTGTTTTAAGAGACGCTTGTACTGTCTGTGTTGTTTAATAAACTAACTCTGCCATTCATGTTTAGTATGAACTATATCAGGTATAGGCTTTGAATGTTTATTTGTATATTCATTTGGGTTTAACGCCTTTTTTAACAAGTTTCAGTCTTATACGGCGGTCGATTCACTTCTAACCAGTACTTACTTACCCTTCCACGAGGAACCGACAGTTCCTTCACATACGGAGGAAATCCACATTTATGTCAACATCATAGGAGGGTATAACCTGCTAGCACCGGGAATCGCAACGGAGAGTCGAATTTATTCCATGCGGCATTTCCACGGATTTCTTTTTTACGTTTCATCCATCATCGATTACGACCTCAATGTAAATGCGGTCAAATTCAGCTTCTGTTAATGTTGAAATGAAGGAACCCGCATGGATTCTAATATGATTATACAATGAATAGAAACCTACAGCTTAAAAACTTAGAATAATTTCACATGCTGGAGTATTTAAACTATTGAGAGTTCACCTTGTCTCGTATTTTGTCTGAGTCCACGCATATCAAAAAGGCATTTGAATGAACATGGAGGGAAGATAAAGCACCTACATTAAATTTTATCACTATCAGAAATTACTCGACCTTGGAAATAAATACATATACAGTACAACCTCTCTAGAGCGACCTCTCTTGAGCAACAACCTCCCTATAACAACAGCAAGAATCCCCCAATTACACGACTTAACAACTAATTCAACCTCTCTATGGTAACAACCTCTCAACAATAACTAACATAATGTTGCTACTCCAAAAAGGTGTTGCTATTGAGACGGTGCATTGTATGCTAGTATGCTGGTAAAACAATTATGCAAATAATTTTATTCTACAAAACTGTTTCTGATGGTGCTGGGGAAAGCGACAAATAAAAACTTAACCGTGTATATAAGAGTGTTTAGTCTAACGGCATTTCGTATACCCAGCATTTTTTTATATCAATCCCAAAACAACTGCAAAAGTATGAATGCACAACGTAATTTTAGAATCAGCTCAGGAATATCGAGCGCTCCATGTCTGACAGAAATTGTTCGCTAGTTAACAGAGTCCGTTTTTAGTTCATCTAGTTGTGTGTATTGGGACAGACATTTATGGGATGTGTTCTAAGAGTCAGTTAACGAAGTATTGTATTATGTATTGGTAAAACAAAAGACGTCTAAATTATTCACACGATCATCTCGTTTCTTTGCCCAAGACATATATGCGATCATTCATTGGCTAGAAGTTACTAGATACAACACGATGTTCGCTGTTTGTACGAGATGTTAATACATCAAGTCAATGATTACACTGATTTTCGACAGACTTTAGATTATTTTAGATTTGTCTGAGACAGTGAAGGGAAAGAGTGAAGGAATTGAGGAACCAGGTGTTATCAAAGTGAACAGATTTTTTAAGGATTTTCATTCACTCACAGCAGTTCTAAAGGGTTTTAAGACAGGATGATTTGTTAGAGATATAATCGCTGGAGTTGTTACTAATACATTGATCGGTTGTAATTGAATGGGGATGATTAATAATTATATAAAGTGCTATAAAGAATTAAGGATGCAATGAAATTCTCATTCATCCGTGTGTCGATCCATTGTTGTTGATGTTTTTGTTTTAAACATTGTTCATAAATGAACGGATTATATTAGAATCGACTGTGGACCTAGAAAATCACGTTGTATAATATTGTAACGATTTTTTGAAAACAAAAACAAACGTTTTAAAGCTATGACAGCTTGAATTGTTTAGAATTGATTATTCTGGAAAATTATATTGAATGACACTTTACATTATTGAATGTGAGAGGTAGTGATAATGTATGTCAAAAGTGCTTAAGATCTAGAAGAGCCATAATTACACGTGGTTATAAAGGTTCAGGACAGCGTGTATTGAACCAGAGCGATTCCGTGTCATGTTTAGAAGTTACGGGCCTGTTATCGCATAAATCATCATGAAGTTTGTTTTTATCTGATGGTTCGCTTACGAGAGAAATTGATTTTGGATACGGCATGACTGTGTTTTGTCAATAATGGTTCGAACGATTGATATTCTAATCAGTTCATCGTGCGACAGCCCATGGCTTACATTGGTAGCATAAAGGGGTAACCCGGAACACGGTATGCTAAACTTTGCCAGAGACTTCATTATGTATGACTTGTGGATGGATATCATTAAATACAATATGTATTAGGATAACGCATACACACTGTTATATGTGTTAGCTCTTGAAACTATTAAAAACTAAGTTTAGTTATCCGGAGTTAACATTGGGACGCGGAAAACTATGTATTTGAAGTACTCTTAATGTGCTTGTAGTAGATAACACAGGAAATAACATCTAATGTGATAAGGAAACATTCCAATGTATTAATCTCAACTTTATTGTTACATTCGCTAAATTGGTTAATGTAAAACGTGTTGGCAAGCACGTTTTGTAGCTTAAGGATACAATTCCATAGCTGATTAAATCCGTGATTATATTATCGGATAAATTCTATACTGGATTTTGTGCTGGACGCGTAAATTTAATTTCTTGCAGATAGTCAAGTCATAAATACAACATCGATACCACAGAATTCTGTGTGCGGATAACTAAGTGATTTTATTCCCTGATCACTAAAGCATTAACGCGCGTAGAATAAATCAGTCATTTCTACCAGTGGAACGTATCGATTGTGTTCTCCAACTGTTGAACGTGCTTATGGTTAAATCACTAATGACTTGAGCGTACTGTTAGTGTTTTTGGCTAAGGCATAAGACAGTACATAAAAATAATCTGCTTGTTTGTTATCACAGAGAAATGAATAGCTGCATGTAAGCACATTCACTAATTCCACAGATCTAATCTAAAGGCAGAACGGTGTAGGTCTACTGCATCAGAAAAACATAGACATAGTACGAGGCACGATCTATTTCCATTACATTCTATTTCCCATGGTAGTTGCAGCAACTATGGATCGTCGAGAAAACAAGTCACGTTTAGACAGGCGTGAAGTGCATTCAGTATACGTCCCGGTGCCGACAATTGTGTTAAATGCAACTGGCGAAAAGAATGACACAGTATCACTATCTCACTCCAGGTCAGCTGGAGACTTAGACATGAGTCCATGTGACATAGATGAATTTCAAGCGTCTGGGAAACCGAAAGCTATGTCTAAATTTTCAAGTTCAGTAGCTGATGGTATACAGGAATCAGATTCTAGACATGCTATAGGACTTTATTGTTCGCCCAGAATGTCCAGAAGAACGGCAAAATCACCGGACGAAGAACCTCAGAAACAATCAAAGATGTTCTTGGAATCTCTAAACGCTTGCAATTTGAATTGCCTCGATCCCGGAAGTCGGGTTGGAAGTTCTGTGTCATTGAACAGTGAATACACTTCTAGAAGCATTGGACTTATATCAAATGATTCTAGCTCTGAATATTCTCATCAACAATATGGGACAGGTTCAATTGAGGGAGGAGTTGGACATAAACACGGTGTTTTAAAACGTTTTTATTCATCCCCCGAAAAGGATGGAGATGTGTTGAATTACACATCCAATGTTCGCAGAAATTCTAAATCTATGGGAAATATGCAGCTGGACGATTTGGATACTTTTGTGTCTTTTGATTTCGGCAGTGATTCTACGGAAGATAATTCACGCCACTTAAATGAACCGAGTTGTGATATTGACGAATCTCTAGAAAAAAGGACTGCTTATCCAGATGATGAAGCGTCAGGCGATCTGCCAAAGGAGAAACCTCTTGTCACTGCAGTTACCGGAAGTTCATCATTAAGGGACGGCCGCATACGCAAATGGCTTACCGAAATTTCTAGTCCGGACGAGAACTCGAATTCTTAGTGGTATTTTAATTTATTAGTATTTAAAGTCAGTACAAAAAATATGTTTTCTAACACGTTTGAATGGTGCAGAATTGTTTTCACAAATTATAGAATATATTAATGGAATGGAATTGTCCTGTCGTCATGCGTTTGTTATGCTTCCCTATTGAGGTTATTTTGTGTTTTGACAGCGGAAAATGTACACAAGAGAAGGTGTATACTACGAATATGATCATGTAAAAGCAAATGCAGTTGTTAAGAATAATGTGACTCTTTCATGTTTGAATTATTCTCATTTATCATCTTGACGGCAAGATTGTCTAAAGTTGTACTCAAGTGGTGCTTAGATAAGACACGAGCGGAACATGTAAGTGAATGAATTATTCTATCTCGGAATATCCCAAAGGAATCGACCTGGTTGTCATAAAAGAACAGTACATCATAATCGCCGAAGTAAAACATGAATAACAATTTGATAAGAGAGACCTTGTCATATTCCAGGAAACTGAATACATTTCCAACATCATTTTATGGTATTTTTTTCTTATGACAAACATAATTATTATCGTTTTGTTTTTCCCATAGTCAATATAGACTTCCTTAAATGGCATTGTCAGTAATAAGCTTTATTTAATACACAGTGTTACAATTTGTATAATTGTATTCGTCGTGTGTTTGCGTTGAGTACTTTCTATTGAATATTTACTTACATTATCATTCCAAATTAATCTAACTGCAAATTCATGTTGTCCTACAAACAAAATCAACGTCTTTGTTTACAATTATATCTAGCTGTCATTTGTAAAAAGTTTGTTAATTCGGTATGGTTTACTTTTACTGTGTTACTGTTCTCAAAAGATGTTATATTAAAGCATAGATTTTAACCTTGCTCTTTAATATTGTCTTCAGTTCGAGTTCATTTGCGATTACGAAGTAAGACGAAAGGGATGTGTTATCAAAACATGTATGAGTAAAACGTAACTGTTTTTAAACATAGTTATTGACTTCTAGAAAATGATGTTCGTACATTGTCGAAAATGCATTACTGATTATTATACATTGTCAACTACATTGTTTTGAATTGTATTATTGCATAACTTAGGATGATTACATTTCTTAAACCTATATTCTTTTTGTCGTTGATCTAAAACAGAATCCTATAAATTTATGCAAGATAAAATTCTTCGTTGTTTGAATGTTATTTGATAATTTGTTGCTTTTAGAAAAATAAATACTAGCTAAAAGCAAAACCATAAATTTTAAACGCCCAATGGTGACACGTTATTTTCTGACAATTGTTTGTTATTTACTTGCTTTAGTAAGCATTGCTTTATTTGACGGTTTCTTTTTTAAAATTAAGTTGATAGTATATTCGATATTGGCGGAGAAACGTTTTTGCATTGTAATGTTGTTTACAATATGCGAACAAAAAATACTTTGTATGGAACTACTCTAAAATGTGAGTAGGCGGTGAAAACGATTACTCCGCGTGGGCAGACTTAATTACGCAATGTTATCGCCTGATCAAGCTCATTTTCCTATCAAAATCCTTCACGTTAACGGATTATATTGAATTAGAAATATTATCATTCAAGTGACTATGTACTTGATTTATCAACTGACAGGCGTTAGTTATTTTGGCAAGGCGTCGATGTGTCCATTGATTTTATAACATTGATGAACGTTTAGAATATTATCACAACCCTTCATCCCTGAACCCCATGGTGTGACTGTAAGAACTATACTATACGACCGTAGTTATATTGCCATTTTAAAACTTAATAACAATATCTGAATGTTTGGCACTCTGTAATAACGCTAAGGTTAGATTAAGTCGCCTGAATTCACATAGAGGAACATATGCTATTTTATAATGCATAGTTCGACATGTTGACGTACTGGAAATAATTAAAGTTGTCAGCGCATGTATCATCTTCTGAAATATCTTGTAAATCATTTATTTCAATGTCTGTATGAATCGTATTACTATATTTTTGTAACTGTAATTTACGTTAGTCATGATTTAGATTATTCAATATCAGATAAATGTAATGCATATTGTAGTATGCACGATGCATTGACAGAAACACAAACTTGTACATATTTCATACAAAAGTATTATATTGCAGTTCTTTATAAAAACAAAGTATTACTCGAATGATATATAAATTAAGATTTGCAGAATATTCTTACATGGTGCTCTGAAGCTTTGCAAGTTAAAAATGTTCAGACTTATTTCTTTCTCAGTGTAATTCCTATTTGGGGAAAAGTTTGCGTGTATAGAAATAGGCTAAAAACAATTAATTGTAAAGGATACATTCAAATGTATAAATGCTAAATCGAACTTATTACAGATAATATTCTGGTCTTGAAATAGATAATTGTTCTTTCTTTTTTTTGAAGAAAAAATCACATTTAAACCGAATTAGCAAAGTCCAAATTTGATGCCAAGGAACTAACTAGAATGCAATCACCATTTTGTGTTGGCTTGGAAAATATTTGTCTAACCGATTGATTAAAACATTCTAAGGATTTAATCAATAGAACCATCTGAATAATTAAATGCAAACACTTGTTACACTATCCATAACATTTATAATAAAATAACCATCAACGATTAGGTTATCGCAATTATTCAAAGGAAGTACACTTCAAGCTTACGAATGAGATTACATTGTTGGCTTTGGTCCTTTGCAATTGAGCGTCGAAATGCATTTGTTGGCGCCATCTGCTAGTTTACGCTGAACTGCTTATAACTGAGCTTTATGCAGGACATGGTGTAATGATGCATCGATTTGGTCCGACCATGCGAAGTTTTAGGATTTCATGAAGGCTAAGTCTTCTGAATAGCCATTCCCAGTGTGCGATATTGATGACATTTGTGGAATGAATATTTTGTAACTCTGATGCTCTCTCATAGACGAAGTGATTATCTTAAAGCACTGATACCAACGTTGGTTAGACATATTACTGGTTGTAGAAAACCTGACAAATGGAAACTCAGTTTTGTCAAATTACCATTAAATAACTGTTATGGTCACTTCCGCTCCATGAGTTGTCACATTTTACATAATTTTAGGAATGTCTTCACATATAGGTCTTAAATCTTCTTGAAAATGTTTTAACCAATCATGCTGTATCGTTAACTGCGATATCCAAATGTACATTGAAAAGTTCTGACTTCTGCTATCTATAATCACCGGGTGAACTTTATATTATTGCCAAGATGCGATTACCATACAATTAACAAATTAAAGGTTTTCATTGATTCATTAGTCTTGTTTGGAATAATTGGCATGCTTCTTCCATTACTGTTGTCTATGTTGACAGTGGGCAGTCAACTAATACATTTCATTATCGAGGTAATGCTAGGGTATCTACATATTGAATGTGCGTGGAACTGAATGTATCTCAGGGAACATAATGTTTTGCGGACAGTTAATCTTACCAAGCCCTCCATATGTGGTAAAAATTATGGCTCCTTGCAGAAGGTTAAGTTAGTACTGGTAAGAAAACAATTCCAGAAGAGCTGGTTAGGTGAACCGGCCGCTGTGTATACTAGTAACTGAAATATCGTTGAAAAACGGCATTAACCTATTGGAACAGAAATTACCTGACCAGAATTCAGAGATTCTGTGCTAGTACTTACCTTGTTGCCCGCAGGTAGCTGCCATTTATTTTTAATATGACTCTCTTTTTAGAAGTTGTTTGTAGTGGGTTGGAAAATTATTAGAAGTAAGAGACTAGTAGCATAGTATTACACTTTGAACATACAATGATGATATGCATAATTTAGACAAGGTGAAGTATAAAACAACGGGTATATTATCTGGACGAAATATTAATTCTTCATAATACGCTGGTTTCAATTTTGAAGTGATCTCTAAATGGGTCTTTTACTGTATTTGAATTAAATGATAATCAATACACCAACTACTGTATGCAAAAAGATACAATACCCTATACAAAGTCTATCAGAAGACAGCTTTCTAAATTATTAGATATGACTGCATTGGTATGGATTTAAAACCAAAAAAATCAATTTTATACATGTCCCAACAGCTCCATAAAGAGAATTACAGACGGTTTGTCCCAGAAAGCAAACTCCTCACAATGATTAGATGTTCGATAAAACATTTTGAAGCCACAACGGAATGTTTAATTTTTTTCAGCTAAAACAAGAACTTCTAGCAAATGTTTATCTTTGCGAGGTATTTACTACGCAATTACAATTAACTTTTTCTTCTCAACGAAATTTTCCGGGATTGGCTTACATGAGGACGTTGTTGTATTGTGGTTTTTCCCTATTTCCACTGGCTTCAACTTAGTGTGCGGCTGGTTCGTTAGAAGTTAGTGTGGTGAAGAATATTTGCAATGAACGAAGCTGTTCTCTATAAAGACAGAATAATCAATTCTTGTTACTTAGGCGGTACTTCCAGTGTGCAAATTAACTAAACATTACCGCATCTGCAGCTTTCGTTCAATTTTTCTTCTCAATTTCTTCAGCACATCGGGTCTTATTCAATTATATTAGACATTATTCATTTCATTTTACGTTTGATTTAACAAACGAGTTGATTGTGCAAGAAAGTAAACTTTATTGGTGTTTAAAGGTCATTTTGACATTTATGGGTTCAGTTACAATACAAAATATTTGTCATGGAGAGAATATTCTGACAGTTTAGGGTAACTAACTGATCTATTGTAATTGAGCATAACACGTGGTATTATACGTTAGAATAATGTTTGCTCATTGTTATTTCTATATTACTCCCTGATGTTGACTGAATACATATTTGATGGCCGAAGATATAAATTCAATATCAAAATCATTTACGTGGGAAAGGACTTCCACATTACATGTATATGGTTGGTTTATGAACAAAAGGAATAAAACATCAAAGATTCACATTATTTACCCTTTATTGTTGATTGTGATCTTACACAGGTCGAACACATACTTTAGCTGCATATTTTTATTGAATATTCATATAAACTACGTCACAGACAGAATAATGCAGTGTCTCTCGTTATCGCATGATTTATTTGTGATTTTGTAATTAAGGTGTTTGAGTGATATTCTTAACTACGGAAGCTTAAGTCGATATCCTCCATCGGTCTTGTTTCGTCCTACATTTTTGTATCGGTGGGTTTCGTGTTGGGGTTTGGGGGAAAAAGTATTTAGGAGAAGGTTTGACGTTTTGTATGTGGTTTTCCTTATGTGAATCTTTTTTATCTATATTTTGCGATACGTATGTTTTTGCTTATGCTCTTGTTACGTTAGTATTGGTCTAGGCATTGATGTATTGTTTATGGCTGTAGGCGGCTGTGTGGACAGGGGAGTTTTACTATCTGGCAATGCCAAGTAATGTGTTTATATTCTATGATCTTGATCATTCTTCAACACAGGTCATGAATTTGTCTGCCGTCGATAAAATGTTAACAACAAAAGTAAATATTCAATAACTAGCACTTGTTGAAATATTAATAAAATCTCAAACCGTGATGATCGAGTGTTGGATAATATTCTCTGTAAGATAACAGCACTATAGTGATGTGTATTCCGTCCTTAGGGATATAATTACTGGCTTTCAGTCTCTTTGAAATTGAGCGGAAAATGTTGTCATTTGAGCATTAATTGTTTTCTCTTGTTCTTGTAACAATGGACTGCAGAAAACATATGTTTACAATGTATGGATGTGTCAGAATGCATAATGTTTGACAAATAAGGTGATAATTTGTAATTGCATTGCGTGCTAATCCATATCTGCAGTATTAATTGTTTGAAACATGGCTCCAAATACTGCGCTTATTCTTCATTCATGGAATGAATTAATAATGACTGCACGTCATTGCAATACGCAAAAATTGCGACAACGTGTTCTTCACTTTCGCTAATGAAATTCGAACCTCTATCGATGAGGAGCTAGTGATGACTAGTCAGAGACTATAACCACGACATCGCGGAGCCCAGCCCAGCTCAGCCCTGCCCAGCCCAGCCCGAGTAACGAGTAACTGTTTTCACTGACCAATGGATAGCCATTCAGCGTTACGCAATCATAATAATGGTCCAGTTATACCGCAATATACCACAGTCGTCGACGGATTGTTAGCTTTTTGGTTAATATTTAATTGGGTTTTATTACTGCGCAACTGATATCAATACATTCATGATGCCTACACGAAATCATTACTTCCAGGAATTGATGCAAACATTTGACGATAAATACTTAGATATTACAACGAATGACAATTTAAAAGACACTCATCTCCAATGAAGAATGATGGATTTATTCTACCAATAAATGTTTATTGTAATGATATCTTATGGATATGAAAAAGTACATTTTATAGTTTCTGTCATTTAAAAAAAAAATCTTCTAGCATTTTAAGCAAGTGTATGTGTTATTGTCGTCGTCATCATCATGGTTGTTGTTGTTGATGATGATGATGTGACCTCTGCTATTGCTGTTATTGCTGCTGCCTCCGCTGATGCTGATGATGATGTTATTGTTGTTGTTCTTATTTCTGTTAACGATGATAGTTTTGTTCTTGTTGCTGCCGCCGCCCTCAGAGCCGTAGCTATTATTGTTGTTAACATATTGTTAACAAACAAGCCAATAAATCGTCTCTATACATCTCAATGATGATAATTAATCATTTAAAGTCAACTTTAATTATATATGCTTGTAAAATAGCTCATGTTTTATCAACGAAATATATACACGGGAATTTATGAGTATGGCGCCCAAATAATAGTTATTGTCTAACCACAAATGATGGAACTAGACAAAGAAACAAAACACAATTAATACACATGTCCGTTTGTTTGTCAATATAACCGGCGTTAACATTACATGCTTTTATAGTGGGAAATTATCTAATACCACATGATCACATTTTGAATGGTTGCAGAAATGAAAATGATGCTTCTGAACAATAAATAAATCGAACAATTGATTAAAATGAAGTCTGGATGCAATTGTCTACTGGAAGAGCTAGTGGTTGCAGTACGATATGCAGGGCTGTAGGACCCGGGGTACTAGGGGACTTAGCCTTTGAATCCCCGCAAATGATTTAGGGTGTGGTGGTTATTAAAAGGGGCGTTAGCAAATCCTAGCTTCTACACCCCCCACCCCGATTGTCGAACAAATCTAAAACTAGCCCTCCCCCCAATCTGAAATTGCTCCATACGGAGTTTGATATGGTACTACCAGAATATTCTTGCTGAAAATTCTTGCTTGAAGACAGATGGTTTGTACAGTTTACATATTAACTGTAAACAGATCAAAGCACTGAAGGCACTGAATTTGTTTGAGTTTTCAAAATGTGCAGTAGCTAGTAATTTCTCACTGAATGTCAAGACTTTTAGCATTAGGAATATAATTATTTCTTCCAGGCAAATATTTTAAAGGTGTCGCTTTTCCTTGGTAATTGTAATTAACTGGCCTAAACATGTACATTGTGTCAAGACTATAAGTATATACTTGACTTTCAAATTCTAACTCATAATGATGATAACACAGGCCTTTGATTTTTTAAGGATGGTATTATCTAACACATTTAAACTTCGTTCCTGACAGTACTCCCAGGGCTTTGATTTTCTTTAGTTGGCAACAGTTTTACTGGTTGTGTTCTCGTATATAAACGTAAGTCGGTGTCTTGAATTTTTACCACGAGAGACAAAGTGATTTATGTACACAGCTGAATCTGGGAGTATTCCGTTTGTCGAATTGAATCATTCACCATAATTATCTTCCTTCGATTTGCCAATCTACAATGTTAGATATTCTGAATAGTTTTATAAATGTAAAAACAGCTTGTCCCAATGGTTTTGTTATCATTTCAAATTAGTGTTATTTCTTTGTATTTTGTCTGAAACACATGAATTATACATCAAGTGAACCGGGCTAGAGTTTTCTGTTACAGCAAGTATGAGAAAGTAGTTGACGTCTTCAAGAGGAAGTGACGTCATTGACGACATACATATTTTTTAAAGATGGCGTATCGTTCGACCAAAAACGGTGGCCCGGGAAATGGAAAAACTGTACACAGAAATATAGGTACTATGGGAGATAACAGAGCGAATCGTTGACCAGTTTGAAGACAGGATCTAAAATATTGAACGGCTATAACCCATGTTTGTCCTTCATCAGAACATTTGGTTTATTTATTAACTCCGCTGCTACAGCACAGTGACATCCAAGACCATAGATGGATTAATAAGTATTTAAGATTCATTTAATGGTCTTGCATTTTGCAAGTTCCAAACCTGCCAGGACCTCAGACATATACTACTAGTACTTTCATAGGGTTTAACTTTGCACCAACAACCAGGATTATTTGGAGACTTTTCTAGTTTTAACGATGAAGGAAGACCCTAGGCTTACAACTTGGTAGAACCACCGCCGCTTCTACGTACGTAAAATATGTCCAGTCCCGGTAGAGATACTAACTCACAGTGGTGATTGGGCTAGTGATTACTAGTCAGAGACCATAACATTCAACCACAGAGACTCCTTGTGATATATCTATCTATCTATATATGTTAAATGTGTCTGTCCCCATATGGAACTCACAGTGGTGAGGTGCTAGTGATTACTAGTCAGAGGCCATAACCAAGCGACCACGGAGACCTCCTTGAAAGTTACCTAGTGCGTGGAACTTTAAATTCTGTTTATTTTGTTAGTGAGCATATCTATAAAATCAGGTACCCACGAATAATGTTCGTAAAATTACAAAAAGCGGTGTGAACTGATACAGGGGTTAATTTCCAGGTTATTGCAAAAACGAATTTAAATGAAACTACAGTATGCATTTCGTAAGGTCAATGATTTTATTTGGCGGCTTGTAGCAGATTGTCCTCTATTTTGACATATCCTATATCTACATCGTATCTGTTCGATTCAATTCTAGAATTACACACCACTTCAATAGCCACGTATTATATATGGATCTATTCACCAAAGCTATTTAGATTTAGAACAGAATTCGCCGACTTTGGGTGAAATGATCAATGATTGCTGTCACCAGAAGCTTTGTGGTGAAAGAGAAAATTAATATTAATGTACGTAAATCCAATAATGAGATTTTTCATTTCATCACCAAGTCTGTCTTATTGAGAGAGGGGTTCTGTAAGCTGGGTGCATATGATCTACGTATAACTATTGGACTAAAATGCTTCAGTTAATGGTTTAGATTGTAATCTCACGCGATATCCCATAGTTGACTCCTGGGACAACATTATGAACTGATGAATGTCATTCTAAACTTAACAAGAACTTAATAAGCACTATTGACACTGCACTATCAAAGTGAAGTAGAACTAAAGCACAAAGATACTGACGATCTCCCCCCCCCCCCCCCCCCAAAGAAATATGGAATGTGTCTGGTCCTAGTCCGGGAAGGGGCTGTGATTACTAGTCGGAAACCTCTCGATCATCTATTTTCTTCCGGCACTACCCTTTTTTCAATCTCAGTCAATTCTGTCTTACCCATAATTTCATTTTCGCATTACTAGTAACCATATCTCCGTGCTAAAAGAATAATTTGAACATCATAGAAAAGTCTTGCCAACATTCTGACACTATGTTTTGGGAAATGTTTGCGAAATTGGGATATATAGTTTTGCTTAAGAGAACATAATGATCTGATACAAATTATTATAGTAATGTAATTGCAAAATTTGTACAATGTACATCACGCTGCATGGTGATGACGAAGCACCAGTATGATTCAGTGCTATATACATGCACTGCTTTAACGTGATTGAATAATTAATATTTTATTTATTTTTATGAGCACTATCGAAGAGAAATTATAGTATACGTACCCCATATCTAAAAGTTGTGACATTTTACATTTTGGTGGGTAATCAATCAATCTATTTACTATGTGCGGCTGTAAGTTTGTTTATTCGAATAAGA
This sequence comes from Lutraria lutraria, assembly GCA_964023205.1. NCBI lineage: Eukaryota > Metazoa > Mollusca > Bivalvia > Venerida > Mactridae > Lutraria > Lutraria lutraria. Next base: position 18,445,761 of record OZ026846.1, read on the forward strand.
AGATACAACAAGTTAAATGTTTGTACGGCGCAAAATCGCATCCGGCAATTCAATACTAGAATGTGGCTTATGTAACATTTTTTATCAGGATGTGCGAAGTTTCAGATCAAACGAATTTGTTATTTTGACTTAACTGATCTACTCCATCGAAAATACAAGCCGTTGATGTTTCATGAATCTCATGAATCTGGTCATATGGTTCTACAGTTCACGAGGTACTCTATATGTAGTCCCTGTTTCCACCCTAAAATTAAAGTCAGGGGAAACTATCACCTCGATGTATCAGACGTTGCAATATCTGCTGGAATGCATTTAAAATATTTAAATAAAGTCTCCAAAAATAATATACTCCGTTGTCTGAGGGTACGTTGTCGTAAAAACCTGGTATAACGGTCCCAAACATAGATTTTCAACTGTAAAGTGACCATCTATATCGAACCATAAAGTGACCGTCTATGTCGAACCAATTAAGTCATCATTTCTCACCTGATCGGACATTTTTTGTTTTGAGCTCCGAAATCGATATTTAATTAATGACAATTGCGTAAACAAGTCAGTGTCCACGCTCGCGATTATAAAATTAGTCTGTGTAAATATGTTTATAATGTTTTGTTTATTTGCGACATGTTGCTAAAATAAATTCATCGAAACGTATAAATACCTAGTTCCGTATCTTATAACACGATTAAATGATTATTACAACACACCGACGATCGCTCCAAAATGTAATAAACACAGCGAATTTCTCTAATAATTTATACATCGAAGTTCATTTAGATCGAACAATTTTTCCTAAGTCCTTTGATATAAAGAGTTTCGGCTGCATTTTCAAGAGCACGACCATTCGGGCTACCAAATAGCAAGATGCACTAGACTGGACCAGTAAGCTATTGATTGTCGTTCGGACCTGCCTTAATGTCGAACCCTGTCGTCACAGTGCCCATATAAATACTAAACTAGTTCTCGTTGTAGCGCACCAGGCAGAGTCACATTCTCAGTCAACTGAAACCACTTTTATTGAAATATTGACACGTTTCTAGTAATTTATAGGTGATTGACATTGACGAGACGACAACGATATGAAACAGCTACTAGTATTCGGTGAATGTCACGTGATCATTGAGACTATTAGCGAGTCCGATTAACAACTTGAATAATAGGGCCTACACAGTCTGTATGTACACATGAACACCACTTAAAAAGTAGTTTTGCTTCATCCTCAGTAATATAACACAGTGCTTGATAGTGTACTAAATTCAACGACATGTTTGTTTACTATAGTAGGATTGGATTCGGTTCGTTTATTGACAGATGGGCCGATTCATTCCCGTCGATGTTTATCGAGCTCGCTCCATTCTTAGACTATAAATAGCGACTGCGTCATCAAGCTAACACTAGTTGATGTGAGTAACACGTGACCTCGCTCTATTTCTGTTTTGTTTATTTCACGTGATGACCATTGCGGATATTTCGGGCACTGTCAGTAATCTGCTTCGGTGCAAGAAGTTGCGATTTTGCATTGCCACTTAAAAATAAGCATTCCATAGTGCACGGCGACTTCCGTCGTCGTACAGTAAAACCCCCGAAAACCGAACTAGTTCCGGATTGGGTCATAAGTCCGGTTCTCAGAAAATTCCGGTTTTCAGGGAGTCCGGCTTTAAGGGGGTTTACTGTAATATACACGCTCAGATATGAGACGCATAATGTGTGGTCCGAGTACATAATAAATTAATGGCGCTCAGTCAATTTTCTATGATAATAATGATGCATATTTACCTCTGTGTCAATCATGCTGTCACTTCACAAATTGCGATTTGACACTTACATGTTTTACCTAAAGACATACAACTACAGTTGACTCCGGATAGCACGAACTCGCTTAACTCAATCTATCGTAAGCTCGAAGTAATCTGTCGGTCCATAACTTTCATGCACAAGGTGTTTAACGACCCATTCGACATCTATGGTCATTTCAGGGCTTACCTTGAGAGATAGCAAAGAAGATACAGGAGAACTAGGCATTTATATCCCAACTCTTATTTCGAATAGGTTTTCGTGCCCAGTGTAAAGCAACGATACATGCCACGCCCATTTTCCAGCGATTTTCTAGACACAGTACTTAGCTCGGTAGTTGGGATGGTGACATTAAATAAGCGACCTTGAGACATCCGAATGGTGGAGCCGTAATTTGAACCCACAACCTTTCGTTCAATAGTCCAGCGTGTAACCACTAGACTCCCAATGATCCCTCGGTCCAGAACTACCCATCCTTTCCACATATGTCGATTGTTTGGTTTTACATCAAGAGATGAAGCAATTAAGTCATACATTTCACAATAACTCATATGACAAAAAGTGACAAAATCACTGACAAAAAGAACTACTAAAGATTTATCGCTAAATCGATGAAGCTACTCCCGCCCCTGAAATCGATTCTAGATCAGAAATAGAAATAAAAACTACAATAGCCGCTTTTCGAAATTGCTCTATAAACACATTATAGTCGTTTCTTAAATTGCAAAAAAACTCCTTATCATCTTTGATCTTTGCAGAGATCGTTCGATAGCAGAATAAACGACTGACAGAGCTAAACTTCCGATCATTATCGTACTTAATGAACAACTTCAAACAGCAGCTTAACTTTATAGATTCATCCTCGTTTTTCCTGTGTTTAGTATTTTACTTCAAAGCATTTCATGCCTTTATTCTGTCAAATAAATATACATACTTCATGACCTATAGTTCAAGAATAATCCATGTTTTCATGAATTCCTTTCGAAGGTGTTCAGAGGTTTAGTAAGAATATCGAGGGTTCAGCGCAACAGGGTCGTAACTCATACTGAGATAAGAACAAGTTACGACAGTCTTGCGCTGAGCGCTCGATTTTAGTAAACTAATATACAGCAAAACATCACTTACGCGACCATCTACATGATACAATGTACCAGGCCATTCAATTTCGGAACGGATTTTCGTATGGAAACATGATACAGAGAGACCGTCTAACTATCAAGATTGGTACATTTGGTCGCAAAGGTGTTCATGACATCGGGGTTTTTTCTGTACTGTATGTTTTCCTTTCGTACATTGGAGGTACGATTTGTTCCCAAATATTTTCGGCAGGTGTGCTCCTGGTCATGAACCCAACCGATCCTTTCTTGAACGCCGACCCTACTGCCTAAGTACGAACATATTTGGGAACCTATCTTGCCTCCAAGGTGTGAAAGATTTGCATTGGGCAAAAAGGTAACATTTTACGACTTAGCTACCCTACCTTTTTGTCATGTAACCGCAAACATAACCACTTCTGTCGTACGAATGTTGTAATCAATGTATTGGGCCATTAAGGATTATATAAAATGACATTTCATTTTGTAGCACATTAAATCGTAACTATATGTACATTTGAACTCATATATGAATGTCAGAAATATTGAAATACTGTATTTTCATTTAATCTGTTTTGACAACTCGATTTGTGAATTAAAAAGTATCGCAATAGGAAATGTGATTCAATGCTATGCTTAGAAATCCTTTTTTCGTGATTTTCCTATTGAGATACCTTTTCATTCACAAACTAAGCTGACAAAACCGTATAAGGAAACAAAAACCTTAAATGGATGCATTTTCTTCAATGGTCCATTACTTTTATTAGGCACTGCTTGCGTTATATTACATTCATTTACAACAGTCAATAGTTTAATGCTGTCATCCGAGACTTTGAATGCTGCAAGAACTAGTTTGACATGTCATTGATATTCTTGAATCTATTCTGTAAAAGGAAATCCGACTCAAATAAATCAGATCTACCCTGGTAAAACACTTAAATAAGTAATAATAGCAATTGAATCTAGACGGTTTGAATCTTGATGGATGACGTATTTTAAGAGTGTTTACAATAATGATCGATTTGGTACCATAGCAGCAATACGTTCATATTTGTTATCCTTGAGACATGTTGGTTTGTTGTTACGCGACTAGATTCTAATTAAGGTCTGATCTTTCTCCTTAATCCAGCTTTTTATTTTCACTGCCATCACATATTGCTGAAATGCCTACCTTCTTATCCGTTGTGTAAAGTTTGGGTCATATAACCGCAAACAGGCACTAATTATAATTGTCTTATCGGAATATTTCATTGCAGATGATACACAAACACTGAAATGGCAAATGTGTTAGAACATGACAATAACAACATATACTTCTAATTCCTTTACTTTTATGCTCTTGAAAAAAACAGGTAAAAACTGAACACGCGAACTATTTTAACGAAAAAAACTAAATGTGAAATAAGTATGAGATGAAAATGAGGCATGCCAACTTGTTGTTGAAATTATGTTACTGTTCATTGGTTAAGCCTTGCATGCTTCTGGTGATTTGTTTTCTTCAGTATCTACACTCGTACCATTAGCCTCTTGTTCAGTGCTCTCACCAACATGTGAATATTTCCAATGGTGGTCCTCTTGCAATTTCTTAAGTTGCATGACGGTCAGAGGCGGGGAGGTGTACCAAATGCTAGGACCTGAAAGGTCTTGGTAAAGGTTTGGCTCAGCTGCTTTAGCCAAGCTGCTGTGTGCTCGGTTACATTCCAGTGCTTTTTTCTCTAGGTTGTAGAGACGTTGAAATATGTCCTGTGAAACCTCACGTAAATAATCCCTCTCTTTTACCTGCATCTTGATATGGAGGGAGGTCAGCGCTTGCTGCAATATTTGAAACAACTTACATTAAAGTGTTATTAGTATCATCATCATCATAATCACTATCATTACTAGTGTTTTTTTTTCGTTTTTATCATAATTACGTGTAGGTCATCATTACGTTTCATCATGTGTTACTATATGTTGTAATTGTCATTATCATTATTATCATTAACATAAAATGGTAATAGTTGCAGCTTTAATAGCAGTGAAAGTTAAAAGTATCATTTGTTAAAAAGCAGATGTAAATATAAAGTTGCATTACAGATTGCTCATTCGCAACCTCTTTGTTACTTCAAGGACAGAAGACACATAATGTTGTATAAATACGAGTAAATCTATAGATATATACGTGTAACAACCTCTTGTTTCAGATTGTCAATTTCCACTTCCATATGATGAAAATCTTCAGGACTTACGTATATCTTGGACATATCCACCCTCCCTGAAACACACATTGAAAAAAGAAGATCGTTCACTCATCAAAGTTCAGGCAATTAGAGAACGTACAGTTGTAATTCAGATAATCGACAAATGAAAACACAAAAACAAAGGTCACATACAAAGGGACTCATCAGACATTTGCAAGCAGACTCCGAGTGGCATTCATAAATGTTTAATACAACGGAATAGAACATAATAATCGCACGTTTGGAGTATGAAACCTTTTAAAATACACTGCCGGCAAATTTTGAATTTGCAAGAACTGGGATAGGATCCGTAGTTGCTTTCTTTTTCTCGTATACCTGTATTGCATCCCATTAGATAGTAGAATAGACCCTAGAACTTATTTGAACCATTCCAATTTTGACGAGTTGATTGATTACAGAGAACCAGGGTCCATGTATGGATACAAAACTCAGTTTTGGTATCAGAGCAAATCGAAAATAGCACATGTGCTCAGTTTGGTGGCCTTTTTTGTTCAAACTATATACACTCACTCATCAGTGCGGCACAATTTTGCGTGTTTGTCTTCGATTTTTTTGCTAAGAAACATTGATTGTGAAACGTTAAATGTTGACTACGACGGAATTATGCAAAGTCTTAAGAAGACAGAATCCAGACTGTTTACGTCAATTAATTGTGAGTTCATTATTTTCTCATCACGCATAAGAAACCAACATAAACGGAAATGCATACGCTTGGTTTCCATCTGATATTTGACGAAAATCGCAAATTAACACGCAAAATGGATATTTTGAGAATTCGAGATTTTTCTACATCTTGAACATGCTGATACATTTCCTAAAAGAAAACTCAACTACGTTCATACAATTCGAGATTCTGTGGCGAATTAACGTTCAGGAACATGTCGTCTGCGTGTCAGAAGCTGTAAAACGAAAGTTTTAACACGAATTTTCTCGAGGTAACTGTTCCCATAGGAACCAAGTAGACTCATTAAAAAGCAAAACTTTCACACAAAAATTCAGAAACGTTAAAGCTTTAGGATATTGCTTAAATTAGAAGAAATGATTCGATGTTTACAAGCTTTGATTGCACTGCACATTCTATCTATACCAACACAAAACAGAAAGTGCATGTGCATTTTTTATTGGGCATAACTTTTTTGCTATGAAGTTTACAATTACGAATTGTCACAATGAGTGAAGAACAGAAACATTCACACATTGCAACTACATTGTATTTACACAACATCTAATAGCCAATACCACTTTTGCACATTGATACCCAATTTTACTATATTTTGCTTTCTATAATTAAAACAAGATTCCATTCATACTCCCTGTACGTGCATATTTTTTGTAAGCAAACCTGAGTACAGAAAGCAATTCAAAATTCAATTATATGTTTTTGTGGTCAATGCCCCTAACAAACTGAAGTCGAAATAGGATATACTCGTACAAATTGGCTAAACACAAATATTACAGAGAGTATATAGAAAGACGGTATGGTATGATAGAATTTAAACCTTTATTCAGAAACAAGAATGTAAGCCATCTGGCCTATCAGTGTACATAATTAATACAGTGGTTAATCAGTATGAAAACAGCATGCATATACACAAGTAGGAGATAGGAGAATGGTATACAACGAAAAAGAATAATTACATGAAAGGATGTCTGATCAATACAGTCGACTCTGTGAAAAAGGTTACCTTTAGGAAAGACAAAATGTGTTTTTAACGACAAGTGGCCTATATTTGGAGGGCATTTGTTCTAAATAATCGATAACGATACACTATTGAGAATCACTAAAAAGGAAGGAATTCAGTATTTGAGTTTATATGTTATATAAACAAAGAATACAAGATTGGTCATTTTGGAGATTACAGGAGCACAAAAAAGTTATACTCACGTTAACTGGTTTATTGACAAACCTGTGAACAGAGGACACAGGCGGGACAGGCGTTAAACAGCTTTCTATTAGAAGTTTACATGTTCAGAAATAAAGTTAATATTGACCTTTATTCACAAGTGGCCATTATTCAGAGGTTTGTCTGTAGAACATCATATATCGTAGTTAATTGTGGATCATATATTGACCTTTATTCACAGGGTGACCGTTATTCAGAGGTTTACCTGGTCTTTGATATAGTTTTCTGATAACGCAACCATACGCTTACAATCATCCAATCAGATTCAAAAATGTGTCTGACTCATATATTTTCCCAAACTATAAACATTTACCTCATGATTCTGAAGACTGTGTCAAAATTCCAATGTCAACTTTTGGGGCAAGTTTCCAATTTATATTTCCTCATAAATAATATCTCACTCAGCGTGCGAGATGGGAAGTTTTTATCACAGGAGCTCGGTTCCACGAGTCTGTACTCGTCAAACCGAGCGCCTGTGGTTTTTGTCACAATTCTATACACTAGATTCTTTACCTCGATCTGATATTCCGAGAAGGTCTTGTTTTTTTGCTGCAATGTTGTCAGTCTTCTCCTTTAAACCATCTATATATTTGGTCTCTTCATCCCTACGCAAAGCTCTGAGCTCCTGAGGTAAAATGTTAATATTGTTACATAATGTGATAAATAAATGAGAAATGAGATACAGATTTTTTGCTTGTAAACCAAGTTTATTCTCTCTCCTGTCGGCCTCGTTATTAGAGTCTTAAAATATTGATGAGGTGTGCAGAAAACGATAGAATCGTTAGCGTGATGCAGAGTATTCGCGCATTATCAGGAGTTTATAACCAAGTATTCATTGAAGCTAGCGGTGCGGTGAACTTCGGTTGATGCGTTTGTCGCACGTAAGATTAGAATTGATATGATAAAATCGTACAGCAATCATATGTAGCAAATTCATAATGAAACTACAGTCAAATCTGTGAACTAAGGCCATCTTTTGGAAATACTTAAATTATGGCCGTTACTATCATTTTGTTCTTAACAATATATGTAAACTGGTTCCCGTTCCATGTTGCAGTGCACCAAAGGGGGGTACACACAAGTCAATGGGAACCAGTTTACAATCTATGACGGTTTTTGAAATAATGACCTTTATTCACAGGGTGTCATCTATGAGAAGGTGGTCACAAACACAGGTTTGTCTGTACGGCTAAATTGTAGTCAGAAATGTATGAGGTTAGATACTAAAGTACTAATAATGATTTTATTGTTTTTATGAGATTTTATTTGTAAGTTTAAATTGTGAACATGCTCTCATCTGATCTATACTATAGATGCTATGTGTTGTATTCGAATTGGTATCATCAACAATGATATAACATTAGGGCGCCCTTAAAAATGTTGGTTTGTGGTATACCGCGATGCAAATTTTCACAATTGATAAGTAGGTAGGCACTTTCAAACATTAAATTATGCTAGCATTAGAAACGAAAAATTGAAGAAAATAATTTGATTTGGTAAAAATCGCTAAAGAAATTTGGAGTCATTTTTTTAATGAGTCGATCCCATAATTTTTTTTGATGGCCGAATATTTATAATCATCTATGAAGAAAGATAATTGTGTATAAATGAAGGGAATAAGTTCTGAAATGTAAAGCCACTCCGAATTCCAAATACTTTGAATGCGATCAAATAGTCAGCTAAATAAAAAAGAATTCCGTAAGAATAAATTAGTCTTGAAGAGTACTTGAGAACTTTTTGTTCATTGAATACATCTTGAACGTAATACAAATACAGTCAAGCCTGTGAACAAAGGCCACCCTTGAGAAAGACACAATGCGGTCTTTATTGACAGGTGGCTTTTATTTGGAGGTATTTTGTTCTAAATAATCAATGATGATTATTAAGAGAATGGAGTTAACAGGGTGGCCTAATTCGGACGTGGTCGCTAACACAGGTTTGACTGTAATTCATCAATAATACCTTCAATCCATTAAGTTTTTCTTCAGCTTCAAAAACCTCTTCGTATGTTTGTTCAATGTCTAAATTCACTTTATGTAGCAGAAGCTCGAGCTCCTCTGTAAAATGTGTAAACAGACTTTTATTAATGATGTGCATGTTTATACAGTGGAATTGTGATATTTAAAGTAGATTTAGTCTGGGTTTTTTTTATCAAGAGTTTCCTAGGTTTCTCTTATTTTCTCTGCACCAACGTGCATTCAACTTTGTACTTAAAGGTAATAGATTACAATTATCATATTTATCATTACAGTCAAGGGTTCTCCGTGGGCACTGACTAGTAATCACTAACCCCTCACCGCCGTGTCAAAGTTCCAACCCGAGCCGCTGATAATCATCGCCCCCAGCCTGTCACCTCCGATGTGTTACATGATCTATTTCAGTGTCAATTCGATTATCAAATTTTACATCATGTATCCCTTGTAATTAGCTGCCCACATTCGATTAACACATTTTCGTTGCAAAAATGTATTTCTCGAAGAATGATATTGCATATTGAATGGAAATCATGTAGGAAGTATATAAGTAAATCTGATAAGAGAGTAGGATTAGAACTTGTACACCGGTAAGAAAATGCATGATTATTTAATATAGAGGACAACTGGCAAGGTTGATTTACATTTAAATAGTTGCACTATACAATCTCTTATTGTAGCAAATATTTTCTGAAAAATTATACACGGACTTTGTATACAAAAAGTATTATGCAGTATCATTGACAATTTATCAAACTCACGTCTTTCTGTTTTCAATTCCTGGAGTCGTTCTTGTCTTTGATACTGGGCTTCAAACTGAGGCAAATGTTCCTTGGCCATCGATTCTTTTTTCAAAGCTAAAAACAGTTGTCAGATAAGACTTTTTAGTGTTAGTCAGCAGAAACATTGCTTCAAATAAAGTAAACAAGGTAAAAAATCGTATTTACGGCTAGGCCTATCCGGTCGACTTTATTTTATGCGCCGTCCCAAAAAATTCTAACAGCAAAATCTACGAAACAGCAAAAAAGTACGAAATTATTTAGCGAATGAATATCACCACCAAGAAAAGAATTGTATAATTAAATGAAAAAATAGAAATAAAAGTTCTACGACTTTTCTACCCTCAGTGTTTCGGTCAACATGATTATTTTTGTTCTAGCCTATATATGGAAACAAAAGCTTCTTTTTTATCAACATACATTTAAAATTGTCCCTCTTGGTTTTTATTTAGCGATAGCGAATCTATATTTCTCATAAGTAGCAGTTCAATTGTTAGGTGGTCTTTAAAACTACTAGTATTATTTATAATGTGTGTATATAGTAACAAATGTATTTGTCTAGACCTTGTGTTCATTTTTAGTTATCACGGCTTCATTTAAAAGCTAAAATCTGATGATTCAAAAATAAAAACAAATTCGTTAATGTGCACAAATATTTCAAGATTTCTGAAAGCAAAAATGCATTAATGAATAAACAGCAAAAATGATAGTATTAACTTACCGATGTCTCTTTTAAGTTGATCAATTTGTGTGTTTTTATGAGCCACGTCCGTGTTACATTGGAGAAGTTTGACCCCTAACGCGTCTACTTGCTCTTCAAAGTCGCCCACAGATTTCTGCATTTTGTCAAGTTTTCTCTCTTCCGCTTCCATTAATTTCCGACCTTGGCGTAGCTCAAAATCTGTGTGCTTGAAGAAACTTTGTATTTCGGTACATTTGTCCAACATATTTTCCGCTAATGTGGCAATGTTCCGCACATCAAACAAGCCCGCCTGTACGGCTACTGACACGACTTTATGTACCATGATTTTTTAACATTCAAACCAACAACCGCTTGAATTATGAGTTTGATTCGTTTATTCAGTCTTAATCATGACTTGTGGCGCGGAGTCTAAACGAGCAGCGGAAGTTGTTGCTTAGAGATGACGCTTGTGTATTTATTACGTCACATTTACGTTCTGACGTCATATAACGTCACGTTTGGCATACGATGCACGTAAAAACTAGGTCTTATAAAAATTATTTCGGTTTTTGATTCAACGTAAAGTTACTGAACTAAACATGCAGATATGTAGATATATGTCCCTCGCTCTCAGCCTATATAGCGTCAGGGTCTATACAGGCCTTTGAAATATGTGTCTTTGACGCAGCCATCGTTCTCTACCACATCAACATCAAGAGAAACAACTCAATTTTAGAAATTGTTCCTGCGAAATTGTATTACCTCCCTTATTTCATCTACATTGTTCGATAGAGTATTACATGGTGTCCTATCCCTGATAAATAGTAGTAAGGTCATTTATAATTAATTAATATATTCTTTTTATCGCATCATTTATTTTTATAATATATTTTATTCTAAATGACAATTCATCCGCTATTGTCGATGATAAGAATAACTGAGCGGAGGTAGACGCAGCCAGGCATACACCCGAGTATAATCATCCGACCCTCTGTCAGCTTGCTTGACAACTTCCTCACAGCGGGCGAGTCCCAGGGGAGGGACTAGTGAGGGATTATAACCACCCAACCGCGGAGACATCAAAATGCGATAATTATTTTAGAGTTGCCACCAAGTCACCTGAATACAGTAACTGCAATTTTTAAAATGCGACCTAACGTTAACTCAGTCATGTAACAAGAAGTGTTTTTCCTTATATAAAAAAGATGTACTATACCCATAATAAAAAACATAAAAGAATTCGATTAAGAAACAAACATAAAAGTCGCCAAAGGCATCATTTCATCATATTCCGTAAAATTGTTTTCAATATTGAATACATTCTATTCACAAGATCCGTGTTTTACTGCAATTTGAAAGATTTAGAACTGTGATATGTTTGCCGTATAAATAACATACCTTCAAAACCAATCTTTGGAGACATTCGCCACTAAACAGCGACATCCCTAGCTGTGTGTAAAATCTATAATCACCGTATTTCATCTAAACTGCCGGATAAATGTAGAATAACAACATCGTTATTATATATGTGTTGTTTTAACAACAATTACATTAATAGATCGTATCAATGAACATTTAACCCTCGAGTAGTTTTGTTTGAGTAATAACGTACAATATGTTTGTGCCTCAATGAGCCATGATAAATAACATCAATACATTACAGGAGCTCAGCCCCAGAATGGTGTTTTATAATGATTATTTTCAATCAATAGCAATGTAGTTGTAAGTAATGCATTATTATCAACAATCATAGCTCAGAAAGTGGGTTAATCACGGAACCAACATATAAATATCGTTTAAAAGGTTCATAGTATCCATGCACTTTCTTAGCCGTTCATTTTTCGTATTCAAAGTATTATTAGCCTCAGACAATATTTTTCTTTCGTTTATTTTATGTTCTCCGTACTCGAGAATTTATTTGAAAAAAAGCTCAGTCAGCCTACAGAAACCATATTTTGAGGAGAAACTAAGCATTCATTTTTTGGCCAAATTTAGAACTTGCAAGAAAATCGATCAAATGTTGGGTGTCATTCATAAATGTTCATTTTGCTGATAATTATTACTGGGAAATATGGTAAATTTTAATTGACTTGAAGCCAGCATGTTTCTTCAACGTGACAAATGCTGTAGGTATTTTTGTACGAGCGGACTTACAACACGCTCGTTTTGTAATATTTAGAACATTTTAACACATTGGTGCTTGATTTTGTTGATAAGCACAATACGACCATCAAAGTTACTAGTATTTGACACAGATTGAATGGGACAAAGTCTACTTAGTCATCCTGCAGAATCAGGCGCCATAATGCAAGGCTGCCAGCTGCATGTAGTGAGTAAGCAGATTTTATTTTCAAACATAGACGAGATACTGTGTCCATAAACACTTAGACCAAGTTTGTAAAAAACACAATGTGAACTGTTCAGCTTAGAGAATGGAAACCTATTGTGGAGGCAGTCCAACCGCCCATCCGCCACAGGTGCTCCCATTAGATGATTGTATACAAATATAATGGCATAAATAGCTTATACATTTTTATTAAAACAATAAAATCTCTAATATACAACAGTTACTATTTGACGAAATGTGTTAAAAAATAAGGTAAAATGATACAAAATGAATAACAAAGATGATTCCCGCCCCCCCCCCCCCCCCCCTCTATTTTGACGGAAATTCTATGTGCATTAACAGTATATCATGATCATTATCTGATCAATCTCTAGTCCATTTAAGGAGCTGCATCGTATTTTATCATAATCAGAATGACGCCATAATGACGTCCAAAATGACTTTAAAAACATCACATTGCATAAGAACACCGCCAACAAATATTGACGCATCTTTGCTATGAAGAAAATGAGAAAATGGCGTTACTTTAGGCCACTTAACAGTCATTTTTTTCAAGTTTCCCGTTTGACCCAAGTTTTGCACCGACCTTAAATCCATAACACGAACATATTTGAGGATGAATCCTGCGTCCAAAACATAAAATGTACAAACAAATAAGAAATGAAAAGTTTTGTCAACTACCTATCCTACTTTTGGTCAAGAAATCGTAAATCTTGACTTTTCTAGATTTTGGTATACGTTAAAACTAGAAAGAATGGAAGGAATCCCTCATTATGTCGGAATGCTTTTTCTAGTTTCTGGGTGTCCGACCTACCCCGAACCCTATAATTATTTTAGGCCCGAAGAACGATACCTTCACTTTTTCACTCTTTTTACCTTTCCACACTCTTTCAAGAGCGGAACAAATTATTCCCTGGCCTAACTATCCTATTTTTAATAAGTACGTTACCAGAAAAAACATATTTTAGCCTAATATAATGCAATAATTATAAATTATTTTGTCTACAAGCTGTTTCGACTTGTGCCTGAGCTATGACCTCTTCATATGACGGAGGCGGAGTTTCTGCACGAAAGCTGAAAGTTTCTTCCGCTTCAAACCTCCCTTGTGTATACGTACTACAAGCATCACGACCGACATTGGCGACAAAAGGTGACGTGTGTAATGTATGTCCACGTGACGTTACCATAGGCATCAATTTCTCGTTTTGCTCTCGTGAGACGTTTCTATGGGCATGGTGACTGTAGAAATGTTCCAATGTTATATCCTACAAAATTTAGCGACAATGGCTTTATATTATAGTTTTTTCTGATCCCAGCCTATTTCCAATATGGAGGACAGCAATCACAATAGTCTTGTTTTTGATATATTAACATATCGTGGTTCCAGTCTTGGCAATAAGCCGTCGAAATTTTCCAAAGCTGAACATGGCTGCAATGTCTATATACGTTTATAATTGCAATATTAAACAATGGTTGCTTTATTTGTAATGTTAATCAATTATTTTAATGTAGTACATGTACAACCGTATGGAAAATTCTTAGCGTCTTAGTGGGCAAATGAGAGAGTTTTTAGAGATAATTTTTAAAAGAAACTTTACATTGATTCAAAACATAATTATTGCATAAACGTAAATCTTAAGGACCTCACTAACCTCGTGAAGAGAATTATTATCCCAACTGTCAGGAAAGATATCCATAGATTCAGAAGTACTCATTTGATTCCTGGGAACACTAACGAACTGTCGCTCCTGAAATCATAAAAAAATGATGCATCAAACAGATTGACTTTAAGGTTGATTTAAAAGCCTTAAGCAATATATCTGAACATTTATTTTAATAAAAAAGACCAATTTATTGAAATAATGACATGTTATATTGACACGATAGATTTGATGTTATCGCCAGCCATAAAACGTCATGTATATAGTTACTCGACTGATCCTATTCTTTTACGTCCTGTATCGACAAGATCCGAAATTCCATACTATGAGTATTGGGGAGAAGTCGTACCAAGTATTCTCTTATAAAAAAATGTTGTTCGATACATCTTCATTAATTTTTGTTAATAAACCTAAGCATTAGATTTTTCTAGCCCAACTTACACGAAATAAAAAAAACATTATGTACGGTACAACCTCTCCAAGTTGGCCCTCCCTTAATCAACAACCATCCTTCAACAACAGCATGATTTTTTACACTACACGTTGTATACATTTAATATCAGTAGAGCAACAACCTCTAAACAACAACATAATTTTGCTACTCCCAAATGTTATTGCTTTGGCGAGACTGCACGGCATACTAGTAAGAACAATTGTTCATGAACCTACCGTAAAACGTGTCCCATGTCGTGAAATAATCACTCCTTCTGTCTTAACTTCTCTACAACTACAACAGCCACCATTTACTCCACAACAATAACGTTTCCAAGCGCATACACTACATATCCCCATTGCCATAACAGTTACAAATATCACTGACAAAGCCAATCCTAATGCTTCATCAAAAGGACAGTCTGACCAATCACCGCAGGCGTTATATCCTTGACATTTCAACTCATTCGGAATACATCGCTTATTGTCGCACACGTGGTCCGAGCAATTGTCTGCAGATATAAACACCAGAAATGCCAAACGCAATAATAAGATACAAGTAGTAGACATGTTTATTATTTCGTTTGATTTGTTAATTAGTGAACTATCATTTGCAATGCCATCACCTTTGGTTGATAAAAATCAAACTCAAATTTGCCAATGCTACAAACGAGAAATAATCAGATTAAAAAAACAACTGTGTCAGCCATATTAATGGTGTCATTTATGACATCATTAGATGTTAGATTCCATTCTTGTATGGATAAAAACTTACATACATTTTCTATAATTTGAATCCACATTTGTCCAGATACTAGTATTATCTACTTTGACAGAGTTAGTATACTGTTTTTTAAGTACATTTGTAACTATATATTCTGGGACACCCTGTGTTTCCAAACAAATTGTCATAGTTGTTTTGGAATATTAGTTCAAAGCAGAATCCTTAGAAGTGAAATTATAAATGAAATACAAAATGTACTCATCAGAGCTAGCACTATAATACTTACCATACTCATTATCAAACACAGTTACAACGAATTCCAAGTTGGTCTCGTAATAAAAGACGTCAATATTCTTAGTGTTGAATTGTAGATGTAACATTCCTTCGTGTGACAAATGGAAAACAACATGTGTCAGATTATCATACATACAATAACGTCCCAACAGCTCTGGAAATAAGAAAAACACGATAATTCCAATGACACTTTTACCAAATTTTCTAAACAGTTGTTTTTAAAAAGTGTATGATGAATTTGAATTATAGAATGGTAAACAGTTAAAATGAGATGAAGGAGAGACAGAATGCGGGTTAGAAAGTGACATAGATAGTGTGGATGGAGAGAGGGGAACAGACATGAAGTTAGTTGAAGAGAGAGAGCAGGGTAGATAGTGAAATTGATGTATACTGGATATATAGACATAGATAATGGGAAGAACGTCGAAAGAATGGAAAGAACCGAGAAGTAGAAAAATCGATGATGGAGCATAGTTACTTAAAGGTGATCGGTATCCGAATCAAAGTACTGGAAGTACTCATGGAAACTGAACTTAATAGACTTGCGCTGCAACATGGTACGGGAACTAGTTTAACAACTACATGGCGGATGTAGAAAAATGTAGTACTTTGGTCTACATATAAATCCATGCGCACTGCAGAGAGAGTGACGGCTTTTTTTTGTTCAGCATTCAAATAAAGAATTATCAAATATACATGTAATTAAATTCTTTAAACATGCATTATTGACGGAACTGAAAACATTTTCAAATTATATCTGTGTAGATATTTAGAATTAATGTATAATCGTTTTATTAACATTAATAAAGATACAATAATTACTATATACCCGTCGATGTATTAGTTATCTCAGTCATAACGAGGCAATAATCATCTTGAATTTCAAATTCTGAAATAAAAGACAAGATACATACTCAAACGTAATTATAAAAGACATGTACTGTAAATATATATCATAGGTCTTTATAATTATTAATGATTTCATTATGTACATAAATGCACATAATCGTATATATCTAAGGTAATTAGCTTTGATGATGAAACTACTATATGTATTGTTGACCAGGTAAATATCTTCGACACGGCCGTGGTCCAATGGTTATTTGTAACCTGGCGATGCGGTTTTAATTCCTTGTCGCGGCAGTTCATCCCCTTTCATGAAATTTTGACCAATTTTTTGTCGATTTTCCTCCACATATGGACTGAGAAATTGCTGGTTCCTAGTGGAATGATAAGTTTGTACTGGTGAGGATACCGTCCAGGAAAACTAGGTAGGTGAATCGGAGGCTGTATGTAACTGAAAAATGGTTGACAAACGTCATTAAAACAAATAAATCGATGATGAAATTGTTAGTAAAACATCATTTTACCTTTAAAACAGATTGAGATGCTGTCCCATCCGCTTTCGTTCCAGATACCAGACTGGAAAACCATCGTGCAATTGTTTGGAATAAAATAACCTTGAAAACTAACATGCGCCGCATATATGTCTTCCTTTGCCATATCAACAGTCATACCACACAACGCGATTAATTTATCTGGAAGAAGAACAGATATGCTGACAAACCTGTAAACAAAAGCCAAACATGGGAACACACAACATGTGGCCATTCTGACATGGGTCCCTTATTCGGAGTTAATTTTGTTTAACCGACATTGTATAGAAATATGTTACAATTTTGGCGTACTAACCACTGGATCCGGCACGAACGGCCCGGCCTTTCTTTTATCATTTCGATGGCCTCTATCCAAATGTTACAATGTGTACCTCTTGTGTTAACTTAAACATAATTCCAGTCTGATGTCTTCTGTAAACCTTAGATTTCAGATTTATGGAAATCCGCCTAGCTTTTAGGTAAAGCTAACCTCTTGTCGTGAGGTTAAATTCCAAGATGATGTTGTATAAAAATGACAATGGAAGATGTATGTATGTATGCATGGCCTTGATTATTGGGAGTTTCCTAGACTGTAAATATCATTGACTAACCTTTGCAGGAAATACGATGGACCACAATTGATTATTAAAACATATACATATTCACCTAGTAGCCTATAGATATTATCAATTCTATGACTGTTTGAGCATTTTCTTGGAGAGTCAGTCCTCTATCAGAAGAGAGGGTATGTACGAAATTAGTAAAAGAGGATTATATACGTGTAGATGCAGGCTCGTAGGAGGCAATTTCAGATTGGGGAAAACGCAGTTATTCTCCCTTTTTATTACCATTATGCACAGTCTAAAATATACCCGCATCCGGTCCATACGGCCCTGAGATACATAACCATGGTACTTACATTCGTTGGTCCACGCCTCAATATCATCATCCGATGCCGCTCCTGTATTGTAACACAAGAATGTGAGAACCAGCAAGCACCATGATAACATAGCACAGCACGTAAATTCACCGATTGTATCAACTTACTGTAAACACAAGAGTTATTACTATTCTCATCTTATAAGACGCACTTAATTTGTTCTTATTGCTGTTATATTTATATCACATATTTTAACACACACATCCTTGGAAGAGAAAAATACGTAATTATAATATCCAGTTAGCTAATTGTGTGAATCCATTAACTGTTCGCCGATTGGTTCCTTGTTTCATCATAAATAATATTGGTTGTTTGAGCAACATATACTGATCATAGAGGTATCGGTTTTTCCGCTTGTAGAGGAGAGAGGGGCGATCAATGAATGCATATAACATGAATATAGATCTAATGTTCCAATTTCCATATTTCTATGGCTTAGGTCTAGAATATGTTTGTTTCTGGTTACACGCTGATTAAAACTTCGGTAGGTAAGTCGGGGATTTATTTACTTTAATTTTAGCTCTTGAAAAGTATGTGGAAAGGTAAGAAAATGAGTACATGGATGGACTGTCCCTAGAGCCTAATAAAAAGATTAGGGTGGCCGGGGAAAATCAGGGCAGGTCGGGCAACCAGAAACAAATAATATTTTTTACGCCTCAGCTACTTATCTCCCTCAACACACCAGTTTGGTGATTAATTAAAAAAAAGAAACTAAATGCGTAAACTCAGTGTACTAAAAAGATTAGCATTTTGAATGGGATTTATTTGTTCGGCCTAATTTAATCGGGCATACTGGTGTCCAATGTAACAGACGAAAAGTGGGTTAAAACAAATTGTTTCCGAATGAGACCGAAGTTTGAACAGAAATATATTTACAAATAAACTGACCATCAAATAACCATATCAGAAAGTCAGACCTCGGTCTCAATAAATAACCGTGATAAATTCCCTAAGGGACGTAACTCGTAAGTGAAATATAATCAAAGTGCTAGAGGTTCAGATAATCTATGACTGAAGCAGCTATACATATCTAAATATGGTTTCCAGGCTAGTTAAATGCAGTGCTGTATTTCCACCAGTCAATGCATGTATAGTGACAAAACGTCATACTGACAACCAAGCATTGTAATCATTCGTTACAAATTAACAATGATGACCAACTGAAGCTATATTGTATTTCTTACTTGGCATATTTCCCTAAGTTTTAATAAATTGCGATTGTATTGTTAGTATGGATTATCTGCCCCTGACACTACGCGTTTGAATCTCAGGCAGGGAACCAGACAATTGTGTCGTTTGCAGCTATAAGTACACTTGGGTAATTTGTCATACAGGGAACAGGTTATTCAGCTGCAGTAAGTGACATACTAATAGCTAGTATTTGTCGAATATCGACCCAAACTCATTATTAGACGGGTCTGGGATCAGGTAGGAAGGTACTTTTTACAACGAGCTTTATGTCTGAGCAACATACATATATATTTAGATATGAATATATTTCCCTGAAATATATGACATTTATGGCTTTTTCCACAGATGTGTGTATAAATATCGAAAGTAAAATACATTAAAGTCTAAAAATGTGTTCTATTTTGTTATTCAACTTTATAATTTGCATAGTTTTACATAGCAAAGAAACCAGGAGGTCTACATACATCATAATTTGTGTCACGTACCTAGTGGTGTGTCGTTCAAATTTCATAAATTTGCATAATACCTACTGCTTGTTTATTAAAAATCGTTTCATCCATTAATTATATGTCGATATAAATGCATCATCTTTGTTTAGTGTACTGTGAAAACTTCAGAAAGTGCAAAATTGAAAAACTGCCAACGCTTTAAACAGATTGCTATCACATTTATATACAGATTTACTGCAAATATAGTTTATTTTCATCATAGACTTATATAGACACGATCGGGTGTTATCTTATGTATGTCTACTTGTTTGTAGTTCTTCTCTGTTCGACTGCAGGATAAACAAAAACACAAACTAAACATGAATGAAATATGCCATTTATAATCAAAGGATAACATATATATCAACACAGTCAACATACATTATATAATAATGATACATGATCAGTATGATAACCATATCAAAGCATTGTATCATTGTATTGTGACAAATTTGAACTGCTAGTATTATACAAACAAATTTAACTCAACCCGGAACCATTATACGAACATGTATAATGATCCCATCCTTAACTGAAATCAAATATTGGATATTAATACCTATCACTTTTTTCGTGATGTTAATTTCCTATAGCAAACAGGGAACATTTTTACTGTTACATTCATGGTACCACGTGACTGAACATGTTTTTACTGTCACACGGTAATAGTAAATTTTTAACAATATTTTTTTTACTGTCACAGGGTAATAGTAAATTTTAAACAGTATTTTCTTGAAAAAAGTTTGGGGTAATAAAATAAATAACACACAGCTTAAGGTCGGCCTTGGGTAACATGCAGTAACTTTCCTCAGCCTTTTTACTGTTACCGTGTTATTTATATAATAACAACCTGCCACATTTTGAAAATTGCAATTTACTTTTGCAATAACCCGCAATAAAAATATTATATTTGAAAGGTAATTATTGGACGAACATTCAATAATATGTACCCCAGGTATACACTCATATAACTGTACCAGTCTCCTTGGTACTGAGAATAAGCAGATTATGCCATTTTATAACCTTTGACCAGAATGGAAAAGAGAGTTCTGAACTAGACAATTTCAGAATGGGGGGGCTAATTTTAGATTTTGTCTGACAGCGAGGGGTTATCAGTTATGGTCCCTTTTAAAACATAACAACAAAATTATTGGGCCCCCTAGCCTTCCCCCGGTTCCTGATTCTATAAGTTATTTTATACCTTACATGTCTCGAACTACTAGTATATCAATACATTCAATAATCTTGGTCTTCGTCTATTGCTATATCTTAAACTAGACTTTATTTCAGACCTTGTATCTAATCTGTGACTTCTATAAAAGATCTTAAAGTTTTGAGATGCTGATGATAGTTACATGCTTTGTGAAATCACGAATATGTGACAATAGCGACCTCTGGTGCGTGTGAGTGAGGCTTGTCAAGTAGGACATATTTCATGTCATTAATAAAGATAATTATGTTTTAAACATATTAGAAGAAAGTCATTGTGGTTTTACAGATAATCAACAAGGCAGTTTGATCCTAACATTACAACACACATCTACACTCCTTTAAATCATTGTTAAGTCGAGTGTCACAAAACATCACGATTTAATACGTTTGATGAACAATAAACTTAAAATCTGAAGATATTCTGCATCCCGATCCCATTGTCGTAAAACCTATGTATCGTAAATTGCAGATTTCAGTTTTAAGTAAATCTTTTAAATGTTCCATCTACTACTATCAGGAATAAGAGTTTACATGTATATGGCGTTAAATGCCCGGTTCTCATGTATATTTTCTCCCCTCTCTCTCTCTCTCTCTCTCTCTCTCTCTCTCTAGGGCGACTCTGAAATAACCAATGTTGTCGTATGGCCCGTTAAACAACATATAAACAGTAACTTTCAGTGTCCCTTTTCACCACATGTCCTTGCATGACAAATGTTCTGATAGTTTTCATTTGAACTCTGTACATATTTGTGAGTCATATAATTAGTATTCATATTCATCAAATATCCCATAGCTTACGCTAACAATCATTTAACCAAAAGACAAACGTGTAAATAGACAATGAGATAAGAATATCTATAAAGTGTGTTCATAATGTCAAGTGGATTACATGTATCCATAACACATCAAATCATGTCTACAATAATCTGCTGCTGATCTGTGATTTGATTTTAAAAAGTACTTAATACTAGTATATAAAATATTATACAAATGTACTATGTTTCTAATAAACGAACTAATGAACAATGCTTCAGAGTTTGCCTGTGTGCATTATTATCTCGATTATTGTCGTACTCTATTTATCGAACAATCACCAAATATGTTATTTTTGCTACCCTCCCAAGAAATAAATTAAATTTGTTTTATCTATATTTCTTTCCATTTATTTATTTTTTAGCCAGTTTTAAACATGTTTATGTATCATAATTATATAAGTATGTTAAAATGTAATTACGTTTCTTATGTATCACCTGTGTGATTTGAGGCAGTGCTATATAGTTAGGTTAATTAATAACATCGTTAGTTTCACTTTGACAAACATAAGATGGGATCACATCTACCAAACAGTAGTTTGGGTGCGTTCGTAAATTTCATTAAAAAAAGTAGTGCACATTTGATGCCCATACAGAGACATTCGTTACTGTCACTGCCGCTGTTTATTTCATGATTGAGTTAATCTTATAACTCGATGAACTATATAATATCCCCATTTGTTATTTGCACCAGGGGTTACATATACCTGTAAAACAGTACAGAAGTTTTAACTTTAATCTTTAAGTTCAATAAATTACGCTAAACTGCCGCCGGAACTTCCTGGTTTTTTTTGTAAATATTCGTGACCTTTTCGAAGCTCTATAAAGTGATATTCATATTCAATAGCCTTCGTATTTACATAAATTACAATGGAGCAGGTAATGGACTGTCGGACATCCTCGACAAGCACGTGTGGTTACTCGGTCAATGAACATCCAAGATTGGTATCCGATGACATGGTCTAACCAACTTCCCAAATATTAGCGGTCAACTAAAACTTCGTGGTATGACAGTTATGCTACATAATACTTTAGATATCTCTGTTTTATCAATTTTATTTCAATTTTGATACAAATTTTGTAAGTCGACGTAACTTGATCGGGAAAATGAAACTTTATTGCAACATGTGGTATATTAAGTATCTCTATCAAGATACGCATATCAAGTATGTATGTATGTAGTAACACAAGCAAACGGATTTTTTTCAGGTAATGACCTTGGTTGGTATTGTCAAAATGATAATTTCGCCGCACATATTTTGTTCCTGAAGACTTTTCAATACTTCTTTTATTTGTTAAGATTACTATTCTTCAAAGACCATCCTATTCCAAGGACTGTTTGAAACGAAAATAAGACTTTTGTGTGACAGATATATCATCTAAGTCTAGTATACAAATTATGCATGAATAAATCTACATAGTTATGAATGAGTCACGCGGCGTTTTAACTGATGCTTGAAATGTTTTTTACTACGTCGCGTCTTCATTTTCCAATTAATGATATTCACAGTCCATAAAACGCTTTCATCGCTACATAGACTTGCTTTAATGTGTTCAACCTTCGCGCGTTGTTGTGACTGGTTCGGACTAAAGAACGGCTTGAACCTGTGACCGCCCTAGATTCAATTAAGGAACAAATCATTTGCTAAGATCTATTCTGACCGAAGTATAATGTATTAGGGCGTTTTCTCGGATAAACGATGGACGGTTGGTAGTCTCGGGGCGTTTTTATTTGAGTGCCCCTGGTAGACTAAATCATTCGGAAGAATCTAAAAGAAAAGAGTATGACCAATATCAACTACCGGTGTATTCCGAGGTATTTCGAATTAGCAAATTAATTACATGCACCTGTTATAGATCATCTAAAAGAGCATATTGCAATGAGTATGGATAAAATCATTTTTCACTCGAAATTCGCCACCATCGAATGCCTTCGTGTGATTCAATGTTCGTATATTGAATGAGTTCTGCGATTTAACTCCCAATGCATATTGGAAAATATTAACATAAGGCTTTGACCATCAAGCTGCATTGAAGCTTATGAAACCCGGCACCGATAATGTTGTGCAATTTTATCAAGAGGAACTTAATCATAAACTTGGTTTGGAGACCAGTCTGTGAATACAACAATTCCATTGGTGCAAATCCGGACTTTGATTTCAAAGCAACCAATCAAATGCTTGCGTTTCAAAACTTATAGTTTTGCTCCACATTTAATCTGACTTGTGGCAAGCCTAAGTAAACGCTACTTTTTTCAAAATCTGAATAACTTACAAACCACACGCTATGAATTGTATGAATTGACTAAATTTGTTTCATTTCTTCTCAAATGAGTATCTGATGGCTTATTTTCTACTTTATCTTACAGATAGAAAATAAGAATGACAACTTAAGACGCTATTCGTTAAAGCTGATTTGTAAACACTTTTTTATTAACTTCACATTAAAATGATGTTCAAACATTTTCCATTCAAGGTACAAATGTATACTAAAAGCTCTGAAGGGACTGCTGTTGTTCGGAACTACAAAGCGGTCAGAAGTTTGATTATTTACATTATTATATACGGTAATGTTTGCAGCTGTAGTTGATACAAAAATGTATGTGCAAACAAACAAAATCAATTAATTGTATGATCTATTTGAAAAGTGGAAAATAGCTTTCCCTTAGTATTTTGGTAAAATTTGCATAGTGCACACTTTGCATCAGAATATTTAAACTACTGAGGTACTTCTTGATTAACTAAATTGAATTTAAGAATTGTATAATTGTCGTCCTGTCAGTCATCTACACAAGTTAGACATGATTTTTCTAGGTATAGTGCATAATTGCAGCGCTGGGTTTATTTATTGTGTATTGTTTAAGACGATAATCTCATCACTATTCACCAATCTTCGTTTTTACTTCGATTTTGTTGATCCTTGAAATATATATGTTTGAATATATTATATAGCCTGTATTAGTACGTGTATTTGGCGTTGTATACAAAAATATTTTGTTCTGTACATAAATAGTGTTGCCTAATTATTTGTCAGAGCGAAGCCTGTTTGTTGTATGGTAATCTGCTCCCGAGCAGCATGTACAATGATTCGTAAAACATCGAGTAATTCCGTTTTACTCCGTAGCTGATATGGTGCTATAACAAAATGTTATTACAATGGGGAAAATAAAAGTTGTTTATAGTACCATTTATTTACAAATTAATTATGAAACAATTAAAGAACTTATTACGCGCACATTTCAAATAATCAAGTACATAATTAGTTTATTTTATTTTAATTCTATTTATTTTACATCGATTGTAAAGCAAGTTTAATTACTCTCGATGACAGCTTCCTGGATTCTGACCAGTACTCGCGCCGAAAGACGATACTATGAAAGTTCTTGTCAAGTTCCGCCACTGACGGGATTCGAACCCGCAACATCCGGGTTACGAGTCCGACGCTCTAACCCTGCCACTGCCCCTCTCATAATTTCAAATATTTAGTATTAAAATCTTATTGACGCATACTTATAGTGCGATTTTATTAAACCGTCAAAGCTGAATAATTACACGGTCGCTGAATGTGATTATTTTCAGCTTCGTACCACAGTCGATAGTTTTCGTTTATTTTACCGTTACAGAATTCCCATTCCACATTTTTATATCTGTATATCGAAGATTATCATATCACTTACGAAATTAATCGAAGCTAAAAATAAATGGATGGAAGCATTGACCGTGAAATTATGCGGCATTGACCATTTAATAAAATCGCACTATGCATAAATTTGAACTCATCTATCTACATGTAGGTATGGATACTATATTCATGAAGGTGACCGTGCTGGCAACTTCAAGGCCAGAAATCCTTGTGTCTTACACAAAAGACTGAAATACCATCGTAATAATCTATTATCGATCGATTCTTGACATAGAAAGTTGCAAGCTATGGTGTATCAATGATAATAAGACACACATTACTACTGTATCCAAATGTAACTCACATTAATTGCACCCGAAATAAACTGCTCTGCTTCGCCTGTTTAATTCTGTACTACCAGTCAACTTGTCGACCTTAATTGACTGCCAAATCCTCCACATGCATGTACATCATGACAATGCCGTCGCTTCAACCAAGTTGTTACAAAGCAATTACGAGTACAAAAGGTATTAACAGTAGATGCTTTACCATTCCATGTGGATTTTAGCTACTGTGCCAACGAGAGCTCACTCGTTTGATGGACCATACACTATCGACTTTAATCGTTCATCATCACCTCTTATACTAAACATAGTAAGAACCGTACATATGTAAAAGCAGGTATTTATTTTGTGTAGTCCCAAGTAAAAGATTGCCAATCCACCAAAAGATTTCGTCTAATTATTTATTTATCTACATGTATTTGTGTTTAAGGCCGTTTAAACAATTTTTCAGTTATATACATTGGCCGGCCAATTGGACTAATATATTCTTACCAGTAGTGACTTACGCGACAACTTCACCACAAACAAAAAGCTGTCACAGACGGTGTATCCACCACCATGAGTGCATTTTTTTCCAAAAGATTACAGTCAAAATTTGCTTATTTTTTCTAAGAAGAGGAAAAACAAAAGGAAACGTAGTGAACAACTTGGTGAAAATCATTTTAATGAAGTGTGGCAAATGTAAATGTGCATGTAAATGTACGAGACAAATAAAGGCCAATAACTCCCTAAAAAATAATTCGATCGCGAATCCTTGAATATATGCACTGCAGCACTTGATGCTAATCATTGTGAAACTTGCAAGGGAAATGTAGGAGGAATTGCGAACAGAAGAAAGTGTGACGGACACACGGATACATGGATGCACGACCGCACGGATGACGCCTACCATTTTAATATCCCTATGTCTTAAAGCAGGGGATAATAAATGACCAGCTGGTAAAGTGACATATTAAGTCGAGATTAACCATGATTACTGCAGCAAAGAGTCGTATTATTTTAAGCATTATTTGTGCATATGGACTTGCAACCAAGAAAAAGACCAATTAATGCGTTATACTTATCCAGTGCCCATGGCTAATCAGATTATGGAAATTATGCTTGACTATTATCAAGGACTTATATACATACATGTATGTATATAAGTCCTTGCTATTATTACTTAATTTACCCGACAAATATATATAATTAGAAATAAATTATTCCTGTATCCTGTACCAGATTTTGGAGAGAATAATAGGTGAACAATGATAATATAAATAATACTGACGTTTGTATGGCTAAGGACATAAGCCTCTTATTTCTGAAGACACTTAAGGAGTTTATACCGCGGTCTTGTTTGGTAAATCGATCGACTAATCAACCAATGATTCATCTTTATTCATATACTCGTACATGTACTTCAAACACGGATCACAAAACTTATTATGAGCCCAACCAGGAAGAAGGGGTATTGATTTTCAAAGTTATTTTGATCACTTTAAAGGGGCATGCCCAGGAACTGCTGTGTCTTGCTTTTCGTACACCAAAAATGTGTTTGTCACTTGTAAAACCAATTATTACCGAAAAGTCAAAGAAGAATGTGCGTTCAAAAATGACCATATAACGCGCGCGTCGGTATTTGTATGTTTTATTAACGACAACGATATTTCCGATACGTCTGAGAGTTTAACTGAGCATGTGCGCTGCCTTTCAAGTGAACATAACATGAGCAAAACTTACCATTTCAGTTTTTTGACATTTTTCCTTCCATGATGTTTTCGGTTTTGACAGATACCGAAAGGGTCGAATTGTGAAAAAGATTAATAATTTCTGAGGCTAAAATCGGCAGGTTTGGTAAATCTTGAAATGTGTATTTTGAGTAAACTGACGGGATGTTTCGTAAATATTTTACAGGGCTTTCATTAATTGATTCAGGCATTACGATGATACCAATTTGAATGCTACTCGAGACGCTTCAAGTTCCAGGGCATGCCCCTTTAAAGCAAATTCCTGTAACAGGATCCGTATGTTTTCAACTAACAAACAATTCATATGCATAAAATGTCATTGTATCGAAAAACTCCCTAAAATGTAAAATAGATTAATATGATATCTATTGAAGAAATGTGTAATGTTATTTGTTATTATAAGCCACAAGTATCCGTTTTCTTTATCCAGATTTTGGGAGGGTTAGAATATGTATATAGCAATTGATAACAATCGTACACTGAGAAACTAAAGGTATTGACACCTGAGTGTAAAAAATTTAATGCAAACTTCAGTTCAAAGAAATTGTTTGTGGATTAATTCTTAGACCTTATGTGAACGTGCAAACACAACTTTTATTTGGCAATTACCACTGGTATTCCAAGGGGTATAACCACAGGTGGCTGTATCAGTGTTCGGGCCACACACAAAAAATCCCGTCACTGAGCTTATATTACTATCAAGGTAAAAAGCCTTCTATATGTCTATACACCAAACAATGTGGAACATTTCAGCATGAAATACGTGCGCTGAAGGAAAATAGCTACACATGTATCAAGCGATCTGATTGGTCGGATATGTGTGTACAATAGACTGTTCATTTCATGCCGACCAATCAGATCGCTATACATCACACGCGCTTGACTCAAAATGGCTTGCAGCGAAGTTCAATAACGAAAGGAACACAATTTTACCGTTTCAGTTATTAGATGTAATTGAATGAGATTTTCGATAGGAATGAATATCTTATAGTTTATTTGAATTGACACGTGCGGCAATTTTC
Organism: Lutraria lutraria; assembly: GCA_964023205.1. Taxonomy (NCBI): domain Eukaryota; kingdom Metazoa; phylum Mollusca; class Bivalvia; order Venerida; family Mactridae; genus Lutraria; species Lutraria lutraria. The sequence goes on from OZ026846.1 coordinate 18,474,421, forward strand.
CTTCAGCGCACATCTTTTATGCTGAAACAACGAGATGCGATGTTCCACATTGTTTGGCATATAGACATATAGTAGGCTTTTTACCTTGATAGTATGTATAAGCTCAGTGACGGGTTTTCTTTTTGGTGAACCAAACACTGATACAGCCACCTGTGGGTATAACCAGTAAAAATTTCATTGGAATACCAGTGGAATGCCACTCCATTTCCATTGTTATTTCTACAGAATGTTTTTCAACATACCCCATCAACAGATATGTTAAGTATACGTGACTTAAATGGCATGTTTGTTTGAAAACTTCCAGAGACATAAAATTATGGTCAGATAAAGGTGCACAGCTAACAATCAACGAAGTCTAGGCCTAACTCGAATTAGCCACAATACCACACTGAACTGATTATATAACTCTTAAACCCCTGTATATATAATTAAACCCCATTCAGTTATCACCTCACTATTAAAACAACCTCATTATAATAATCACCTATTTCCTGACTGGTTTTCAGTATTTCCAATTATTTAATAAAATTATCTTAAAATCGAGACCATCTACTTAAATTAAGACCTTCATCTTTTGTCACAAAGGTGGTTGTACCATCTTGACTGTTTCTTATATACATGACTGCATGTACTTCTTATGAGTTTATAAAGAAACAGGGGGCTCCAGTCTGAGTGGTTACAGTCGCAGATTAATAATCACAAGTCCATCATAACAGTTGTAAGTTCTGATATCCCATCCAAATACACAAATTTCAGACCTGTGGAAGCTGCATGTCCAGCTAGCTTACGGAGGGTCAGGTGGATCTACCAAAGGGTACACTGACCTGAGGCATTCATGGACTGTTAAAACTGGAAATATCACTTAATGACATAGAAAGAAACAAAACTAAGTGCATGCATTGATCATTTATTCTGGTATTTTTTGTTATATAAATAATTATAAATGAATATACATGTCAGTACACAATCAATCGACACAATGAAGCCATTGCATAAAATGGTTTAAATAACAAATAACGAAATTTAATATTCAAAATTCATAAAAAAATAGAGATATCATGCACCAATACAATGTTTATATGGAAGTATTTGGTTGTCATAGTAATAAATATGTAAAAAAGTAAATAAACTACAAATGAAATTTGGTTTCTAACTGGAGTTTGGCGCATTATGATGATGAATCTTAATTCTATGTATATAACACAATTACACAGCACTCAATTTCCTGGCTATATGAAAAAATATTATACAAAATTTGCTGAAGATTTTTTCGATATGAACAGAAGTTTGTAGGATCCTTCATACTAGTGTCTTCATTAAGTTACAAAGAGTGAGTTATGTTAATAAAGCAAACTTTCCAAGTTCACCTGAATGCAAGCATTAAAATTAATTATGTTGATTATTAAATACAAACTTTCTTTAGTATCCATTGAAATTAAACTTACATAGGCTTGCACAGCAACATGGAATGGGAAGTATAGTTTAACAATTGCATGGCGGACATAGAGAAATTAATGTGGTATTTCAATCCACATCAAAATTCATACATGCCAAGCGAGTGACAGCTATGGAAAGCTGAACAATCATTCAATTTCCAAAAACAGACCTTGAATTATATGACATTGACATTTCTAGTAAACTTATGATATGACACATAAACTAGATCGATGTGAAGGATGCATATAATCACATTCTAACAAAAACATCCAACTGAGTTCGAGAATTTCAATTAATTTTTTTTTTATTTATTTATTTATTTATTTAATCCATGCAAAGTTGATGAAAAGTCAATATCTCGTTCAGCATTAATTTATTCACAAAAAGAGAATCATTCTATCAAGTTTATGTGATTTTCTCACGTTACAATTTTGATCTAACTTTTTCAATAAGAGTAAATTAGCTTATGAAATTGTTTTTAATTTACCAAACCAAAATTTGTGAAGATTTTGTAAATATTTCAAAAATGCATTTTTATGCATGAAAATAAATTTTCTGATACATTGCATTCAAATTTCTGCAGCAATGATTTGTTTAAATCTGATCTGTTGTTAATAAAGTAAACATAGCATAATTGACAAGCAGAATGTAATTGAATATGAATTTAAATAAGTAAATCATTTCCTCAAATAACTATGAAACTTGATTTAATAATAACAGTCACAAGTCACTTTTTTATAAAGGCGTAAGAAAAAATAATTGTTTCTGGTAACCCAACCTACCGGTACCCTATTTTCTCCCGCGACCTAATAGACTTTATTAGACCCGAGGAACAGTTTGTATACCTTCTCACTTTTTTACCTTTCAGATCGCTTTCAAGAGCCTAAACAAATCCCCTCTTTACCCCCCCCCCCCCCCCCTTTCTTAAACATCTGCAGTTACAATAATACAGAAAGGGTGACACGGAATCTCATTAAATCACAAGACTAATGTATGATATAAATTTGTATCAAAACATCATTTTTTATTATTATTATGATACATGTACAGTAGTATAAGACTCAGATATTTGAAACACTGGACACTTTCAATGTTTATACATTGTATCTGATGAGCCAATGCTGCCATACCGCACAGTGTTTAAAACAATGAGTACAGTAAAACCTGATTTTTTTACCACTAGTGAATAATTGTCACATGTGGACAAGTACCACTCTTATAGACACCTGTTCAATCACATTATAGAAACAATAAAATGTCAATTAAATCATATTATAGAAACAATTAAATGTCAATTAAATCATATTATAGAATCAACTAAATGCCCAATTAAATCATATTATAGAAACAATTAAATTATGAGCAAATTATGCTTAAGAGGCATTCTTTCCCCTTTTGGTGTCCATTGTTCCCATGTGTGACTGTATTTCAAAAAATAATTTCTCTCGGATTAAGTACAAAAATAGGTTTTAAATGTAAGGATGTTTTTTTATACATGAGGTAGCATTCTGCAGTTCTGCTGGGAAGAGACAATTTATTGTCAACCCAAGTTGCAGTGTAGTAAAAATGGTTTGGTTTGGTCGTGAAAAATGGCCATGAGTTGGAATGAAAATTTATGTCCAATTAAATAATGTACATAGGTCATTTCTGAAATGAGATCACTACATAGCAACTATATGATTCTTTTCTTGATTATTAAAAAAATACAATAAATGATATGTTTGGGTGCCGGTGATGGAAAATATTTTAGAAAATATTTTAACTTGAAAAATGATATGAATCTTTACATTAATGGATTGGATTTGAAGAAAATGTCCTCATCAACATTTCTTCACATCTCAGTTCATTTAAATAACTTGAGGCATATGTGTAAAAGTTTAATGTATCGGTTTGGAAAAAATCTGAAAATAAAAAAGGGGGCTAATAGTGTGAATTCTGCACCTTCTAAGGGACCTAGAGTACAGTGTGCCTTAATTTACAGATATGTATTGGATAAGAACAAATTATTCATGTAAAATGTTTCAATAAATATTATTTCCCTGACCATTTTAAACAAAAAAGCAGTTATTATGATCAATGTATATATATGTATATATATTTAATACATTAATAAATTTTAGATATATACAAAATAAAGCTATTAAGCATTCCAGATGGTAACATAAATAGATGAATAAAAGCAAATATTCGGTATAAAAAAACATAATGTAGTGGTTACAATTGCCATACAATTAATTTTCATTGACAAACTATAGAAAATATTTATAATGGAATGTGGTGATATGTTAAACAAATTCTGTTCCGCCTAAACACAATGACTCAAGTTTCTGGAAAACATCCACTAAGTAGATTAATTTTACTACAGACATAATCAAAATGACAATTAGACTTAACATATTAACCAATTTAGACGTATTTACCAATTTAGACCACAATCAGAAGAGGGAATTCCCCATATAACAAGGTAACTAAAACTTGTAAACTTTGTAAACAAATAACAACAACAAAAAAACTCCAAAAATTTAAACACACAAATCATTAAAGGCAGCAAATTCAAGGAATTAATTTTTTTCCAATTAATGACATATTCTTGTGTATAACATGTTAATTTTACCTTTGCACAACAATTAGGTAGTAGGGACTTTAAATTTTCAAATCAGTATTGAATTTTGTTCCAATGAAAGTATATTTATAAAAATTTATTAAATTCCATTTGTAGACCAGTCTCCAAAACAAAGCATCTGATTGCTTTGTCCCGATTGCAGTCTTAAAACTGACCAATGACAAGGTAGTACTCTCAGACTGGTCTCCAAATTATCATTAGAATGCATTTCTTGCAATAATCATATACAAAACTGATAAAAATATTCAATGCAATTTTTGGCAGTTTTCTAAAATAAGATAAACACACAGAAGGAAAATCATTTTAGAAGTTACCGATACTGGCCATAATTCTTCACTTATAATCTCTCAAACAAAACATTAACAGACATGTACACAGAAAATACGATGATATAATTGTGTTCTATATTTTACATTCATTTAGCACGTACCTGATACATGCGGTACCCAAATAAAAAAACACTACATTATCAAAAAAATATTATCTCGCATATTATTGCAAGTACGCTAATGTACATCATTGCACAACTGGAAGAAAAATAATAATTACATCCTATATTACAAAAACAGTTTTGTTCAATGGTGTATTGTCAAAATTTCTTAATCATCACTCAGCCACATTGTTTTACTGGTAAGATCATGTTGCCTTCATAAAGAGTTTTACCAAAAAACAGGGAAGTTAAAGTAATAAAATAAAAGATTAAGAACAATACAAATATGCTCAAATATAACCAACCAGCATAGTACAATATAAATGTCTACAACTGGTATCAAAAACAAAAATTTACCACAAACTGTTGGTGAGAAAAAAACGGTTCTTAGAGTAGCCTCAAGTATTTAAACTATTTTGCCAGCAAGAAAAAATGATGCAAAACAATATGTTTCTGCATAAACAAGAAAGTAGATTATTAATCAGAAATCAATTTACCAAAAAAATAAAAATTAAGATGGATGTTCAATTTGGCTTAATTCAAAATTAATTAATGTCATGATTATTGTATGAAAGGTCACAAAGTAGCTAAGGACACCACTTTTATAATTTTTTGTGTTCACATCACTATTACAGCTGATCTTTTCCATATAAAATCTTACTATATGTGTTATATATATATATATATTGCTCTCATATCTAGATATATCATTATGAATACATTATATGTTATATTATCTATTCCTAATAGAGACAATAAGATATCATGGAAAAGAAAACACTATCTTGCGCACTCTCATATTTGGCACTCTGCCTAAAATATTGCTCTCGACAATCAGTCTAATCCAAAATTTGGCATCTTTTCAAATATGTTCTCCAATTGGCAGTAAGCCAAGATGGCTGTTTTCTTTTGGCATCAGGCCAAGATGAACCATATTTTGTAATCCATGGAACATTTCCTTATCCACTTATGTACAATAACAAAGTCACAAATGCCATTTACAACCAGCACAATTTGAATATGAGTCACATATTGATACCATATTTACAGTATAATAAAACTATTTGCTGATGTGTTTATGTACATGTGTATAGTAGTGACTTGGGTTTGGTCACATGACTAGTATCCAGGCAGCTCATTGCTTGAAAACCTCATAAATTTACATGGTCTCCATTGGTTCTGAAAAAGAGGAAAACAATAATAAATACAAGTAATAAGTTATTAATTCTTTTTTTAATCATTTGAGTTGCAGACAAGAGTTGAACTGCATAATTATATACTTCGCATAACCTTAAATGTGCTCAGTTGAACTTCTATTTTATTATTTAACCCTCTACACCTTGGATTTCTTCATCAAGACAATGTCCTTCCATATGATACTTTCACAACTTCATGAAAATCTTTGTATGCCTTCCAGTACTTTGATTTGACTTCAGAGAAAATGCATAGCAATGATTGCTCCTTCCTGGACTTCAATTAGTCTGAGATTTTACTATTTATCATTATGATAATTCATGATGTGCACCAACTGCTTGGTTTAAAAGATACCCATCATTATGAAATAAGATCGAGAACCATAAAGTCAAACTCAGAAAAATAACTTAAAACTGAAATGGACGATTAAGTTGCTTAAAAACACCAAACAATTGATGATCATATTTGATCCTCATCAGTTTTGGTTGACAGGGTAGCACTTAATTTATCATTCAATAAGATCATAAAAATTCTTTCATTCAAAAAACAAAATTATCTTTACTTTAGATTTAGACACAGATATGTGGAACTAGTATACGCCTGTTTTTGAATGCAAACTGAATTGTTATATACTGTACATAAAAGTTACAATTAGACTCTGACTAAATGTTGTAATTATTTTGAAATAAAGGTATTTCATTTCTATAAAAAAGTTAATTAAATTTCTCTTCTATATAGTTCCTTGATTTATCTACAAACAGTTTTTGTCAAACAAATAACTTGGAAGACAATGTTTTCATTACTACACAGACAAAAGTACAGAAAACTGTCAAAACGTCAAATGAGTGTTTTTTTGGTTCAATTGAACGAAATTTCAAATGATGGTGTGTTTTTTGCTTAATCAGTCAAAATTTTAAATGAAGGTGTTTCAAGTTTGTTCAATTCAATCCTTTTTACTCAGACCTCGACAGAACATTCATTTACAATTTTTCAGTCACAGCTGGTACAAATAAAATACAAATTAAGCCTTGCATAGTAATAAGTCAGCCCCGATGCACACTCAGTTCATTAAATGTTTGTATGCAAATAAAATTTGATCCAAATGTATAGTTGTTCAAATCATAACAAGTTGGCTAATCATTTTTAATACTCCCTAGTGTGTGCAATACATCAATGTACATCTAAGTCCATGATATTGTCAATATTTGCTTGTCATATCTTTCAAATATATATATACAAATTTATTTTAAATGAATTTGCATTGAAATAAGCTATAAACACATATTTGAATAACTCTCTCTCTCTCTCTCTCTCTCTCTTTCTCTCTAAGCTCATTCTGTGTAAAAACAGTAAATTCTTCAATTATTGAGTAGGGCATCGAATCGCATATCTTTAAGTAGCCAAATTCTAAGTATAGGATATTTACTTATTTAATGGCAGATACATAATGACAGATGCATTTCTGGGGCCACTTTTCCAACCATTACATCTTTAAAATGAGGCCATAAATTTATAAATATTGAAAGAAATCATGTATTGATAGTTTGATCTTTTTATCAAAGCAAATTAATGTTATATAATTATTACAACCAAGGATGTAGAAAATTGATGTTCTAAATTACAGATATTTTTGAAGGAGACTTATTGGCTCATTTTCTGATTTAGTATATACCACATCATAATTACACATGTAGTATTTTACATGATAATTACATATACTTGCTGATTGTTTTGTTCTGTACATCGATGATAATTATGGTTTTACCAATTCTAAGCGCAAAAATTTTATCATTGATAAATTTTAAAGTAATCAGCTAAGAACTATAACATATAACTTAATTAAAGCAAGCATGCTAAATTTATTAATACAGGATTTTTAAAAAATTAAATAAATAATACATGTACTAATTATATTTAGTATTGTTGACATTTTTATGTTATATAATTGTGAATTAAAGGTGTGTCTGGATTTCAGAAATTAAATAAAGATATCTGGAATCTCATCCCTTTCACTTAGTGCTCAACCAATCAAAAGCTGATCACCAAGGTCAAAACTAATAACCTCCGCTAAAAACCTTACATTTCAGAATATATTTGTCAGCCGTTATTTAAATACATGTACTTACTATTAAACCACTGTGTACATAATAGTTCACAAATATTGTCATTAAAATGACCTCGAATGATTGTACAGACATATAAAATCTTGTCATTTAATAGAACAAACTTACTGCAAAAAAGTATGGCATATTTACATTTTTTCATGTACGACTGTATAAATTCCATTCAATTTTTGAATTAATGGCACACATTATGGGCACCATGAAGCAAAACCAATCTTTTCAGTGACAATTGTAAATACATTTGACTGAATATGATTTCACCAATGTTTTTTTATTAAAAAGCAAATTTACTCTTAGTTTACACAAAAAAAACAACTTTTTATTACACCCTAGAAATGGAACATCTACTTCCTCACTTTTCATGAGTTGAACTATGTAACTTTGTTCAACTCCATTAGGCCATCACTAAAAGTGGGCACATTAATTTTTTATGCGGACCTGAGTACTGCTTCCATTTTCTACATCTGTCATGAAATGTTTCCAATTTGAAATATTTATTTTTGAGGTCATAAATAGAAACCTTAGTAACTGCATTATGTTCAACTCACATTTACATGAGCACTTTCAGAACTTTAATTTACCTTTCTGCACCCTTTCAAGTACAAAAAATCCCCTACCTACCGCACCTACATTTAATGAGCATAATATAATCCAAAGCAGACAAATTTTGGGGAGCCTTATGAATAGAATTTTCGACAACTTGTCAAAGTTATTAAACCCTCATATCTTTGTAATGCAAATCTCCAGACATTTTAACATAATATTTATATATCATTTCGTTATTTACATGAAAATTGCATCAAGAAGGTCGCCCAAGGTCACCAGTTCATATATAGATGCTAGACACATTTACAGTAATATATTTGAAGTAGGACAAATAGTCAGTAAGGTTATTATTGCAATGAATAATTTGAAATATTTATTTTGTTATATAAACTTTATACTTGTATACAAACAACTACATGCTTTTCAATTTGTCACTATAAAAAAAGTCCATACAAATGTTTTATTATAACATACAAACAAGAGGATGTATGATTGAAATAAATCTTTTGAGACCCATATATGATCCAAAGTCTTTAATCTGCATGTTTATGATTACTGCATGAATAACCTATATAAGCACTATACAGTGTAGAGCAAAATCATTATACATATTACATATATCATTATTATTCAATAAAATCAATTTCCTACATGTTTTTCTAAAAGGATTACCTAATGCAGGTCATACTTTTTTGGAATTGAAAATAAGTAGTTACTAATTCTCTTTCAGCCTAACAAAACAATTTACAGCAAGATGTATATCTTACATATATTTCAAGTCATTTTTCATTAATTTCTAATTAATATGCAATAAACAAAATCTCCCCTAGCCACAATATAGATATGAATTTTGTAAAGTAAGCTTTTTTCTTTACATTTAAGTACACATTATTTCTTTGAAGCATTCATTACTGACATAACACATGTTGACTATATGATTCAATAACCAGTTCTATATATATATAACTATTGTATCACCATATAAATAAATGTTTTTCCTGGAGCAACAAATGGTAATTATTTTTAGTTCATACAGCTACCTAAAAGGTCTCATTCTTGTTAACCAAAACAACAATATTGTAGTTTTAATTGATCGAGAAATCTTAGCAGTATCATTCCCATGCACCTAAAACATCACAATCATGATTATCACTCAAAACTGACAATTATTTCCACTACGTTAAAAACTAACAGACCATGCATCTGCAATTAAACCTGAAGAATCATTTGCCATAAATCAATTTAATTGGCTTACAAACATATTAACAATGAAGTTTTATATATCTGTCAACTAATATAATCATAATATATATGTGCACCATAAACCTGTTTATTTTAAAACATTCAGGAGACAGTTAAAAACTTAAGATGTGTACGCAGCATGAAATTAAAAGCAACCCTAAGGCTTAGTGATGTTTTTCTGCAGCTTATCAGTTAAATATCAAGTTCAAAGTCGTGCTTATAGTTGAAGAATGCAGCTGTCTAAAACCTTTAGAACTGTTACTTGTGTTATTATTGCATAATAAGATGTGCTTTAAATCATTTCTGTCAATTGTTTTCCTTACCTGCTAATGATCTATAGACCTCTTAAATATGCCATTTACTGTATTATAAATGTTTTTATTATCATAATGTGACATGGTTTTCTAAGTTTTTAAATACCCTTCAGTGTAAATAGATTGTTACTTCACATACATATAGAGTAAGTTACAAAGTTTTTGCATTAGTGTTAATTTACATCTTATTATGTATGCCAATCAATGTATATCACATACTTACGAGATGATTTGCATAGATCCTCCATTTGGTGAATTAAGGTCAAGAATTGTTTTAAAACCTGGAGTTGAGTTCTGTGACCTCGTCAACATTGGTGAAGGCGGAACATCAGTCGATCTCGTTGGAGACGATGGCGTACTTAATGTTACCGATGGTGATGACATGGCACTATCAACGGTAGACACACTGTTGCTCGGTGACACACTTCTTTGACGAAGATTTAATTTATCAGTGAGTGTAATGTCTGTATATGATTTGCTATTGTCTAAATGATTACTAGAGTTTGTGTCATCACTTGTAATTGGAACAAAATTTTCACTACCATACCTGCGCATAAACTTTCCAGATTCAGTACGCACAGGTAATTGTCTATAATCCTTAACTTGTGCCCGCACTACAGATTTCTGTGGAGAAAGTCCTTCATCTGAATCCTCACTGTTATACAGGGGATTTCTAGATTTGGCAGTTTTATCTTCCTTATTGTCTTTACTCGATTCACTAGCACCATTATAACTTGCAACAAAGTCACTTAAAGGAACATTATTAGCAACACCTGTTCCACCATTTACGTTAGGTGTGCTGGCCCAGTTTTGGAACCCAGATTTTTTCATATTTGTGTCAATACCTTGAAAATTCAATGGTCCTGCTGGATATTGTTGGCTAAACATATCAAGCATCACTGGATTTGATTTTCTATCAAATGGCTGACCCGTTAATGTCATATTGTTTAAAAAGTATGCCATCTGCTGTGAAGTAGGAGGGTTTTGGACCCCTAATCTTCGCATATAATCATTAATATCCATAGGCATTCCCGAAATCTGACCATTCACGTAAGGATTTGACTGAGAATATACACCAAAATTTGATTGGTATCCATTTTGAGGAAGCTGTTGTCCAAAGATATTGGTGAAGTTAGGTGTCTGGTTGTGCGTAGTATCTGGTATTGTACCAAATGTTGGATAACTTCCTGAGTGTGGCAGAGGAGGAGCAGTTAGAACACCAAGATGTTGTTGCTGCTGCTGCTGCTGCTGCTGTTGCTGCTGTTGCTGTTGTTGTTGTTGTTGTTGCTGCTGCTGTTGCTGTTGCAGCAACTGAGCTGCATTGAGTTGTTGCTGCAGATGAGCATTCTCAAGCCTCTGCAACCTTTCTCTGGTTTCAGCCTCCCTTCTCTTGTGTAGTTCTAATTCCATTTCTAATTGCTTCCTCCTCTCTTCTTCCAGTTTCCTCTCCTTTTCTCTGAGTTCTTCACTTGCACGTTCAAGAGTTGCAGTCTTATCTTTCTTCTTTTTCTTCTTCTCTCTTCTCATGGTATCAACCTGTTCTTCCTCATCTTCATCCTTCATCAACACAAGTTGCCCCTTAGAACTTATATAAGCCACTCCTGCACGTCTTATATTCTGAGGAGCTTTGTCCTCACTGTCATAAGTAGAGTCACTACTATCCTCAGAATCATGCTTACTACTTTTTCGAAATATAACATCAGAAAATTCATTTTTAGGAGCATACTCCTCACTTTCAGAATCTGAACCATCTTCTTCATTGTATCCAAGTGGGATTTGGTACCTTGGGCTTCTATTGCTTGTACCATTAATATTTGCAGTCATGCTCCAATTTTTTGGAGCATCATCCACAGCTTCGAAATCTTCAGACTTTTGTCGTCTTAAAATCTTTCCAGATGCTTTGCTAATTGATCCGAAAGCATTTTTCACACCCTTGTGCATGGATTTCTTTAGTTTTTTAACACTTCCAAATTTGTTCTTATTTATTTCAACAGAAGAACCTGCAACATCCTTCTGCTTCTTAGATTTTGCTTTCTTTTTCACTTTCATTTCTGTCATTGTGTTAGGAATAATAGTTGATTTAAATCCATCTGAAGCACCTTGTCTGTTAGATAAAACTTCACGATCAGAGAGATTGTCATCTGATTCAAGGTCATCTTCAGGTGTCCAGTCAAGAGACATGGAAACCTGTTGCCTACTACTCAAAGAAGTTTTTTGTAGATCACCATTAAGTGGCTGACCTTTCTGTATCCTGGTGAGTGTAGATGAATTACGATTCATTTGAACATTCTTATGATATCTCGGAGGTTTGGGTAATGTATCTGGAACTTCAGACTTGTCATTCCTTGGTGTGCCATTGCTCTTTTCATTTGCTTTCTCTATATTTTCCACATCAACGCTTGCAGTACGTAGAAGTTTTTGATCAATTGTACCATCTGTTTTTGCTCTCTCATCTCTGGCTGCACATGCTTTCTGAAGCTGTTCCCGAAATACAGTATGAGGATCTTTAGGTTTAGGAGGTACAGGAGTCGTCTGCTTCACCAGTTTGGTGCATTTAGCATTTGCAGTTGCTTTTATATCATGCTGAAGTAGAGAGCTTAATCTCCTTACAGGATCAACAGATGAAGGTCGTTTGACTGGTTCAGACACCTGGCGCTGCATTACTGAAGAAACTGAATGATCATAGCCAGTGGTCGAATGATGTCGGAGTAGCTTTGGTGAAGGAGACTTAGCAGATTCTTTTGTGGAATTACTTCTTTCAAGGGAGGGCTTGCTTTTCTCTGATTCAGTTCCTTCAGAATGTTTCTCCACAGTAAATTTATCAGTTGAACTTTCAAACACAAGCTTTGGTTTAACTTCCTCTGTTTTCTCAACATTTGGTTTGTTTTCGTTCATATCGTTAATATCTGGTAAATTGCCATTTTCAGTAACAGGTACATCTGTCTCTGCAGACTCTTGAGACATTTGTCTCCGGGCTGCACGAGCATCAGATAAATTCTTAATCTCTAGCAACCATGGAACTTTGCCATTAGATTCCTCTGACGTTGACTTTACTTCTGGTGTTTTCTTCAGGATTATCTGTGGAGTTCCTTCGGACATGCTAGGTGTACGGGACAAGTTGGTAGATTTTTTCATCCCGGCCATTGACGGTGGTGGTGGAGCAGGTGGAGCTTTGCTTCCACTTTGAGCTGTCCTATTTGCTGTGTATCTTGGCAACATACCAGAATTAGTCGTCTTAGGTGGTGGAGGACGTCTTGGTGATTCAACATCATAATCAATTGGAGGCTCATTATCAATGGAGTATTGAGATTTAAGAGGCGAGGCTTGCCCAGGTGGTGGAGGTGCCTTTTTCTTCTTGCTACTTATAGCCGAGCCATCACTTCTGGAAGAAGCTCTGGAGCCAGCACCTCTTACAAATGTTGGTTTATCAACATGCTCACTTAAATCTGCACTAAGATCACTCAATCTTTTGCCGGTTCTTTTCTCAAGGTCTTCTATAGTCTTAGTCCTCCGATGTTCAGCTAACTGAACATAAGTTAATTGATATGAATAATCCAAGTTAAAATTGTTTTTAACTGGCAGTGATGGCCCAGTGGCACCCGGAAATGATTGCATCAGTGGATCCAACTTCACCCTTGATTCAATGTCTTCTGGTTCTTCAAGAATGGTTGGTTCTTGTCCAAGAGACATTTGTCGTCTGTGGCTTGGTCTGTATGGAACTTTTGTGTTGCTAGGTGACACATTTGAAGTTGAAGTAGGAACATTACCATTTGGAAGTTGAACAGATGGATTTGTTGGACCATATCCATTTTGTATTGGAGGGGGTGGTGGCCTTGGAGGAGAACTTGGTGTTTCAAATTCTTCTTTTGTTTCAATTTCATTTTCATTACTATCCAAGTTTTCTTTTGTCTCATGTGAAAATATATCATTATAATCAGGATTATATTTACTTAGTTCCATAGACACAGGTCGAAGTTTGACAATTGATGGCATTTCACGTGGTAACACTTGGTTTTCTGGACTGTGATAGCTAGGTCCTTTAGGACCAAGCTCACTGATGGGTCTTGCACTAGGAGGAGCATTAGGACGTGTTGGTGGTCGACGAACAACATCCACAGTTTGTGGCGGCACTGAATGAGAGTTGTTATTCCCCATAATGCTATGTTCTGTTCACTCAGTCACTGAAAGTAGAGGAAGAAAGGTATTCAATAACATAATAAAGGAATAGACAATTTTAGAAGAACTTCATTACTTTAATAGAAGATCCATACTTTTATTAAATAACATCAATTATCATTATTTTCCAATACTTCTCAAGACATAAGAAATATATGTTGTATAATAAGGAAAATTACAAATAGTATCATGTAATACACCAGGTATGACAACACCCATATAGAGCATTGTAATGTGGAAACATATTGCAATCACTTGAAACACTCAATATTATGTAAATATAGACAACAATACCAGATGTTGTATGTGTAATAGTGCGCGGCATTTGGAAAGGACTTGTACAAATGGTGTTTCTGAGTCATATAGTCAAACAATCAATGTATATAAGCTTTCTGAGTCACAGTTTAATATAAAATCATCACTAATTTTAAACATCAATGAAAAAAAAAAAAATTTGATATATTAACAAAAATGCCAATTTAAAAATATATGGCTTGTATGAACTAAATTATTTGCTAAACCACAAGAATTTTGATAAAATAACAAATGATTTAATCAAAAACTGATACAAAAACACATGTTTAGCATATATAGCCCTACGAATTTGGCTTTCTGGTTTGCCAGTTCCATAAATGAATTTGGAAGGGCCATCCTGTGAGCGGGAAGGGGCCAAAATGAAAACATTCCTCGACACGAACAGTCTAATTAGTATTGAATAATATTACCATCAAATACTGGGTTATTCATGAACGTATCTCTTTTTTTATATAAAAAAACAACAGCACCTTTCTGCATTATTATACTATTACTTTTAGAATGTTCAAACAATGAACATGATGATATATATATACAAATAATAGTTATAACAATTCAGGCATTGAATAGTTATTCACTCAGTAGAATAGTTTCGCAGCATGAGGTGTTTGCTATAAATCAAAATACGCAATTTAGAAATAACGAATGGAAATTTGATGCAAGAATTTTATATTGTATTATTTTCATCATTTAACTAATTAGTACAACCTATTTCCACCAAGTTCTTGAAATGCCACCAAACAAAGTATATTTACAAAGTAAATCAGTATAATGTATTGCAATCAAACAATATATTTTTTTAATATGAATAATAAATACAGTAATAAAACAGTATTACTTTAATATATTCCTGTGTATGGCATATTTCTTTATCCATACAACCAGTAAGCATTTATGAAAACACCTTTAAGAATTAATTATATTCTACAAACAGAAATTTTATTTCCATAAATTATACCGGTTGTGACACAGTAAGTTCTTTTACGAACGAATCTACACCTTACTACGCATTGTTACTATCCAGGTTTAATCAAACATAATATTTCCTGATTGACAGAACTCTCAAATTTTCAAAGGTGTACAAAATGCTAAATGAAGCAACTAAAAAACATAGACTCACTTCAAATTTCTCAACACTGCAGCTGTAAGCCATAAAACTTGTCAGGAACATATTTTTACCAAGTAATAAAACATAAAACCTTCTTATACTGCACAAGCTTGGAGATTATACCTTTTAAGTCACATACTTTCAATATAAACACTGGTACACTAAAGGAAGCATTGTGACAGCAGGTGAATAGTACAGCAGATTGCAGGGACTAAATACTGAGTGGAAAATAAGTCAATACAAAAAACATGTTACCATACTGTGAACATACAATCCTCTTTGAATCATACATGACCAGAATAAGTATCACTATAATGTACTATACTATGTTAGATTGTTATACTTGTGTACAAACAGTTTTGTTCGTATTCCCTGACAATAGAAATTACCAGTGTGTTTTTCCTGAGAAAAATGTCTAAATTAGACTAGAATTCCATTTTAACTTAATTATCAACATTTTCATAATCCTTAATACAGTCCATTCATGTTACAATAAATTTGTTCATGGTTAAAAGTCATTGTTCTACAATTTACCTGATAAAATCTAAGCATTTTGTCCTAATTACAATCCATTCTACTTACAGTTCATTATTTCCTCATTATAATTCCTTATTCCTCATAGTCCATTCTAATATTAAGATGATGTTGATTCTTTTGCATAACCATGAAACATTCTGCGTTCTACAGCCAAGGATGATATCAACAAATTTAAATATAACAAATTAAATCATGATGGGGCTTATGTTATAAATTTCCAAGTAAGCATGCCGTCATTATATTAAACACTTCCTATATCGAGTAACGAAATCTTGTGCAATTGCCAAATATAACGAAATATGACTCGACAAATACACACATAAAACACATTATTTATACCCTGCAAGTTTCGTTGAGCATGTAGACACTTCAACTACAATGAATTATTATAATAAACTTACAATGAGAAGTTCAAAAATGTGTCTGAAACAATGTCATGTGCTAGTTACAGCTATCAAAGTTGTGAGTTTATGATTCATATACAGGCAAACATATGAACAAAGGTCACCCATTGTTAAATCTGTTTTTGAAGATATATGAGACATTATCAGGCCTACCATATGTGAAATATATGTACAAGAATGCATGGATACTAGATCCAAGAGTTAAAAATTTGAGATTAACCTCCCAGCTAAAAATCTCAATTTATTGTTAATATCCTTAAAGGGGCATACCCTACAACTGACAAACATTCTGTGAAAGTGTAAAAATGTGCTAGATGTATATGTAAAACAATATATAATGGATAATTGCAGGAAGAACATGGGTCATAAAATGACAAGTTTAGGTACTAGCCGCAAAAAACTATAGCTATGAATAATAAATCACTTCCACCCAATAATTTCCATGACTAAATGTATGTTTCATAAATACATATTTTTTATTATTTTATCTTTAATTGGATGAATTTTTGGCTGAAACTTTCTTCGTCCGCTTTTTAAGCTTCTAATTTATCATCATTTTGCCTTGATTCTAGATGCACCAAGTTGTAGGGTATGCCCCTTTAAGTTAATTACAAATGTATATATATAATGATATCACACTTACACATTTTATTCTTTATTATTACTGTAAGTCACATACGTTTCAGCTGATAAGCATTCATCAGTGATAATATATATAATATATATATTTTTTTTTTTTTAAGTTAATTATATTAAGATTATATTACATGTACATTATACAGACAATATTTTGTGTACAAGTCACTTGATAAAAACATTTACTTACAAGATATTCCAAACAAGCAATGACTATTTCACTACTATAGTGTCTGATATTTCAATATAAATTTGAGTTAGCAACAACTGCATTTTATTGTAATTTACAGGGTCTTTTTTTTCAATCTGAGCTAAAATCTGGTGTAAAAAGAAATTTAATGCTTTAAGAAAGTGTGGTACTACATCATGAACCAAATGTATTTGCACTAAAAACCTGTCAACAAAAATGTTTAACATGTCAGCGGCTTTCAGGGTCCCTATAGGGGATCATCTGATACCAAAACATGTTGAGAATCAGAAATCATTTTCAAAGCTAGTAAAAAATGCTGTTTTAATATAAGTCACCATGCAAGGTAACAGAATATTATTGTTATCATTTATTCAATCTAATTGAATTGGTGTAAGCTGAGCTTCCAGACTGATGAATTTTAAATGGAAACGAAAAGATATACCAGTAGTTATATTACACGTGCAACACATGGCCTTTAAAACCAAAGTATTTTGCTGATGGCATCTTATATAACAGGTGTGCTGATCAAATCAAAGAGAAAAATAAGCTTACTTCCCTTATTGAAAAACTAGGTAGGAATTAAGACAAATTTTGATTTACACATACTGACCTACAAGAATAGTATTAAGAAGGTTTCATATAATTGTGTTAATAAATGTTCAAGAAAGTTATATTCATAATTACACCACATGTAATTTCTTTCTGTGTCAAATCTGATGGATGACCTTTATTCAGTGATCTGTGACGGTCTATAGTTTATGAATATTATGAATGAGTATAAATGGAAAATGGAACCCACAGGGTAAAAGGAAACGAGGACGTCCACGGAACACCTGGAGAAGAAATGTAGAGACCGAAATGAAAGGAAGTGGTAACACCTGGAATACCCTGGAACAAACTGCAACCAACAGAGTCAGATGGAGAATTCGTCAATGGCCTATGCTCCCCAGAGGAGCAGAGGGCCTAAGTATAGTAATAAATTTTCCTTGTTCTGAGATATAAAAGCCTCTTTACACAAGAAGTCACTAAGTCATGTCAGTACAATGTCTGACTGCACATGTTACAAGTCCCCCTCCTAGTCCAAAGAAGAAAAGTTAATGTATCAGTTTAAAAAGCCCATTCCTGGGCACATACTGAATAAGGTATTCATATTGCTCAGACCATACATTCATTATATAGATTGATGATTGCCAGATTTATCACCACTAAAAAACGATTGTAACAAATCACCACAAAATACCACCTCAGCAATGATTGAGATCCTTGACGACTTAAACCATTTACAATCAATATAACTGTCTTACAGTATTTGTATCAATTTTCATCTGTGTAAAATTGCATACGCAGCGACTGGGAAATCTAAAATATGCCATGAACTTGAGCACAAATTGCTACTTTCACATTTTCTGTCATCCAATTTCATATGCCACAGTAATTAACTCATTGTTTGCATAGAATACACTGGAGTATAAATCTAATTTATCTGAATATAGACACACATAAAACATTTCAAGACATTCTTTGAAAACAGAATATGTTGGCCGAGAAATGCCATGCCTCATGATAGTATAATATGAGAAATCAATCCCAGGACCTACATGTAGGTGTTGACAGCATGTGAATCAAACATTTAATTGTCTTCAATTCAGTGAACTTATGCAAAGATCTGGCCAAACAAGACTGAGATTAAGCAGATTGAATATTGCAAATTAGGATACTAACAAGAGCGCAGAAAGCGGCGCCAACACTCATCCGTTCACTGCCTCAGTGAGATCTATCGTTTCATGTTGCTACCTCTTATTATTTCTGAGTTATGAGCTACATTAAAGTTTTTGGACAAGGCAGACGCAGACGCCCACCCTACAGTGATCACAATAGCTTTTCTTAGAGATCTTTCCATGAAACATTTCCGACCTTGTCTTCCAGCTAGGTTTATAGACATTCAGATTTAAATGTAACAGATAATTATGTAAAAATACGATTTCATCAGAAGTCTGTATACATATAAGACCAGCTTTGTGATTAATACATATTTATAAAGATCAAAGCAAATATGAATTAAAAACTCGAACCTTGAAATTCCATGTTAAATCCAGTTAAAATATAAATCCACACATTGAGCAATGATCAGGGATGTTTTTTTTAATTATAGCCCTATACAAAGCACTCTAAACAATTTCAAGGGGCCTGATTCCACACCAACATAAAATTTATTTTAAATAACCAATTAAATTACACTGGGAAAACAAACAAAAATCAGTCTGCCATGAATTAATTTAAGAAATTCATATACTGACAGTGTTGTATAAATTATTTGTTCGAAATAAATCCACAATGAATGTCATCATTTACAAGATCTTGGCAATGACTGCCTTTACACATAAATTTCCCCACATACGTTTGATAAACCACCAACAAATTTATGAATATTTGAAGAATTAAAATGATAGTGTTAAGAAGCCTACTATTTCTCACCTAAGTAAATATATTTCTATTCAAAGTACACCACCGCACTATTTTAAGTCTACCTTTGTCAATATTAAAGCAAGCATACTTAATACCTTCTATTGACCAACCTTACACACTATATGTAAACCTATATAATGACCAAAACTTTACCATTCATAAAACACATGAGAAAATTTGTATATCCTTCTTGTCAAAATGAAATTTTATCCTGTATTATCTTTGAACGGAGACCATTGTTAAACACAATTTACATTTTTTTCTATTCCAAACAAATCAGTTTGTGACGATGGTTAGAGTTCAAAGCGGTTCTATAAATACTTAACCATCTTACATTTACGAACATAAATGATCACTAAATGTTGGATATTTACCTATATAAGTTCTCAGATAAGTAATTTCCAATCATTGAACACAATTTCTACCACAAGGTGTGTCTACATTAACTGATCCATGTCTTAAATGTGAAGTCACCAACGTTATATGATCAACAAATGAGTCATTTAAAGTTTTAAATTTTTAATGCCATAATTGTGCAGTATACTTCCTTCTTGAATGGGTAAATATATCACATTCTTCCATGCCCACATGCAATATGACAATTTTAATTTAAGGCCATTCTTAAAAATGTTCGGGGTAACCCATTCTAGAGAAGTCTAAGTAGGTAACTGGTAAATAGGATTTTTTTAACAACTTATCTTTTATATATATAAAACCTTCAATACATGTCAGAATGCTAATTTTTATCTAAAAAAAAATAACCAAAGAGGCAAAACAAAATTTGAGTAGGGCCATATTTTGGTGAAGAGGTATCGTTCCTAAAACAATTATTTTTAGAGATGGCCCAATGGAGGTTTTATAATGAAGCATGCAGTTAAGCATACTAATGTGCATCATATTACTTTTTTGTATTTATGATAAATGTCTTCCTATACACAGTGCATAATAGTATAATATATATATAGACTGGTTGTGGCTTTATAGATTCGCATCAAGATGAAAAAATGGTAATATATGACAACAATAACCATTTCTGATTGGTTGGTAAGACTTTGAATGTAATAAATCTATTATTACAATTATAGTAAAAAATAAATAATTTGA
This sequence comes from Lutraria lutraria, assembly GCA_964023205.1. Classification (NCBI taxonomy): domain Eukaryota; kingdom Metazoa; phylum Mollusca; class Bivalvia; order Venerida; family Mactridae; genus Lutraria; species Lutraria lutraria. Next base: position 18,495,266 of record OZ026846.1, read on the forward strand.
AATTGTAATTTTATTTTCAATACTGAGGCTGTACATTATACCCCTTTTGAATTGAATTCATGAAAACATGATTTTTTCGTGTAAATTTCATGAATAATTCATGATGTATGAATATAACTATTTGACAAGGGTATCACGACCATGAACTTTTATATAAGCGTGTACTAAGTTTTTAACCATTTCTGGATGCACATATACTTATTACAATAATAAATCAATTAACAATGTGATAAAATTTCAGATTTGTAAATAACAAGGTAATAACAGATGATGTATTCCATGAGTTGCGTGTTTGAATACTGAGAGGACTTATTTGATAGGCTAACCAACCATATTATACCAACATCCAGGGGCATATCGTGACTTCCAGGAAGATGGTCCCAGTTAGGGTGTACACCTTCACGTAGATTACTACCAACCATACATAAGTTTACTGGACAGTTTTCTCACCCATAAAATTTGATTCCGAGAGTGATTTGAACTCACAGTAGTGCTAGTGGTAACTAGCTTAGTCAGAGACCATAACGTATTGATCACAGTGCCCCTCCCCCTCCAATAAAATTGCAGATAAAGTATTTTTTTAGAAGAATTTACTATACAATTACAGTGCATCAAAGACCAATCAACAGATATACATGCCTATGAACTGAATTTTGTTCCACATAGAATAGCCTGAGTAACAATTCCGTAACTCATAAAGTTTACATTCATCATAATAAATGAAAAGATAAGACATACCATAATTATGATATAGAACATATCTTTGCATCCACATGACCAAGTTATTCAAAATAATAATTTAATTGGCTAATGTTTACATTATAATTAAACTATAGCTTATAAGATCTGCATACAAGTTATTGGGACAAAGTGGCGACCTTCACATAAAACTATGTCCATAGACATGCTTATTAGATATCCTAAAAATAAAAAATTAAAGCAATCAATGAATTTAAAACTCAAACACTAAACCTAATTGCCTATTACAAAACCAAGAATCGAAACCCAATTTGCACATCACATGCAAATTTTGACATGTCATCAATCAATCAGATGTTTTATATGCCAAATATATATCGAACTTTTCCTAATAAATGCAACTGATGTAGACAAATCTTTTGAATTTTTCAGCAATTTGTTGAATAATTTGAATAATTATGTAGAATATAATATGATTTAGGAATTCTAAACCATTTATGATAAATCATTTCTTTGTCAGTCTTTCTCTCAAAATGGTGAGGGGCATTTATTAGATAGGATTTTTAGGAAATGTTACTGATCAATTAAAGTTCAATTAATTCTGTTACCTAGATAGAATCTAGAGCCAAAATTTAGATTATTTTATATTTGCATTGAATGAATTGAAATGATAACCAAAAAACAAAACAAAAACTAAACCATTTTTGGGGGGTAATTAACCAAATATATTGTCTATGTCTAGACTGAGATGTTATGATTGGAAAGAAAAAACAAGAGATATAGTAATGATTTATTAACCAGCAATATTAAACGTTTAATATTATATTGACAGTCCCACCCCCCCCCCCCCCCTCCAAATTCAAATGACAGGCCTCGGCTCTTTTAGACAAACATGAATACATATTGGATGAACTGAATAACAAATCTGCTAGACCATTTATTAGAGGAACCTGGTAGTACCGTTAAGTCATAAGAAACAAAAACAATACGTAGGCAAATCGATATTAAATGAAATGGAGCCATTAAAGTGAAATTTTATTTTATTATACCGGTACGCTAATTCGTCACCTAAATCACATCCATTAATCAGGTATCACAATGACACAGAAAAGATCTGGCAATCCATAGAATGGATCGAGGTTAATCCAGACTTTAATATCATGAAGCGATCGAAATAATCCTCTCCTATCTGCATCTATATAGTAACAGTGTACCACATAAAGAATGTGATATTAATACTTATGAATAATTTATGACTTGCAGTTGAGGTGTACAGATTGTTTTGAACATGTAGATTTCTTTTGCATTCATAAATGATGTTATATCTTTAAGCATACTACTTAAATGAGCATGGCATAAAAATAAGGCAACTCAAAATGTTAAGTCAGTAAGTTAGATGTTAAGATCATACATATAGGTAGATTTAATGTTCAACAAATATTACATTAATAAGCAGTCTTTTTTTCAAATATTGACTTTTAAGTCATTGACATCCCACACGTTTTTTTTTAAATGTATATGTTTTAAAAGCCATAAATACAGCAGATATTATTTAGTAGAAAAAAGCTTACTCTGCAAAGTCTCAAAGAAACACAAAAATTTATGGTAATTGATTTTATAGATGTAAACAGTCTGAGTTCTATAATCTACTTCAAACCAAATTAGTAGAGCCTCATTTATGCAAGTATGAGGTGAATTCAAAATGCTTACCAACAAACCTGAGAAAAAAGCTGGCACATGACTATAATACACGAAGGACCTTTAATCAGAGGTTTAGTATATCCATGGTCTATTATTATGTTAAATTATCAGATAAGACTTGATTCACACAGGTATTCATGGGTGGCTTTTCACTAATGTTATACCAAATTAATAAAAAGTAATTAAAGTAAAAACTTGTAGAATGTTACTCATCCAATATAGAAACACTAATCAAATAGAATTCATGAAATCATGGTAAACTTTTTGACAAATTTAAATACTTTAAATCATCTAAGTAAAGATATAATTTGTTGATAGGACTATTGGAAGCAATTTTAACTCAAGACATTTTTGGCCATACAGCATACTCACTTACCTCTCCAGAGCCGCATTCTCTTGAGCAACAACCTCACTAATCAATAACAGCATGATTATTTCCTTCTGTACGATTTAATTATTAAATTAACCTCACTTAAGAACAACAACCTCTCAACAACAACATACTTTTGCTTCTCCCAAAGGGTGTACATGCTTTGGAGAGGTTTCACTAAACTAAAACCTATCCAGAATAAATGACTTACATACCCGTCCTCTAAATTATTGCAGTCCAGGGTTCAGCTCTCAGACAAATCTTTGAGGATTGGACAACTAAGCCCTTCCCCTGTAAAGATTCATGTTTTCATGAATTCCAATCAAAAGGTTATACACAATTAACGTCTTTCATCAAACCAAAGCAATTGTATTAAAACTCTGCTTTACATAGTATACTTCAAAAAATCTTTATATTATCTTAGAAACATTTAAATATGAGGAAAATGTAAGTTAAATGTACCATTTATGTAAGACAATGTTATCTACGATACTGTACAGGTACTCAACTGGTCTAACAAATATCTGAGCAACAGACAAGTACGATCTCACACACTGTGGACTTAAAGTATGAGACAGCAAGGCCCTTAAGTGCTAAGCTGATAGTTTTTACGTAGAAAAAGATATATAAACATGCATTCAATGTATTAAACCCACTGATAGATTTGATATCAAATACATAATTCAATCTAAGACATAGAAAAAATACAATTATTCTGTTTGATGGCAATTTGAAGCTTTTTATCAGGGATTTAAATGCTGAATGTAAATAGTAGCGCAAACGTTGTACCACATCAGGGGTAAAGAGGTTGTCATTTTGTACTAAATAGTTTGTGCAATAAGCAATAATTTAAAGTCATAGAAATCTCAGCTATCTATGGATTTGAAAATTAAGTGGATTTTAACGACTGAGTACCAGTAGCAAATTTGTATGCATGAGAATACTAACTGTAATTGAGAATCTATTTTTAAAAAATGTGAAGAATACATTTAAATGATTCAGAAGTCTTATATTTAAGGTATTTTTTGATAAATTTAATCATGTGATACAATGATACAAAGGCAACTTCATTAAAAATATCATAACAATGGCTAATTATCATCAGAACCACAGATTATATGAATCTGAAGTGAAATGAAAATAAATCTTTATGTACAATATCTCCACTTATACACAGTGAAACCTGTGACAAAAGGCCACCCTTGGGAAAGACAAACATGGCATTTATTAACAGGTGGCCTTAATTCAGAGGTATTTTTGTTCTGAATAATCAATTAGGTTTTTTAAAAGAATGGCCTTTATTCACAGGGTGGTCTTTATTCATAGGTGGCTGCTATCAAAGGATTGACTGTAGTAGCAAGGTTAGCACCCATGAGTGACTGGACCCTGCATGTGTTGTTTTATAAATGACCAAATATTCCCTAACACATGCCCCTTTAATAGGGAAGCATATTTCATACAAACATTTCAGTAAATCATATCAATAAACTTTGCTTGCTGTGAATATTTAACATTTAAGGAGTGTCTTGGATAATCTCAATACTCTCAAAAAAGTTGAGAGAACAAATGAGAGGAGACTGACCTCCGTGGTTGAGTGGTTAAGGTCGCCGACTAAAAATCACTGTAACCGCTCACTGACAGAGGGTCGTGGGGTCAAGCCCCGCTACCAACCATGTCTCTTTATGTGAGAAAGTAAGGCAGTTGCTTACGGAGGATTGGAGTCTAGTACTGGATCTTCCAAGGAATGATGGTTAGGTGAACTGTCCGCCTCATATGATTCTGACTGTTGAAAAGGGGCATAAAACCCAATGAAACAAATAAACAAACTAATGAGAAAAGGGGCATTTATTAGGGAATTTTCAGAAATGCATAATACAAAGACAGCCAGTCTATATATACACCAAGTATATACTCAATACAGGATTATGTTGAATTTTGATTTCCAAAAAAAGTTCAAAAGAAATTCTCATCAAAGACCCCGTTGTCTACATAAGTAAGTGCTAACTAGAAGTATTGTTGACAGTTTGCCAAATAAGGATTGGTCATTCAAACTTTTATGACACGGCACATAAGATAATATTTATAGATGAAAAATAATCGTCCAATGCACCAAACAGAAGTTTTAAATACCCCACAACAAGTCACTTAAGTCTTGTATGTATATCAGATCAAATATTAGTTTATGAAAAACAAGTCATTCAATATTCGATATATATAATAAAAATTATATACCACATTAAAATATTTCGAGACGAGCCAATATATTTGGCTAAATTACTGCGTTTCTTGATCAATGTTTTATCAAAGGGATTTTACATATTTGATTACTTTTTATAGATTTTACGATTCAACAGTATCTAATTACAGGTACTTCCTAATATGGTAATACTAGGTTTCAGTGACCTCAAACAGAGACAGGGCTCATTGTTAAGAGAAATATGAATAAATTAAATACGCATTTATAAAATTCAAAAAAATTCACAGCATGAACTTTTTTACCTCATCATTCTACAAGATTTTGATGACTTACAAATAAATCAAATAACCTAATTGAGAGGCTTAAGACATCAATGTTACTTATATATTTTATCTATTTATGAATAGATATATAAATAGTATGCATGTACAGTTAAAGATAAAAACGCAAAATCAGGGAATTATCAATTCTCATCAGGTGATTTAAACACAATACCTAATTTTTTATAAAACAATAGCACAATTTATATGGTAATTAATGTATTTTCATTACAAACTAAATTGATAAATACTGCATGAATGTTGCATTTTGCAACAGTATAAAATAAATCTGTTATCAAAAAAATTGTAACAGACGTTCAAGCAAAACAATATAAAGAATTTACATCCTATTCAATAATAAAGTTTAAACATGTCATAATCAGGACTAAGAACATTTTCTTATAAATGTGTTAAAGAACTGAAATGGGGAAATTAATAAACCAATCAATCAACACTAGCTAGATGATACAAAACAAATTTATAAAATTCCCTAATATATGACAAATCATCTTTTATTTAAAAAACAACAATAACAATTGTATCATAAATGGGCTAAAAAATTGAATTGATATCGAGTGTATCTACACTACAATTGATTCAAACATGAATTTTACAATAATTATTGACCAAAATTCTGTGAAATAATTAAGATCGGGGCATTTATTGGGGATTTTTTGGTACAAAGTTTAGTTCAGGTGATTAGCTGAAGACAAAAATCAGTGACATTTATGAAGAAAAAAACAAAGCCTGTTTTCAACAAAATGGATGAAACATGTCAAAGTTTCATTTTCTGCATTCAGAAAAAGAAATATGACAAGAAGAAAAAAACTATTTAATACTTTTTGTTTAATTGGATAAAATACAATTAATATTAATTAATAAACATCAGTTCTGTCAATTCTCAGTTAACTAAATGAACTCCAATTAACACAATCACCTTCTTCCTTTATAAAACTATGAAGGGCTGATCAAAACTATTATACTTCACATGATGAAATCATACAAAATTTACAAGTGTCACACCCTTAATATTTTTGTAATAAAAAACCAAAAATTGTCATAAAATTATGATATATATCCGGTAACAAAAAAATACAAAAATTTGAGAAAATTATTTTAAAAAAACTCACAATAGAAATAAGTTCCTATTTGTTATTTTCCGTCACACAAAAATGTGACAGTCCCTATTTTTTTTTCAATCATTAAATGTTGGTTCAGCTTCATTTGTGACTTTTAACAATTTTGTTAAATGAATCACCAAAATTCATGGATCATTTGATTAGAAAAGTTCAAAACCTTATTTTAAATATCTACCAATCATAATTTATTATTTGAATTACTAGTGCGAACTGAGAAGAAATTTTATGATATAATTATAAGATATATACATGTATGTAATATATATCAATAATTAAATTTATCTGCGTTTTAAGAAAAAACAGTTGCGAGTTTTAATGTGACATATGATAGATCACAATCGACTCTCAGTTTAATTTTAAACACCAGACAAACAAGGTTTTAGCTTTCACAGATATTCAAGTATATGTTTTAAGAGAGATACTGTAATACAGAAAAAATAAGTAGGTATAAAAATTATTTGTAGGTCATAATCTATGACATCTTATCAAACATCATAAATTACTTATAGTTCATAATCTATGACACATTGCAATAAATATTAAAAGACAGTCTGAAATAACAGAGCATGATAATAATACGGTGAACTGTAACTTCATTACATCAGGTAACAGTAAAGCTTTGATATAAATTAAGATCACATTAATTTTGGTACTCCCAATTAAACTGATCTTTAAATTATTAAGTGGCAATACAGAGGAAACATCAAACATATGTGTTAGAAAATACAGTGCAACCTCCTTTAACAACAGCCAGCAATGGGAAGGACACAAATGACTGTTGTTAGAAGGTGGCTGTTGTTGAGAGAGTGAAAATAGAGTAAAACATTAATTTGAGTTGCTAGTATACTGGCCAGGTGGCTGTTGTTTGAAGGTGACCGTTCATGGAGGTTACACTGTTATATGATGTTGTGGTCATAACCTGTCAAATAGTTATTCATACTTCATGAATTTTTCAAGAACCATTTATGAACTATTCAAGAACTAATCAAGAATAGTTTAAGAAAAAAATCAAGTTTTCATGAATTCCATTCAAAGGTGTAAATTTTAAGTGGTCATGCACTACGGGGGGATTTAACTGAATAATAAACATCGGAACATTTAAATGCTACATAATTCTACATGTCATCGTTAAATATCATTTGTACAAATTTACATAACCTCTGCATCATGGCGGTCAAAATACTACAATTTGTCAGACAATTTATACCCAGTAGCATTGTTTAGTATTGACATTATTTTAACAAAAGGTATGTCTACATTTTATAATTTGACCCAAATGTGGGCATATTAATCTTCTAGTATTATAACATTCTTTTCAATACTACTTAGTCATCAGGAAGATCAAACTGTAAGATAAAGAAATATCATACATACTTGTACAAAATTTTCTACAAATGAGATAAAACATACTGCATTTAGCAATAAAGTATGGTTGCGCATTTTAAATGACTACCGGTAAACTGTCAGGTTTTGGTCTCTGGCTTAGTAATCACTTGCCACTCATTGCTGTGAGTTCAAATTCCACCTGGTACCTAACTTCACATGTAAGGAAGTTGTTAAGCTAGCTTATGGAATGTCTGTGGCTCTGCCCAGGCCCCAAGTTTATAGAACTTGAGAAATCTTCATACTCAAATCTCAATTCTTTTCTCTATGTATTATAGTTGAAAGTCGTGAGTTGATTAATGTTTAAATACATATTCAGATCAATTATGCTAGCTGTCAGACTTAAAGTTTTCTATGTCAAATTACTAGAATTTTTTTTTACAGTTTTTAGTCAAAATATATTTCGACTTGTTGAATTATTGTCTATTTGATTCCTCAAAATGAGAGATATTCTTTAAATCATTATTTCTGTATACAAGAAGCATCCAAACATTTTGTCTTTTCTCAATAAGAGTTTGGGAGTATATTAGAGTGTACACGGTAATAAAAATTCTTATCAGTTATCACCATATATGTTGTTCTTTTGATTAAAAGCAACAATAAAATTATCCTAATCAATCTTATTAAATATCAAGACAACACTATCTTAAAACTGTTACAATAAATCAAGTTCTTTGTCCGAATAAAACAATAAAAAAACGTGTTCCGCTGTCCAGTAAATCGACGATCAAAGGGATTCGATTTAGGAAATACAAAAAAAAAATCTTGTTATAAAATGGAAGACATGACAAGTAAGATGGATTGAGCAATGAACATTCATTTAATGCCCAACATCGTAAACTTACAAAAAAGCTTCTTTATTTGACAAAACAAAGAATTGTTTTAGCTTGTTTACGTTTTTAATTTTACACATGGTAGACAAAAATCTGATATATTTATTTGAATGGCTCAAACCATAACATATTTTAAATTTAGCAAAAATCAACTTTAACAAATTTGTATAATCAGACATGACTCTACACAACTTCACAGACAGTTTACAAGTTACAAATCAAAGCACTGAAAGTCATTCCATGGCATCAAATTATGCTGCATTGAGTGTATTCAGTATTCAAAATGGGCGTCGGTCCAGTAAACATGAAAAGGTCAGTGGTCGGACAGTCCAGTAAATTTTTCAGTTTTAATATATAAATTTGATTATATTTCAGAACAGAAATATTTTAATCACTCTCGAAAAATATGGCTTCTTTTTTACTCTGGTGAAAAAATCAGTTATTTTTTTTTATATTTTGGTCCACTAAAAGTTCATTTGGTCCAGTAAAGTTTGTACATGTATGTTTAATCACTGGACCAAATGTCCTGGAGTACTTAAAATGTTTTTTCATGAAGACTGTATATTCAAAGAATGAATTAGCTATAAAAAATAAACTCACCCATAAATTCAAATATCTTGCAAACACCTCATGAAATCATAGAATAATTCCTGAAAAGATAAAAATAGATCTGTATGTTAAAAAATGTAAATAAAGTAAAATTATGCCTTTAATTTTCATCTATTATGAGATATTTCATAGTAATAGCTTTGCTAAGACAGCCCAGTTTATAAACTTTAGAAACTTGCTCCACGGTATGCATTTCAGAAATAACCTTTTACGGCTGAAATGCCCCAAAACATGCAGTCAACAATAGGACAATTAAAATATTTCATTTACAAACATGGGGTAGCAGGATCAGTATCTGCTATCTAAGTTAAGTCATGATTTGAAAAACCAGAAAGGTAAACAGTTGCAGTTGCCAGTAGATTATATCTGTTACCTGACTCAATGCTAAGATGGCCAGAGACAAGTAAAACAATGTGGATGTGATATTTATATCCATGGCAATCACATACCCAATACCCAATCACATACCCAATACCCAATCACATACCCAATATCCAATCACATACCCAATACCCAATCACATACCCATTACCCAACCACATACCCAATACCCAATCACATACCCATTACCCAATCACATAGCATCTAAAAGATAAAACATCTGATGTACTTCATACAAGTTTGAACCTACAACCTTATGGTCAACACCTCAGCCTTCAGCCTACCTACTAAGCAAACCAGATGGGTTTAACAAACAAATGAAGCAATTGCTATTGACAGTCAATGAGTCACCTTATTCGATTCAATGTAGAGAGGTAGACAAATGATTTTTTATGCAATATACATGGTACATCAGACACTGAATGTACATCAGACACTGAATATCTTTATTAAATTGTTGCCAAAGAAATGCAGTGTCGATCTCGTCTTGGGTTTCCACAATCTGTTGGAGATTATATTTTACTGGTACTGCTGTACATTGTAGTGACAGAGCTAAACCAGACAGGCTCAACAAGGGCAAAAAGCAAGCAGCTGGTGAGATTGTATTCCAATTCAAAGCGTATAAATTTACAAGTTTCTCTTTGAACCTGCTATCAAATACTTGCTACCACATATTTCTGTACAAAAACAATAAGTTACAAAATATGTCACTCAGAGAGAGAGAGAGAGTATAACAAGCATTTAGACAAGCTGACATAAAACTGTTCTTGTGGTTATTATTTACATATATTTAAATTCAAAAACACAAAAACTAAGAACAAAATGCTGTTTAAGTCACATTATGGCTGACTGACACTTCAAAAGTTGTTTATGGTTGAAGGTATGGTTTACTCATTTTAAAACAAGTGAACTGTAAATGTAATATTTCTCATAATTTCATGACATTTGTTGATATTTGAGGTAAATACTGACTGGATTCATACATTAAAATGTCACGACTTTTGACATATATGGTATCATATAAGCAATTATTTTACACTGAAATGAATACCGGCTTGAAGTTTGATGCACTGTGGTAAAAGAGGCTTCAAAAAGTCCTGAGACCAACTTCCAAAATGTCCCACAAACTTTATGCATGCCAAATTAAAGCCTTGACCTATTAAAACCAAAACTTCTTTCCTTCAATATATCATATAACTTATAAAGCCTGTCAGCCAATATATGCTCAGCAATTTTTAGAAGCTCAATTTTTTTTTTTAAATATATAAAACTGAATTACCATATTACAATTTAGACTTAAAAAGCATTAAAATTAAGATTGATCAAAGTAAAGAATTAAGTTTTAAATTATGCAACACCTGTTACTGTGTTACCAAATAAAATTTTATATACTATCTTAAATGAGTATCTTAATCAATCTTTATGAAATGGATGTTGAATTATTGATATAATTTAGATTTTTTAAAAACACTAAAATTAAGTTCCACTTAGTAAAAGAATTAAGTTAAAAATAATGCAGCACCTGTTAGTTACTTAAATAACCAAATAACAGTTACATAGTATCTTAAATGAGCATTTTAATTAATCTTTATCAGTTAATTCACAATCTAGCACTGTAATGTTATAGCTAGGCTAAGAGTACCTGTTTACATCACTGACTACAGTCAAACCCAATTAATAGTTAACTCTATATTATAAAGAGCAACCTGTGAACATTATGGCTACTCTAAAGACTTAAGCAAAGATTTATTGATGTAAAATACTCACAAACTTTTAAGATTAAAGGCACGGTGACACTCCACAGTTACACAAGCCTGTTGTTTGTAATCTGTTTTCACCATTTGGTAACTTATGTTCACATGTTTGACTGAGCCAGCTTAGAAAATCCTTATTCATTTACAATGATCATACATACTATTTTCATAATTGATAAAAACACTTGAAACTTATATCAATGTAAATAATAATAATTCATGTGCTTCAGTTGACCCTATGAACTGACACAAACTAAAGGAATACTGCAAATAATGTGCTACTTGATGAAAACTTGTCAGTATATTCAGATGATGATGATTAAAGGTCCTTGTTATGCTTTAAACCCCTCTGGAGATCATTTGTCATTTCTGGACCCTTTGAACAAATAAAAACAAGGCAGATCCTTTCACATACAAAACTTAAATGCCTCAGGGTCTACATCTCTTTAAATTTTCACTTTTACTTAATGAAAATGCTTTTTCATGTACAATACTAATACAATTGAAGTCTGAGAATTGAATATAGCGTACAAAATGATTATTGTGCAAATTGTTTTTGTAAACCCCTCCAGGTCTTTATGTAACATCTCGATCCCAGCTTTTAACAATTAAACACAATAATGTACTTTCACTCATACAAAACTAATACATGTATACTAAAATTCCTAGCTCAAACAAGCGTACAAATTGATTACTGTACAAGTACATATTTTGTTATAATTTGTCATCACTAATCAAATTACAAATCTGATGATACAATACACTATAAAGTAACTGATACTGGTGTGGACTACCTTCAGGGGGATAGTGGTTTTTGGTTATCTTGTTATATACAGCAAAAATACGAAAATTGTCAAAATATGACCCAATAATGTCAAGAATAAACAACTGTTATAATGCCTCGAAGCCAATACCTGGTGATTGTAAACTTGTTAATAATTTACTTAAAATTGGTGATATCCCACAAAACTATTCTGATGTCATTAAAGATCTTTCCTGGAGGTATACTACTACAATTAGCCTTACAATTCATTTTCTTTATTGAAATTCCTGTTTAGATAGGCCTTTACCACTCAGACATTAATCAGTGGTTATTCGGAAAAAGATATTGATTTTTTTATTACATTTGATAATTTTACAACTTGAAATTGCATTTAATTGGCTCATTCACAAATATACAGGTTGATATTATTTCATCAAGAAAGATTAATTTTGTTTGACATAATAAATTACCCAAATGGAAACTTCACAATGAAAAAGAAATTCATGCAGGAACCAAGGACTTATATACATACATGGATTTGCAACTGCTAAAAATAGATCAAACGATATCGTTCGGCGATCCCACAATGCATTGCTATATACTCGGCAATGTCCGACAGCTGTATTTGGGTGATTACGAATTTGATTATACTAATAAAACTCTGGCAATTGGGCACGGGAAATTGGTAAAGGATGTAACAAATTCCTTAAAGATATTGAGATACATTTATAATCCACAAAGTCTAAGTATAAGCATCGAAAAAGGCTTCAGTCGAACATTTTAAATTCCAAGATGGCGGACATCTATTATAATCCTTTCGTCTCCGAGATTAAACATTCGGAATACCACGGATATTTTCGCTGTTATTATCATTCGGATATCACGGATTTTTTCGTATTTTCGCTTTTGTAAACAATAGCTTGTATTCCCGTTGATTCACGTCTTATTATCGCGGGATTTGATTACTTTAAACTGTTAATACGGAAGTTGCGAATCCATGTATGTATATAAGTCCTTGCAGGAACTAAAAAAGGATTAATTTTTTTGGACTATAAGGTAGTCAGAGGCAAGTATCAATTATTTGTGGCCAGCATCAAAGATGAAAAAAATGTTACAAAAGGCAAAAACATAACACAGTAACAAACAACAAGTAACTTCTAACCTTCCACAAACAATAGCAGTGGATGAGAAGTGGCCTTAGATAAATCCGGCACAACAAAATCATTACAGAGAACATGGGCGGCTGACCCGGGTTTTGACCTCATGAGGCAGAGGTGCACTGAGACCCCATAATAATTGCTCCATCTTTACATAGAGAGCTTAAATATACGTCTGAAGACAAAAATCAGGAAACAGAACATAAATTTTAAATAATGTTGGTGGATCAATCCACCTTAACAGTAACTTATCAGACCAATAGATTCAGAATGTAAAGATATTATAAACCATGGTAACTGAAAACTGTGATACAAAATCAATAAAGAAAACAGAAAAAGCATGTATCAAAACACACTGTTTGTCAACTTTTTTATCAAACTTTATAAAATGACTTGTAAATGATAAAATCAAACACACAATGGAATATCAACCTTCGTCCCTTTCTTACTCCAAGATTTTAAGTACAGCTTTATGGAAAACCAGTCAATAAAATGTCAATAAAAGAAATTGCCTTGGACACAGTCTGTTTTTTATTTAGTATGAGTGAATACAATACTACAATGTATTTAAACTCTATAAGTTCCTTAAAAGTTCAAAGTGCATTAAAGACGTTAAAATGTACATAATATAAACAATGCAGGTAGATTTCAATGCCTGAAAACCTGATAGCAGTTGCGATTAGACATTCAACAAAAGAGCGTCTAAATCAACACGTTACTTGGTCCTCCAATATAAATAGGTCTGAAACAACTTAGTATGTTTAACAGTATAATCAACATTCCGTGAAAAAACTATAGAAATAGGCCGATCAGATTACGGCCATGTTTAAAATACAACACAAAATGCTTTAAATATTTAATACAAATTTACACCATGAGAAATGTAGAAAAGTTAGTTTTGCCCAGGATTAAAAGTCTATGTAATAATAACAAAATAATTCAGTAGGCCTTAAATAATCCCTTACAAAGAATAGATTAAGCCTCTAAACAGAGTAAGACACCAATGGGGTCAAATTCTTAAATACTTCTCTGACCAAAACCACCTCCATGTATGAAGAAGGGTAGATTCAAATCTTAATTGAAAGAGGAAGAAAAGGCAAAAGATATGAATCATGACAGACCATAGTTTCAAACATAATAATACATAAATGCACAATTTTAAGTTACATCCGTCGACTGTTTCAAATTTTTTTATGAGATATGAACTTAATGAATAAACAAAAATAACCTAAAATGTATTTTAAGAAAACCATACAGTGATGATAAAGATATAGTTTTATTGAAGTAAAAATAAGTTTGACACTCAAAATACATGAAATATATAAAGGTAAACACATGCTGTTGAATCATAGCATGAAACATAATGGTAATGCATTAAAGATAAAATGTACAACAAAAAGTATAACTTCAAAGGACCCACGTCAACTTAGATCAAGTCAAATTCTTCAAAAACTGCAACATTAACAGCTGGCCTTAATTTATAACACATTATTTAATCATAGTCGTCTTTCTTTTATGTACTGCAGTGTGTCAAATGGTATTAAAATTTGATCTCTCCGGGTCACCGAAAGCATGAATAACAGTAGTGAAAATTCAATGATTCACAAAATGTACACACATAGTTTGTGTAACTAAAGCAAACAAATGATTATTTTGACACATTTAAGAATTGAACTGAAATACCAGCAGTTTATAAACTATTTCAAGGTTTCTTATTGTTCACAATCAGAAAGCAGTTATCATAAAATTCTTCATAATTATTAAATAAATTAGATATAGAATTTTAGAGCTATTGATATTATAGGTCAGGGCAATTTGTTATGCTAAAGACTATACCCCATTTACAAATGATGTGTCAGTTTTAACAGAAAGTTCACCTATTAGGTGCATTGGGGTTACCTGAGCCAGTATAAGTGTGTTTATCTGACCAATCAAGTCACCATAATGTCTTTGACCTGGCTTATAAAACTTGAGATCAGACTCCAAGTTCGAATCTTATATTTTGTCCTTGAATATTTCTAAGATAAATAACTGCAGCAGTTGCCAGATGGCTAGGACACATTGAGCGCAGCACAAGCTGGTTCTTGCAGATCAGATACATGAATATTGCAGCACAGTGGGGTCAAGGCAGACTAAAGCTTTCTTGGGACGAAGTCGTGAAACGTGATCGTGCAACCCTGGACATTGACTCTACCAACCCACTGAATCGCCGGGCATGGAGAGGAAGACTTCGCTCTCGACAGACGGACAGGCCACACCTTCGTTATGAGGACTAATCCATAGCCTGTAGAATCAAAACTGGTTGGTGATGATGATGAATATAATGTACTAAAACAAAACCGTGATTTTTTTAAAAATGAAACTTTTCGAGAATGAAGCTTGGAGCTTCGAGACTGCTCTCAAGATTAATATAATTTAATAAAAAGTAACATCCTATAAATCAGAGGTTTTGAACACAACCAACCGCCAGCAATTCTAGATTAAATTAATTTAAGAGAAACCACATTTCGACAAGTCTCCTTTCGATTTTATCATTTACCATAAACTATCATACACTACGAGTTGAACATAGTGCTAACATCAAGTTAATGATATTTATCATGTCATCTTACAGCAATTAAATGCAATTTACATTAATTAACATCAATATTTTTCACAAAAGAGACATTGCAACAACATCATTGACAGTCTTGATACAAATTTATTGAGCACATGCCCACATATTTATATGATTAATTTAATGGCTTGTATCATGCCCTAAATATTCCACTTACAACAAATTGAAGTAACACAGCATTGTCCTTGACTCTTTGGCTACAGAGGTTTAGAGTAATTAAACTTATTAATCTTTCAATCACCAACTCACCGTGCACTTTGAAAAATGGGACATTGTAATTGAAAGAAGGTACCTATAACTCCTTCTCAGAATTAAATTTGCTTACTAACGTCATAAAGAGTTCAATAAATACCTTTCACAGGTTCAGAAATCCTAAAGAGAGGGTACCAACACAGAAGTTTTCTAAAATTTTACTATATAACCAGTATCCATGCACATGAGTCCCAATATTTGTCAAATTGCTTTCTTCACAATTAACATCCATAATTATTATCTCATAATCTAAGCAATCATACTGTATTAAAGTGTAGGACAATCATGAATGGCAAACAGTTTCTTAAATAATGAATGAACCTATCAAATGATAATACCGGTACATTGACCAATGCTTTTAAATTTGACTCTAGCATCCCAGACCATCCTTACAGTGCTTTGATTTAACAATAGTTGAAATGAGAAGCAAGAAGCCAAGTTAAATGGCAAAGAAAATATATGGCTTTTACACAGTTCAAGGTTTATTTGGTTGTTGAAGTTAAGAAACAATTGAGCTGAAGAGCAGCCTCGGTCATCATTCAGCTGTTCTCTCAATGTCCTTAATTTAATGTGGTCATAAAATCAGGTTTGATTAAACTCTTCCGTTCTCATCATGCATTATTATTTTATTGTATTATAAAAGGCTTCAAATAATCAGAGTCCAGATGTATGATCTAGATAATATAGCTTGGTTTGGGGTTGATATAAAATGAAATCAAAACACTGTGTTTTATTGTAATGAAAGTGCTTTTAACAAAGGGACAAAATCTTGCCAACTCAGCAGTTTTTCTTACGGTCATCAATACACAACAGTTTACTGCATATACTTAAAGTGTTAGGATCATAATCTTACATCAGAGACTCAATTATCATAATAAAATAAAACTCAACATGAATCATATACCTCAATTATAATCAAATACAAATCATATATGTCCTTAGAAGAAATAGACTACCATCATAAATTGTCAACATGTGACAGTATTTACTTTATAAGTGACCAAGATAACAAGTACATTTGATACATTAGACATAAACATAGAGGTAAAAAAGGAATAACCGCCTCTTGTCCATTTGTCAATGTCACTTTTCTCCGTGAGTCAGGAAGTGGCTACATTGTACATTACTAATTGTCAGTCACTGGACAAGGCTGTTTGAAACTTTTATACCATTTATGGAAAAATTTTGTTCAATCAATTGACTTTCAATTGATCTAATTGCATGTGTGCAAATAATTTATTTGCACTTAATTGTTCTTTTTTTCCATAGGTTCCTACATATTCTCAATGAAATGACACAAAGATCTATGTAATAGTGTCTTAATTTCTTCAAAAGAAGACATTGAATTTGAATGAGAGCTAATTTACGTTTGGAGCCTTCTACACATCTAACAGTTCTATATAAGTTTGTACACAAAGAGAAGTATGCCAAATTCGGAATCATGTAAGAGCTATATGTGCTATATGTCAACGATTTACCAACTGTAAAATTAAAATAAGAGTTAAATTCCAACTTTTAAAATTGGCAAGTCAAGAATATTTTTTCAAACCTTGGGCAAGTAAGCTGTTATATATGAAAACCAAAACATGATATTAAACTTATATACAGATGATTTAATGAAATAACCATCTTAAAAAGTACAAAAAATGCAGATCGAGGCAGAATTTTATTTCTGCTGACTCATCAAATTTGGCCTTGACTCCAGTATGTATACAAAAGCAAAATTTATCATGGAATTCTATTTGTTCCTAATTTCTTCAAAGACAGATAAATCAACCTTCATCTAGTAACCCTGATCAAATATTTGTGGGTAGCATTTCCACATACATTATTATTTAAACAATGCCAGGGTCTAAATAGTTATCTGGCTGATATCTTAGTAAGATGACACACTTAGATGCCAAAAACGTAGACCAGTGGAGGCGGAACTACTGACTAAACGTCAGGTCAGATCTGAGATTGTAAATAATGAAAGAAAATTTGGAATATAAACAATTAGAGTACATTCCTTACATCACAAGACTCAGTGACAAAGGTGTGGACAGAATATGAACAAAAACATAAGAATTAAACTGTTAACACATATTATTGAAACAGTTTCAATATGGAACAATCCCTCAAAAGGTACAAAAATAACAGGAATAATATCAGCATATAATCTGGCACCTACACTGATAAGTATGTAATTAGGGTATTTACTGGTTTACACATAAGTAGATATATCCAATAAACCTTTGTTACATAAATACAGGTGCCAGTATTAATTAGGATTTAATTAGATTGGCATATTGGTCAGATACAGTTAGGAAGTTAGTGTCACACAACCAGGTGCAAACTAAATTCAATGCCAACAAGTATTGGCCTTAACGGTACTCAACTTTAGTGACATCATGCAGACAACCATAATAATGACAACTTTCAGAAAGGAACCTAAATGTTTCAGAGTCATTCACAAATATGTTTTATGATGTATCAAAATGAAGGCATCTAAGTTCAAACTTAATAATGGCAAACTTCTACTCAGGGACTAACTGTATATTTTTCTACGCATCAGAAGACCTAAGCAAGTGTTGCATTCAATAAACACATAATATTATATGCCCCTGGTGGCAGCTTGACTTAACCTTGTACAGAAAGATGAATAAGGCAATCACTAAATGCCCAGCATCATTTGATGCATGGGGTATCAAAAAAAATTAAATCCATGATAAACCTTTTTTCTTAAGTAGAAACATGCACTACCATATTAAAAGAAGCCTTAAGATTATAAAAAATATATATAAGTTAAAGAAGTCTTACAAGTCCCTTTATATATTAACAAATACAAAATAATAAAATTAAATAATTATGATTCTAAGTTAAATGTAAATCAGCCTCACCTGAGTATAAAGTCAACATAGAAAGTATTCCAGATTTTTACATCAAAACATTTATTCATAAATGACACTGGACACTGACCAAACAATATTGACCATAACTCATACCCATATGCAAACTGTCACCCTAACAAGACACTTAAGTCAAACACTGTGATATATATCAACCAATTATATCTGATTTATTCATTCATCCAATTAACTAATACATACTCAGGTACATTTTGTATTTCATGATTAAAGAGACATGATCCTCACTAATCTTAAACATAAAAGACAGATTAAAATTAGTTAAATAAACAATAATCATTAGTTTAACATGAACAGTTGGCATGTTTTGACATTATGGCTCACCGGGGCTGGGATGCATGTTCAACAACTGTAATACTCCTGTGATACAATATATTGATGACATTTAATCTCCAATGGTTAGGCTATGAAGAATTGGACAAGATCTTGTTGTTCTTTGATGGCAGGCCATCTCTCAATCATCAGAGATTTCAATTTGCTAACTAGTACAATGAATTATATAATGACTATTAAAACCATTGTAATATCACAAAAAAGGTTAAATTCATTATCTTTCAATAATTGCAATTAAAATGTTAAGATATCCTGTTAAAATACCATTGAAATCATGTAAAATACCATTAAAATTATGTCAAAATCCAGGTAAATTACTATTAAAATCCAATATCACATATCCAAAATTGAATAGTCTATCATTTGTTAATAAACATGAAAATCTGTTAAAGTAGTATGAAAACTTTATTCAGTTTTTATCAATGAGCTGTTCAACAAAGTAGCCAAATTCTGCTCTAGGTTTGTTACAAGCTTGTTCTATTTTCATATCATATTGACCAGCCTAAGATATTGGCCATGTCCAGCTGTCCAGTTATTATCATAAATACATGTAAACCTATTAAGAAGACACATGTTTTACATTAATCAAGAGGGAGGACTTGTACCTATGCATAAAGACAAGTGCATCTTGACATTGACATTTTAAGGTCAAGTAAGAAAACATTGCTGTTTGGTTCTTGGCACAATTTGACTGTAAGTTTCAACCATCACAACATCCTTAAGCCCCTTTAGTTGGCACAGTGGACACCTTTTGGTATTCTTTCAGACCATGATTAAGTTCAGAATTATTAAGATTTAACAACCCTTTTTTAATGTTTTGGGAAATAGGTATCAGGTCCCTTTGATAGGGGAAATTTGCATTGTGAGGGAACCAACTGAGTGAATGTTTAAATGCTAACATAATTTCTTTAAGAGCCGATCTGGTTAGCTCTGTGGATAAAGGCCTGGACTAACGACCGAGTTGTTGGGAAACGGGAGATATGTGATCAGATGTGGTAATTCAATGCTATCGTAGAAGGAAAAACAAACATGTTGTTTATTTTTACTAAGACAATGTACAACAAAAATAACTTAATAATTAAACATGGAGGAGGATTGTTAATGAAAGAATTGAAATACAGTAGCTGATGATGATGACATCAATGGCTTACTGTGACTTATCGGTCAGTGTCTTATTTCTATGGTGCGGAAGTGGGATTGGGGTTTGTGGGTATTGTGGGTGGTTGAGAGAAATATTATATACAGTTACCACGAGTCCATATGACTCATTATTCATTAAACTTAACTGACAACATAGCTAACAGTTGTGTCCTTTAACACAATAAGAGTGTATAATTACCAGGTAGACAATAGAAAATGTCCTACTGTCAGAGAATGAAGTAATTCAACCTAATTTTTTAACAATAGGAGATCTTCTCATTTTACAGTACAATATTGACTTAACCAACAATTAACCATGTACACTCGTCTGTTGAAAGACTATAATTAGACATTTTGTTACATTTTTAATAAGACTACTATTAGTCAATTGGCAAAGAATGAATGATGAATCTCAGCTATAGAACAGTTGGACACTTGATACCCAAGTAGGGTTAGACAGAGCCCCCCCCCCCCCCCGTAAAAACAGTAAGTCTTTAAAGTCCCATTAGCGTTTTGACAATTGCTGATATTATCCTAAGATAATTATTACAGACGAAACGAGCCTTTTTTCATCTAAAAACACTCACTACGCTGTGAATTTTGCTTTTGTAAACTTGAAATATATAGCGCGTGTGACGTCACTCTTAATGCCATGTGCATAATATGACTGCAGGAAAGCACAGCTGTTTTACCAATGATATTGAAAAAAATATGATAATGGTTTCGGAAACATTTTTTCTTGCTATAAAGTATGCACGGGAGAAAAAACGCCCCGGATTACTCTGTTATATGACAAACAGAAATTATTACGACCGATAAATTTATATGCTTATGGGACTTTAATACAAACAAACAATGAAGCAGTGTCAAACCATCTAATAAATTATTCATTCTTTCCTTAATTTCGGGAGTTTATCTGATAGATCAAGTTGCACACAGAAAATTATCCTGAAGATCTGATTGCAGAACCAACCTGACTGAGTTCAACAGTGCAAAGGTGTATGAATCCCTACATCACCCATTTATCTCATATTCCATTTTACATCTCAGTGGGCTTTGGTATTTTTCCTCTTTACCCTGGAGAATTTTTTCTGACACAGTTATTGTAAGTAATTAATAAAGACAATATCATTTTTAATTTAACATTTAATTACCAATAGTCCCACAAAATATGTGTTCTAAATTCCCCCTATGTACTCCATGGACTAATCAATGTTTCTTTATTAATCAATTAATTTGAAAAACACTATTGTCAAATTCTGGGTAGGTCAGCATGGTTTATTTAGCAGGGAGACAGGTGGTTGAAAAGTTCTCCCAAACAAAAAGATGTTAAGAATAACTGATTATTAATGATTAAATATATTTAATATGCTTCTATAAAAAGTGTCTAAAATCATGCGGGGTAAGCCAAGGGTTTATAAAAGCTAACTGGCTAAAAAATCAATGACAGTTATTAATTTATTTACAGTTTAATTTATTCTGGATTTAAACTATTTCTAAATTAAGAAAGATATTCATTGTATGGGGGACACAGTAGGTGAGAGATTATTAATTCAGTAAGTCAGAGTTAAGAACCACACACAAGATGTATGCATTATTTCATGAATGTGAGAAAATGGTCAACAATTTAATCTCTAAAATTTTAATGAATACATTGTGCAGAAAGACATATAAATGAGGCTTTTATTGACTGGTGGCCTTTATTTAAAGTTCATTTTGTTCTAAATAATCAATGGTGTTTTTTTAATGGCCTTTATTCACAGGATGGCCTTTTACACAGGTTTGACTGTATATATATATAAATACTGTTTGGATGACTTATAAGTCAGATTAAGGGTTATGTATTTGGGGGCTGATATGGTATAAACAACTGAGTTTGAAACTACTGGTATTACAAGGGAACAAAAGGGGCATTATAGGCACTCTTAACAATTCCTTGAGAATTCTTTAATATTTATAATTTTGGCTCTGATTATAATAAAAATGTATCGCTATAAATAATGCCTCAAATGGCTTTGTGAATGTCATACATGGAAGCACCTTTTCAATCTGATTCCAAACTCTGAGTTATAATAATATCCCAACAAGCCAATGAAGTAGAGCTGGGACGGGTAGAAAATTTGTACCCGGGTACCCGTGACCATATTACCCGCGAGTACCCGAGTAACCGCTATTTATCTCGAAAGAGTTATTATTCCTGCATCCTGGCACTAACCAGTGCTTGAATAAATTGGCAAACAACTAAACTGCACAAAAAGCCAAGTTCGGCAATATTTCACGCTTCTTAGCGATAAAATGCAATATCTGCGACCTTGAGTTGAATAAATACATACAGCAGAACAAAGTTACATGTGTCCGACGCCAAGCCTTCCAATGTATGTGTGCCAACACATGTGTTCGTAAAGTCGGAGCCTGACGTTACTGGAAACGTTCAGGATTCTAGTTCTGAACCTTACTTTGCTCACCATCCCATGTTCCCAAATTTGCCAACCGTTACTAATGAGAAATTGGGTTAAAGAACGGTAAATATACATGTACGTGCGGAGAATTTACTTGCGGTAAACTGCTAGTTACATTATAATATAAATACTGATGGAGTTAATTAAAAGTTTAGACTGTATTGCAAATAAATGGATAAACAAATCTGTGTTAATATTTTGACCATTAGAACAATAATTCATACTCGTCGGAGCAGCACTTAAGCATGAAAAACGGGATGAGTATTAGTTGGTAAGTTAAATTTTATATAGAAATCTGCCACAAATGTCATAAGTATTGCTCAGTAAGGTAGACAAAAATTATAATCAGGTCTAATCAATGTATTTTTCGTTTGCTTAAAAAATCAAAACGAGTTTAATATGGAGTGTTCTATTTCAAGGGTACCCGGGTAGTAATTTTGTACCCGGGTAGTAGCATTACTCGACCCGATACCCGGGTACTCGAGTACTCGTCCCAGCTCTACAATGAAGTGTCATCAGGTTATAATTGAATGTTTATAGTTATTATATTTTGGTAAATAATAAAACTTTGTTAACTATTAATGTAATGTACATGTAAATGACAAATAAAAAAAAAATATATGGAAAGTAAGAAATTTCAATTGTCAGAATATTTTTCTATTAAAAATGTGATAGGTATTAAATGCAGGAGATGATAAAGGGACTAAACTGTTTAGGGGGTTAACCATTTCAGCAGCATGCCCCCCGCCCCCTCCCTTAAAAATGTTTAGAAATATTGATATTTTACATAATTATTACATCAGCTGAAATCATAGGAGGCACATTAATGATAAATATGCTGAATGTGTTTTGGTCCATCACAGTGGACAATTTAGGTCTATTTAACCCCTACACACCATCCCTTCAACGTGTTAGTCCCCTATGGTTGAACTAATATAAACTATGTTTTATTTTTATTTCATTATAGAGAAAAGTGTGTATAGACATGCACCCCACAGATACACAATTTCATGTTTTTATCATTAAACTTCGAAAGAACCATGATAATATGCGAAACAATGTTACATATAAATGATTAATGTTAACTCAATAATTGAATTTATAAAGATAATTTATAATACATTTCTATCTCCCTTTATCCTGATCAAAGAGTAAAGGATTTCTACATTCTCAGAGATAATTTCACACAGAATTTTTCAAAAAATCAATGTCTTTAGTTTTCATATGAAATAATACAAATGTAGCTTTTTATTAATTTGAACTTTATCAAATTTATCTTTTTTTTAAGCATAAACTGTAATAACCCACTGAATGAAAAACATTATTTTATTTAATAAACTGCCTGAACAAACAGTAAAATCTTCATTTAGAAATAGAAGAAATTCCTAAATAAATGTACACTAGATGGCATTTTAGATTTATTATTGAAAATAAACTTTTCCAATTTTCTCAACAGAAGGTCAACTATATGCCTCGGGCAAAAAGATTAAAGTTTTTACAATGCAGACTTGCCATTAAACCAGGTTACCGATTGTAAATATAAATAGCTATTTCAAGTGACGATATATAGGGGTACATTATCAATGGAAAATCTTCAAATAAGACATTTCATTAACAAGATGTCTATCACATGAGAAAATGATACCATAGTCACCTATAAAAGAAATTGAACCCTCCAGGGACGTATACATAGATGGTTTGATAGTTACAGTGGTCTTATCAGAGAATTTAGGCAGTAAAATAACAGAAAATTACTAATGATAGAGATATAGCAGGATAAAAAAACAATTAAAATAAACAAATGGTTAAATAATTGATTCTAAAGAAACCAGAGACCATGTGACTTCTGTAAGATGTATTATATGGGTGTGGCTACCAACCACCCACACACTGACCACTGACCAAGGATTAGCGGTAATTAGGTAAACATTTTCTTTAAGAAATTCATTCACACAGTCAATTTTTATACAGTGGTAGAATTGCACTGACGTTAAGGCAATATCATTTTCTCTTTTTTTTTATTCATAATAATATAAATGACACAAAAAATGTATGATAATGCATTTACAAATGTGTAATAAATCATTTTAAGCCAAAATTTAACATATTAAATTGAGATTAATTGTGTAATTACAATTAATTACAACATTTAGATAGTTAATGGATCTTAGGGTGTGTGACTGTGTGTATATAATGTGGTATTGTCTGACATAAGATTACACATGAAAGTATAACAAATTAGTATAGTATATAAGTCTCACAAATAAATAGCTGAATTATTGATTACATCTAACAAGTAATCAAACATCATTGAGTAATACATCACTAAGTACATACATGTATGCTAAGCTATATGCATGGTAGGAACTATTTCTGTCACAGAAAGGTAGCAATCAAAACGATTCCCTAACTGTATTTCTGCACTTAACCAAAAGTAGTATTAATAAAATGATTGTTTATTAAGTGGTTAAGATTAAAAACAATAAACAATTATTATGATACAAATAAAAAATGACACAAAGTAAACAAATGACAAAATTTTGGCATGTTTTATCTGTTTATTATCAGCGTAAAATACCTGTTTTCAGTTTTAGTAGAGCAAAGAAAAAAAATATAAAAACACAAATTATGAATAAAATATATGTTATCCCTTTTTTGCACCGAAAGATTTAAAAATGTTACAGTGTCTGCTAATACAGTCTGTTAATACTTGCTGTCAGCAGCTTAATTCATAAGAACCTATTAGACATGTTAGGGATTATTTGTATATTTACATGCAAACATGGGTGTTTATACATTAATCATAATTTAAGAGGATTAGAATGTATTACATACTTTAAAGTATTTATATATCTGCCCAGAAACTGTCACTTTTATAAATAGCGTAAACCTCAATTTGTTATGTTGTTGTCAACTTTATAAGAATAGTAACACAATCAAGTTCATATTTTTAGAAACCAAGCCATTCAGGAACAAATTAATTAAGTCAAAGAGAATTACAGGCAGACTTACAATATTATAAAGAAGGGCTTATATATATATAATTACTGAAATTAGGATCTGATTGAAATTTAGACACAAAAATACGTTTGTTGATTTTTATTGCATGTATGACATTTTTCTTTATTTTTTTTGTATTTATTTAAATTATCATAGAACTTCAAAGTCACAAATGACTTCTGTTGTAAATTGTTGACCAGGAATTATCAATGACCCTTTGAGCCCTGGAAACAACATTCTTTTTCTAAAATGAATACAAGTTTTTTTACACAAAAATAATTGGTGAATGAATACAGGTAAACATTTCAAATAAAAGATTAAAGGACTGAACAGTCTGATATTTGATGACATACTAATAGATTAGCAATGGGACAAACACCTATGGTCAGTGCCATAAACCAGGAGAGTACGTTCAATAACATGAATCACAAAATTATAAGAACTTGTACACAGTTGCAGAATTATATTATTTATTTAATACTAGTCTTGACACAATGGAACTATTTAACAAAACGTCAACTATTCAATACAAGAAACAAAAATAATTAACAAATATGTTCAATAAAACCGACGAGTACTGTACTCTACGGCATTCGTGTAGACGCTTGATATTTACCTTGTAAATTTCATCGGACGTGCAGCTGTCAACCGAAAGTCGTCGTTTAACAAATTCCCAAATACAAATCCTACGAAATTGTTGACAGAATTTAATAATAAATCCAAAACTGCAATTCACTTAAAGAATCGCACATGAAACTAATTGCAAACGTTACGTTAGGGTCATTTTGCCAACTGTCACACAAAATTTCAACTGCACACCTGAACGACCAATAACCGTCAACCTTGTCAATCAAAATATGTTTTGCGAACCACTGGAGCGGAACAATAGAAACGGTGTACAGGTAAATATATTCCAAGTAAAAACATCCTGGAGCAGACGACAGTGTTAAGGAACACTCGCAGGTACAAAAATAATGTGTAATAACTTTAAATGCTTTTTGGCAAATTATATATGTTATTATTGAAATGATGCGACATCTTAAAGCAGTATTATCATTTGACTCGTTAAAAATATTTAGTTGAGTCGACAGGCGACAGCCATTAGGTAAGGTCTGACCATATAAATGTTTTTTTTGCAGCATATAAAAGGTAAGGTAAAGGTTTTGTTTATTATAGTGTCACCCCTATTGAAAGGGCCAGCCAAGTTGGCTTATGAGACACCTATCTTATGTTCACGCAGTACCTCCCGAATTCCTTCTCCTTTATAATATAATTCTGAGTTTCTGACATTATATAATAGATATAATCTGTGAATTGGCGGTTTTGTTAAAGTTTCCAATATTGTTCAGGTTCGTAGGAAGCTATTTCAGATTGGGGGCCCCCGGGGCTAATTTTAGATTTTTAAAAACATTAAAAGCCCTCTATCCCCCGGCTCCTACGACCCTGCTTTTTATGCAGAATTTGGTCAGAATGATTATTTGCTGAATATTTTAAGAATTCGGAGTTCGCAAACACATATACCGTCCTTGTATGTTTTTCATTTCAGAATTCAGAATCCAAGAATATGGTGCTAATGGTACAACTGTATATAACAGTTGTGATCGATTCTTGTCTTCTTGTGAACTGTATGATACAGACAAGCATTGATTGTTACATTGTTTCTAAACAAGACCCTACTGTCAAGGTACATCGACAAGTATGTGTGTTATAACCAATATCGTATAATTATGTTTTTCCAATTTAGTTTTATTTCATATTGAATGCTTAGCACGAATTACGGGTTTTCGATAACCAGACCAAGTGTGAAATAATGTTGGTATCCGCGATCGTTCGTCCGTCAGTCCGCCGTCAGTAACATGTTCGATGTCATTACGAAACTTTTCTAAAGAAGCTGACCGTGATCGTTTAATACAAGAAATGTCATACAAGCCTAAAGTTCTGAGTTCCGACAGATTTTTGAGCGATTTATGAAGAAAGCATCTTAAAAAGAAAACTGTTTTTTGTGAGGCGTTCATAAAATGTGAAGAAATGAAATACGTTGTCTTCAAGAACAATCACGATCAATTATTAAAGAATGCATGACTGTATGTATTTCACTTGGTGTTGTATCACTATAATCATGCACACGTGCTGGAAAAGTGATAAATTAATACAAAAAAAAAACGATTTGTAAACTGGTTCATGTAACTGATTAAAATGTGAATTTCGACACAAGCAAGTTGAAAGACCAATGGATCAGAGCATTTATATTGATGAGATACCGAGGCCTAGTTCTATGAAGTTAGGATTTTACTGCGCAAAAACCAATGTAATCCCTAATATCATCAATAGAAGCAATTATCTTATGAATCGGATTCTGTATAAAAATGACAGCAATGACCGTTGAAAGCCGATTCCTTTGAATAAGATATTGACTACTGGCTTTTATAGAGTTTGATGAAATATTTCCGCTCGGAATACGACACTATGAGTGTCCCTTCAATAGAGATATCTTTTCATTACCCGAGTGATTTGATACTTATGAATACAGATTGTTTTTATTTCATTATTTTTGTGTCCCAAATCCCAAACCATTCAAATATCAATTCCGTCCACACTTGCGTTTGACCTTTGACCGTCATGCACGGTGTGTTATGTCTCAACCTCTAAAAAGTGGCCATAATTCAAAAAAGAAATAAGTTCGAAGAAGGGACATAGTGGAAATGATACAAAGATTGCTCAACTCAGAATGCAACGTTTTTATTGGTCAGTACGTACCACTACTGCGCTCAGAAACGACCAATGGATGTCAAGATTCATAACCTCTGACCCTTTCTACAGTATATATAAGTATTTTTGAACGGATGAAATTCCAAGATCCACAATTAATTTAAGATAAAATTAGCGAACGAGAACAGTAAATGCTGATGTATACATTGCTTAATCTATACTGAAACAGAAAGGGTGCGGTAGATTTTTGTATTGATGTATTATATTGTCGTTTACCTATACATCAAACATAATTCATATCGGGTATTAGCCGACTACATATCAATCAAGATCAACTAGTATGTATCATACATTGTCCATCGGTGGTAAGATGAATGTAAAAATGATTAATGGTACCCAAGCCTGTCTTAGTTGTCTAAATATGGTATTATAATGTGTTTGACCGCTCGTCAAATTTAATGTAAGGCTATTAGGATGCCAGTCGTATCTATCAGATGAAAGCATGCGGTAATGGGGATACGTGCGGTACTTATTGTTAACGCGGACTGAACGGAATGTCGGGTCAAGATTTAAATGAAGTTGTCCTGACTAATATATACGTACACCGTTTATTGTTCTGCATATTTTAATGAAGGATTATGCCACACGTCTATAGAAATCAAACTTGATACTAACAGGCGAAGACATATTACATTATCTGTAATTTCTAAAATCAGTATGTTGCTTAATTAGTACTGTTACGGTAACGATAGTTTTTGGGAACTGCATGAACGATAGTTCAGCTTTTCAGAGCCGTCACTCGCTCGTCGCGCATGAACTTTTATGCGGACCTAAGTACTACGTTTATCTTCATCCGCCATGCACATTGATAAACTAGTTCCCGTTACATGTAGCAGTGTAAGTCTATGTAAGTTTAATTTCCATGAGTAGATCTACTTTCAGTACTTTGATTATGATAAAACTTACTATGCGGTACAAGAACTATTCATGTATACAATAATAAAAAGAAATAAAAACTTTTATATTGTGGTAGTATGAATGTAATACATGTATATATCAGAGTGACTGTATCTTTGACCTATTTACCCATATTCGTCCTGTTTCATCGTATAATTGAACAATAGCGAACGTGTCATATCAAATAGGCCACCTTATTTCAAATTTTCGAAATAGTTTAGTATTGAGAAAAAGGAGATGGACTTAATTTTTCATCAATAAAATTATATAAAACTCTTTCAACTCGTCAATAAAGCGTAAGGTTGTGAACTACTTCAATGCCTCATCTCGTAACGGCCACTCCATTTCACAACCATCCCATCAATGGTGAAATAAATGCGCATGTAATTAACTCGCTGGACCGAAACATTAACCTCTCTTTTAAAACACTGCACCCGGAACGACTAAGTTAAACGTGTTGTCTGAACTTTATACCTTCTCCACCAGTGTCATTAAAGTCGGAGATAACGATTCGGACAAAAATCAAACCTCATTTATTACATCGAAAATTAGACGTTTCGCAATGTTTTATGGCGAAACCTTACACTACCCATCAGTCATGTGAACTCTATCCGTCCCAAATCACTAATCGGTGTTGAATAAGCACAAATATCTTGTTATTTGTTCAGACGGTGAAAATCATATTTGTGATCGTGAAATTAATTCACTGGTCTGTAGGTACGCGTGTCCCATAGAATACAAATGGCTTCATATTATGTTTAATTGGTAATAAAGCAGTTTAAAACATATGCCGCTCGAAGTGTTTCGTTAAATACATCATGTTTTCTTTGATATATACATTTTGTTAAATTTATTACGTCAACATGCGCCTGTGCTGCTACAAATTTTGGGCGTTCAATGAAGTTCACTATTTACTATTGTTTAGATATTGGTTTTTGTCGAATGCACATAGCTCATCAGTAAATTGTTCAATAATTGGATTTGTTTTTTTTGGGGGGGGGGCGTACAACACACTAACGGATTCAAGGGGGAGGATGCACCCGGCGCACCCCTAAAAGTCCCTGACCATAGATAGAAATGAAATATCATGCAATGAAATAGCATTCAGCGCTCTTGTACTCCCCTTGTTGTCTAATCATAGCCAGCTTGACACTTATCATACACGGTCCCCCTCACCCCCACTGACTATAGATATTACGCCCATCACCCGGCTAGCCTGAAAACCTGGATCCGCCTCTGCAACGTAATTATTCAGAATCTGACGAAAATCTCGCAGGTAATTCTCATATCCACCCACTTCTGTCGACAGGAAAAAACGCCGAAATAAATTATTTGAGTGACTATACGTGCGACACCTGACTTGATTTAATTTCTTCATGGTTTGATAAATCAACCAAGCATGAGTCAGTTCAGACTAGTTTTTAACAAACATTAAGCATGACTTATGTAGGTATATGATATTTAAACTTGTACATAAGAAATGTTTACAAAATATCTTTTTATAATAGAATTTAACGCCCTACACTACCAGTGATATAACTCAGTTAACACTTCGATGGAATGCTATAGAGATTGAATAAATTTATAATTTAATCCAAACAGAGTCGTATTTGTGTAAACTTGGTTGATAATACTAGCAATCGTTGACCATCGCTTGACCATTAAATTATAATAGGCCACAGTTACGTGTCGCCCTACCACAGTGGCAAAGTGATCCACATAGAAATCTTACATTTTTTGCATGGCGAACTTTTATATAACTAGCGAAGTAACAATGACAATACATAAATTTAAACGAGTATATGTTTCATAAGATTAGTGTTATTGGTGTATGTACACTAAAATCATTTATAGCTACCAAACGTCACAGCGATGGTTCTGAACGATAATTCAACTTTCCACAGCCGTCACATGCTCGTTCTTAGTTCCCCCTAAGTCTTCAGAGAAACCACTCTCACCGACTAAAGCATTCTCAAAAGAGCCCTCTACTTTAGATCTTAGAATGATTATAATGTCTCTACACTTTTAAACAGTTTCAGACATTCAGGTTAGTAAAACAGTAGTATTTATGTTTACCCGACTGATCCCACGTTTGGCTGACCCAATAGATTCTTATGGGAACGACTATATATGGGTGGCGATGAATCTGACCTCGTAGCTTGGTAAAACGTGTAAAGAAAAGAGCAGTTTTCTATCCTATTTGTTTGGTCAAATAACCCTCGAATATTACTTTTCTAGCCAATAAAACCACCTTCGGAAGAGTCAAATAATTTCAGCTTTAAACGTAAAACTATTCATGATTTTCGGGTGAAAATAGCTACTGAATATATATACATGTATATACCCTGAGGGGTTCATCTTTTAAAAAGTGATGTAGCATTATATTACAACTATATTGATTATTTAATAAGAAATAAAGTTAGTAAAAGATCCGGAACATTTTTTGCTTTCATTATATACAGTTGGTACCGTGAATTTTAAACTTTTCACTTTATACAAATGTGTATATATAAATTGTACATGAAGTGAATGCTTTAGATGCTGATCGGGGGTTTTAAGTTCAAACACTGCAGAGATCACGGGTTATATTCACTTATCGGGAGACACATGGCACTGACGCTTTTCTTTAAAAAGCGAATACAAATGGGAAGATCAAAGTATATTTTATGTAACAAAACAAATGAAAGGGGCCAATAAATTAAGGGATAAAAATGAGACTTATGCGGAGTTGGCCCTTACTCAGAAGTCCATATGGTCAAATTCGTTTGGCTAATAAATGCTTATTGGCTTATTTGATAAATTTTGATGAGTAATCTCCCTGTAGAGATTATATTGAAACCAATTATTAATAAACATGTTCATAAGGAGTCGCACGTGTTCAATGGGTGACCTTTGCACGTAATCTGTTTTTTCCGTATTGACGGAATATAACTTTCTTTTTTTTGTATACGTTCAGTGACAAAAATTGTATACGTAGTCTATGAACTGTTTTAATACCCCCTTCGTACCCATACCCCGGCGTACCCACCATGTTGTAAGATCACAGTGTGAAACATTTTAAATGAGTATAATTATATGACTTTGATGATGTTTATCTGTTCTGTATTTTATCTACTCTCTAATTAATAGTGTGATGACTGTAACCTCACGGCTTTGATTTTTGAACAGATTCGTTCAATGACACCATGAAAACTTGAAACTTTTTTAACTTATAGCTCAGTCATTCGTGCATATCTAAATTGTGAACTAAGAACAACTTGTATCTTGCAAGAAGGTGGATTGGTAATGTTGTTGTTGTAGAGAGTTGTCGTTCCTAGTTGATGGAATGCAGTAAACTTCGAAACCAAGCCATTTTTGAGACCGTAGAAAAATGTTGAAACAGCCTTATAATAATCAAGTTGATAGATGGGGAAATACAGATAATCAATCCGAAAGTAAACATTCTTGATCATAACTGATATGTTTTAAACGTTTTAATACGAACCATTCTTAACTCGATTATGTCCCCGTTATTTTACTACGGCTTGTTTTAGTACGTAATTTATCTTTTTAAGAGATAAGTATTCGCAACTATTTAGATTTTTAATTAAAAGATTCTGCTCTCTATGTAAATGAAAACTTAATGACTGATTCTACCCATTGACTGGTTTGAAGTTTACATTTATGTTGCAAAATGTTCCGTTATTTCTTTAATATAGGTGTGCATTTCTTTCCAAAGGAGAGATTGAAATTATATGCTAAACTATAGATATTGGGTCATGGCTATAAAGTACAAAAAGAGGAGCGCTTTGATTTTTGGAAACTGAACGATAGATCAGCTATAGCCGTCACTCGCTCGGCGTGCATGCATTTTGATGCGGACTAATTTAAAGTACTATGTTTTTCTACATTCACCATACACATTGTTCAACTACTAGTATATGTAGTTCTCGTTCCATTTTACAATGTAGGTCTATGTAAGTTCAGTTTCCATGAGTACTTTCAGTACTTTGATTTAGACAGAAAACACTAAAAATATTCAATGCATAAATGGACCTGCCTGTTTATTTGCATCGTTTGAACTTGGTGACTATGATTGTATTATATAATAATTGATTAATGAATTGTGAAAGATGGTCTTCATCTTATTTTAAACGTGTTAAGGGGGGCAATGGAATTGGAATTTCAAGAAGGAAGTCACTGACACCGTTCAGTCCGTTTTTTAAAGTCCAGAACAATAATGATGATCCAAAATAGTGTCGGCGGTTTGTTAATAATTGAAAAATAAATCGGTCGTTCACCTTTAAAACCACAATCAGTAAGTACAAAACTACGGATGATCTTTTACCAAGAAAGTCGAAATTCGACGACACTTCGCTAATCATAAAATTAATAATTATATTCACAATAACGAAATTGGAGAAAATAGTGTACGTGTCTGTAATTGAACAAAAAACGAACAATTATTGAACGTAAACCAGTTGGTTTACATCTAATAATCTGGGGGTATACTTGGGACTAGACCGGGTGTTTCAATTTTGACATTTGAAACCAATAGTTATCACAATGTTCACACAATACTATTATGTTTGTAGAAAATATTTATCATGATTTTATGTCTTTTTTTACTTTTTAATTTTCTTAACATCGTTTTTGTCTGTCTGTAAGAAGATACTGATTGAGTTTTGCTTTTGCTGATGGCAAAATCGTTTGTAAACACAAATCTTATACATTTTCAAACATCATGCACATACCAAATTAAAGAAACTCAGTTATGTGTAAAAATCTTTTTTTTAAATGATCGTATTAGAGAAAATATTGTTAATATTTTTATTTCTTATTGTAAGATTCGCTTGTTTGAAATACAAATATACACGTGGTATATACTGATTTGGATTTGCTTAAATTATCAAAATAAGCGACAAAATGAAAAGAAAACATAAAAGATAAATCCAGAATTATACAAAATTGTGTAATTACAAAGAAAACGGCACCAGTGCGTGGATGTAAGTATTGATAATTTATACGTGAAAACTATTGATAAATTGTTCCTACCTTTAAAGGCGCGTCAAATCCCAAATCCTATATCAAACATATCTGATCGTGAATATATAAACACAGTCAATAAGAATGTCATAAATCAAGCTTCATATTCTATCAAGTTCATATGAAAACAGGCACATAAACACCTCAGCAAGTTATTCGTATTGAGGGTATATGTTTCACTGTCTAAGTCTTCTCCCCGCTGATAGTTTACTGATGGATGGTTGATCTGTACAAAGATGGTAGCAAGATCTGCATGGTGAAGCATCAGTTGCGGACTATTTCGCTATCTAGACCTTGTAAAAACCACTTTTCAGAAATGCTTTCATAATCTCTTCTTTGTTTCAACTTGTCGACTTCAGAATTACAACCACCTAAGCCCAACTTATGTTAGAGATCACGTATTTTCAGACTGGATTTTTAAATGTCTTCTGTTTCTGATAATGAGACCATTTTAATTAATTCTGAGTTAATATTTCTTCAGACCCGTCTCCGTGGTCGAGTGGTTAAGGTTGCTGACTTCAAGTCACTGTAACCTCTCACTGATGGAGGGATGTGGGTTCGAGCTCAGCTACCGACCATGTGTCTTTATGTGAAAACGTAGACAGTCGCCTACGGAGGGAGTCTATTACTGGTTCTTCCCAGGAACGATGATTAGTTGAACTGTTCGCCCCTGACTGTTGAAAAGGGGCGTAAAATCGATATAAAAATGTCTTTTGGTCAATAAAGTGGTATTAATAACAAGGTCTTTCTGGATAAGTATTAGTCTGGTAAGTACACGAAAATATCTGTGCGGAAATATGGAAGTCAAAATCAAAGTGGCCGTGGTTCCGAGTGGTTAGTACGCCTGATTTGTAACCAGGCAATCCTGGTTCGATTCCCGGTCGCAGCAGGTCATACGGTCATGCCCTTCCACGAAAATATGACAAGAATGTCCGGTTCCTCGTAGAAGGGTAAGATAGTACTGATTAGAATATACATGTATACAGTCCATGAGATCTTGATTGGTGACCCGGGAGCCGTATATAACTGAATCAGTGTTGAAAAACGGTCTTAAACCCAAATAAATAAATTAATTAATTAATAAACAAAAATCAGAGTGGTTTAATTTTTCTCTTTTATCGAGACACATTATGTGCTTTTGAAGATAAAGGAACACGTAAACATCACCAATAAAAGACTGAATGAATTATGCAGATGTATTTTTGACAAAATTAATCTTCAGGTATAAACTCTACTGAAGTAATGCCAAACCATATGTTTTGAGTGGATTGTGTATCAGTCATTCCTATAATTATATAGATAATGTGAATGATGTTTTGTAAATTCGATGATATTGAATACACGTCAGATTTTGTATATTCTAGATTGGATCGATGTCAGTGAATATGAGTGTAATTCGATTTGATCAACAGTATCCAGTTACAAATTTAACACTTATTCTTTATTGATTTTACTCTGTTTGAACACACAGCATTGCCATGATTCTCTTAACGGCATATCTATGTCATTTGATAATAATGCATAGACACACATGTATAAAATGTACTCATGTTTTGCAATATGTCGCTGAATATTAGTAACATTGACAAATAGACTTTGTTCAGTACTAGTATCTGTTTCTTTGATTACTAGTACCTTTGCTCTACTAAAATTGATTGAATTCTAGTCGTCGGCTTACTAGTATTTCTACGACCCCGTAACTGAATTTTGGGCGATATTGTGATTTTGGTATCATTCTTTTTCGTCTCGATGAGTTCTTTACAATGAACATACGAAGTCTTACCAGCTTCTAGAATCCGTAATTCGCTTATTTACGCCAAACTTTAAAATTTCAAATGCGATTTACTCAAAATGGGAAAAATGGCATACGAGGTTGTAGAAAATACGCCGACGGAATGTAACATCGCCAATAACGAATGTGTCAACCGATTCTTTATACATTCAATTCAATATTCTATATCTTCACTTGAACGATTACGTTATGATAATCATTTGTCAACGACGTCATTTTGGTCATTAACTCCCTGGATGACTTTCGTCACCTTTGTGTCTTATCTGCTCGGTTGTTGGGGTTATTTAAGTATTCTTTAACTGTTCCTTAGCAACACACTATCTCCTTAACACTCTCAGTACTATCTACGATTGTATCTATGATTTAGTCATGTTAACTATCTGATACTTGAGTTTTGTGATGAAAGTTGCTCAAACTTTATGAAAGAATCAGACAGACCCACTGATCTAATAACTTGTATCTTTAGAGAGGTTTATACATTGACCTCATCAAAAAGATAAAATATAATCATGTTCATTAAAAATTTTAATAGTTAATTATCTAACCATTATCAAATAAAGGTTACTGTTTTATTAAATACACAACTTCTGTTCAAAGAGCTGTTTCACCCTTAGTGGTTGCCACTTTTTGCATTGAAACATGTGTTTGATTACGTTCTTCACCTCCGACTTTGAAGAGCCAACCAGCAACCTTCGTGTGTTTTTTGATTGGTTGTATGCTAGAACTAAATCTATTATTGGTAAGGTTACAAATCGTGCCATTCCCAGGGATGTAAAAACTGATTTTTTGGAAATTTTATTTCCAACAGAAATCTCATTTTTAAACTACAGTGCAACCTCTTCAGAGATGCCCTTTCTAAAGCAAAAAATTCCATTCAACAACAGCATATTTTTCCTCTATACAAATTAACTATTAATTAAACCTCTCAAGAGCAACAACCTCGCGACAACAACATAATTTGACTACTGCCAAAGGGTGTTGCTTTGGAGAGGCAGCACTGTATTTCTTACAATTTATGAAATCATTAATCGACGAAAACACGTTTTTTTTTTAACCCGATCAACACTTGTTAAAGACTGAGGGCTCTCATGTCATGTATCTTATTATCTTCAACCAGGATGTATTTATCCATCGTTTGGTTTTAAATCAGAGTTTTAATCAAAGTAAATTTCAGTCAATGATACTAAAATTATCATTTTGACGGATCTGCTTTTAGAATAACATTTTGTTGAGTCATTCGAAATTAATAATAGTTACACTTACGATAATTCATACATAGGGAACTGAAATAGATCCTGTTTTTTTTTAACTTTTATACTTGTTCGCTTGTTTGTATACATATTCCTCAAGTGCACCAAAATGCATTTCCATTAAACTGCTTTTAAGTGTTGAACATAAGTCAAAATGTTCATAACTTGTCAAAATGCTTTTAAATAAGTTTGAATTGCTGATAAATTACGTATTCAAACCACTTTAGGCAATGTAATTCGTTCAGGTGGTATATCGATGATATTAATTTTAATATTGTTGCATGTAACCAGCATTAAATTACTGATTGTACGAGAAATAAATTGGAAAGCAATGTCCCTGTTCGTTTTACATTGAAATTACTGATGTTTATGAAATACGCCGTCTCAAATGTTGTCTGTATATTACATAAGCTGGCGACAAGGCTCATCTTATAAGTTAATAATAATACTTGTAACAGACTAAAATATCTAACATAAGACATTACTGGATTTCAGTACAACTTATATGATTACTGACTGATTTACGCTGAGGAAAGATTTACCTTATATCACGACAACATTCGATACAGTTTTGCTATTTGGTTTGCAATTCTAGCATATTTTTGCATTTTTTTGTTTGTTGATATTCGAAATAAGTGTATGAATTGATATAAATGCACGATTCTCCTGTATCTTCATCCCCCCCTCTCTCTCTCTCTCTCTCTCTCTCTCTCTCTCTCTCTCTCTCTATCTGGTGGCTCTGAAATGACTATAGAAGTAGAATGTCAATAACAGATAAATATTCTTGTTGAGATTTTCGTACACTTTGGAATAAAATCAAAACACGGAAGTTAGAATCCCTATTTGTGTAGCTATTTACGTTGCGGAGAGCGATTTATGTGGGTAAATATTCAGGATCTGCGCAAAATGGACAAAACGGGAGATTAACTTACTACAAATTCATACAGTTGGTCGGTCAAATCACCCTTCAATATTACATCGATGTTAGAGGTCACATCTTCAACTATTTTCACTTCTATAATACAACAAATAATTTGGCTTTGCACCAAGATAATCACCCTCAAACAGCTATCAAAGGGTTAAAGAGTGTCTATATATCTATATATGGTGTCACAAATCACAATACTGTTTGCTATTTGTCACTTTAAGTATCGTCTATTGTTTATAATGGAGTTATAAATTTTATTTGATACAACTTCAAGATCAGCTACCGAGTGTTACTGATACATTTGTATATATTTTATCAAGACCTTGATCTGGTTCAACAACTTCATTGATATTTTCGGTACTATATGCATCCATCTATCAATCTTGTGATTGAAACAACCCTAATGCCATCCTCGTCTTGACCTTTGACCTTGACACATAATTACCCGTGAATATTTCTGCCATCGCACATAATGGATGAAATAAGTTGATTTATCTCTGTATTGCTTGGTTTACGCCATTTCGGATCCCTGTGTATGTATTAATGGCATTGTACAGATCAATTGATGAATTGAGCTTGATGCAGAGAAAGATCCGATCTTTCTGCTATATAAGCAATAAACTGCTTTACAGAGTTATTGCCCTTAGTCTATGTATAAACTGTTAATAATATCGGCCCTTTTTCGCATTGGTTGTTGTATAATAGCCGTTTTAGTTCAAAATTTCACATTTGGACCTATAGACATATCTTACAAAAGGTTATTCAACTTAAATGTAAAAAATATACCAATGGTATATACTTGTATACTTCGTGCGATTACTTTTAGCTTATTATGTGTACATCATATTTTGTTTTGTTTCTTGAAACCCGAGTTATGTTTTGGCCACGTGTTTATCATTTTGGGGTTCGACAGATCGATTTGTTCCTCCTCCATTTTAGTTAATTTTGCACCTCTCCCGTGTTTTCGTTTTGCTCACTTTAATTTGGAAGTGTATTCTCTTTTTTGACCTATTTTATCGTCTACTATTTTTTGTAGACTTCTATCAAAAGTGGGCAGTGATACTTGGCTCCGTTCTTATATTCAGAGTAAAGAAAATGGCTGCAAGTGTTATTATATATATTCTTAATTTATCTATACAGTATTACGCGTTTTGATCATATGAACACCTTTTATTAGAAATAGTGTAGTTTAAATGAATGTTATGATAAGATGGTCTACTTTTTTAGATTGTTTCTTAGTGCGGCTTTGCTGCATAAGATCACCTGATTGAAATAGTCATTGTGTTATACATGTAATTATGATTTTATTATGAATTAGAATCAGTACTGAATATCCTACATAGATAGTAAAGATTATATTGAGAGAGACGTGAGCATTGCGGAGTGAGTGGGACCGTTCCGGCATGTGTTATGCCCATGTACTAGTACATATAGTGGTCTCCGTTGTATAGCGGTTATGGTTTGACTAATAATCAATAGCCCCTCACCGCTGTAAGTTCGCATCCTTCCCAGGACAAAATATCACATGACAAGATCGTCCTACTCAGGTTAAATCAGCCCCGGGGTCTTCGTCCGCCGTTAAATTTGGAAAGTCGTCCAATGACCCTTGCTGTTGGTATATATACCGTATGTACATGTACATGCATATAGACAGATAGGTTCGATTGCAATTAGAGTGAAATTTGAACATTAAATACCTGTACTAATTTACCAATAGTTCACAGTGATTGGATATTTCATGTCATGCCATGAGGATTTGAGGGTAAACAAAACATGAACGGTTCAGTAAAAGTTCGGTCCACCATGTAGTCCCGTTAACTGTACATATATATATATGTAACAACCCTGGTGTGTACTTTGTATACGTTCTCATTTGATTTTAATGCTTTCTTGACTGAGCAATTTGCGTATAAATGTTAGAATTATAACGGTAATTCGTCTAACAAATATGTGATACGATTAATGATTGTCTTGCGTCTCTTCATGTTTTCATTCGTGCTGAACCATCGTATAGCTTGACCAAGTGTTTTGAGCCGTGACGAAATTATTCAGAATAATCCACTAAGTCAAATAGGGGATACTAGTATTCGGAAAAATATGGAATTGAACTCATGCCTTTTTGTTGTTGGTTCATAGGGATTACGTTCAACCCACCGCACCAGCGACGCTTACAAATACCGTAATAAATGCCTTTTATTCACTCCGTCTTGGCTAAAAACACGTGGTCGTACTATACTTGAATAAAATTAGTGTGGATTTTAAAGATGTTTGTAAATAATAAAATCAAAGATGTCCTATTAGTTCCACTCTACGAGATCAACATGTTTATAACATCTTAATAGACCTCCTTGACGTCTCCACTTAGTGTAACTGACGAAAAGAGATGAAATTGGCCTTTTT
The DNA here is from genome assembly GCA_964023205.1 of Lutraria lutraria. NCBI lineage: Eukaryota > Metazoa > Mollusca > Bivalvia > Venerida > Mactridae > Lutraria > Lutraria lutraria. The sequence goes on from OZ026846.1 coordinate 18,536,340, forward strand.
GTTGAGAAAACCTGATAAAATCAACTAAAAGATTTAATAAAATATATTTTGATAAACATCTTTTTTGTGAATTAATGTAATTACTGAATACTTGTACGCACTCATGGACTTTTTATTGATCTGAAATATTTATTTAATGAATAAATCATCGTTGTGAATAAATCATCTTTGGTCTGATGATTAGCACAGAAAGGAAACTGAAAAACACAATTAGGTGTCATGTTACTACCAGGGCCAAATCAAGGTCTTCAAGTCAGTAAAGGTGATATTTACATCACGTATGTGATACGGCGATCGTGTGTGTTAAGTCACTTCTGTCGTTCATTTAGCACGCCTCAGCTGACACTACATGTTATTGCTTTATTGGTCCATGTTAATTGGTCCACTATTTGAGGACATGACAACATCGTTGGTATATATAATACATTTGTACTTTGTCCAATTTTGTATTGTCTTAGATAAGTGCGCATGCTGCGTTTTTTTTTTCTTCTCAGTCCAGTTTGTTACACTCGGTCATGTCTATCACAATGCTGCTCTTTCAGGTTAATACTACACTGCTTTGTCTTTCTTTGGTTTACACTTCTGTGCTTAGCCTGCTCTGCCCTGCTCTGGCTCAGCATTGTTTATAAGCATATTTCAAATGCGTTGTAATAGAATTCATGATACAAACCAATGGTACACAACAAAGTGTTTCGCGTAAGAGTATGAATGAATTGCATTTAAAAAGCATTTCAAAATCTTCTGAAACTAGAAACGTCTCGAATCTGATACTACTTTACCTCGCCATAATGTTTCTTTAAAATACTCGTTTACCAAACTATCCATTGCGTCCATAACGTCACATGACAATTCCAATCAAATAAACATGTTCATGTATTATTATTATTAATGTAAGGCATTTCATTGCTCATTGACATACATGTATTGCACGTTTATCCTGTTTGTTCAGTTTGTCTAGAGTACGGGATTGCTGGCTGGTGTGTTGTGGATTCGAAAGACAGTCGAAAAATCTGTGTTTCATTGAGACACATTGACTAAGGGCAGATCATCCAAGGCAAGTTGCCTACTTTCGCTGACTTCATAGTGTAATCCTTGTAGTGTTGGCTTTGTGAATGGGGGTTCTATCAACAAGTAAACTGAGAGGTAGTACATAATGCTCGTTTGTGAAGTTCTTCTTGGCTGCTTTATGTATGCTGTAAACGGTATTCCACTGATGCAGGAGTAAGATGGTTAATCCTATGATAATACTTGATATTTTATGTAAGGGAAACAATCCCTTATTTCACTGATGTCGATTACCAAGAGTTGTCTTTCTTCCCTCTATTCTGAGCTCAAGACAGACACTTGTAAATATAATATAAACCCAGTATATCGTAGACGTTGACTTTTTTTCAAAAAAGCTTATTTTAGGTTTTATTGATATTGATAAATATGATAAGTTTATGTGTTGGGATTGACAAAAATACAATTATTTTGTTTTGTAGAGCTCCTAACCCCAAGTGTCTGTGAATTCGACAAGACGATTAAAAGTGAATATATATCAAATAGAACAAAACTTTATTTTAAAAATGAGATACATGTTAAGTATAAATGTTAAGAAATAATACTGATAAGGATATACTTCTATATATGTAATAAATAACATTCTATATAAATTAAAACGATATCTATAAGATCACAGTAGCTTATACTTCAAGGCGTTTCGGACGATGAAAGTCCTATTATTCGAACATAACCGAGTGTCACTTCAATAAAATATTTTAGGTACACAGTAACAGTTTTTTTTTTGGAATCAAAGCTATATGCAGCATTTTGATTTTTTCGTAATGAAATTGTATGAATAAAAAAAAAGTTCAGTAAAATTGTCTTTGAAAAGGGAGATAATGGTTAAAATAGATGAGATTTAATTCAACGGTGTTTTGTTGTAAGAGTAGACTCCCTTGTACTTGTTTGGATTTTGTATCGCTAACTTTCTGGCTCGTTCATTTGAACTCATCATAGGTAACTCTTCAACAGCTGGGACTAAAACAAAAAGGAAGACATGTGATAAAATAATACAAGTACATGTATGTTTTAACTTAAAATATAATGCTAATGTGTCATACACATGTACATGTATTTATATTCGCACGAATTTATTTAAACGTGTTCTTTTTAATTTTATTTAATAAAGAGTTGTGAAATTTAAGAATCAATTAAAGTTGTACGTCTGCATGGCCCCGAGAATTCATTACGACTGTGTTCTATAGTGTTTTCAGAGAATGACCTTTATTCACAAGGTGGCCTTTATTCAGAGATGGCTGTTAACACAGGATTGATAGTGTTTAAAATACATTTGTACTTACGAGATAAGCCCTCTCGACCTTGTCTGGCAGCCTCAGCATCAAAGCCTCTGTTTGCTGAATACAAGTTACGTCTGAGATGTGGTCTGTATGGAGACTGGGCTTGTAAATCTTGATTGAATTGTTCCTCATCATATATAGCTACCAAACCTGTGTATGTATATGACACAATGTACGTAGAGTTAGTCACAATTCGTTGCTAGGCAACATCTCAGACCTAAAACTCAGTACTCGTACTGAATTTTCACCGAATTGATTGATTCCAGATTCAGTTAAAAGTAGCTTGTATTATTCACATCACTAAGTCTTTTTTTTTAAATCAATGAGATGAAAAAATTCAGATAATTGTTCTTCAAAATTATTTTCTAATACTAGTATGCTAAATATCTAATAACGCATCAACTGTAACTTCGATATTCTGCATGTTTTTTTTCCATTTGAAATGCAATACAGTTCATCAAAATTTCTAAAGGTCTTTATCTTTGGATGGTACACTTTGGATGAACCTACCATCAACGTAACACACCCGGCTACCACCGTGACCCAAAACTTCTTTAATGTGTCGCCAAGTCCCTCCGATTCTTCCTTGACGTAATCTAAAAAATGGCATACATGTATATGAGTACATGTAGATTATAAATGACAGTGTTGCCAATTATATTGCAATTGACGTAATAAATATAATGTGCAATAATTTTACCCGTGTACATGACTAAGAATGGAAGAAAATAAAACCCATATAAAATGTATTCACAAATGTATTTACAATAATCATTTTCCTTCCAGTGTATATTCAAATAACTAGCGCAATAATTATATATTAAGTATTTATATGTTTTCACTATATTTCAAATCGTTTATGAAGGTTTAATTAGACGTTTTGTTGGGTTGTACTTTTGTTGGATGAATATTAATCTTAGTTTGTACAATTATACACACCTAGGCAAGCCAGGGTTAGGAAATCTGTATGCTATTTGATTGGTTAGATCAGCATAAGATTCTCTGAATCTTGCGTTGAAATCATTTTTTTGCTTTGGTTCTTCTAACTGAAAGTAAATAATTTGTAAAATAAGGCATAAAAATGTTTGTTTCTGGTTACATGCTTATTAAAGATAGGGTAGGTAGGTCAGGGCTTGTTTGGCTCTTGAAAGCGTGTGGAAAGGTAAATAGCAAGAAAGTGTGTGACGTGGCCTAAGAAAGTCTACGGTCGCGGGGTAAGTCGGGGTAGGGTAAGTCGGGGTAGGGTAGGTCGGGTTAGGGTAAGTCGGGGTAGGGTAAGTCGGGTTAGGGTAAGTCGGGTTAGGGTAAGTCGGGGTAGGGTAAGTCGGGGTAGGGTAGGTTGGGGTAGGGTAAGTTGGGGTAGGGTAAGTCGGGTAACCAGAAACAAACAAAACTATTTTAGACCTAATATGAGATTGATCTAAAACGTTCTCGAACGATGAAAAACAAATTCTACAGGAATTTAATGCACACTATGGTTATCAATGATAGTATTAAATCAGGCTGAGCAATAACTCATCCTGACGGTCGTAAAGGGATTTAGACATGCATTACAAAACCCTTCATAAATGTATGTCAGGCAATAGACTGGCTTTTTCAAACTGTTGCTCACGCCACGTGAAACCAATTTGTGATTCACTTAGTGAATTAAATCGTATTTATTGAAACTGTAGCTTTACTTTTTGTGCATTCTTCCAGTTTCCATCTGACAAGGTAACAGGGACACCATTTCTACTGTCTCTACCTCCAGGCATCTTCATCCATTCATTCATCTTACCATAGGTAGTCCTGAAAGTATACGATAAACACACGTGATACATGTAGTAAATATCTAAAAGTTAGGGATACATCTAAACATGTATTGGAATTCTCCTTCTGTCTTTCCAAGTCCTGGAATAAACTGGTTCCCGTTCCATGTTGCAGTGCACCAAAGACTTTGTACAGACAAATCAACGGGAACCAGTTTAGTCCTGGAGTCACCCTGCAGATTGAAAACAAGGCTCTGACTGATGCATTCCAGAGTGTCAGTTTTAAAGGCAATGAACAGATTACCATACAAACACGTCTTAATTAACAGTGCCTTCATCAGTGTTGACTTTTAGCTTTAAAACTACTCATATGCATAATAATTCTATAGATTGCTGAATTCTTCATTCTTTTACTCAAAGCTTAGTACTTTCAAGACCAAGAGGGAGGAGAAGTTTCAAAGGCCATAACTGTTTGTTTTAATGTATTAATGCTGATGAGATATCATGCTAGTATTCTACTAGTGGTAGAAAATGTAGAGAGAAAAACTTAACCTATAAACAATAACACTTCATATAATAAAATGAACTTATACAGATAATGCATTTATGTGAGTATGCCAAATGATACAAGCGAATTAAGCTGAATCTTCTATGATATATCTATCTCTGGATACTGCCAACCCCTCTTCCGAGTGTTATAGATTAACATTAACAGTCTACAGTAGCTAAATAAGATGGCAGGTCAGCTGTAGAAATTATGAAAAGTTCTAGTAGGTTCACATTGATATCACCTTTAGAGATTATAATTTAAGTGACCCATTGTAAAATTATAACACTACTAGAGTGGTGCTGAATGCTCCTCTTAAACAATCAAGTATTGAGATTCTAAAAGAACTTTACAAGCTTCTGGTTGGAACCAGAGTCATGTTTAAGATTGTAGTGTTTGTTTTTATAATGTTTAATAGTACTGCACCTATTTATCTTAAACAAGTGTTTGTTCTTTCTATATTGGTAGTTAAAAGTATTGTCAAATAGAAGATAGATATGGCGTCAAAATAAAGATAAACAGTGCACAAATGTAGATTAGAACAGAATTTAGGATAACTGACATAATTATTATATCAGCGTAGAATCAGATTGTACCAAAGTCTAGTGCCTTTAAACTTCTAAAAAGGCACAGAAATCTTGGAGCCGCCTTTGACAACGTATAACAACATTCTGGAATTGAAAAGTTGTCGCTGTGCAGTGTACACTCGTGACGGCTGATAATTAAAAAAATAGGCTTCTAGTGTGCCACTGCACTCTTAATGCCTATAATTGAAAAACAACGGAGTAAAAAAGCCTACCATCGTTTCTGATTTTCAGTAGGCATTATCTTGACAATCCCACCACCACGTATGTACCTTACGCCGCCAGGATAGGACATTATCACGGTGTCCTATATGAATCTTATTAATATAGTACGTAGACTATATGAAGAAATTTATAAAACTATTGTCTGCGATATGTTTATCTGTATCGTTGAAGACGACGCTATGACTGACGTCGTTACTAATGAGACTAACGTCATGATTATTCTATATTACGTTATTTTTAGAACACGGAAACGTCGTCGCATAGTCGTTCCTTCTACGCTTCCAGTAAGATGAAATTGTTAATATAGAATGCATTTGAATTTCTTTCATTTTTTTCTTAAATTTTCATGTACATTGTAATCATATATTGTTTATATCATACTCGTATTCCCGACCATTTGGCAGATTATCTAAGTTGTAAATATTAATGGTATTGTGAATGACGCCTACTCAAAATCTTTAAATTCTTTGCTATGCCTCTAGTTTTTTCTCAACAGTAAAATTTGAAAATATTACACTTAGTCAAACCGGTGTTAGCGGCCACCTTAGAATAAAGGCCACCCAATGAATAAAGGCCATTCTTTCAAAAACCATAATATATTATTTCGAACAAAATGACCTCCGAATAAAGTCCACCTTTTAATAAAGGGAACATAATGTTTTCCCAAAGGTGGCCTTTGTTCACGGGTCTGAACGTAAATACAAACAATAATAATACCTATAACTCTTGTTCCTGTCCATATAATGTGCTATTTTAAATAACTCATCTTCTATAGGTAATGTAATCCATAATGATTCTTTTCTATCAGGTAAATTCCATACAGAATCTTTGGGATGTTTTAAATGATCAAATGTGTATTTAGGTTTGCCGTCAGCATTGGTTGGTATTTCGATCGTACCAAGCCGCACCTTTTTCTCGAGTATATTCGGACTCACTAATTTCACCATTTTTAAAAAGAAAGTTCAAACTATCAGAAGAGAGCTATGAATCTAGAATTGAAGCATGTAACAAGTTACTCCAAAATCCACTTCCTTTAAAATCAAGCAAAAAATCGCCAAGTTGGCAGTTCAATATTCCAGTTTTTATTCTGGAGTATTTAAACTTGAGTTTTTACAATAACTAATTCATTGTTCTGTGAGATTAAAACGTTTGTCAGTATAGATCAGTAAGGTAATGTCTCCAAGTCATACAAATACCTGTCAGACACCATCTTAGACACTCATTTTGTGTTTGAATGATTGACTAGGATATACGTACATGTACATTCATTATTGTCAGGGTTGTTCACAAAGTAAACGCATGATTCTTAAAGAAGACGTTTTAAGATCACATTGACGTTTTATAGAAAAACACGTACGTAGTATTATTTGCATTTGCAATGAATACTTTTTCTTGTCAAATCATTCGAGTTTATAGCTATATCCTTTCGTTTTCTACCAGAAAAGTACGCCTAAATGTTTTAGTCCTTGATTAATTCTCTAGGCCAACATTTCCACATATTGTTATTCAAACCAAAAAGCTTGGACAGCCAGTTGATGTATCGGTGTGGATACTGCTCAGGTAACTTTTGAACAGCCCTCGTGTTAATTTGATTATCTGTAACCATGAAGTATTGTTTCATTGACTTAAGTCTTTGATCAATATCCAGATTATTTGTTTAACAGAGATTGCCCTAACACACAGAATGACTTCAGTCTATGACAAATACATTTATCATATATAATATTGATTGTTAATTTACGGAGTGCAAAAAGAATTGTCTACGAATTTAACAAAGATTTCATTCTGTCTATTTGTACAACGATCCAACAAATTCCGTATGAGTTCTGACGTAAAGCTAACAACATTTCTGGTTTGTTAGAAGCGGCAATTGGAACTAGGTTGTTTCTGCGATAGGCATAAAACTGTCCAATGAAAACGTCGCATTCTGTGATTATTCTACGTACAAAGTTTATACCTTTGGCTTCTTGTGTTTGGAGTCAACATCGGGGCTTTTGACGATTATTTATTTTTGTCCAGCTTGTAATAATATGCATTCAAATGTTTTAATCACCACCTTCCGACAAAAAAAATGGTGAAAGCTGGTTGATAACTTACATCATATGCATAAAGTGTACAATCAGAACGCTGTTTACACCGTGATTGTATTTATTCCAGTACATTATCTTACATATGATACGTAAGAAGTATTTTAAATCAAGTACAAGTCTTGCGTATAAAGTATGTTAGAATTATATAATAATGTTGCATTTGACATTCTGGCACTTATTCCTCTATAACAGGTATATTATAGAACTACCTGCTTCATTAATAAAAATACGATCGGGTGGGGGGTATTTTAAAGAAATCGTAAATAACTATTTAAGACATAAATTCACTGATTGGGACAAGTTTAAAATAATGTTGTTTTTTTATTTGGCAAAGTATACACAACATGGCAATTTAAAACAAAAAGATGGATAAATAAATACAATAACAACTTCAATTCAACCCTGCGGATTACCAAACATAGAATGAACTAATGACGATATCTATGGTACGTGTATTGATCTATCTATACATCATCACTATAAGACGATATAATAAATACTAAATAATTATCATTATTGATACAACGCCAGGTCTTCTTTGTAATATACAATCAGCTGTTGAACCTGTTAGCGACTTATTGTTTGTAAAATGTTCTAATGGTTTAATTGAGTGTACGTATTTTATCATTTGTTATCTTACACGTAAGTATTCAAATTTACATACTATATTAGATCGTATTGTATAACAACTTAAACCTAAATCGCTGTTCGTGAATGTTAATTAACGATATTAATTATGAGATAAATGATATATCTATCAGACAAATTGATTCGGTGTTCTCGTTCGGTGCGACTCGGCAATTTCCGACTTTTTAAAATGATAGTACGTGACTTTGCATTTTAATTTGACGAATGACAAGACACAATGACCAAATAACTCATAGAATCGAATCAAATTAAACCGATTGCAAATTCTTACCTTGAAATCAAGATATAAATTATGCCTTTTTGTAACAAAAACTTACAATTATTTAACGAAATTGTGAAATCTAACATCACCTCCACGATTCAATGTTTTGTTCATTTTGGTTCTGCTGCTGTTTAATGCTCCCCTTTGCAATATCTAGCTGAATTGATGTAATATGGCAAGTTTACAGCATGTTATTGTTATATATGATTGCTGAGACGCAGATCGATCAACTTTGGTATTGTTAAGAAGTCGAGTGTAATCAAGTTCAGGTCAACTATATGAGTACGTATAATCAATGTTTAGTCTTGCTAAGGATGGGACTAGATCATTTAAGAATAAATACATTATCAAAGATCCGATTCTGAAAGTCACTTAAGCGTAGACATCGTTTTCGCCACTTGTACATCTTTGGGCTATCTTTGTACGTCATCGACTTTTTTGTCTATCATTTCAAACTAATGAGTGTGACCAATCGTCAATGTGTGTGTCACGTGTGGGATTTAGCTGCACTCAATATCTACAGGTACATAATATATACCGATTTTCTGTTAGTATATATGATTTACAGTTTGTCCTAATTTCTCGACCAATGAAATGTCCGCCTTTCATTTGAAATTTGAAAAAAATATCGCATAAAATTTGCCGAAACCCTGATATGGAGAAAATAAGTCGCGTCGCTTGTGATATATCCCATAAAATTCAAAATATGAACGATAACTAATACTTAATTCTCCCTATAGTATACAATTTTATTCGATTTTCTTGACTTTTGACGTACAGCAATTACACCGACGAACCACATTGCATGCTTGCTATTCCATTCCCAGTCATAGGCAAGTTGTTGAAGCCTCTGAATATCACCTCGCGAAAACTAATGACTCTACGGTACAAAGCAAACATGGGAGGTGGTTTAAATCCTGACATAACGCTAATCGCATTTCAAGTTCATTCTTTTGATAACTTCACCACTGGATCAATCGAAAAAGGTATAATAAATCTTAATCGATTTTCTCAAACCGAGATTACAAAGTGTTTTATCATAAATTATTGTTCAAATCCATTTATTTGTCATACAAAGGTTTTTATGACATGGGAATCTATACTGGTGTCCTTCGATGGTTTATGTCGATTTAAGATATTATTTAAAGTATCGTCACATGATCTTTTTAAAGGTCGCGTGTCACCAGTAGAAACAATAAATGTTGCGTTCGTCTGCGACTTAGAACAACCTCTTGAGACAGTACATGTATAATGAAAATAAATCATATGGCTTTTCAGAAAATTGAACAAACGAAAAAGGTCGCATAATAGGTACACTCTTAATATTGACCATGTCGATATACGTTGAATATAATAATGAAGTATATTTAAATCGAAACTTAACTTTATAATATTTCTACGACATCCTAACTTCACAGATTTTCTATACATATCTGAAGACTGGATGATTTGTTCTTTGTTGATAAACACATCATTAACATTCATGTTACATAACAACCAAATGAGATCTGTTTCTAGACTTAGACAGAACAACACGAATCATAACTGCAGTTTCTTTTGAGTCCTTAACTTCAATTAGTTACCATAGCAACTTTGAAGTAAATGGACTTAAGCCGAAAAGATAGCTAAGTTTTAGGCTTTTTATTTAATTCTATCCACGGCATATACTTCAATGATGTTCAGGTATGTAAAAGAACTTAAAACTTTTGTCTCGAAAAAATGTTGTAGAATGTTATCAAAATCGAAAAGCTACGTGAGTTGCTTAACTGGTGTCTATATGTTTCATAATCTACTGGCTTGTGGTCATCGTTGGCATTGGATGTACAACGTCTGTACAGATTCCCTTACCAAATAATGGATGAGCACTGTTTGAACAAAGCAAGTTAAACTCAAACTATCTGTGGCAAGAAGAGCCCATTGTAAACCTTTATACAAGTACCATTATTACTAATTAATATGTTCGTATTATTCAGTTTCTTTATGTAAATTATTGTTGGTTTCAAAGACCAACTCGTTCATTTTGATACATCTACCCATACAGTAGTGGTGTATATAATTATATTGATGAATTCACCATGTATCAGATTCATTTTTTTCATCTCTGAGTAATCCATCCTCAAAAATGAATTAAACTGATTCCAGAGTACAAACCTCTGAATATTGAATATCAAATTATACAGAATAAGGGCGATCGACACATCCGTTATAAAGTCCTCGAGCAAAACAAAGTCAAAACAGGTAAGCACATTTTATAAAAATATCCGTTTTTAAAGAACATGCTTATAATACTCTAAAATCGAAGAATGCCATGCCACGTAGAACATTTTCTCGTCATTTTGCATACAATTTCGACAAGAAATACCCCAAAATGACGTTGCTAGAACTTTTACCAGTTATCAACTCATGCGTGTTCTTTCACGAGGAGACATATCTGGAGTGATTTCTCTTCCGTGCAGTGAATGCTGGCCCACCTAATCGTGCATGCAACATTGTCCCAACCCCCTTTGCCTCAACACAAAAAATAGTTCACAGAGCTCGGTTTAGAACGAAATACTCGCATTCTTTCAAATGTGATTGGGCCATCGACAAGCTTCAAATCAGTTTTAACCACATTCTATCTGCAAGCTACCCCACATAACTCAGAGCTGGAGGACAATTTAACATAGGATGTTATATCTTCAGTCAAATTAGTATCGGACAGTGTGAGCCTCGCCCTGGGTTCAAACTCACAACCTCTTGATCAGTTCTAACCACTGAGCTAACCGGGTGGACTTTCCATTGTTTGCATAGCATCACTTATTCTATATAATTATGAGTTCATTATAACCGTGTTTAATGTATTCGATAACACGTGGTAATTCATCAAACATGCCATTTTTCCACCAATAATGCTCTGCTTCAGTTTTACCGCTTTTTTGTTTGTAAATAAGAGAACAAGAAAAAGTAATACGCATGATCATAAAAAACTACTCGTGACAAATTTAGATTATGATTAGTTCAAAGAATTTCTAGTTCTGAACTTCGTACGGGGGTACAATACTTGATCCCGGGCATTCAATCATTTAAATCACGTTTTTCTATGTACTTCCAATTTTAATTTTCAATGTAGTTCATTCTGAATGATTATAATGTATATATAACTGTAATTAAAGCCACTTACTGTCTGTTTGACTCATCCATGTGAAAACTAGTTGGTGAATAAACTGGTCAGAAATATCTAAAACAATATTTGGTCAAATAAAAGAAATAACTGGTCCGTTTAAGCACAAGTCTGTGTATTAAATCAGTGACTTATTGAAGTATGAGGTGCTTAGTTTCAAAGTACAATGTATATTAGATTTTGTATATTGTTATAAACATGTTTAATAATTTTAAATACCTTACTATGGATTTCCTAAGCTATATCGATTGATTTCCGTAGATTTTGTTTTTCATTGTTAGATTTTAAGGCTCGGCTATTTTAAATGTATTGTTTTTATGTCAAATCCGGGTTTTACATACGTAAACATAGATGATACGGTGCAAAACCTATTTACAAAATATTACACTGACCATTGATACGCTTAGTAGAAGTACATGTACATAATTATGTTGTAATACAGTCTGTTGGGGTATGTTGTAATACAGTCTGTTGGGGTATGTTGTAATACAGTCTGTTGGGGTATGTTGTAATACAGTCTGTTGGTGATTATTCAAAGATTTTCATTCATTTTGGGTTTAACGTCGCACCAACTGCAAGGACATGATCATTTTACAGTTTTAGCGTAAGAGAAACCCCCCAGTTGTACTCCTGAGTAGATCGACCGACCTTCTGGTGGATACCTGGAGTTTATCTGGTCCTGACTGGGATTCGAACCCACACTGATCAGGGGTAGTGGTAACTAGTCAGAGACCATAACCAGTCAACCAAGGGGTCCCTAAAAAAGGTTTATAATTTGTATTTAGTCTATTATATGGTATTAAATATGTGTTAAAGAATGATAATTGTTCGCAAGCTGGTGCTTATTCACAAGCGGCCGTTCTCCCAGGCATGACTGTAGAACAATTCTATATAAAATGAAATGGTTGTACATGTTTGTTTGTGTCTAGACTATAGTTCTTTAAAATGATTAAATATTCCTTGTTAAATATTTCATTATGATGTAATAATACCCATAAATTAAACCTTTACAAACAACGCGGCATTCATAAAATCGATTTTCACATTGATTGAAAATTTCCTCATAAATTAATACTGTAATGATATCTTTACATGTTTACACCTCATGCTACGAAAGTGGATTAACTCTAATGGAACATCAAACAATTTATCTAGAAGGTATTATGGAATATTTTCGAAAACATTTTCGGTCCAAACGTTCAACGGTAACATTTACAAAGTTCACACCATCTATATATATCCCTATAACAACCATGTCGGTTAAAATGTTTTGTCTATTATGATGCCACCCCTATTAAAAGGGCCACGAGACACCTATCTTTTGTGCAGACAGTACCTCCCGCATCCCTTCTCTTTTTGCCGGCGCCTGGCTGAGCGCCTACGGCAACACTTATTTAACTAGCTGACGACTCACCAACCGACCGCATCAGTTCTAAACCAGCCTCCACTGAGGTTCGAACCTTCGATCTTCCGTTCTAATCACTCGGGCACGGTTGCGATTGTGATAACACTTGTATTTGATAAAATACTAGTATCTGAATCATAGGTTATAAACATAAGATTAATCTCCCAGCTCAAATCTTAAGTTTGTGTTTTCAATACTCAAAAGTTTAATGTGTACTGATTAAAATGTTGTCACTTTCAAGCAGTATTCTGTATACAAATTTATTGTATACGTTTGGGCCTGAAATAGGTTAACTCGAACTCGGAGACTGATCTCAAGTTTTAGAAATTGAACCCTGTGCCCTCTGAACAATGGAGACGCATATGTAAAGGTATGTACCACAGTATATAAGAGTGACATCTATATATGTACCTTTATGTTACAGCATACTGCAGTGTGTAGCCAGCGATATATCTATAGAGGCACTTGTACGCACGTGTGTAACACCAATTTGAAAGTAAACAATATGGCCAAAAAGAAAGCACGGACCTTAATTAGATCAACTCGCTGCATCCTCCCCCTCGTGCGCGTAACATTTATTTAAAGCTGGCTACGCCCCTGTATTGCCGTTTGTACAAACAGTTTACAGAGAGATCCAATGCAGATACATGTCTGACGGATTACAGAATTCAAACTACATACAGATTACGATGATACCACATTGAAGAATAAAGTTCCAGTGTGGCCCCCAACTTACAAGTATACGGGGTCCCATAGTTAATTATTTAGGTTACAATGTTTCTTCGTCGTATACGAATGTTACAATGAGGCTCTATTGAACAGAGAAGTTTATTCCTAATACATAAGTTACCGGGCGACAGAACGAATACAGGTTATGGAGGGTCCTGTTGTAGTCAACTTCAATAGATGCTAAGTGTACTTACATGCACCGGCAGGATAGTAAGAGACATTTAATTGTACAAAATTAATGTCATAAAATCATCACAGAATACGACACTGTTTAACTGATAATTAGTTTTACAGAATAAATTCGGATGTTTCAAAATAAGAACAGAACAGAACAAATCATTGCATTGCATTTTACCATCACGAGTCCGTTACTACAGCATGTGTTTTTAAACATGGTGGACGGTCACAGTATATATACAGTATAGTCCTACTCATTCGGCTTTCCGGTTGGCCAATTTTTGTGAACGAATTCGTAAGGCCATCCTCTCATCTCAACTGTGCGGGACGGGGACGGGGCAAAGTTAAAAAAGTAATTCGTCGTCACAGACAGTCCAATTAGTTGGACTAATATACAGTACAATGTCATATGATATATTTAACGGTGGTGTTCCGTCCATATTATACATTTGAAGCTACGAGCTGTATACACTGTTCTTTATGACAAACAAATTAATTTGTTGAATTAAGCCAAACATATCAAGTGTAACATGCACGTTTAAAAGTATATTTAATACACTTACCATGGACGATTCTGAAAATCATTTTCCTCCCACAGATAAGCGGGTGTTATAGTACGTGGCTGTGCCATTATGTATCAAATTTTACTTAAGTCTTCAAAGTTAACACAATTATAATCGAACCGTTTAATATTTCCTATTCATAAAATCCGTTTTGTTTGACATAAATATCATCTACTATAAAAATCTGTCCGAGTTAACTAGTCACTGAAAACATTAACATGTACTACAGGTCCACCACATAGAGTAGAAATGAAATATCTATTCATTCGGTTCATTCCACGCTTCTTATGTAAAGTTTTAACACTTTATATACACAGACGGTATTGAATAAGAAATACAAATAAATGTTTTACACATTCGTACCGTTACAAGCTTCTGTGATGTGTGCAGTAATAGAATAAATACAATGTTTGATAAGAGAATATTTAACTGCGATCTATTATATGTCAAATACAACCACAGATTGGTCGTTTAAGTATCTCACACCAAATTAAAACTACAAGGTTATATATTCTGCATGTACATGTGGCATAAATCCCTGATTTAAAGTTTACCACACTTAAAACACTTGATATTGGCACTTCAAAATTTTTACACAAACCATTTACGTTCCAGTGTGATTTAAACATTAATTACGTATAAAGACGTCATTTTGGAAGTTCAAGTCCGATATTTTATTGGCCTTTCGAATTTGTGTCATATCAAACAACATAAAATACTTTTCACAAGGGGTCACTCCATAATTAGAATTAAATGTCATTTTATAACGTCTATATATATTTATAGCACTCATACCTATAGGTATTGGGCACATAAAATACTGTATTGTTTCTTACGCCTACTGGTGGTGTATTTCTCATAATAATATCATACCATATTTGGTGTTGATACAATTTGGTAGATCTTTAGATATTTTGTAAGATTAATAGACATCAAATTTCTTGTACTGCCTAACCATGTAAACATAGATCAAGGACAATGTTACCATTTATATGACTGATAGATAGCATTTAAAGAAAACTGTTTTGAGTTAATTCATCCATTGATACATGCAGTCTAACCTGTGTTAAGGTTCACCTCCTAATAAAGGTCACTTGCCACTAAAGACCACAATATGTCTTTCCCAACGGTGGCCTTTGTTCACAGGTTTGACTATATACAATAGACGGTCGATGTCCAATGAAAGATTGTCATAATGCAGATAGTTGAGTGTTTGATTTTATAGATCGATGTTCGGTGTCTAAATATCTAACTCTTGGCGTCGATTTTAAATGACATATTTCTGGCTGCAATACAGCACGGCACGTTGCGGCACGGTCCGTATGTATGACTATCATGTCGCAACGTACATGCATTTTGAATGCTCAAAACATGTTGAAACAATGGCGAGTGTACTGATTTAAATGTATTGATGATCGAATGATTAAGTATTCATGCAACATACGAGCTAGATATTGCATTCTACGATTTACATACACATTATACATAACAAATACAATAATCAGTGATACAGTGCGGCAATTCTTAAAGCTAAATCGTTTAAAGAAAAACAATAATGATTTTATTAGATAATTTGAGTCACTTTGTATGATTCTAAACAGAATTCTGATAATGTTTGCTAAATTTCCCTGGGTACAATTTTTACTCGCTTATAGGTTCCATATTGCAATAGGATTACCTGTATTTGAGTACGTCATTTCTACAGAGCAACTCTGCAACCATTTGTTTACATCGGGTTTTACGCCCCTTTTCAACAGTCAGAGCATATGAGGCGGACAGTTCACCTAACCATCGTTCCTGGGAAGAACCAGGACTAGACTCCCATCCTCCGTAAGCAACAGCATACTTTCTCACATATTTTGAGTCATGGTTGGTAATGGGGCTCGAACCCACGACCTTCTATCAGTGAGAGGTTACAGTGATTTGAAGTCAGCCGGACCTTAACCACTCGACCACGGATTGTTGATATGATAAAATACTAAAAGTAAACTATAGATCTAGTACGAAAATGAGTTGCCGGAATTGTAGCCGAGTAGAAACGAATATAAATTTCCTTTTATGTACAACTATTAAGTATCTTACTCTGAATACGATTGTATATATAAGCTTTCAATGGTTTTCAGTTTTTACTGAATATCAAATACGAAAAAAATATTTTTAATTTGCTTTATGCGTCAACAACATCATAAATCTCAGGAGACGGTGATTTTAATATACTTAGTAAATATTTAACAAAATTACGGATTACAGTAAAACCAATCTCTACCCAGAGTTGTCGTTCCTTTCCAATCCACACATACCTCTGTCAACGTCTCAATGCCAAGATTCTTGGCAAACTACACTCTGATCGATAAACATGCTTTTGTGTATATTTTATAATTATTTGTTAGGTGTCCTCATGAAATATGTCATATTGTTTTAGAAAAACGCTTCAGGTTGCTCCGTTATAAGATGTGTCATTAGGGATTATTTAACCTTGTAACTCTAAAACTAATTTGGCGGAATAATTGCGAAGTAAACAATTCAAAACTCGGATAATATAATGAAGGGATACTAGGCTCGGGTGTCAGTTTCCTATCATTTAGTTTAAGTATGCGATTCTCTTCAGATAAACAAAACAACACAATCTATGTTAGTTTCTTTTTGAGGTGTTGTCACCATTTTTAAATCACGCATCTGTCATTGTGAAGCCGGACTACTTTTTAGACGTTGACAGAGGTTAGTGTGAGCGTAGCGGGAACGACAACTCTGGGTAGAGATTGCAGTAAAACCTGTGAACAAAGATCATCCTTGGGAAAGACAAAATATTATCTTTATTCACAGTTGGCTTTTTTCGGAGGCAATGTGTTCTAAAAAATCAATGACGGTTTCTAAAAGAATGGCCTTTATTCACAGGGTGGCTTTATTCGGAGATGGCCACTAAGACAACTACACGTATTGACGATATCTCGATGCAGACACAGCTGGTCATCGTTAAATTTCAGACGAAATAAAACTGCATAATCGATACCATTCTGGGTTCAAGATGTTCAGCAAATTCACAAATCAATTCGTTTTGTAAGGCAGATGATTTAATATAATTATAATACGTACACGAGCCAAATCTTTACCATGACAATAATAATATAGCTATGAGCCATCGATCATAAATCATTAGGCGTAAAATAGTGTCTGTTTCTGGTTACATATGCTCATTAAAAAGGGATAGAAAGGGAATTTTATGATCGTTATAAAATTTCTTGAAAAGTGAGACAGTATAGACGTATCGTACCGTTCCTCGGGACTAATTAAGGTCTAGGGACGAGGAGGGAATATGGTAGGATTGGTATCAGTAAGCAGAAACAACCATTTTACGCCTAATCTAAAGTATTTCAGAGTCATATTAGTTCCACTAATCAAGTAATATACGAAATAGTTAAACAAACACGCGACCACATGTACAAAAGCATGAAGATCGTGGAACAAAAAAATCAATACAAAAAAGATTTGACGGTCTAGAACAAAAAAGTCAACTTTTCAAGTAATGGAAACAAAATCTTCTGAAAACTTACTTGGTCTTGCTCAGTGGACGTAATGCTCGAAGTACATCCTCACTTGTGTTGATTTCCGGATGACCACTGTCGATTGCTGGTAACAAACACGACATCGTTTCAAGTTACAACTAACAAAACGGACTATTTTTAAAACCAAAAAAACGAGTTGGAATTTTGTAACCGTACCACGCACCACTGTCCAGCGATTTTCCGATCCACAGTTTACTTTTTAACTCACAATAACAGCATTTAATATGTCCCCAAAGCTTACACAAAAGTGCAACACAGATTATGGTAGATTAATTTAGGCTTAAATTCGTTTAATCTGACCGAGTTGTAGCTTTGGGTAAATATATTCAGACGACGACATGTAATAATCAGTAATTTGATATTGTGTCAATTGTTTTATATGACATTAGATATAATAGGATTAGTGTATGAGGATTTATATACGACAGAAGTGATTGTGGGAACTCAGTGTGAACAGACAGAGAAATGAACTAACTAACTACATGTAGTTTATATATTATCATCGATTATGCGGTAAAACAAATGAACTTACGTACATTCATTTTAAGTTTAACCGCTAAAATGATATAACAAATATTTATATATATGTCTTTATATTATGAAATATTCTTACTTTAATAAAATGCCTCGTTCTGGACATAATTTATTTATAGCCATACAGAAGAGTACACCGCGGCGTATATATATTAAAATACATGTGTATACAGTGTAACTGGAGTAGACAGTCATCTATGAAAAGCGACCACCTGTGAACAGCGGTCAACATAGAACACTGACCTTTTCATATTAAGGATCAAATGATGTTTTTGGGGGTTTTACGCCCCTTTTCAACAGTCAGAGTCATAGTTATGAGGCGGACAGTTCATCCAACCGCATATCGTTCCTGGGAAGAACCAGTACTAAACTCCCATCCTTCATAAGCAAATGTCTTCTTTATCACATAATGAGACATGATCAGTAGCCGGGCTTGAACCCACGACCCTCTTTCAGTGAGAGGTTACAGTGATTTGAAGTCAGCTACCTTAACTACTCGACACGGAGGCGGGTCTAATTGAACCAAATGAACACCTGAATAAAGGTTAATACCGCATAAAGGTCATATATGTCTTCTCTCCCATTGATGACCTCTATGGTTCGTCTGTATACACCAATGTACATTTTATTTTGTACCTTGTCTTCATCTTCAAGAAATGAAACGTAAAATGATCTTTGATCATTAAATTTCCAATTTCGAGCTTTATCTGTGTATGTCACGTGTGTGAACTAGTTTGCAAAAAAGAGTTCTTCCTGAGACTCATATACTTATCTTAATCATATTTTTTCCAGCAAGTTAAATCAGAGGAAATATCACAACTAAGAAAGACAACTCAATTTCAATTATTTTCCAATATCTAATTGAATTTGAGTTCCTTCCCTTGTATGAAAGTTCATTGAACGAGTACTGTCCATGATTAGATAGATATGACTAGTGACTTTGGCGTTATCAAAAAATAAATGAAAAGAGGCAAAAAACATGTTAATGTTATCAATTTTGTAAATCCAGGATCACTTAAATAGAAGTCATTTGAAAGACCCTGGTAAAACACAGAAATGGTGGAAGTATATTACTTCAAATTTTTAAATTCGAATAATAGAAGAGACCAGAACAAATCAAATGACTATCAGTTCTTTTGATTATGGACCATACTGTGAGTCGGTCACTGGTAACAGTGTCATTTTTCGCGAAGGTGTCTAAGCTCGCTTTTAACCTATATTTCTTGGCATGGCGTATTCATTATTCAGAAGAATAAAATACCCCACTATATATATATATATATATATATATATATAGTGCGTATATACTTTCAATTGGGTGAAATCTACAAGCGTAGAAAAATTAAGACCACGCCAACGGTTTATAAAGTAAAAAATGTACGAAAATGTATTTTTATGCCGTCAAAATAAAGTTATAAGCCGTTCTTGACAAACATTTTACATTTATTTGAATTAATATATACAGTAGATATTCGTACTTTATTTAGATGACATGGTATCAACATTTTAATGCATGATCTAATTGGACTGCTAGCTGATAAGTGGTGATCACACGGTACTATAACTTTAATAAAAATTTCAACTGTGTTAAGGTGAATCGTCAAAGCACAAATTTGTGAAAAAATAGCCACCTGATATTTTTGCTATGTATCCTAAAACGTGGTGTTGTTCAATAATTACTGAAAGTGCATAACTGAAATGAGTTTTTATCAATAGCTAATGATTCAATGTACATTTCTGCACCAGTAAAATAATATTTGATGATTAACAAGTATCTATAATTCTCACCTGAATTTACGCAAATTCCAGTACCCAAAATAATGTATCATAATATCAAAATTAATTTAAACTACAATGACCAACAATAACTTCAATATGTCATTGAGGGTTTCCATATTTTAAATTTTCATTATTAAATGTTTTTCCATGTTTATTTTTAATTCTTAACACAATCCTCAACTCTCGCACAGTGAATTTTCTTCCATATTTGTTTAGGCTACTGTGTAGTACATAGTGTAAACACATGTGTGGAGGATTTTTGTAAAATGTGAATATTGAGGACTGAGTTAAGAATTGAAAATAAACATGGAAAAACATTTAAAAATGAAAATTTAAAATATGGAAACCCTCAATGACATATTGAAGTTATTGTTGGACGTTGTAGTTTAAATTAATTTTGATATTATGATACATTATTTTGGCGACTGGAATTTGCGTAAGTTCAGGTGAGAATTATAGATACTTGTTATAATCATCAAATATTATTTTACTGGTGCAGAAATGTACATTGAATCATTAGCTATTGATAAAAACTCATTTCAGTTATGCACTTTCAGTAATTATTGAACAACGCCACGTTTTAGGATGCATAGCAAAAATGTCAGGTGGCTATTTTTTTCACAAATTTGTGCTTTGACGATTCACCTTAATATTCGCGACGGTCTTTATAAACACAGTTCTTGTTTTAACTAAGAAAGACAACTCATATATATTCATATGAGTTGTCTAAATACGCTAATTGAGTAGCCTCCCTTACTTTAAAAAAATCCTAAATTAGTAGGTTTGTTAAATTTAAAAAAACTGACAATGATTTATAAATACAGTCAAACCTGTGAACAAAGGCCATCCCTGGGAAAAACATAATGTAGCCTTTTTGGCTGGTGGCCTTTATTCGAAGGTCATTTTGTTCTAAATTATCAATGATGGTTATTTAAAGAATGACCTTTATCTCAGGGTGGCCTTCATTCGGAGCTGGCTGCTAACACAGGTTTGGCTGTAAGTCCTTGTTACTGATGATATTTTAAATTAATACATGATTATCAAACAGACAATTAATACAGTTTTATTTTTTGCAATATTCAACAGTATTTCAGCGGTATATAGGTTAACTTATTCTATCCTGGTGTTCTATTTCTCCTCACGAATCAGCTGATCCAGCTTCAGATATCTTCAACCAAATCCTCATAGAGAACATGACCTATGCCAAGGATTCAAACTAACAAATCCATATACTGTATGCACAACTTCCACAAATTTGAGATAAATGGATGGGCATATAACATTTATATATTTATTTGGGTTTAATGCTGTTTTTCTACAATTTTTCAGTTATATTTGGTGGCCATTGTACCTAAGTTGTTTTCCTGGATGGTATTCTAACCAGTTCTAACTTATTCTTCCATAAGGAACCAGCAACCTCTATACATGTGGATAAAATCATTGTTAAATTTTCATGGAAGGGTATGACCTGCTGTGACCAGAAATATCTTTGATGTTAACAACAATTATGCATGTGTATATGTTTAACGCCAATAGATATATATTTTGATATTAAGTTATGTTGTTTTTACAATCTGCTGTACACATGAAGTGTCACAGTGAACCTTACATAAATCTCATACATGTATACAGCAGTACATTAAGTGACGGAAGTGGACATTAGCCAAAGGGCAATCACAATAATGCCCTTTATTAACTTTTTTTTGTAAAAAAACAACAACATGATAATGAGTACAGTGTTGCATTCTTTGTCAATCTAATCTAACCATTTTGAACATTAATGACAATGACAACATCTAGGCCTATCAGTTTTAAAGAACCCACATACACTTCAATGAAAATTACTGTACTAGGAAAACTTGCGACATAAAAAAATCTTTGTAACCATCAAATGGCAGTGTACTACACATGATAATTTGCATACTAAATGTTTTGATGGCAATTTGTCTTCAGCTTCATTGAAAAAGAAATAAAATTGAAAAGTGGCATGAAATATGTTAATATTATCAAGTTAGTAAAAACAGAAATTGTGAAAATATTACTTCAGATTACCTAATTCAAATGATAAAAGAAATCAGACAAATGACAGTCAGATCTTCAGATATCCTAATATTGAAACCATCTCTTTGTTACAAATACTGTTCAGACTAGTCTCTGAAGATTATCTCCTTAATAATGAAGTCAAGTTAATATTATGACTACTTACCTGTATTGTCCCAGAGTGGGGTCTAAATATGATTGTATTATAGTAATGAAGTAAGGAAGTATCTGGCATACAAATTCCAATGCAAAAAATCTGTGTGATCCAAATTAATTCAGAATTTTGAAAGACAAGTCTATTTATTGTTCAGTTGTATAATTGTGCCCGGATAAAACCAATCAGAGGCTTATATTTTCAAACTTATCCAAATTTCTGATTTCAGACATTAACTGAGATAATCCAATGTTCTGAAAGCACTTATGTGAGTTGAATTTAAAGCAGGAGGTCTCTATTTATGACCTCAAAAATAAATATTCCAAAATGGAAACATTCTCACGGCAGATGTATATAACAGAAGTAGTACTCAGGTCTACATAAAAAATTCATGCGCCCAGCGAGTCATTGCCTTGTGGAGTTGAACAAAGTCCAACTCACAAAAATGTCAATAAAAACCGTTATTTGTCTGAACACTAATGGTGCAAGATCATAGAAAAAAGTTTGTTAACAACAAAACATTTTTAAATTTTAACATTTTTATTCAGTGCATGTTTATCAAATACAATAAGGTCCACATAGGATAATACAAATATATCAATGTTTATAAAACACTGACTTTCATTATGGCAAACAATTGTTCTAAACAGATCTAGGTAAACTATGAGTGACAATTTCATAAACTAACTTCTGACAAGAATTGCAGAATATTCCAACAGTGAGGAACGGTCATTTAAATAGTCTTAAATATATTCAAACCCTTAATAGACCATAAGTCAACACAAATCCTTTATTCATTAATAAGGCATTACCTCAAGTAATATCAAATTTAAATATATATATATTTCAAGCAAATTCTATTTATTTCTTACTTAAATAAAGATTACATGTTAACACACCTGCATTCAGGGCATTAATGAGAATGAAAGCCTCATTCAGAGACAGCCTGAAAACTTTATAGATTTTGCTTATTATCACATGTGAATCTGCAATTTGGGTATAAGAAGTTGGACCTTCTACTAAAAGATCAAGATGTCAAGAATCTTTATAACCCATGTCATATTCTGTAAACTGAAGGACAATGGTCAGTCTGTGAGTCAATCAATTAAATCTAGAACTACTTTGACAGCACTTTTACACATATCACATAAACTATATGTATACTGTATATTGCGTTGTAAGCACATTTGATACTTACAATTCATGGATAGCATTTGGCTTTACAATAATTATGTATAAATTTGTAAGCAAAACAAAGTAAGTAATCATGTCATTTTTGATACGCTTCATATACAGCTAAATTAACAAAACTTGTTAAGTATAAAATATATTATTAAGCTCTTAAACAAATGATAATACAATCCAACCACTGAACTAAGGCCACCCTCTGGAAAGACAAAACGTGACCTTTCATTGGCCTTTATTTGGGGGTCAATTTGTTTCAAATAATCAATGATAGTTTTTAATTGTACGTCCTTTATTTACAGGGTGGCTTTTATTTGGAGGTGGCCTCAAATACGGGTTGTTAGACAGAATATTTTGAATACAATCATAATAAATTAAGCTAACAGGGAAAAATACAAATTCTAGGTATACAAAGGCGGGATGTCAAAAAACACACAAAGTGTGTATTACATTTCATATATTTTGGGCATTAAGCAATGTAAAATGGAACTACTTAAGTCTATTGTTTTGGCACAATGTATTGTTATAGACAACAATGATCTGAATATTTAAATTCAAAGTATTTATACAACTTGAAACATGATTACATGTCGCATTCATCAAAATTAAAAATTGTTTTGTTTTTTTAATTATTGCAATAGTTACCATGGCAACAAAAACTCGGACCACATTTATGCTTGTTTTATTATATAAAAAAACATTTATGTATTTATAATACAATCCTACTCACACACCACTATCACATGGCCATACAGAAGTTTTTAGTTTATAAATAATCAGTTTAAGAGAATGTTTCATTCAGAAATCTTTTTCATCACAGTTTACATGACAAAAATCTAAACTAACAACTGTTAAGCATAATTTTTATTGAATTTCATAAAAAATTGTACAAAAATGAAAATTAACTGAATTTATGAAATGTAGCAGCGCATGCGTTCTACTGATCATTGATTGATTGTGAATTAAAACGTTCTACATTCAACTAATCAATAAACATGTACACAACAACATAAAAATGACAACACTTGAATATTGGCCAATATGGCTTATAGTGAAAGACATGTAACATCGTAAATGCAACAAAAATTTGATCAAAATAAGCTCTGTAATTTAACACACTCGTCAGATCATAATATTGAATATTGATCTTATATGTGTACTTTGTTGCTATGACAACTATTGTTTCAAGGTTTATAATGTGGAGAAATTGAACAAGAAACTCAACTTCACACATAACATTTCGTGTTTATCAGTCATATCAATGAATCAAAGTCATATCACAGTCTCACTGAAATACTATATACCGTTCTATGAACAAATAACTGATTCATTTACCCAGCCTTGTTCTAATGAAACTTGTAATTAACCATTGAACAGGTATTCGTTAATCAATCTTTTAAATGCACAAAAAACGCTCGCTTATCGTAATGACTCATAAATCTTATGCAGCATTTAACTGGGGATGTCATATATGACTACCCTGGTCTGTGCCAAAGTATTCCTGATCAATGATACTCTTAACTGAAAGACAAAATCGACTTCAGAAAGTGTGATGTTATAATGTATCATTATAACTACATGATGACAAGTTGATTAATAAGGTATTGCCAAGTATGACTATGAATTAAGATAATGACAATTATGAAATGACTAATGATGAAATGGATACAAAATCATTATGAACAGATCTTAGAGAATCTCATGCCCTAATGATAAGACTTAGTGTCTTAATATCAGCAACCAGAAGTGACAACCAACGGAGAACTATCACTGATTGTCCCAGATTAAACACAACATTCTTCCTCAGAACAAGGTCTCAAACATGAACTTCCGTTTTTGTAAGCACTCTTACAGTGTCTGTACAAATCACATTTATGCTAACAGAAAGGTGAGGCCGTGGGATCAATTGTTTTAAAAATGTCTTTAAGATTTTTATCCGTACTTTGTGGTGTTTCAATGCCTGGTGGAGGCATTATTTGTAAAGAGTCAAGAATGTCATGGGTGCTCATATCCGGACTAGCACCAGCATTATTATCAGTTTTTGGAACATTTGTTGATTGAGATTGTGTAGTAGTGGGCTTAGCTGCAGGTCTAGGCCTATTGTAACTATTATAACCAGTTTCTTCCAGATTCGCCGACTCTCCTCCTAACGGGGAACTATATTCAGTACTTGATTTCCTCTGCCCTGAAAAACGTTTTCCTTGAGGATCTGGTGAAAGGTTAGGTTCCGAAATACGTTTCCGTTTGAATCTAGGATCATTGCGGTAATCTAATTTTGGTTTCGGACTGTCACCACTTGAGTCTCTGTCTGATGAATTACCAGACTGACTGGTTTGTCTCTGTAGAGAATTACTAGAATCTAATTCCATTGTCTTATTAAGTCTAGGGTCACTTGTACCACCAATACCAAGTCCTAAATCAATGGGTAACCTTGGTAACGTTTCTAAACCAGCAATCTTTGGTTCAGGTATTGATGATTGTCTATTAACAATAGGGGGAGTAGAAATCTTAGGAGGTTGCACATCCTGACTAGTTTGTCGCGCCAATCTAGGGTCTATACGAGGAGCAGATGGTAATACAGCGCTAGAACTAGAGTCTTGTCTAGATAACCGCGGATCTAACGATCTACTAGGTACACTTGACACAGTATTACCAGAATTAGACAACAT
Organism: Lutraria lutraria; assembly: GCA_964023205.1. Taxonomy (NCBI): domain Eukaryota; kingdom Metazoa; phylum Mollusca; class Bivalvia; order Venerida; family Mactridae; genus Lutraria; species Lutraria lutraria. The sequence goes on from OZ026846.1 coordinate 18,562,744, forward strand.
TCTTTGAACACGTCGGTCACCACCACCAGCATTAAGTCTCGGATCAGCAGGCTTTGGAGGCATTGCTTCAGGAATTACTTGTTGTGTCACACTGTCTGGTTTCCCACTTAATCTGGGGTCCACAAATGGGGCTAACTTCGGCCTAGACGAGGCCCCTTGTTTATCCTGAAACATTTTGGGGTCTAACAAAGTAGGAAGTTTTGATTCCACTTTCTGTGTATCACCTTTGGTGGGTAAAACTGTTTTAGTATGATCTATCACTTGACCACTTTCAAATTCCTGCATCTTCAACATTTTCTGAATACGTGGATCAGATTTATATTTCTCATGGTTCAATTCAACATTATCCGGAATTCTGTCTTTCACATACAGGACACGACACAACCTCCAAGGGCAGTCACTGTCACGTGAGAATATCATCGCTGGTTCTCGAACAGGGACTACAGGTTTAACGTGTGACAACTGCATTCTGGGATCCAACGGTCTACAACAATAAAACAACTGATAGAAAAGAAAACACTTTTTTTACTGGGGTTAAACGCCGCTCCCTAAGAGCATTGTACATAAAATGTAATGTAATTGAATACGAAGTAAACTTATCATGTTGTTAATTAATTAATCAAAATCAGTATGCAAATGAAACAAAACATTTTGAAATTTTAACTACATGTTTTCTTTAAGAATATCATTTTTCACAATCCATACCTCCAATAGTTGGATAATAATGTTGGGTAAATAAAATGTTGTCATAGTAAAAAGTGTTATTGATTATAACAAATATATACATAATACAAATCAGCCTAAATCATATCAATAATTCAGAAACAAGCCAATATTTGACAATAAGACACATATATAAGTCCACAGAAATCATAACAAGGAAGAAAATACATAAATGTGTACTGGTACATACCTGCCAGAGCTAGGAGTAACATTTGTGGAGGAATTTGAACTTTTGATAGCATTGATCATTTGCATGACATCTATAGAAGAGGAAGCATTTGCAGATTTTACATCAATAGTCATAGAACCAGTCTGAAAATGAAGCATGCAAATTTCATATAATAGTTTTCTCTTAAGACAAAAAAAATCATCCTTACCATCTGAAAAAAGGATGCAAAATTGATAAACAAAAACAAAACAAACAAATAACAATGAGTCACAAACATACCTAGTTATAGATATTTGAGCAGTCTCTTAATCAATAGCAATTATAAAGTTACTGCTAAACAAGGGCAATGAGATCATCAAACAGACAGTTAGACCATACTTTACATGCTTAAAGACCATCTCAATACAAAGGCCAATTTATTTGTCTCAAAGGTGGACTAAATATCAAAGTTTTACAGTTTATTATCAAATGTAATGTGTTTTATCAGTACCTGACTAAGGGAGGTAACTGTGTTAGGTTTCACATCATCCTCTTCATCACTGGAGTACCATTTATCATCATCCACTGAAAATAGTACAGTATACATGAATAACACATCATAACTCTATACATTGTCAACTTTTGGACTACATTGTGTTTATTAAATTTACTGTTTTCTATTTTAGACATTTAAAACTGTTTTATCCTAATGTTGATTTGACATTATAGCATATTCCTTAATATTATCTGAATTAATATTCTGATTTATTTCTTATGTATACATTAACCTGTAAATATTATCATCGGCTTAATGCCTTCATTATCAATAAAACAATGTATATATATACATTTACTATCACGTATCAGGCTATAGTAAATGATCTGCTAATCGTTAAATCAGTTAAATTCCAATTACCTCAAACACTTATTCACTGATAAGCCTTAAAAGCTTGCTTACAGTGATGTAGTGCATCATCCATGTACATCATTATAACCCTGAATTATTGTTATTATCAACAATTAACCATAGAAATACATCAAATAAGAAAAAATAATCATATGTACATAAATAATAGAACATTAATCAAAGGGCTGGTGGCCTAAAAGAAGGCCCACCCTCAGGATATCACAATAATTGACAACTTTATAAAAATGCTTTTAGAACATCGAGAAAATCGAACCTAAAACTTACTTTTCATTGAGTTATCATTATTTTGTTGTTCTGACTGTTGTTGAGATTTTTCTCTCTTCATTTTCATAGTATGTTGTTTTATGCGTAAGAACATTTCACGTTGTTTAGGTGGTAGGTGACTAGGTATCTCCATGTCATCATCATTACTTATATCCATGTTGTCATCATCCCAATCTTGTTGTGGGGTATGGTCACCTGTTTATCAGAAATTAGAATTATTAAAGGCCTAGTAACCATGGCAACTGTAAACCACTAAAATATACACTAACACCTTTGTAGTTGTACAGTCATTTTTTACAAAACCTAATATAAATACTAATGTCTTGACTCATGACATTAATTTTGGAGATTTATTCAGTACAAATGTTTTAACAGTCATAACGGTCCAGGAATTTATCCAAAAATGATCATTTTGGCTGACACAATAACAGAAAACAAATTACTGACATTGTCAGTACCCAATTTACCTGAATTGGAAAAATGACTTTTCTCGACATGAAAAAAACTGAATTCCTTACAAAAACCTGAAAATGTTTACCCTGGTAATCTCAGCTTAATTAGATATATCAAGTGCTTTATGTTTTATCATAGATTCTTGCATGTCTGATAACAAGTCATTCAGTCCTGTTGAAAAAAAACGACAATATGAGAAATTATTTGGTCTTGAAAGTTGTTGCTTTTCGTCAAACACTTTTTCCACCCAACTATTGCTTACACCATTTTAACATAGCACAACCCATTTTAAGAGAAAGAAATGTAAACAAACCTTGATTACTGCTGGCCTCTTCTCTTCTCATATCTACATCTTGTCTCAAGTCTTCATCACCATGGTAACCACCAGTATTGTTCGGTGCAGTTCTCATATCCATATCAGATATATCAGAGTCGCCTCCCTTGTTTAATCTAGGGTCATTTTGAGCCCCGCTTTTTCTAGGGTCACGCACATTTCCTACAACTCCTTGAGCATTTGGCATTGGTGGTTGGTTCATATCTGGAACTCCAGGCATTGTACTTGGGGCTGCTCCCATAATTCCCTGCTTTTGTTCCCCCATCAAACCATCCTGTCTGGGACTCATCATCGGTCCAACCATATTTGGAGGAGGAACCATCATATTCGGATTTTCAATAGTTTGACCAGCACCCATCATATTTGGCCCCATAAATCTAGGATCACCTTGCATATTGTTTGGCATGTTAGTGTTAGCCCCTTGTGGCCCAGGGCCCCGGTAGCCTTGCAGCATAGGGGCGGCTCTCAAAATAGCCCCTACTAAAGCTGCTGCCTGACTCATAGGTGGCCCCATTGGATTTCCTTGCATCCCAGGACCTTGCATCGTGGGACCTTGCATACCAGGTGTAGACATCATTGGAGCGGGGCCAGGCCCCATCATTCCTGAACCACTAACCATAGGACCACTCATTGGTGGTGGTGGCCCCTGCATCCCCATTGCAGACACCTCCATACCTGGTGCTGCAGGCCCTAAGAAAGGGGGCCGCACCTGTGGATTACCTTGATTAGGAGGTCCAGGGAATCTCATGTTGGGTCCCCCCTGAGGAGGGGCCATATTATCTTGGAATGGACCTTGAGGTCTGAAAAGAATAATATAACAAATTCAAACATTATCCTTGTATGTATTCCCATGACTTTTTCAACACATGCTGTAATATTTCAATAATAAATAACATTTTTCCACATTTAAAAGATAACACATATACATATAAATAACATAATCATTACCATTACTGCTCATGATCAATCATTTTTTTTAAACAACTGAATAATTCAGAATGTGAAGAAAAAAAATTACATCTAATGAAAATCTACCCTAATTGTCACATCTAACACATCACCTCAATGTTAATAGTCAAATCAAACCAAAATAAATCATGAAGAGCTACATACCCCATATTAGGAGGCTGTCCCATATTCCCTAGTGGTGGCTTGTTAGGACTTTCACCAGGTTTATGGGTCTGTATATCAAAAATAGATGGGATAGCCTTCATAGTTGTAAGTTTTCTTTGGATTTCATCCTCCGACATTGCTGGCTGGTCACCTGTTATCAAATAAAAAATTATGCGTTACCAAGCAACAGTGATTTTAGGAGATACAATTGGATTTTTGCAACCGATGAAAACATTAAAGCCTAGACTTATGAGTAATTTTTCATTTAAACCAATGGTATGTAATAAAAGCTCAGCTAGCAGTGTCAACGCTCGTCTGTTCAACACCTCAGTGATATCTATCCATGTTGCTACCTCTTACAGTTCCTGAGTTTTGAGCTACAGTAAAATGTTAGCATGACGCAGATGCCGCAGTGATCACAATAGCTTGACTTTTTCTTTGAAAAAAGACAAGCTAAAACATGGCATTTAGTGTTTGTCTGAGTCAGTTTGGGTTCCAATTCCATACTGTACTTACCAAGTAAACCTTTCTTCTTGTGTTTTCTCTCCCCAATAAATTCCTCTTCTTTAAAGATTTCTTTATCCTTCAACAACTGAAATTAAAGACACAATTCCTTTTTAACAATTCATCATGCTTGTTATGATAAGTTACAGTACTGATTGACAACAACAAGAATTTAGTATTTTTCTACAACCAAAAAAAAATCAGGCCAGGAAAAAAAGTTGTAAAACAAGTATAATTCACTAGACTAAGAGGCAAATTTTATGTTTTTGAGCACAAGCCATTCAAATTTGATTTTTTAACTTTATGTAACCAGGCCAACATCTTGACACTAAGAGAACTCAATTAAGATTCCAAGAATTATAATTTGATAATCCAAGGATGTTTCTAAAACAACTAATCTTCATACTTACATTTTGTAATGCCATATCAGTTTCTTCAGTTAACTGATCATGAGAGAATTTACATTTATCACCTTGGTAACAGGTAGATCCTGTATGGAAATATTTACATGGAAAATCCTGTATCAACAGTTAAGGTAAAAATATTTCAAAAATTCTTTCATATACTACAGTCGATATGATTTGGCTAATAATCACTGATATTAGCAGTGTTATTTTGAAACATGGGCATACAAATGTAACTGTACCAAGTTATGTGTTGGTGCTAACATTGTAAGCACCACGTTTAGAAATAAATACGGAAATTGATCAAAATTCCAGGGAAGTTTTAATGTAATTAGCCAATCCTAGCAGAAGACACTTTCTGAACTAACCGACAGCATAGAGACAGAAGGTTAGACATGGGGAGTCAAACCTGCGTTAGCTGCCACCTGCAAATAAAGGCCACCCTGTGAGTAAAAGCCATTCTTTTATAAACTGTCATAGATTTTTTTAGAACAAAATAACCTCTGAATACTGGCTGCTTGTCAAAAAAGGCCACATTATATTTTTTCTATGGGTGGCCTGTATTAACAGGTTTGATAGTTTATTGGAAAACAAACTTGGAGTTAGCAGAGAAACAAACATTGAAATGTCAAACCATGAAAACATACAACCAGCTTTACTGATAGTTTAACTGACTTTATAATTACTAAATGCTTAACCAATTAATCTAATTTCACATTAAACATATAATGGACTCCACAAAGGTGAAGTAACCACCAGCAACTTATGATATGATAATTATAATAGCTCACAATCTGTAACATATCTACATATCTTGACTAAATTAACTAATAGTACAGCCAAAATGATTCTCTATCAAAAAGGATATCATGCATAAACATGCAGCCTTCTTTTCTGCAATATGATTGAAGATGATATTTACATAGTTCTAGTCGTCTCTGTGGTTGAAAATCATGATTAAATGGACAATCTTGGCCCTTAAAACAAAAATATGAAATATGTTGTATAAAACAGTATCATAATCTCACAATATTATGAATTTTTTACACAAGTTATTTCAAACCATTTACAGAAAATGAAAAACATGATGCAGGGAAAACAGAATGGACATATCTAGTCTTTTACACAAAAACACTGATTTCTTAATCATATATTGAACATAATAAACCACAAATTAAAAAAAATGTCTGTTTGATTCTTTAACTTTTTCAAATGTTTAGAGATAATTTGACACTAAAAACACAATTTTAAAGTTTGTAATACCTTCTGACATTTTCCTTCCTTAAAGAATCGACAAACGGGGCGTTCTTCCATGGGAGTCTGTAATAAGGGTTTTTTCTTCGCTGGTGGCTCTTCCTCAAATTCCATACCTTCCCGAGGTCGTCGTCGATCAAATTTTTTTGGCTGTTTTCTTTTTCCTTTCATCATTTGCGGCTGAAAATATTTTTAAAGATGTATTAAAGTAAAGTATAACCCTTTTTAAAACTCAAAACAGAACTAATTACACATGTCATTTTGATATAATCTCATAAAATAATCTTCCATGCCGTTTAGTAAGATGGCTCTATTTGAACAGTCTGTCCAATCAAATGACCCAATGATAATATTAAACAGATCTGCACTGGAAATGAGTGTATAAACAATTGAATTTATGAAGATTGTAAAAAAGAAGGTTATCAAAACTAATAATTTCAAGAAAAAAATACCTCCATCTCCATTTCCATGTAGTCATCCTCTGTCTCAAACTTGGGTTTTTTCTCAGCATATCTGTATAACAAAGGTACAAAATTATACAATTTTTCTCTCAAATTTCAGATGTACATAAAAGCATGTATGAAGTATGTAGTAATGAGGCTCATTAAACAGACTGAAAGCCAAAAGAGTGATATAAGTATCATACTACAAGAAAGGCATAAAAAATTGTTGTATCTGGTTACCCAGACACATTTTGAAAGAAATTAATCGCACAAACAAAACATTTTATACATAAAAAGACCATGCTAAACAATGTGTTTACCTAGAAGCATCAAACTCGTCATCTGATGGACTGTCATATATCCCTGGTGGACTGTCATCATGATTATCCGAATAACCATATCCGATGTCTTGGACCTCATGAACTCGTCTATCTCGTTCTTTTTTCTCCGTTTTCTCCCAGTCATGTTTGTCATGATCTCTCTCCCGGGTTTTGTCCTTATCTGAAGTATTCCTGTCCCGACCCCTAAATATATAGATATAAGAATTACTTATCTAAATGATATTTCAAAGGGAAATCCTTAATCTTGTCATTCAATGTTCAATTATGAATAATTAATAATATCAATTCTATGCCCTTATCAAAATATAAAAATAAATGGTACTTGATGGTGAAATGTCAAAAATGATATCAACTCAAACAAAATACAATAAGAAATTAACTTCATACAGGACTGTGGATAAGCAGTTCATTGAACATACCTATCTTTATCTCGAGAACTGTGGTGCCTATTTTCCCCAGAACCTCGTCTATGTTTGTCACTATCTTTATCATGCTTCCGTCTTTCCTCATTGTCATGTCCAGGACTATGTTCTCTCTTTCTATCAGTTTTTTCACGTCTAGAATCAGACCATGAACTATCATAGTCTTCACCTGATTTATCAAAATCACTATACTCTTTATGACGTTTCTTTTTCTGCTTTTCTTTATGAGAATCTTCTTTAGAAGTTCTTCTACGTTTTGAATGTCTTTCTCTCCTTTCATGACCACGTCTTTTGTGATCATCTCTATGACCACTTCTAGATTTAGAACTTTTGCTAGGACTTTGCTGTATCTGTTCATCTTCTTCGGCTGATAAGTAAGTTTCAACAATTAGCAGTCAATAAAATAAAAAAATAGTGTAACTAGAAAAGTTTACCTTTAAAATCATGATACTCAGTAAACACCATAATCGTTCATGGTTCAAGTTTTTTAAAAATATTAATCAACATTAAAGAGAAAGACAATGTTATTTTTCAATCAATCTTATTAAAACAATTATTCATTACTGTTCTACCAAAACTAATTGAAGCATTGGTGTGTTAAAATTCGCACATTTACGATATTTGACGAAATTTCATAGAATTTCGGGTTTAAATTCTGCAAGATGTATTATTTGAACATATGTGGCAGGCTCATGAAGCTTTTCTACATAAGTGTTACTGTGTTGTTGTCTTCATTTAAGACTTGATTACATTGTCTTGTATTATCAACTTGGTAAAAAATCAAAACTTACCTATCCCCTCATCATTGACTTCACCATCATCATTATCACTGGCTATTTCGCCATCTTCTAATATCTCGCCATCCTCAGCATCCTCTCCAAGCTCACCATCATCAGCTGGCATGCTCATTTGTTCTACTTTCTTTTCTATCTCAGTGTTCTCATCTTGAGTCTCAACCACTTTGTTATTCAGTAACATAGGATCTTTATTCTCTTTTTGATCAATTTGGCCAAACTCACTTTCTTCTATAACTCCTTCAGAATCTTGGGGAGCCATAGTATCATCTACACAATTATCAGGTTTTTCAAGTGTATCGTTTGACACTTTATTCTCGTCCTCCATCATAATTCTAGCCTCCCATTTCAAAATTGAAGACACTTTTAATAAACAATCTGAAATGTCAAATGTATTTGTCTAAATTTCCAAGACTTAGGGACAATAAAGCTCACTATAAGCAAAAGAGCCCTGAGCTGCAGAATTGATGTATGTTCATATCTTTCAAGTCACATGCATTTTTAGACTGAATTATGCTCACATGCTTTGAGAGTATTTAAGACAAATAATTATCATTTTGAATATCCTGACTGTATGCAGTAATGAGTAAAGATCATGCAAGTAGTTCGAAAAAAGGATGTAAGAAAGTTTAATCCAGCGAAGGTGACAAGAATTTTGACACTAGGAAAGCATGTGGACAATAATGTGAGGTGTTGGAGCATGAAGAGGTTTACAGCAATGGTTGATGCGAAAAGGGCCACAGATGTAGGTCCGTCCAATAACTTTGAGATAAACGACGTTCCAAAGTAAGCTCCTAAGGTAGTGTTTATAAGGATACATCAGTGATTTACCAATAAAAGGTAACAAGATAATGCTTATGCCTAGCATGAAAGGACTATGTTTGATCCTGTAAATTAGGCAGGGGAGCAATGTTCAGCCCAGTATTTGTGAGTCAAAGGGAATTTTCATTGACAAGTCTTGTACTGTGAAAGCATAAAAATTGTTTCAATCATTTCTAAACACCAAGAGTAAGTGTTTTTCGTGGTTCTATTTTGTTGTATTCTGCATTTTTGTGAGTAAATGAAGTAAATATCACTTAATTGACCAGTACAGTTCAGGGTTTTCAATAACAGCAGGCTGCAGGCCAATTTAGCCGCTTAGAAATGTGTTTGGGCTGGTTAGGAATCTCAAAAGTTTATAAAATATTGCTTGAAAATGCCCGTACTCCCCCTAGCAGGCCTGTTAGTCTAGCTGTTGGGCCTGTTGGCCACAAACTTATTGAGAACCCTGTTATAACTACTAACTTTAGTAATCATTCATGTTATGTATTTAACAGACTCATAAGGACAAACATGAATGTTGTGACTGCCATGGGTGCTTGAATACAATAAACATGCTTAATATACACTAATAAATCACTACTTAGTTTCATAATAAAAAATATCTACATTCATTTCTTTTTAGCCATATCAGCATATAATTAAGTTGACGTGTAGACAGAAATTTTGTTATCTAATAGGCTGCAGGCCATACTTGGTGTTATTTGTAATGAGTTTACTGGATATTTGACATGTGAATAACATGACCAGGGGTGTAACTGGTATTGAAATGTCAATTACTTTTGAAATGACCCCCACCCCATCACATTTGTGAAAAATTTCTGTATAAAAAAATTTCTATATATGTAACACAGGACATCGGTATCTTAATTTTATAAATGGTGAAATATAGAGTAATATCTAACATGTTACCATGGTGACAGACAAATTAAAAGATGGGCTTGGTCTAGTTTTATCATCAAAATATATTTTAGGAAATACTAACAGACGCAGCAGCTTCCATATACTTAAATTCATTGGGCCCACAGGTTGATAATATCCAACCAAACCTTCATTATCTAATGTTATGAATGAACAATGTATGGGTTATCTTAATTCACAAATATTAAGAACTACATAGTTATAACTTTTACTTATATAGGTCAATTAGTGTATCAAGCAACTGGTTTTATCTGTCAAGGGCAAATATGACTGAATGTGGACAACAGTTTGAAATGATAATAACATTGGTTTCCAAGTATAAATGGTGAATTAATAAATGTTGTACTTAATAATATATCCACTCATTTCTAATATATATAATAATGGGCAACAGACTTGTGTTGACCTTTCAACAAAGTTATTGATCACTTAAATACATATGTATGTACACATAGTAACTACTGTTGGTGACTTATTTCTGCCTTTAGGGGTCACAGAGTGTATATTGTAAGTACTAATAAATCCGTGGTATTTTAAAACACTTAGGTTTAACGGAGAAGTCTGAATGATCACTTTTTGGAACTGATCTGAGTTTTGGACTTTTTTCATTTTCTTTTGTTAGAATATCCGTCCAGAAGGCGTGTCTGTAGAGCAGCTGTCGTCTGAACTTCTGATAAGCTACGTCCACGAAAGCTCACCTGCGCGAGAATGTTCTAGATTGTCGCCGTGTTAACACGTGTCGAGTAATTAAAGTTGACGCTAATCACGAATTATTTGTACATTGTTAATGCTAATAGATGTGTTATTATCACGATGTACAACAACAAAAAATGCTTGTAAATTTAAAAGCGGAAAATAAACGCAGGCTTACTTAATAAATAAGTTGAAGCAATAAAATGCCCCACTGAGGGCCTCTTGAACCAGGTGCGGCTAAAGTTCATTAAAAATAAGGGTACAACAGGGCTCATATATACAGTAAACATGCAACATACGGTTGACGATCTATGTAGATACTGAATTACTTTTGATAATTTTAACACTTACCTCTAATTATCCTTTATACATGTATTAATTTAGGTTAATAGAGAGGGATAATTACAGAGCCATGATGATCATTTTTAGTAAATAATGTGTTTATAACTTCATATTATTTACTTGACTTGAACGTTAATAGAATCTACTAGTATGTTTAAATATTTTATAAATTTAGTGACAACTTAACGAATACTTAAATTCATATTATTTTCCCGAGGAAACAGTACTTTCTTATCTGTTCTAGTACGAACTAGTACGTGTTGGTCATCACGGCCCAATGTTCTATTTTTAGAAACATACATCATTGTTCACGTGACTTCATCTTGTCGGTAACGATGACCTACTTAGAAAAACAGTAATGGCCGACCACCTATTCGCCACTAAAAAAATATCACTCGGTCCGACGAGAAGCGTTAATAATGAATCGCCACAGAAATCGCGTATTCAAAATATAGAAAAGGGTCGCCACATGTTAGTTATAACTCATTTAACGACCAAGCTACCCACCGTCCTTTGAAAGCGTTCAGAAAGAAAGTGTTTCAACATCGGAAACGAATTTAGTTACACGTTAAAGTTTCGCCGACGGCAAATCGCAGGCGAATTTTACAACCGTAAGTCTTAATTCATACTCTGATCCTTTGGTTTCATACGTGAACACTAGTGCTGTATTTAAATGATTACGAATCCTCTTCTTAACGATGGAAAACGACCCCACCCTTGCAGAAATAAGCCACCATGTTGAATTAAATTTTAGGCAGCTGAACGTTTACCAAGTGGCTAAAACAAGGGATTTGCGGAAAATAAGGGATATGTACCATTTAGTATGAGATCCACTATATAATCATAGCCTGATATATAAAATGAGCATATAAGTAAGAATATTGCGAATCCTTTTCATGTCCAGTTTCCACATAAATTTCTCCAACGTATTTGAACAAAGACAGTTCGGAAGTAACACGCAAAATGGCGTTTTGCGTTAGCGGATGGGTGACGTCGACAATGTCTGGCTGATTTGAGGCTCACCATGGGAGAATTACGACTAATGACCAATCATAATGCGTTGATAATGACCGTTATTTAATAAGGACCCCGATCACGCGTTGAACGCATGATTATAGATGAAATTTATTGAGGCCCCAGTGAGGGAATATCACATACCACTGAATGGACTTGACGTTACCTGCAGATAACCGAGTTACACGCATAAATCAGAAGATGGCAAGACATTATTATAATATATATGTGTCAAGAGATTTTCTTTCCTATGACTTTTTGGTAAATAATTTGTGTAAGGATAGCCCTATTTCATTATAATAAAATCGGTATACTTCAAACGTAGTTTATCTTCGCATATTATTATTTCGCTACATGTATATGTAACCTATGGAGTGTATGTAGGTCAAAGGAAGTTATAAATAGCTCGTATTTAGTGTTGTCATGGGCGACATGCACACGTCCTAATTGACGCGATGCCCAGTCGCCATCTGGACTTCTATTTACACTAACTTTAATAACCTCTCTTGAAAATGTAAAGAAAATGAATCTCACTGAACGAAAATTCACAACTTTTCATGCAACTGTTAAAAATGAAAAAAAAAACACAAATGAAATCTCTAACTATATTCAACATTGAACATACCACAAATTGTAAAGACGATTCATCATCGGATAAGTATGTTGTTGCTTAAAATCATATGCATTCGGGTATTAACTGTATACTTGCCTATTTAGATAGATTTGCACACTATAAGATAATCAGTGAAGTTAATATAGAAATGAGGTCTTCATTTGACCCTCATGAATCATTCTGAGAATATTTCCTTCCATTTTCCATTTAGTAAGAATCCGACGTGTTTCCTCAGGAAAAACTCGACTGTTTCACTAATTCAGACCTCGTTTCATGTTGAAATTAATGTAACAAAATATATATCAATGTTCTTATAAATATTATCTGCTAAAATGAGGCTGAATTATAAACCTTAAATGTATTATTTTGCTACAAACAACGTTTCAGTACGAAGGCTTCTATTTGCTTTTTACCAGCCTTGTACACTCGCCCGGTAATCTATTCAGCTACGTTTACGCATGGTCGATGATTGCGAACGAAAATAGCAACATTTGCATAAATTTCCCCACTAAGTTACCTCTACGTCAGTCGTCAAGAAGAATGTGGTAAGGGGCAACCAAGGGGGAATCGATTGAACAAACCCGGTACACAACACGCATTGTTTATCATTTCACAGAAAACAGGGTCGTAGCCTGATGACAACCAGTGTCGGCATGGGATAGTGGCCGTGCAAATGGTGCCGAACGTAGGTTGGCGACAACCAGTGACGGCATGTAATACTATCTAGTGAAACGGTGCCGGTCGTAACTTGGTGACAACCAGGGTCAGACATGTAAAGGGTACCGAGTCTTTTTTGTAGTAACATATGTATTTTGTAAAATATACAATTGATGCAGGAATGTGTATAAGCATTCGTCTGTGATGGTAAATTTACTAAGCTACGCCGTTGAGTTCACTTGACGAAAATGTATCACACACATTCAACTACAATACAACACATGTGCATGTGCTTTACTGGCGTGCACTATTTAAAGATCGACCTAGATGTGCAACCTCACGGTAAGAAAGTAGAGAAAACATCGCCTAACCCATCCTGATGTCAAGTAATGTAGAGCCCCTGGTTAAGATAAATTAAGGAAGGATTGACAGGAGATGACTTCTGTCCCATCGGTAGGGGATCTGAAAGTCAGTAACTTAGGGCAAGTACAGGTACTTCATAAGTCTTTGGCTGATCGTACATTGCTCTTCTAATGTTCCAAGCTTGCGAAAAGGCAGAAATGTGAGAAAGTGGATTTTCCTGGCTAATAAAAAGTACAGGGTCACGAGGAAGGATATGATAGATTGGGTAGCTATAGAAACAAACATTTTTACGCCTCAAACGTAATTTCGCCTACCTTCATGATCGTCAGATTAAACAAAATCTGGAATTGATTCTGATGAGGATGCCAAGTAATCGTATCCAAATAATGAACTGTGTGCGTTTATTAGGATTATAACTCGGTGATGATTAATTAAGTGCATTCACGGTTTCTTCCTACTTCGTGTTGATTACTTGATCGTACATAAAAAATTGTTCTTGGACTGTTTGTATTCGCTACGTCTCTGTACAAAGGGGAGGGGGTGTTCGACCGATTTAAAAAAAACACAACATTACGATCAGGTTTCACCAAACTACGCACCTGGGTTTAGTGTATTGCATCATTATTATAAAGAAATCACGTACATTTCATTCATATTATAACATAAATTTAAGTTTGTGTAATCAATAATCATGCAATAAGGATGAATCAATCTGCCGGGTTAAAAAATACGTATTTGCAAAGTACGTTCTGTCATATTGACAACAAGAAATATTTTGTAGCCACACAAACCTTAGTTTTCAATCTGGCGAGCTTAATTTGGAGACAGCTCGTGAATCACCGATTTTAGATAATTATAGATATCTTAATTAAAGGGAAGAAACTCGTACATAGTTTATATTTAGTTTGTTTAAGGGTTATCTTTCTTACGTATATCATAATCGCAAAGCAAACGTTCGTAACAGGGTTCTGTCGTATTTCTTCGTCAGGAAATAAGCATACTATCTATATATAGATTTTATTATCAAAGAATAACGTGAATGGTTAGCGGACTTTTCTGAAATATACTAAATGTTTCAGAATAAAACAACGTGCTAGCCTCCTATGTGTATATATATATATACGTATAGGAGTCTCCCGGAGTCCGGACTCTGACGATATCATTGCAATGCTTGATTTAATCAGTTGATGGGTTATATGTAACACACTACATATTCTCCGCTTACAAAAAATCACGTCGGAAAGTTAATTTACCTGCTGAAATAAATATTACTATAGTTGTGTGACTTCCCCAACAAACTTGAAGATATTCACTGAATGAACAACTATAGACATATGAGAATTTTATTGTCTTGTAAGTTATTTTTTGGTACCCTTATTTTGCTGAATAAAAAACTGATATATTTGTAACTATACAATGTATATATTGATTCAATAATAATTCCATCAGAGACAAATTGAAGAAACAAAGAACCATTACGGGGTGGACTTACCGAAAAACGCCGAAAATGCCGAAAAACACTTGAAAGTTGCCGAAATACGCATTGTAGAGGATTAATTTATCATCTTTTAATTCATATACATAAAATCCTACCTTCTGTGAAACTTTGAAGGAATAAAATTCAGAATTAAGTATTTTATAAGCGTTTTCTTATTTTTTTATTAATATTCTGAGTTACTTCCCTTGCCTATATTAGACACAGTTCCTTATTTTTTTTTGCAATTTACCTGTTGGTTTAGATCTACGGTGAATATACATCAACAGGTGGATGTTTCTTTCTATTTAATGTATTAATAACCACAAATTTAATGTATTGATACAGTTCATGAAAACCTAATTAAAAGGGTTAAAAACAATCGCATGTAACAGACCAATATTTATTCACTATCCATAGTTCGTTTCAAAAACAATAGCTGAAACAAAAATTGTACATTGACTTTTCTTTTTCATGATAAATAACGGTTGATACATAAAATTATTGTATGGTTTTTGTGTATATATTGTTTTTCCCATAAGTCGGATTTTTTATAATGCTTAGCAAATTTTAATGGTTCTTCTTATAGAATAGTCTATATTATATGTTATCTTACTGACTTTTTACGTCAGGCAGATTGGAAGAATGTCTAATATTCAATTACTATTGTTCTCAAGATATTTGCCTCTCCAGAAAAATGTATTGATCACTGTAAAAGTACTTATTGCGCCAACATATATATATAATTCCGTGTTACTGGCGTTTAACAGCGACTAACATCCGGCAAAATTTAGCTGAATCTATGTTTATATTTTTTTCAGTTTATTCATCGTTAGTAGTTAATTTTATGATATAGTGAGTTGTACACGTGTAAGTATGTCATTATTTTATGACATGGTATTAATTTTGCTTTCGTTCAAACCACAAGCGATTCTATATGGCATTCTATAAATTCGAAAGTAAGCGTCATTGATTTGGATGAAGTGTATTCGGATAAAGAGGTCGTGTAATTTTTTTGCATTGCAATTATTTTGTATTACGTCTAAACAGCGTGAAACGCATTAAAAAAGAATGTTAATGTTTCTGATAAATATTTTCAAGCATATTAAGGTTTTGCTGTACAGTTAAATTGAATTAAAATTTAGTTTTTATAACGTCACCTATTTTCGCGAGTATGTTTCTGTTGATAAAATTTGCATTTAGATGTATTAAACATCAAAGTATTTCATTGTTAACAATTTTCAGTAAGACAGTCATAATGTTTGATGTATACTTATTCAAAGTGTAGTAGACTTCAGATAAATGATTTTTGTGGCTTTTGTGGATCATGAATTAAATTATTAATCATTGAATTTTCTGTAATCTGTAAATAAGATTTGAAGGGTAATGCTTAATTTAGATCCACAACATTGCCAAGGCTAGCACTAGATATCACCATTTGAAGCAATAAGAATTTGCTGAAGAAGATTCATTTTGGATAAAATGTATGAGTTTTAATATGATTTTTGCATTTTGGAATCCCATTACCTAAAATAGAACAATCATTGGTGTGTTGGTCACATTTTCATTAACTATCTAAACATAATAGCCAAACTCAGTGATTTTTTTAGGATTTTGTGAAGGGTCTGGTACCGTCAAAATTGTGAAAAATTAGCGTCATTTTCCCCCCAATTTTTTTTCCCATAATTGTGAAAATATGAACATGTATTAAAATCAACCTAAAATCGATCATTTGACATCCTTTGGCCGCTGCTTTGCAGTCTTTGAATTACTTTTTTGTGACAGGTTGCCCGACTATAGACTTTATGAAGGAAACTCGATAAAACTAGGTTGTCCACCAAAAGACTTAAAGAAGGAAAAAATCCTTTCGGGCAGGGGGCAACCCACTAATTCGAAGACTGGCTTTGGTCTAATAATAAGTTGAATTGCACAAGTCAACATGATTGTAATTTACGTAATCTTAAAGATCAGGGTTTTTTTGGTTGGGGATGGGGCCTTTAAGGATAAGATAACACAATTTGAACAGATTTACATGAAATATCCATTAGATGATGTCCTAGCACCAAGTGGTGCTGTTATCCGAAATTTGCTGTCCGAAATTAGTATACTTCGTGGACATATAAAGGTAACGACCGTTCTTGAAAATTAACGATTCTTTGATATTTTATCGGCGATAATGCTTTATGCAACATGATATTGTGGTAGATATTCCATAAATACTATCATATGTATATGATTTAATATCCAGTAAAGTAAATGCGACTCGGACCGTACTGTATGGTACAAACAAAACTTTATTCAATACCACTGACGATGCAGAAAGGAAGAAGTCGATAGAATTTGTCATCTGCATTATTATCACAGCTTTGAGCAATGCAATTGGTGTTGATAGGTACAAACAAACAAACAACATACATCGACATTGTCAAAGATATGACTGATTGAGAACCCATTCCTGTAAAATTGACCCACTTTCGTTTTCAATGGTAAACAAAGCTATTTTGGAAAATCAATCTAAAATAACAAATGTTGGTTACAACATTTTCAGAAAATTGCACTCGTCATCGAACATCGAAGTGTTTATTTACAAATTGTTACCTTTTTGATTAGAGGAAGTCTGATTTTCGAGGGGAATTTTTGGCTTCTAAATGAGGAAAAAACTAGCCTATTTTGCTTGGGGATGATGCTGATATTCGGCATCTGTTATTTAAGGTAAAAAAACATCTTAGATGCTTGACCTTTCGTCCCCATACTAGTTCACGTTGACATCGATTCATACTAAGATTTACACACAAGTGAACCGTAAGTACGATGCAAACTTAGTACGAATGAACTCATTATATGGACGATGTTATTTTTGGTACGAATAAAAAGTCAAGCTCAATCCAACGCTTTATTTCAGAACGATAAACAATCATACAATGTAAAATTGTGAATTTTGACACGAATTGTGAAAAATTTATCCAATTGTGAAAGGGTCCGTTTAAAATAGGACCTAATTTCTAGATTGTGAAAGGTCCATTTGCAGTTGTGAATGGGTCCGTTTTCCGGTACCACTTATATAGGGAAAAAAATCACTGAAACTAGTCCTGAATGATTCAGAAATCAGTTGTGGAAGTCAATAAACAAACTGCCTGAATCAGTTGCATGTCAAATATGACACGATTGTTGATCACAGCGCTACCAACCTATGCACCTCTAACTATGATATATTGCCATGAGGCATGGAATGTTCCAGGTCTTGAACTTATTTTTCACAGCATTTAGTGACCGTTTATAGTATACTGCACTGGTATATGTATACAAAATAATTTTTGTCCAATTTGTGTCTTCATTAATATCATGCTTTTGCATTTATTTTTGTTAACTTCCAGATTGGTTACAATGTCTGACAGTGAAGGTAGTGTATATTCAGATGCTGAGAGTGGTGGCGGATCAGGGTCAGGAAGTGAGGTAAACTTAGTTATAAGTATTACTTTTATTATTTTTAGATACTGTTTCAGTTAGTTCTTTGAATTTTCATTATTCAGACATCATGCAGGGTTTTTTCTCTCTTCATTGGGAAGAGGCCTTAGCCTATTGATTTTGGGAAGAATTATGGCTAAGATTGCTGATTTTGGAAATAAAATTGCTGGTGTAAGTTTGGATATTTTTGGAAAACTGCATGATTTTAAAGAAATTTTCAATTGGATAGGAGGCCTTTGGTAGGCCTCTCTAGGCTAGCGCTAGCCGATCACCAAATCGCTATTGGCGAGTTAAAGTGTAATTTAAACTGACCTTGATAATCCAATATTTTAATCTCAATACGAACGTTTACACTGCATACAGGAGTAATGTGTGTGATAAACGATGTCGATTGTTTACATCTATCAACACCAATTTTAATTGCCCTGGGCAGTGATTCATAATGCAGATCATAAGATGACTTTTCTATCAAAACAATCGCGTGTGCATCGTCAGTGGTATTGAATAAAGTCCGTACCATACCGGTACAGTCCGGGTCGTATTTTACACTTTTTTGAATAATGGCATGTTTTGACAGTTTTATTGACAATTTACTACAATGTCTTGTTTAATTTAGCTGTATGTCCAACAAAATATCAAATACTCGTTAATTTTCAAGCATGGTTGTTAAACTTATACTTCCATGAAGTATATGAATTTCGGACAACAAATTTCGGATAACAGCACATGGTGCGAGCACTCGTCATTTATGATTTAATGGGTAATTTATGTCAACCTGTTATAATTGTGCAATGTGGTATCTTATCCTTGATATTTGATAATATGATACACATATATGATGAAATCATTATTTGCCAGGACAGCAATGTTATTGTTAGTCTTATGGGAATCATAATGCAGTTTATGTTGGATGATTATTTTAAGTTCATAAAGACATCACCATTTGCAGTTAAATAATACTGCAGCTCAACAAAATAAGAGGTGTAAGAGCCAAACAATTGAAGTTACCATCTGCAATTTTGTAAAAAAAGATTCATCAGTCATATCCTTTTCGTACCAAACAACTCACAAATAATTGAATGTATTATTGATATGCTTTTGGGTGTATAGATTTGTTTCACGACAAAATCTGAGCAGCAAAATGTGATTTGAACTCATGCCTAGATAGACTAGATGCATCTAGATAATATTAATTATTTTGCTGTTGTTTAAGTATGTCAAAGACTCGTGTCTGTGATTCATGTCTGAAAAAGTACATAATTATTGAAACAACATCTAAATAGTTCCAGCATGTCAAAACATAAATAAGCCAAGTGACTACATTGCCCTTAAGTCCATAGAAGGCCATGGAGATTGTCAGTGTAGTAACAGGCACATAAAGCCTTATTTCATGGTAATTGAACTGGCCAAATAATTAAATGTCTGGCTACTAAGAATTTTTGGCTAGCGCTAGCCTAGCCTCTGTTATAGAAGGTGAAAAACCCCTGTCATGCAGATGATTTTGCGGAGTAAAAACATAAAAATAATTGAAATTTACAAACTGAGACTGTGTGCTTTACAAATTCGTCTAAGAATTATTTTGTCAGAGGCACCAAGATTATTACTGGATTATTATTTATTGAAATTACCTCATGGTAAATGAATTTCAGACATCAAATTTTGGATAATAACACTGAGTGCAACAGTCCATAAATGGACAGTTAACTACACTAAATTCTGTACTCAAACTTTTCTCTTAGTATAAAATTGTTTTGTTTGTATGAACAGCCAGAAGACAATGTGTCTAACCAGGGATCCGATGATGAAGCTGGCATGAGTTCCTCTCGTAAGAAAAGGAATGTCATTGAGAGTGATGATGATAGTGATGGGGGTGCTAGGAAGAAGAAACGAAAAGTCAGCGTTGATGTTGATGAAGATGTACGATTAACATCAGTTAATTAAAAAGATCAAATTATTCATAAGAGTATAACTTAAGATCTGAAATCAACCTAGTATTTCTTAAACTTGTCATACACTTGTTATGTCATATATTGATTTTTATTCCATGTGTTATAAGATTCTTAATTTATTGCTATATATGATTGTTATCTTGAAAGTATTCACTGAGGATGGTTATTCTCTTGATCAAAGTCTCACTGTTATGAATCATTGTTTAAGGATAACTTTGCTAACTTGACTACTCCTATTTTTTATATCCCCATATTTATAGATTTGGGGTTTTTGGTCTGTCTGTTTGTACCAAACTTTAACCTTGCCTATAAAATTAAAACACTTCCACCTACTATCATCAAACTTCATATGTTGGTTCCTCATGACAACCTCTAGAGGGCCTCTACATTGTCAGGTCAAAGGTCAAGGTCACCCTGAGGGAGCGTTGTGTTTTAAAAACACATCTTGTTATCTACTATATACTGCCCTAGACTTTCTTTGGTTGTAATAAAACAAAATTGTTGTTGGTACATTCATTTTTATAATTATGTCTCTGAACTATATAACAATATATTTGAAAGAAGTTCACCTGACCAGATATATTTTTTTGCGTAACTCTATTGTCATAGTTCAATAGATTTATCAAGTAGATTTTATTATAGGATTTTGATGAAGAGGAGGATGATGATCATATGAGGAAAAAGAAGAAGCCTCGACATGGAGGTTTCATCCTGGACGAAGCAGGTAAATTAACTTCCAATTATCTCGTAAGAATCACCCTGGGGACAGAATTACAGACTTTAATTATGTATAGTAATAGTTTGTAAGGTTTGCTGATGCAGTGATTATGGACATATTTTTTTAGGATTATTGTTCAAAGCTTGTTCAAAGCGATTTTTGCGAACTGGTATTGTGCATTTAGTGACAGAAAATATCATTTAAACTTTCCTAGAACTTTTAAAAATTCATTTTGACCTTCAATAAAACTGATTTATGGCAACTTAAGTTAAAAGGTCAAACTCACAGTGATCATCAACTCAAAAACCTGGACTATGGTCCGAGGTTGGTCATCACAGTTACTCTCTGTGTAAAATATACATCAGATCAATAACAAGAAATTACTATCCATTTGTGTCGGGCATCCGTGTTTGACAAACACCTCAATTTGATGCTTGATTCTATGAACAGTAATTTCTGAAGTAGACTATGTTGATCAAGTAAAGGACAATGATTTCCAATGTTTTACTAACGTATGTGGATAAATGTGGTTTTGAAAGATATTAAAACTGTTACATTAATTAATTGCTTTTTTATGCATTTAACAATAAATTTGTGATATAATTACAGAGGTTGACGATGATGATGAAGACGAAGATGATTTAGATTGGGAAGAAGGTGCAGCAGAATTGATAGAACGTAAATCCACATATGAGGGACCAACTGCTAAGGAATTAGAGAGTAACAGACGTCTCAATGAGCTTATGAAGTGAGATTTGTTTATTGTTCTTGTGTGGTCTAAGATTTCATTTGTGTATTATCTATACCTTTTGTGTATTATCTATACCTTTTGTGTATTATCTATACCTTTTTGTTCATTTGCTTGTGTATAAGCTGGTGGCCATTTATATCACAATAAAGAATTGAAGGGAAGTTCATTTGCTAAACAATGTTTATATTGCGCACCAGAATCCATTCATTTTCAACTGGAACCTATCCTTTTATTTTGATGTGTATAACATGTATAAGTATGATGGAATTAAATACAGCAATAGATTAATATGAATGTAAGTATTTCTTCTAAGTACTAAAAATATAGGTTTCGAGACAGCTGTGTGATTGAACTCCCTGCATGCATAAATGACCATCCATTGGTCTGTTATTTAATGGTACGGTTGAAATATGCATTTAAATACATTCTTCAGATATGTACAAACCATTTAGTAATGATTCTTCAAAAGTATTTATGTACTATTACTTTGTCTATAGTTCTCAGACAGAAGATGAAATTGAGGCATACTACAGACAGAAATATGGTGATAGTTCAGCTCTGGACAGATTTGGTGAAGGTGAAGAAATGTCTGATGAAATTACTCAGCAAGGACTTTTACCAGGTGTAAAGTAAGCAAAAATAAATAAAAACTTCCATTGTGTATGGTTACTGTGTTAAGTTTAATACATGTAAGGAAAGTAAGACTTTTTAAAAAGTATTTAGGAATATTTTTTAGCAAACTTGTTTTTCTGAATGTAGACATACTATTTGTTCAGTTATTTGTGTGAATTTTTTTAGAGTCAAAATATGTACATCAGTTATAACAATGTCTCAATATTGAGTTAACTTAAAACAATGCAAAACAAATATTAAAATTTAAATAATCATTTGTTTGAATTCAAATCACATAAAATAAATTATTTGACAATAATAAATAACTTAATTTTGTTTGAAATATTTGTCTATCCTCGAATGATTAATTTTGTTTTGGTATAATCATTCTTGTATTATTATAGGGATCCAAATTTGTGGCTAGTTAAATGTCGTATTGGTGAAGAGAGACAAACAGCTTTGCAACTTATGAGAAAATTTATAGCTTATCAGTTCTCAGATGAAGTAAGGAATCGTCTATATGCTTTTTTGTTTATTTTTTATATGCTTGGGTTTTATGTCGCACCAACAGTCAGGGTCAATTGGTGACCTTTGTATCCATGACGATGGTGAACCCCAGGTGCCCTTAGATAGAAACACCAACCTACTGTTAATTAGCTGGACAGCTTCCTCACTTGTGAAATTTGGTTCTGTTTGAGATTTAAGAGCTAATGATTACTAGTCAGAGACCAAAACTACTGTATCATGGAAGCCCATTTTATATTTTAATGATTCATCATATGTAAATAAACTAGTCCTTCATGTTATTTCTCTACAATACCTTTGTATATATAACAATGTAATTTCAAACCATTGGCAGTTAATATTCTGTTGTTTATGTGCATCATATCCTTTTCAGCCAATGCAAATTAAAGCTGTTATAGCTAAGGAAAGTTTAAAAGGTTATATCTACATTGAAGCCTACAAACAGACTCACGTTAAACAAGCTATTGATGGTGTTGGCAGTCTTCGTATGGGACAATGGTCACAAATGGTTTGTACATCTGAATACGAATTAGAACTTCACTTAGAAGAAAAAAATATATGATTCTGCATTGATGATTGCAAATTATTTTGATTAGCTGTAACCTGCTCAGCAAAACCATATTCTTTGTCATATGCATTTCTGTAATTTGTAATCAAAAGATACAGATTTGAAGTACAACATATTTTAATGGAAGTCTAAAACAATTTCTCAATTAACCTTTACAGATTTGTATAGTTTGTCAAAAAGTTGTATGATTTGTCAGAAAGTATCATAAAATTACTGTTTTAACAAGAGTGTTAAGATTTAATAATCTGTAATTAAAGACATTGGTTAAATGCTATCATATCACAGCTTTAACCTTCAGCTGTGAATATAGGGTTCTGTTCAAACAACATACATCTTCAAGCACACAATTAGTGGTATGATATACCAAATAGACCTCTGAAAAATTATTGTGAATAATCATTGTATTTCTTCTATATCTTAGGTCTTGGGTCAGAAGTTTATCTGTTGGAACTATAAATATTTTCTGTTAAGATTTAATCACATGACTACTTTCTGCAGATGGTACCTATTAAAGAAATGACAGATTGTCTCAAAGTTGTTAAGGAGACGGCAGTTCTCAAACCGAAATCCTGGGTTCGTCTGAAACGTGGTATCTATAAGGACGATCTTGCTCAAGTTGATTATGTTGAGTCATCTCAAAATGCTGTTAACTTAAAGTTACTGCCAAGAATCGACTACTCTCGTTTTAGAGGCTTGTTGAGAACGCAACAGTCCGTAAGTACTTGTATTTTAGATTGGAAAGCACATTGATTACAGTATGAGTTGAACATTATTTAGTTAGTCTGAATATCAGCAGAATTCTTTGTATATTTCTTTTAGATATCTTTTAATTGCCTGTGCCATGAAATTTCAAGATGGAAGAATTTATTTGGTTTTTGTTAATACAATTCTGTGCAGCTCATGAACTAAAATGAGTAACTAATTTACTACAACAACACTCACATACAGTGAAAACTGTGAACAAAGAAATACATTTAAATGTGACCTTTTTTGACAGGTGACCTTTATTAGGAGGTCATTTTGTTCAGAATAATCAATGACTGTTTTTGAAAGAAAGGCCTTTATTCACTGGGTGGTCTAAATTTGGAGGTGATATTGTATTTGCACATTTATTTTACATACACTGAGGACACATAGATATGGTCTGACTGCACTAAATTTGTATGAATTTTCCTATAATAGGAGGCTGACAGAAAGAAAAAGAAGAGAAGACCAGCTCAGAAGTTGTTTGATATTGATGAGATAAAGTAAGTGTAGTTTTTTATGATGTGTAAGTTTTGTTATTGTGGACAAACTGCAGTAAATGACTAATTTATGGTTGATAGATAAAATAACTTAACTGGCATGCTTGTGCTTGTTAAGCCAGTTCTGGGTAACATAAATATCACTTCTTCAAGATTGATCTGAGGACAGTCACTGAATCCAGAGGTTGTGAGTCGCTAACTCTTAATTATGAGGTTATAAATAAAAAGTTGAAGACAAACATTAACATTTTAAACCTGAGCCTTTGATTGGCTTATGCTGGGCACAGTCACAAATCAGACCAATAGAAAGGCTGTATTCCGAGTCAAGTCTGGTTTAGCCTGTTGGCTGGTTAATATTATTTTGCTGATATTCTTCTCAAGTTCTTAAATTAATAATTAAGTACTTGATATGTATTGTGATGATTATGAATCAATGTGATATGTTGTTGTTTTTTCTTCTAGGAAAATTGGTGGTGATGTCTCAAATGATGGTGACTTTCTTATCTTTGAGGGTAATAAGTACAGTAGACGAGGATTTCTCTTCAAGACATTTGTTATGTCAGCCATTGTAAGATATTAGTTCATTGATACTTTAAGGTTGTCTAAAGTTAATTATCAGATGAAATATGGTTATTGATTTCCAAATTGGTCTCTAAGCTATTGGTAATTCTAATAAATGTATTTAGACTAGGTTCACTTTATGCCCCCCCCCCCCCCCCCTTCAAAATGGTGGATGGACATAAAGTGTTTCCCCTGTCCATCAGTGTGTCTGTCTTGTCCATCTAGATTCTGGTTTCCAAGTGATTGTTCAATAAATATTCTATTGATTGGTTTCATATTTGACATGAAGGTGTAAAATAATATAATAAAGGCCTAAGTTTGATTTCTGTTAATATCCAAAAAATTTCACAGGAGTAATGGCCCCTTTTTAACTTGCTTTCAGCTGGGGTAATTTTGTCCTCCGGACACATTTCTGGTCTAATCATGTGTTCATTCAAGAAATTTAAGCAAAATATCTGACCTGGCTTGTTGTTATAATTAAAGAAATAATTTATTTATACTCAGCTGTGATAATATTTCTTTTCACCGTTTGATGAATATTATTCACTTGTTTGAATATAATTACTATTTATCTATAATACTCTGTTTGAATTGTGGAAATGTTGCATTTATATTCGCTATTGCATTGTTACTTAAATTGATTTTATGTACATAATCTGCTTCATTGTAAAACCTCGTACTCTATCGTACCAGGATTATTTCTGTATAAACCTGTAAATATCTATGATGTATTAAAGCTTAAATGTTATAATCAATATTGTGTAAAAGATGAATTGTTTCTCTTTGACAGATAGCTGAAGGTGTAAAGCCTACATTAGGGGAATTAGAGAAGTTTGAGGATCAACCAGAGAATGTCAACATAGACAGTATCCTTGATATTAAATAAGGCACAGTCATAGCAGCCACACATAGCCAGCCTGTGTTGATAGATGAAATAAATCAAATTAAACAAATGAATAAACGCCCACTGTGCTTTAGGATCAGCTGTTTGCTCCTTGAGTTGATTTTTTAATGTTGTATGTTTTTAATGAATTTGAACGTCTAACATAGAGAAAAAAGATACAATTGAGTCATTATTGTCTGAATTGTATGTTTTTTTCTTCTTGTTTGCTGTTCAACTTATTTCATAAAAACAAATTTTTTAACATATTTGCTAAAGCCATTCTTAAAAATATTTGGTTTGCATTTACGTGACTGACTCATTAAGAAGTCCCTGACCCGGAATGTTTTCACTGACTTTGAAGGAAAAGTGCTCATTCTTCATTTTAGGTTTTCATTTTGAGTACAAACATTCAATATCTACTAAATGCCTTCCTATCTACCCACTATTAAAATTTGGGTCTGCTGCTGCATAAAAACATTTTTTTGTGATTGCTGTTGTCATCGTGTATGTTGAGTGCTAACTCTACCACATTTTGGGGTATAATGTCCAGAGGTTTTTCTTATTGAAAAAGTGACACTGATAGTCACGGTCTTACTCTTAGAAAATAAGCTATACTTAAATATATATATAAAATGTTAAAAAATATCCGAGTCAAATAAATTGATAATGAAAAATAATTAACATTCCATAGGTATAACATTATTTAATAGCCGACTGGTTTCGTCATTTGACTCATCAGGGCAATAATACTAAAATATATATATATTTCCTCTATTTGCGTTGTTAATAGTTCCCAAATTTATCTCTTTTATGTAATTTTCCCCCTTTTAACCAGCTCTGAGTGTTCTCCTGTTTCCCTAAAGAAAACCCCTGATGTCTTTGTGCTATGTTGACAATCTCCTTAACTATCTATCAGTGATACCTGACAAAAGTTCAGGGGACATAACCCACAACTTCATCCCTGGTGATATAGTCGAGGTATGTGAAGGAGAATTGATACATCTACAGGGTAAGATTATTACTATTGATGGAAACAAGATTACCATGATACCAAAACATGAAGATCTTAAAGACCCGCTCGAATTTCCTGCTCATGAGCTGAAGAAACATTTCAAGACCGGCGACCACGTTAAAGTTATTGGAGGAAAATATGAAGGAGATACTGGACTTATCGTACGAGTTGAAGACAACATTGTCGTACTGTTCTCTGATCTTACCATGCATGAGGTTAGTATTCTAACTACTCAGTATATATTTTCTTCCTGAACTTATTGTTCTCATTCAAGTTTTTTGTCAACTTTTCTTCCTCTTGGTGTGATTTAATTTTTGATTTCTCAAAACGACAAAATGTTATTTGACAGCTATGCAGTCCATTCAGAATAATTTATCATGATTTTTTTTCTTTTGATTGTTGTTTAATTTTTGGTTGATTTACTAGCAATATTTAGGTATCCATATCTGAATATTAAATTTGTAAAGTTATTGATGCTTAGTGTACTATTGTTGCTAACTCTCTTTTTCCATGCTTGCCTCAAAGCTGAATAAATGAAGTGTTAAGGCACAAAAATACTGGTTAAATAAATTTGGGTGAAGACATCATATCTAAGGCTATGTGTCTGCCCCAGTCTGACAGCTGATCATGTATGTGGAGAAGTTAGCAGTAACTTGCAGAGAACAAGGTTGATTCTGATACAGAATCCAGGTGATTTTAACTGCCTGCCTGTATGATCTTTAAATTCTACTGAAAATAGCTCAGAAACCTGGACATTATTTTGTGCTGTTGTATTGATAAAATTCTTATCTCTTTAATTACAGTTGAAAGTATTACCTAAGGATCTACAACTTTGTGCTGACATGGCTACTGGTGTTGACTCGTTGGGACAGTTTCAGTTTGGAGATCTCGTGCATCTTGAGTATGTAGATTAAATTTTGTTTATTGTTTTCAGCACCTGTCTTTTGTTAATCATTTTTTATGTGAAAGTATATACTTAAGGATGATGTCTTGATGGGTTGGGGTTTCTGTGATTATTTTAAAATCAGTTGTAACTTGACATTTTATGGTGTACCACTTTACACTAATATTGTACCGGAAGTACACATTCAAATTCAATTAAAATGTATGACTTGTAGTGTCTTCTTTCTAATGGTACCATTATTAATGTATGATAACAAGCAAAAAAAAAGTTTTTGTAAACCGAAAACAAGACTTTTGTCCCTAAGTGTATTTTCTCCTACATAATTTTCTAATTAATTAGTGTTATATTGTTGTACGATTGTTCTGAGTCTTCATAATTTTGTTTGTCTTTTCAGTCCACAGACTGTTGGCTGTATTGTAAGACTAGAGAAAGAAAACTTTCAAGTGCTAAGCATGCACAATAAGGTATGGTTAAATAAAAGTGCAGTTTGTTATACAGATTATCAGAGTGACAGGCTGTAGTTAATTATTCAATTTATTGATTAAACTTACTTTATAAACTCCTTTACCTAAATTATTTTGCTTTGCAATATATTTAAAACAGTGCCACAATACAACAGGTTATTACATTATTAAGTGAATTTAAATTTTGATATATTCTTAATGAATATGAAAAGTGACAATTTCATGCTCATTTGTGGCAGACTTTACTTGTCATGAATTTTGAGCGTGTGTCTCATGTGGCAAACACAGATTTATGAAATATTAAACTTGCGTTAGTTAGTATTGGTAAAAAATACCGTCTAGGAATACTTGTGAATCAGTCGCTGTATATTACTGAAAATCTTTTGAGAAATAGCATTTAACCAAAGAAAACATCATTGTACTTTATATTGATCAGAATGCTTACCTATTGTCCAGTTTTCTGGCATGATTTGTCTTACATTGATTTAATACTGTTGTGTATTGTTTATTATTTTCAGGTGATAAGTACAAAACCTCAGTCAATAACTAGAAAGAAAGACACCAAACATGCTGTGGCCTTAGACTCTGAAAATAACAATGTCTCAGTGAAAGATATAGTCAAAGTTGTTGATGGACCTCACTCGGTATGAGTTAAAGTTACTTTGACATGAATTAAGAAGCAATCAAATGTTCAATGTTTTAAAACTACGTAATTATATGCTTCTTTGACTTCTTAGCTATGATCGATGATGTTTTGTTTGTGGGACCAAGAATGAAATGAAATGAAAATCTAAGTTCAACATCTGTTTAATTATCCTGGATTTATTGACTGTATTCCTTATCGTGTGTCAAAGAATAATTTGTTTTTCATCTGCATTTCATCATTCACCTAAAATAGAGATTGCTATAATGGGGAAAACACAGGCAATAATTAATATTTGTTAATAATGTTACAGGGACGTGATGGTGAGATCAAACATCTGTACAGAAGTTTTGCTTTCCTTTTGTCCAGAAAAATGACTGATAATGGAGGTTATTTTGTGTGTAAGACTAGACATCTTGTCATGGCTGGTGGTGGCACAAAGGTGAGCATTTTATTCTCTATTTTAGAATATGAACATTTTCGTTGATTTCGAAGTAGGGTGAAACGTGAATTTGTTCGTATTTATCTATTTTAAGATTGAACTTTTAAAGGATTAGACATTTTATCACTATTGTACAAAGTATGTTTTAAGAATGTACTTTGTTCAAATGTTTCAATTCAGTGAATCTTGAAATTGGTCATTTCAGTCAAATGTATCCGTTGGTTTACCAGGATATATGTCGCCTCGTCTATCTAGTCCAGCTCATCCAAGTGGCGGGGCTGGAGGCGGAGCTGGTGCGGGGCGGGGCCGTGGTGGTGGCGGTGGTGGTGGTCAAGGGGGCATGAAGCGAGATAGAGAAATGATAGGACAGACAGTTAGAATTGTACAAGGACCATTCAAAGGTAAGGATTTATTCAATATCCTGTTCAAAACTTAACTTAATTCTTTTCTATTTTGTCTTCAAATTTCTTGTATAGATTTACATATTTATAGACCATATTTTGCTATTACATATTTATATTTATCTCACAGTATTAATGTCCTTATAGTGTTTGTAATTCAGTTAAAGCTAAGATAGCCTCTGTTGTAATATGGTTATGGTCTCAATAGACTGATAGTCAGTCACAAGTCATTCCTGGTTTGAGCTAGAATCCTACCAGGACCATATTTCACATGTGAGGAAGCTCTACCTGTTGGCTTACAGATGCTTGGTAGTTCTACCCAGGTGTATGCCTTAAGATGGAAAAATCCCCTAATTGCCCTAAGTGATGGTGGCATATTTAACCCCAATGGAAGAAAATTTCAATAAAAGCCAAATGTATATATCTGTTTAAGATAAGAAGTTTCTAGATGTACTTATAATTTCAGGCTATATTGGTATTGTTAAGGATAGCACAGACTCTACTGCCAGAGTAGAGCTACACGCCATTTGCAAAACTATATCTGTGGACAAAACAAGACTCCATGGTCTTCAGTATGTTTATTTATCTTATCAGAAATTTTCTTTCTGTCCATACATTAAGCTTTTCATTTTAATATTTATTCCAAAATGTGCATATTTCGTTTTATATACATATCTGTCATTTTAATTAAAAAATGAAAGGTAAAGCTTTTGTTATTACATGTTTATGATATAAAAAACAATGTAAGAATGCTAAAGGAACTAGAGTCCTAATTTATTTATTTGGGAATTTGTGCCAAAGAGTCAAATTTCATTAGTGAGCAGTTTTGTTGACTCTTCAAATTGTTATCAGACAAGGTCCATTTTTTACCCTCAACTTTTGACGTCTAGTGAACACCCTGTCTCTTTTTGTTTAAGTAACTTCGTAAGCTTTCATATAACCTGTCGATCTGGAGTTTAGTCTATTCAAGGCTGAAATACTCTTATCTTAGCTGTAACGTCTATCATCATATTAATTCTGTGAGGTATTCACAGTTGCCACAATCATTATGTAGATGCTTGCATCTAAAATAATTTAAACTGATTTCATTCATTGGAAGGAAAAGATAATAAAAAAAGTAATGCAGTGAAATCTTTTTGATTGTAAGCACAAATGTATATGTTTTTATTTTAGTGGTGGCAAGCCTGGTGGAGGTAGAACATCAACATATGGAGGCCGGACACCAGTCTACGGTGGACAGACTCCTATGTATGGTTCCCGTACACCAATGTATGGTTCACAGACACCATTACATGATGGAAGCCGGACACCGCATTATGGTTCCCAGACTCCACAGCATGATGGTGGTGGTTCCACTCCTGGAAGAACAGGTGCTTGGGATCCAGCTAATCCTAACACACCAAGCAGGTAAATGAAATAATATTCAATTACATTAAAATGACATTTAGTTAGTTGTTCATTCTTAATGTCAATTTTTCTGGTAAATTAGTGGTATAATTTCTTTTAATCAGCTAATTAATAATTAATTCAAGTTATACCTTTATTATATCCCCGCAAACGAAGTTTGAGAAGGGGTATATTGGGGTCACTCTGTCTGTCGGTCATCACCATGAAGTGTAGATGTGCAAGACATAATTTTCATGCCCAGCGATTCACTCATTGCAGAGTTATGTCCCCCTGAACATAGCTGTATAGTGTACTATTGCAGTATTAATGTTAAAGCGGCGGCGGGGTATTAGTCACCTCTGTGACAGCTCTAGTTTGTATTGTTTAAAGAAAAACAAAGGCCCTCCCGGGTTAATTGATTTATGCCTTGGACTTGTAATCACTAGCCAGTCTCTGCTGTGAGTTCAAATCCCATCCTTAACCAAATTTCACATGTGAGGAAGATGTCCAGCTAGTGTACAGTTGGTGGTTCTACCCAGGTCTATGCCTGGGGTCTGTCTCCACTGCTAAAGCTGGAAAGTTGCCAATTGACCCTGACCTTTGGTGCATAGTTCAACTCCAGTGAAAAAACATCAAGAAATAGGAAAAACTCTTGAGGTAAAAGTTGATTTTAAGGCCTGTCTAACAATGCATACATTTCATTTGTTTATGAATTGTGAATATGAGAATGGCAAATCATAGAAAGGCCTTGTTTACACTTAAGATGTTTCATTCATCTTCATGGTCATTAAATTTAGTGTAGTTGTTCTCAAATGGTGATATATAGCAATCTTGGCCCTCTTGTGTTTGAAATTGTGAATGTTAGAAGCAGTAAATTTAACTGGTTATTTATTCATTTTCAGATCTTCTGACTTTGATTATCAACTTGATGACACAGTCTCACCATCATCAGATGTACACAGCCCCATTGGTGGCCCTTTTACTCCACAAACCCCTGGAAGTGCTTATTCACCTTATAACCCATCACCAGGGTCTTCATATCAAGGTAATGTTGGTGTCAAAATCAGTGTACAGTCAAACCTGTGAACAAAGGCCATACTTGATAAGCAGAAAATGAGGACTTTATTGACAGGTGCCTTTATTAGAAGATCATTTTCTTCTTAATGATCATGGCGGTTTTTAAAAGAATGGCCTTTATTCACATGGTGGACTTTATTCAGAGGTGGCCGCTATCACAAGTCTGACTGTACAGTGCAACCTCTCCAAAGCAACACCCTATGGGAGAAGCAAAATTGTTGTTGTTAAGAGATTGTTGCTCTAGAGATATTTAATTAATAGTTTAATTGTACAGTTTGGATATATCATGCTGTTGTATTGTGGAGTTTATTGCTCAAGAGAGCGCTGATCTAGAGAGGATGCACTGTACCTGTGAACTTGTGTTCACACCTCTTATTTATCATGTCCAACATGTGAACAATGGCCACCAGGAATTACATATTTATTGATATAGTAGACAAAATCAGGGTATCTTTTAGGAAAGGGGAAGACATGGGGGGCACTGGTAGCAAGGGAAAAATTACCTGGAAGAGGCAATTTGGTGAATATTCATAATGCAAATAGGGGGAATAGATTTTCTGTGGGAATATAGCTTATTTTCATAGGGGAAGATGCTGACTGTCATCGTCACTCTATCTTAGTAAAAGTGTCTGAAACTATATTTTCTGTATAAAGACCAGCTGTGCATGAAAGCCATAATTTTCCCTGCCTCTGATTGCGTTTCTTCACAGATTTTACTGTATTTTGTAAGCGCAATTATTTTTACTAGAATATGGATGTATTTGATAATACTATCAAAGTAAGCCTTAGTTTTATTTCTTGTTCACGTCTGTATATATTTCCGTTTCATCAGGAATTTGCGACTCACAGTGCATCTTCAAAATTTAACTATGAAACTAGCTTTACAAAGCTTAAGTTTGCAAATCACTCAAACTGATGTTTAATTATTTGCATGTAATTTTCCTGTTTCAGCAAACAGTCCTGGACTTGGTGGATCTTCACCCAGTCCTCTTGGCTACCAGGCTTCTCCTTCTCCCAGTGGGTATGGTTACAGTCCAATGACCCCTGGTGCCCCATTTACACCACAGACGCCTGGTACCGCTATGGATCATTCGAATGCTGACTGGCATACTACTGAGATTGAAGTCAGAATCAGAGAAACACATGATGATCCTGATTTAATTCATCAAACTGGAGTCATTAGAAGTGTTACTGTAAGTGTCTTCAACATGTTACTTAATGGGAAAGTAACTTTAGTGGAAGAATATTGCAAAATCATTTCCTGATATCTTGCTAAATGATATTTAGCTATGATTTACATTTGTGGTTGAAATTTAAAAAGTAGTTCTGAGTTATATGATGTTGTTGTTGTTCATATTTAGTTGTATTATAACATTTTTCTCCTTGTATTTGCATGTAATCTCACTAAACTTCTGAAATGAAGCAATTTAAAGTTGTCTGGCTAGTCTGAGAATTAAATACACAATAAACCTGAAGTTGAAATATTATATATATATATATACGAAAAAAAAACATATCGTTAAGTTGATATTATCTTTATCTACAAGCAAGGGCCTCTATAGTCCAGTTGTTACAGTCTCTAACTAGTAAGCACTAGCCCCTCACCACTGTGAGTTCAATTCCTAGCAGGGATGTGAGGAAGCTGTACATGTTGTATAAATATTGAACTATCTAATCTGTTACATTGTAACTAAAATTGTATTTGCAATTTGACTCTCTGTTGTTTAAATTGTAATGCTATAATTATATTTTGGCCCGGAGGCCTATATTACTTGAATAAACTATTGAACTGTTCAGCTCCACTGTTTAAGCTGGAAAAGTTGCCAAATGATCCTGACTTCTGTTGCTATGTTAAAACCAAGCAAAGTGAAAAAAAGTCTTATAGTATTTGATCCTCTGATTGTATGTATTTTTATTATAGGGTGGTATGTGTTCAGTATTTCTACCAGAAGAAGATAAAGTTGTTAATGTATCATGTGAACATCTTGAACCTGTTCTACCAGAGAAAAATGACAAGGTAAGTTTATATCGCTCATTTTGAAATATTAAGAGCCTTGTTATGCCATTGTTACCTGGTCTAATTTGGCAAACTGTCAAGCCCATGAACAAAGGCCAGAGGCCTCCCATGTTGGAGGGCAATAGTTTCTGGATAGTGACTAATCACTAATGCCTCACTTCTGTTATTTCAAATTTAACCGGGGCTTTACAATGTTCACATGATAGTAAGCTGTCCAGCTAGCTTATAAATGCAAGGATGTTGTTTCTACCCAAGGATACATATGAGTTATTAATTATTATATTCATGCTGGAAAAGATGCTTTACAACTTTGGCTGTTGATGCAACATTAAACCTCAGTGAAATAACAAAGGCCACCAGCGGGACAATGTTAACAACCTTTAGGCTAAATTGGCCTTTGTTTTGAAATTTGAACAACTTTTAGGTATAGTTTGCCTGTATATTTATATATATTATGATCTATGTGTATGCTTAACAATTTCTTTTTATTGCAGACTAAGGTTATACTTGGTGAGGAACGAGAGGCTACGGGAACTTTGTTAAGTATCGACGGAGGAGAAGGCGTGATTAAACTGGAAGGCGGGGACAAAAATATCAAAATGTTGCCGATACGATTCTTGTGTAAAATGCCAAGCTAAATTGTCTGTGAGAAACATTTATAAATGGACATTCTGACTTGTCATGTTGAATTTGTATGAGTAACACGTTTTTTTTTCTTTCCAAAATGTGTCATACTCGTGTATTGATATGCAGTGTCAATAATCATCTTTATAGATTTGCCTAGGAGGTCTGGATTTATGGTATTTTATCTTTAGTTGTATACATGTTTATTTTTGTGTCATAGTACACGATGTCCACTTTTAAATCTATCTGTGAGTGAACACTATTCATGTAAATATTGTCTTGGCATAATCAGTGTTATGAAAATACAAGCAACAGAGCTACCTTGTAATCATTCACTCTAGCTTTCTTTAGAATATTTATCATGCAGTGTCATTTCTATGACAGAATAAGTTTTCATTTTGAAATTTTGTTTGTATGTTGTTTACAAAATCTGTAAGTTTGAATCCTGACTGAATGTCTGTATTGGTGCATATTGTTTAATTTGCTCTGCTGTAAACCTTGATAGATTTTTACATAATTTCATTCCTAGTCTTATAATGTTTTATTACTATGTTGAGATATGACAAAAAACGGCATTATCACAATGAAAAGTCAGAAACTATTTGGATTCATGACATTTTTTTTTTAAAGTTTGGGCTTATTTTAGGAAATTTGAACTATTTCTTTAATTTAGTTTAAGCTTCAAATCATTGTTTCAACACTGAGAACTTTGAGAGCTCAGTAGTCTATCACTGAATGATTGTATTGTATGTATGTTTATCTTAGCTTTATGAGGCACTGTTTACATGTTGTCATGTTTTGTATAAGAATAATGCTATGACAATAAATGATTAAAAAAAAAGATGTTGATGTGTTGATTTTCTGTTTATTTTCAACTTGTTGTCTTTATTTTGATTATTTTACCAGTATGTTGCATGCTAGATTTATGAGTCTGTGTTGAGTTTACAATCTTTATACTCCAACGATACGTTAACAATATATAAACATAAATTGTACATTTGAGTCAAATATTTGCTTCGATGAGGCAGACACTCAGTAGGGGTGTCAATATACTGGATATATCCAGAATTCCGGATTTATCTGCCCTGAAAGAACTATGATTTCTGAGCAAAACAAAAGGTACTTGATGAAAATATCTCAAGAAATGGCAACGTTATGGTCAAATTAATCTGGTCGGAAGGAATTTTTCAATACAAACTGAGTTAAATATGGAAACAATATGGTTAAAGTCCTCGTTTGGCAAAAATGGTCGGCCACATCTGATTTTCAAGATTTTAAGTATAGCTCAATTGACACCACTGAATATATAAACATAAATTTTACATTTTGAGTAAAATATTTTGCTTCAATGAGGCAGACATACAGAGTCCATTTATTTATATCCATATTTTGAAGAAAGATATACCTGTCAGGGTTATTTATGTTTGAGTGTTTCAGACACAGTACATCTCGGGTTAACACTGTTATGCAGTGGCAGGCATCTCACTTGTCTGTTTTAGAACCATCATTCATATAGCCACAACCAATGAAGTTGTGTAATAGAACTGCTTTTATGCTGGCATTTGGTTGAACACCCAATACAATGGTTTATGGAAGTTATTTAATACTATATTTTGCAGCCAAGGTAATTTGTAATCTGTTGTAAACATGGTTGAAGAAATAGTCTACTATTGTTCAGGGTCTGGATTTGCCAGGACCAGTTTAAGAGTTAATAAAACACAGATGCTATGGAAAGTCAAACATACTGACACAAATACTACTGTTCTTCAAGACACAGATTTAGCAATTTTATACTCACAGAAGAGGACTGACTGACCCGATTTATCTGAAGAATATTTTTAGCCTTAATAAAACTTGAACAAATCAAGAACACCCATTGACACCAACAAAAGTATGACAATGTATTAGGTGAATGTCATTAACATATTTAACAACACACTAACAGGGATGCTATATTACATAGCATCCCTGACACTAACAAATAGATCACTGCATGTAGCGAATCATTATTTAGGGATTTATTTCAAAAAGAAAACTCGTCTAAATTGAATTCTTAAAATTTGAGAAGAAAAATTCGAGGAAAAATAATATCAAAATATAATTATAGATTATCAAATGAAAATGATAGTTACGAGTACTTGTAACTCGTACTGAAAAATGTAAAAATAATGTCAAAGGGAAGCAACTCTTACTGAAATCATGCATCACCGGCTGCTGAAGCTGAGCGTTGCTAAGAGTAACGGTTCTTAGTCAATTGCAGCGCGCGCACCTGTCACTCTCGGATCAATTATGAACGAATGATTGACAAGAAAAGTGGAATCTTCAGGCCGAATTGGATATTCCATAGTAGGGTTTTTGGATGTTTTATACAAATTGAGTTTTTCTAATTTAACCTAGCTTTCCGCTCTGATTTTTGTAGGCGCTTTGTCGTTTTCTGTCAGCCGGAGAACGAAATTTATGCCGTCTCTATTATTAACGTGCATACTATATTGGATATCTAATGATTACTATTGTGTGGCATGTATTTTACGCAAATGTGCTGTGTTTCAGTTGATTCACGTTTTTTCTCCTCGGTTTTATTGATATGCAGACGAACTCATTGAAAATCTAAGCATTCATGACCAATAATGGTCGTAAATCAATCAATTACGTTCAGAAACCGAGTTTGAGTTATGCTCATTATTATGAGTAAAAATATCGAATGTGTATCTTTTGCTGATTATAAATTCTTGGAGTAAAATATTAGTGTAGTTTGTTATATTGAATACAAGGTACTTGAAAAAATGTGTAGATCTATTCACTAACTGGATTATAGCCCACCTCCCACCCACCAGTAAGACATGTCTCACCATCATCATCGTGTCAACTCTCTACGTGACAGAGATCGTGAAGATCAGTATGTGGGGCCATACAAACTGGAGAAAACTCTTGGGAAGGGACAGACAGGTATAGCCCCTTTTATATAATCCCTTATTATTGTGTGTGTACGGACTACGGTACACACTTCATCATAATGCTGCATGATTATAATTACTGATAACATTAAAACTTTTTTTCAGGGTCTGTTGTAATAAGTACAATTTTAGAAAAACACTTTTCTAATGGAAAGTGACTGTTAAACACAATAGTAAATTGATACCATTTGAAAAATATTCTGAAATGTATTTGTATCTTTCTATTATAAATTGGTATTAAGCTGAGATCTCGATATTTTTTTCTTGTTCTTTTCCCTTTTTTGCAGCTGTATAATCCATTTCTTTAATGCTTCTCTATATATGTTACTTAAAGTCATTGTCATGTGTATTTTACAGGTTTCCGTCTGTACTCAGCAACTAACAAGTTCATGAGTCATTTGCGGTATTATTGATATTTATATAACATATTCCCATCCAATGTTGTATTATTCTTATGCAATAATATCATGACAGCTACATTTTATCAATTGAAAATAATCAAATTTTCACATTTTATATACACTTGTCCGATCTGAATTTTGCTTATCTGCTTCCTTCTGTAGGTTTCTTTTACCATGGGTGATACCATTAATTTTGACACACTAAGTCGGAAATTACTGCCCAGCTGATACATGTGACAAGTTTTTTTGTCAACCAGCCTTTTGCTTGCCGTCTGGTATCAGCGGTACTTAAACAATTTATGTTATAAAATAGGAGGCAAAAAACCATGCACACAATGCAAGGATCAAACTCGCAACCTCCTGCTTGGCAAGTTAGATGCTCAAGTCTACCATCTGGGCAAATCAGGCTGGATAATATCTCAATTTATTTTATACAAATTTAATACAATATAATGTACCATACTGCTGCAGTCCACATATGTAACAGAATTTTATATTTTTAGGACAACCTGATGTACCGGTAAAAGTTGAAGTTTCACAATGAATATAATATGAGCAAGAAT
The DNA here is from genome assembly GCA_964023205.1 of Lutraria lutraria. Classification (NCBI taxonomy): domain Eukaryota; kingdom Metazoa; phylum Mollusca; class Bivalvia; order Venerida; family Mactridae; genus Lutraria; species Lutraria lutraria. The sequence continues at coordinate 18,601,929 of OZ026846.1, forward strand.
GGCTAATACAAATGACATTCACATTGTACTTTGTAGTCATAACATGGAAATATTCAGTATAGATTTATTTCAGTATGATTCATTGATTCGTTCACTACTCAATGATCATTTCGTATATCTTATTTATTATTGGCAATTACCAATTATTAATTCTTAGCTAAACAGTTAATAGTCTGCACTCAGTTTCACTCTTCAACAGTTTATTGTGAATAATGAATGAACATCAACTGATAATATTGATTAAACAAGGAGTTCAGCTGGTTACCTTAAGGCTAAAAAATTTTTTGTTTCTGGTTACATGCTCATTGAAAATAGGGTAGCTTCAAGATCGGGGCTTTTTTTGCTCTTGAAAGCATGTGGATAGATTAAAAAAGTGAAAGAGTGGATTTTCTGTTCCTCTGGCTAATTGATAAAAAGTCCAGGGTTGTGAAGAAAAAATAGGGTATGTCAGTTAACCAGGTACAAACATTTTTACACCTCTTTATCCTTCGTGAGAGTATAAATTTGTATTCTTTCTCAAGAAATTTTTTTACTTCATTCACACTTCTTCATTCACTCCTTTATTTAACCAGATTTCTGATGTTAACATTCCAATTATTTCTGTCTAATGGTTTCAAACTGGAAAACACATACTTCCAGATATTTCACCTTCCTGGTTCTAAATATAAACTGAAACAGGTATCTTTAACCAGTATATGTGTACCAATTTTTCTTTCTTTATTTCAAAATTTCCTGATTGTTTAGTTGACTGAGTTTATTTTTATAGGACGGAAGAAGAAAGACCAGACAGACTTAACTTGTCAGACTCATCTAGGAACTGACTGTTAATGTATTATATGTAGTGGCACACCACAAATCAGTCTGTGACTATAAGACTGTATATTGTTAGACCATTTAGATACAACAAGTATGTAGGGGACAGGTACAAGACTGGTGATATACTCTATAATATTATACTATACAGTGCGATACCCTCGACCTTTCCGCAAGCAAGAATCTTTTTCTCACTTATTATATAAGAAACGTTTAATGATTTTAAAATGTAATTTGAGTAAGTGAATTTTGTCATCGGTTAATGAAAGCTGAAGTTACATATTTTCATAATGAAAGCTCTGCAGCAAACAAGTTAAATGGACAAAAATAACCGACAAATCAGTACCTGCATGATAAAAATTCTTAATAGGGAAGATTTTATGTAGGTTTCGATGACTTTTGCATGAAATTTATTTTCTTATATGACCAATACCAACTCTCTTGATACAGTGCACATATTTGTTTAACAGATTACAGTCTTACCACTACATGTATATACTGAAATACCGGTTTACCACATGCATTTAAATAGTCCATCCTCATGTATGAGAAAAGAAAAAAGTGGCAGCTACAAACCAGGGCTTATTTATCTATCTAACAGGGCTGTACATTAACTTAAAAGTCTACTTGACCTGTCAACAAGAAACTTTAATTATCAACTTAATTGCCCCTTCCAAAAATGAACTTCCAAAACTACATGTATGTAACTATCTGATAAAAAAACTGAACAAAATGCTTTCTGACTTAAAAAAAAATTAAACCATGTAAAATGCTGTTTTTTATCATTAAATTGTGGTTAATGGTTCCGAATTTGCAATTTTATTCTACCTTTTTGAATATTTTCACTTGGCCTAACTTACAACTCAGATGCAGATTTAACTACCTCTGACCTCAAACTTGGCCAAAACCTATCAAATAACCATTCCTATCTTTTTGAAGGCCATATTGTAAATAAGTTTTATACTTTATATGTAATCTTCAAGGATTGTACAGTCACTGCCGGCAGGGCAAGTTTTTTCCTTCTTTTACTGAGACTGAAATTCAGTGACTTTTCCAATTCGGGGAAAAAAACTCCAAGAATACAATGCTATTCTAACTCTGTTGTCTATATACTTATCCAAATTTGGTAAAAAATCACGCTTGAATTTCCCAAAATGAAAGGCTATGGCCCCTTCCCAATTTTTGGAAAATAGGCCCTGGCAGGTGAGTAAAACTGGCGAGTACTGTATTTATGTGGAACACTGATTCCCTGTATACTGCATGTATAACTACTGCTATTTGAGATCAATTTTCTTGTATAAAATCTTCTAGAAGTAGAATTTGTTGTATCATGCAAATTTTACCATTCTAATACGGTTATTACATAAAATGTCTACATTACTGGTAATAGATACATATTGTATTGAAGCATAGTACACTTTAGTTTTACCTCGAAGACTCATAAAATTGATGAAGCTTGGAATACGACCCTCTGGAAGCTACTGGTATGTATCATGTGAAATGATTTTGTAAGAAAAATACAATAGGAAAATGGTATTTATTTAAGTGATCATGCTTAAAGGCATATTGATTTATAAAATACTATTGGATCATTAGCAAGTTGGTTGGTTTTGTTGGTGTATGTGAATTAATTAATAATGTTAGTATTGATCAGTTGTATATCAGAATGTACAATGTATATTGTGATATATGTTTGATCAATAAATGGAAAACAGTAAGAGTATATTGGACCATAAAAGGCCTACTACATTTATAAGTGCTATGTTTTTATTTATATCTATATTGTATGATTTTATTTAACTTTAAAATCTTCATAACTTCACGGTCAATGCTTGTATTTATTGTTAGCTTCCAAAAAAAACCTCAGTGGAACTCATTTTTTAAACTGCACTGTAGAATATTATGTCATTTGTCATGACATTATTTATTTGGTTGAGCTAACAATATGTCTATCAAAATCAGTGCTTTTGAAATTTGAACCCTTTCACACACTCACAGCCTGTTGCCTTCATTGTATACACTGTTTCGGCAGGAAATTTTGAAGAAATTACGGCTTACTGGTATTTAAAATTTCATACAAATCACCAAAAGGATATACATATACCATCCATTAAGGCAAATACATGTATGTTTAGAGATTTGTACACATGGGTATTGGCATCTTGGCAGTGGAAGGGATTATGATGACTAACGTGAACACTGTATTTCAATTGATGGCATTACTTTTATCCAGTTATCATAAAATGAACAATTCATTATTAGTCGCTCGGAATTTTGTTGTCATATCACACTGCAATAGTTACATCAACTTTCATGCTATTTGCTGAATAAATATTTATTGTATTTGTCACAAGTACAGTTTGAGATAAGATTTCTCATTAACAAACATATACATCTTTGACAATGATCAGACAGGAGATATTTTGCCAAACTAAATCAATAAAACATTTTGATGCTGGTGTGAGTTTTACCATGAAGACTCATGTAATCCTGATATAAACCGAATGTTTTGCTTGTTTAGAAATGTGGCCTCTTGGGACAAATGAAATCTCAATATATCATTATCTAGTCTTGTATTGATGTTTGCTGTAGATTTAGATGATAAATAGGTAATGTGAAAAATATGTATGCAAATAGGTTTTAAATTCACATTTGAGAATACTTTAACAGAAGTTGAACTGTTTATTATGTGGGTTTAACGTTTTTTTAGGACGATATTTCAATTAAACAGTGACCTGTTCACTTAACCAGTTTTCCTGGCCTGTATGCTAACTGGTAATAACTTACCCTTTGAAAGGAGCCGGCAACATCTCAACATATGGAGGAAAATCTATGTTTTATTTTAGGATATCACCTGTATCTGGGTATCAGAATTCGAACTCAGATTGCTGGGTCCATCTGCCACTCTTAAGCATATGTGTATTGATGTACAATGTACTATATTACAGATGTAACTAACTGTGGAATAGAAACAGACAGTTCATAGTTTACATTTTTCCAGACGAATTATACTTACGAGTATTTGTTAATTCTAGCTGTTTGCGAGTACTTACTGTATTGTCTATTACTAGTTTGGCTAATCCTGGCCATTTGATTGGCTAATGGTGATTTCGGTCATTTTTGATTGGTCAATCATTGGACTGGCTATTCGTCGCGTTACCTGTCATGTTTGACTGAATCTGTTTGTCTGCTCTGTTGTTGAAATGTAGGCATCGTTCTATGATGTTAACGTGGCATAATATCGGAAACATTAGATGTAAGTTTAATGTGGTTGTATCATATCAGACTATGGTGGATTTGGTAGTATTTAGGGTGTACTTTATTCCATTGATGTATGGTATGGTAATACCATGTACATGTGAACTATATGCATGAATGTATATATTCATTTGTCAATACAATGATTGTCAAAATGTGTGTATTATCTATAACTTGTAAATATGTTATACTCTCCATAATGGAGGAATGAATAAAGTAGAAGGTCAATATCCTTTATGAAAAAAGCAACTTCATACAAAAAACTTAAACCAATGCTTCTTGTAATTCGTCTAACTATAACGTTTTGTTATAGTTGTTCTTGTTCTCCATTGTTCACCATTGTTCACTGATGTGATTGTATAGTGTACTTATAACAAGAAAAACTATTACAAAACGTTATAGGTAGACAAATTACAAGAAGCATATTTGTTTATGTTTTTTGTCTGAAGTTACTTTTTTCATAGGATATTGACTGTATATTTTATTCAATCCTCCATTATGGAGAGTATAACATATTTTCATGATATGAGTAATGCACATATATTGACAATCAAATGAATAAATAGTTCACAAGCACATGGTAATATCATACCCTACATCAATCAAATAGAATAAACCCTAAATGTTAACAAATTCAATATAATCTGCTATGATACAACCACATTGAACTTCAAATAGCATTTCAGATATTATGCCACACAACAACTTATCTAGGTCAACGTCACAGAGCAATGCCTGCATGATTTACTTACCTATCAACTATTAATAGATTCAGTCATCACCATTAGCCAATCAAATGGCCAGGATTACCCAAACTAGTAATAGACACTATACTTTCTACCCACAAACTATCAGAATAAACTGGTTCCCATGACTAAAATTCATCACGAAAACTACTATCATCCCCTGGAAAATATTTTCAAATATCTCAAGCGATGATGATATATTTTTGAAGGAAGAGACTGTTTTTGTTCCTCATATGAAAAACGTCAGTTAGGCATGAATACAATATCTTGATGATAAAGATATTGGAAATGCATGTAAAAATATGTGTATAATAAATTAAACACTGCTATTTGTAATGAAAAAAAATGAACAAGGAACCAGAATGGGTTTAGAAGTTTGTTGAGTGTATTTTCTTGCGAGGCTAAACTTAATGTCCGTGTGGGTGAATGATGCACAGTATTATGGAGTGTTATGAATGTTATTGGAATTTGAATTTGTCTGTTGATCAATATTGTATTCTCTCACTAAACATTCATGTGTGTTTAGTTTGGTATTGCGTAACATGAGGCTGTCATTCCTGCAGGCTTCATGTGGTTACAGTTGATTAGGTGCTTGCTTAACCTGGTTGTTATTGTATTACAGTAGTTGTGGCCAGGATCTTGTTAATTGGGGTTAGCTCATTTCTTTGCGTTTCAGTAGCCATTTTTCAACTATATTTCAGTTATATATATACAGCAGCTGGTTCACATTACTATAGTTGTCTTGCTAGTACTAACTTACCCTTCCACAAGGAGCCAGCAAGTTTTTCACACAGCTCAGTTCTTAGAACATCTTTAAACTTGACAGCATGGATTTAGTTCAACTTTGTTGTTTCTGCTGTTTTGGCATGATTCTTATTACAACTCATATTTTAGTGTTGTTGGTAAATGACAAAACTGACAATCGAGTGGTTGCTGGTTAGTGACCTGGGTTCTCGTGCAGTTATAAAATATATAATCTGTCCCTGACCTATCTATTAAAGATGTATAGCTGGTGACTCCAGGTTTGGCACATGTTTCATATTGACAGTTATGGCTAAGATTATTTCTAATTTTCCTTCTACTTTGGCGTCACTTATGTTTGAGTGCTGGTTAAAGCAACCTTGTAGCTGCATTTCCCAAAGCCTTGTTTACTGATTTTTTGGGGACAAAATTCCCCACTTCAAATACATGTAGCATGCCCCCCCCCCCCCTAAAAATGTTGTGAATCATTCATTGTAAAGGCCCTCAGGTCCCATTCCCCAAAAGTAAAGAGAGCCCTGTTACCAAACAGGAATGGGACTCTACTAGGCCCAGGTAGTACTAGCTGTTGTCCTCTATAGACTTTAGCTGACTCTTACTGAAATTTTGATAGAAACAATTTTGCCACATTGAACTTCGTGAATAATCAATCTCTCCACACTAGGGACTGGGCTGTGAAGCAATATCCCTGAGCAAGTAGGCTTTTATGATATCATTGCAGGACATAAAAAAGTCATAAGATTACAACAATTGGATAATATTCTGTGTACTCAGATGCTCAACTGTCTATTATACTCCTAAATTACCTAATCAATATGGATAACTGTCAATTTGTGGTTGACAAACATACATGGCCTGATAATACTGGTATTATACTAGATTATCTCCTCAGTGCAGTTCCAGGAAGCATGCCTATTTTTGTTATCAACTCTTATCAATACATGCGGTGACTCTTCAGTGCAATATGGTTGAAATGGCCTTGGTGTGCCCAGAACAAGATACAACATTGTAGCATACATGTAGATCTACAACTGGTTTGCAGATTGTTCATATTCAGTAATTCATCTGTTTTAAGCTCTTTGTAAGCTTTTCGTAATTGCTTGTGTGGGAACAGTGCATTGTTTATCTAACAAGCAACTGATACAATGATTGTGTACTGTTAGAGATATATGTGCCATTATGTTGTTGTATTGTTTTCTTGTACATGGGATCCTGTAACATTGAACAATTAATTTCCACTCGATAAGGCCAAAAAAAATTGTTTGTTTCAGGGTAGGGTAGGTTAGTTGGGGCTTTTTATGCTAGTATACAGCAGGATCTTTCAAATGAATGGTCTGGTCTCAGAAAATTAAAGCGTCGGGTATTGATCACGATGAGCAAGATGGTTGCTATTGTAAAGTAGTAAAAAGCGCTTTTCAAATAGATAAAATATTTAAATTACTAAACATTTCATAGGTACAGAGCTTCACAAAAAGTGAGATGGTAAGTATCTTCTTATAATTTGATCAATTTCTTGGGAGAAAATCCATTCATTTATGTTTAAATCTGATGATACATGAATGGACGAAAACTAGTTAACCCGGATAAAGATTGTTGTCGCAAAAAGTGTGCATTTTTCATAAGCAAATATAACCTTCTTAGATCATATTGTGATGTAGTCAGGATTAATTTTTATGTTTTCAAAGGTTGTTGAAGTGCCTCATGCAGATATTTTTTTCATATTTTTCATATGCTAAGTAATATAAATGCTTACAGCAAATTTTAGTAAAATCAATTCTCCGTTGTCTCATGATTTTGTGTGTTATCTATACACTCGTGAAAAAAGCTCTCCGATAAGTATCGACAGCACGACTTGATGTTTATACAGAGATAAGTGCCTGAAGAGCAAGATTCCAGACCCTTCTATTTGAGTGACCCTGGTCACAGGTTTCTTGAAAAAGTTTCTTGATTTCATTGTACATACTAATTAGATCCTAATTAAACCTGGACTCTAGTCCAATTTAGGTTATTGTTCAGGTAGTATGACTGCATGTTTTCAATTAATGATTGAAATCAACTGAGGTCCCTATAGCTTTTCTTTTGCATGCCAATGTATTAGTCAATGTTTAAAGTAATAATTGAGTGATAGACCTGTGATAGAAAAATAATGCCTCAAAATATGGTCATGATTCATAGATAAATGCTACATCATCTTGAATATTTTTGGGCCCTTCTTTAGGCACTTAATACTAAGTCTTGTATTCATCTTTGCTTGTTATGGGATAAATTAAGATATCATCAATTATTCCTTTATAATACCTTTTCTGTCATGTGTCCATTATTCCTGCCTTTGTCTGTATGGTCATAACATTGTAACAATCCCCTTTGTACAGACACAAATGTATGAATAACAGATGTTCTTGTTTTTAATGTTTTTCCATGACTCCCTATTGTTTGTTATCCGAATGTTTACCCGGTACATTTTTCTTATATTAATTCTTTCTCTTTCATTACAATTACAAGATTTGGTTAATCAAGATTTGCTTGTATTTCAGTGATTGTTTTGTTCAACACTCCTCCAATAAATGCCCCACCCCTTATCAACTCCCTCCCATAAAGATCCTCGTGGAAAGTTAACTTACAGTACTTAGAAATGAAAAAATGACTGAAAAGAAATCCCAAATATATCATGCATTTATGATGTTGGAAATGAGCATGTAAATGTTCCATCAGTCAAGGTTTGGTCTCTTTCAGGAAAAGTTAATGAAAAGCCTGCTAACATGTACATACACCAATTGGCTGCAACAGGGAATGGGAACCTGAGTTTAACAAATACATGGTGGATGTAGAAAAATGTAGTACTTTGGTCCGCTTCAAAATCCATGCACAACAGGCACAACAGCTATAGATATGTGAGTGCTATGGAAAGCTGAACTACTGTTCATGCAGTTCCCAAAAATGTGATACAAAAAATGTGCAAAATTGGGATACACTGTTACATTTGATTACTAGTATATCCAATGCATTAAAAATGGTTAAAACAATATCGTGATGTTGTACATGTATGAAAAACATTGTATGGAATAAAACAAGGAAAGACCAAGTTATTAGGGAACATTGGGTATGTTCGATTGTCAGGAACATGAGAGATACCTGTTTATAATTGAGTCATGACTCACAAATAAATCCACCACAAAAACAATTGGTGGTCTTGTCTGGATGTAATTAATGAAACAGAGTGTGCTAATTAGAAGGAGCAAGGTAGATGAACCTGGTATAGCTCTATAAGCATTAATTTGTATGATAGATAATGTAAACTGATAACATTCCTCCAGATAAACACTGTAGATAGGTTTGGTATAATTTGTTGGGTCTGTTACTGCCAGTTCTTCCTACCTGACATGTTGTATGTTTCCATTGTTTTATTTATTATCCTAACACAGTCATTTTATTTCACCTTTAGGGGAAAGTTGTGTGGGGGCATATAAAAGGGAAGAACTGCAAGGTGTTCATTTTCATCTATTTATGGTTGAATTTCTGAGTTGTTAATATTTTTCTGCGTCAAACAGTGCTAAAAGGTGTTGTCCTTGCTAACTAAGATAATTGAGTAGCATTTAAAGAACTTCTATTTGAAGAAAGTGCTCATGGTGAGCTATTGTGATCGTGTGATGTCCGTCGTTCGACTGCGTGTGTGCTTGCAGCAATAATTGCTTTAAACAACACTTCCTTCTTAAGCTGAGTTGGCCAATTGCAACGAAACTTTACAGGGATGCTCCTTGCATGAAGCACTACCAGAGTTGTTCAAAAAATTTAATTTCATTAAAAAAAACTCTGGTGTATGCATTATTCATTTTGCTAAAAAAGTTGATATTTTGGTCTATACGGCCATCCTTTAAAACATTTTAGTTTACAGTATGTGACCCAGGCCCTAAACATCAGGTATAAAACATGTACATGTACTGGTCTAGAAAACAAAAAGTTGGAATGAAGAAAAAAATTGTAAAAAATGCAAAAAACAATTTGGGTTGGAATAAGTTGGACATGTAATTTCAAATTGACATTTTTATTACGATGACCTGATAATATGAATGAGAGTTGAAGATTTTGAAAAGTCTTTAAATTCGAGAATCTCTGGAAATGAAGCAGTGAATATTTACAATCTGAAAAAAGAGAAAAATTGCAAGTAAAGAATTACGGAACTTACTGAAGTTACTTCAAGAAATTGTGTTGTATGAAATATTTGAGTTTGAAATTATGTTAATTTTTGTCAAACTTGAGATTTAAAGTCTGACAGCCTAATCAATCTGAAATGTATTTAAGAATAAAACAGCATTATGTTTTCAAACAAAACACTTTAAGAAGGGATTTGAGATCAGTGAGCTGAAGGAGATTGTTCTCAAGTTGTATAACATCAGGGCCAGGTTTTATTTCAAGTTTTTTTTACTTAGAAAGTGACGGTCAGTGCGTACATGTCTTCCCCTTGGAAAATAAGAGACATTCCCCCCCCCAAAAAAAAAAATTCTCCCATTAGCGTTATGAATATTCTCCAAATTTGCCACTATTATGTATTTTTTTATCCTTTTTACCTGAGTACCTTGAAGACCCCTTTTCCTAAAAAAAACTCTGAATTTACTCCCCTCCTCTACAGACTTCATCAATGTTCAAAAGTTCTAAACATTTACTGGTATTATCCGCAGTTAACATCAATTGTTTCCTCATTCATAAAATGACTCATACTGTAATTTATCATGAGAAAATCAAGCTCCATTCTTCATGCTTGCATCTTCTCTATCAGTGAGTCATAGAATATCTCCGAACATTTAAATAATGCACTCAGCATTCAGTTCTGTACATCTGGTGTAAACTATTAAGTAGCCAATAAATTACGCCATCCTCCTCAAAGTAAAAACAATGTTGGATTTTGGTTTATCAAACTTTCAACTGTGCATTTTTTGAACGGTTTTTTGGTTAATTAACTTTATGCTATAATACTTGTACTATAATAAAGATCTAGTTATAATCGTTAAAGAAATTTGAGGTCAGGTAATGTTTTCTAATTGCCTGTCATGTAATCACAAACAATTTTTATGGGATGTCCTTATTGAGAGCAATTTCTGTTATCAAGACAATTAAATTCAGAAGCACAAAAATTAATATGTAGGTATTTTTTGTATTTTTTTAGTTCATGTGGATTTTCATTCATCATAGATTGAACTTGGCCTTTTTAAAACAAGAGGCTGTCAATTCCTGCATGTATTTTGCTAATATTGATTTATTTTCTGTGTGTTATAGTGGCTTAACTGATTAATCTAACAGTTGAATAACATGTAATAGCGGAAGCTTTGATAATAATCTAACATAAATAAACAGTTCATTAATATTGTTTCAAGATTTTATTGGTAATTGGTGAAGTTCTTCATTAAACTGAAAGAAATGAGCACATGGTTCATACAAGCTTGAGTGTTGTTTAATGCAATATTAATTTTTAAATTTAGTATCTAGCCAACCATGAAGCTACCAAGTAATTTGTCAAGCCTGTTTGGATGGCTAATCTTGCGAACACTTAGGTCACTCTTTGGCATGCATGTACAGATACAATAAAATATTAAATCTATTACAAACCGAAGAAAAGGATTCAAAATAAAGCCCAGATTAATGTATGAAATGTAGGCCTTATTTTCCCATCCCATGATGGCTTTTCTTGGCAGTGTTAACTGTTTACTGTTGCATACTGACACTATAGAAGCATACCAGTTAATAAGGTTTGCTAGTTTTCATTCTCATGAAAAACTCATCTATTCCTGTATGCTGGATCATTACTAACACCTGGCTTACCATAGATTCTTTATGATGATAATTTAAAGATTTTGATAAATAAATAAAATAGCACCCTTAGGATGAATCATCCTTTTGAAATGGCATTCATGAAAACTTATTCTTGCATCTTTCATGAATAGTTCATGAACTATTTGACAGGAGATATACTCATTCAAAATTATTGTTGTCTTGCTTATCAAGTATAAAAATATAATTTGAACAAAAATATGGGTTTTTCCTCCCTATGTGGAGAAAGTTATAATAAAGCAGTTGCTTACAGAGGATGGGAGTCTAAGTACTGGGACCGTATTCACAAAGCATCTTAAGTTATTTTTTAACTAAAGTTATATTTTTCCTTAAATTCGACTTTTTCCTTAACTTTTTTGTACTAATATAAAGGAGGAAATCACAATAATATTATTTTATCTTTGTTCTAAAAGATGCCAATTATGAAAATGATAATTCATTTTCACACTTTTGATGACTGGTTTACAAACTTTTACCATGGAAAAAAATTCGACTTAAGTAAAAATTTAGACTTAAGTTAAAGAAAATCTTAAGATGCTTTGTGAATATGGACCCTGGTTCCCAGGAACAATGGAAAGGTGAACTGTCAGCCTCATAATGACTGTGACTGTTGAAAAGGGGTGTATAACTCAAGCAAACAAACAAACAAACTTCCCCAAGAGGAGAAGTTACTGGCTCCTTGTTTAATGATGTACATCATAATAAACTGTAACAGTCTGTTCATGAATAGTTCATGAAGTATGAATATAAACTACTAGTATTTGATAAGGAAGGGCTGTGGGAAGGCTGGAGAGAGGTGGCTTAGCCCACCAAATAATTTTGGCTGTGATGGTAATTAAAAAGGGCTATAACTGATCCCCCCCCCCCCATTATTATATTAGACAAAGTCTAGAATTTGCCCCCATTTGAAATTTCTTCCTATACTGGCCTCCTGGGTCATCATCAATTAAACAGTGGTATTGGAAACCTCAACTTTAGTACCGGTATATTGACCTTATATTGTTAAAACAGTCATGTTAGACCATTTTTTAGGATCTGTAAATGATACTGTATTAAATATTTAATGATTTAACCTGGTATTTCCCTAAAATCAGTTAATTTAGGTACGTTTTAGTAACATATCAATTGATTATTCTGTAAGTAGTTATTTATTTTAAGCCGTACCAGATACAGAAGCATACATATTGTGAAACTGCGAATGTACATTATTGCTCTATATATTTTAGCTCTCCTGATTCATCAGATCATGAATGTTCGGCGTCCGGCCACAATTAGTTTGTTTACACTCTAGCATCCACAGATCTTAACCAATCGTGATCAACCTTGGTCACAATGTATATGGCCGCAATATCTCGGCGAAGTTCGATTATTGGCATAATCGGGACAATAACTTCGGAGTTATGGGCCCTTGACATAGAAAATTTGCTATATTTAGCTTGTTTACACTCTAGCGCCTTCATTTATTCACCAATCCTAATCATATTTTCAGTAAATGTGTATAACCAAAATATCTTGGACAAGTTCGATTATGGGCAGAATCGGACCTGAACTTCGAGAGTTATGGGCCCTTGACTTTGAAAATTTGCTACATTTGAGTTCGTTTACACTCACATTTATTCACCAATCCTAATAATATTTTCAGTGAATGTGTATAACCAAAAGAACTTGGACAAGTTTGATTATGGGCGGAATCGGACCTGAACATCAAGAGTTATGGGCCCTTGACTTAGAAAATTTTATATATTCTAGCTTGTTTACACTCTAGCGCTTTCATTTATTTACCGATCCAAATCGTATTTACAATGAATGTGTATGACCTTATGGTCTTGGACAATCACATTTATGGGTGGAATCAGACTACAACTTCAAGAGTTATGGGCCCTTGGATTAGAAAATTTGCTACGTTTTAGCTTATTTAATAGTATTATACCTTCATTTAAAAATCTACGTAAAAATGGGTTGTACGAGATGGAAACTATATTACCTGGTCATTAATTATAGTGCCTTTGTTTTCAGGTGAGCGATCTTAAGGCCATCTTGGCCCTCTTGTTTTAATTATTATAAGTTTTATGACTTTGTCAATAGAACATTAAAACTTGATATAATTTTTGCATGTAAAAGCTCACTCTGTGGTTGTGACTGTGGTCCAGTAGTTAGTATGCTGGACTTGTAACCTGGCAATTCAGGTTTGAATCTCAGTCTAAGCATGTCACATACTTCTATAAAATTTGGCATTTTCCTTCATATGTGAAAGGTATTAGTTATACCTGAAATATCTTTGAAAAGCAGTGTACATGTTGTTAACAATTATGCCTACGGTCATTTGTTCACCACTGATAACTAATAATTAGGGCTGTGGCGAGTATCTGAATCAAATTGGAAAATCAAGTATGAATAATCGTCATTACTATGATTCGTGGTTCGCGATCTTGTTTTTTTAACAAATTAAAAGTGTATTCTTTGTTCTTAAAAATCCCATTTTTCTGATTAATATTATCTCATCATGGACTACTTTGTTTGCCAAGATGTCCAATAGGTTCTTTAAATAATGATGCTGGTAAATCAATTAACTGGAAGGGAGTACATATAAATTTAAGCCATAGAACAATTCACATTGATTTACTACATTATTCCTAAAAAAAGATTTAGCTGTCTTCAGGACTGCTATTTTGAAGTTTAAGATGGGTTACATGATATCAAAAGATTTGTGATTCGATTTGTGGATCGTAAGTGTTGAATAGTGGATTGGATCGGATCGCCACTTACCCAACGATCCACAGCCCTACAAATAATTTGGGGAAAATTTCAGTTACTTGTGGAGAACAAGGTTAGTACAGGTACAGAATCCAGGGAAACAGGTTTGGCTAACTGCCCGCCAGTATATTACTGAATTTCTGTTGAAAACAGTATTTCTTTTTCTCTGGAGATAATGATGTTCATTTATGTTCTGATGAAATGTTTGTGACAATTTTTCTCCTTAGAAATTTCCGAAATCTGTCATTTGAATGCAGCTTTTGCGTGAGAGACATTGCTGGATGTAATTACTCTATATTGGGATAAATATCTTTGTCTTACGGCCATCAGTATTTAGTGGTGTGGAGAACTTTTCTTTTATCTCTGAATATATGCCAATCTTTTTTGAGACAAATTCAGCTATTATGGTAAAACATATATACATGTACAAGGTGTTTGAGTCTAGTCCAGTGCTTATTGCGCTGGACTTGCAACCTTGCTGTTTTGGTTCGAATCCTGATTGAAGCAGGGCGTACATGTACCCTTCTATGAAAATTGACAAAAATGTGTGAAGATTTTAGTTACGGGCGGGCTCCTTGGAGTGAAAGGATAAGTCAGTAGTACTGGTAAGAATACAGACTAGGGAAACTGTATACTGAACAGGGCTGTATATAACTGAAATATCTTTGAAAAATCATGGCATTAAAGTTTCCTTAGATGATAGAAGAACAACTTCTTGATTTTGTTTTCCCAGACAATGTACTGGTATTTGTTAGGTATCTTTGCCATATTAGCTAGGGAATCAAATGTTACAAATTATAAGACTATAATATCATAAAAGGGACTGAAAAAGTGAATAAATAAACAGAGACAGGGCATCCTCAAACATTTTATTAAAACAAGGCCATATCTTGCTCTGTGACTATACACAGAACAGAATAGTGAATAAAAATCTCTTCTCACTACTGGGTGAATAAAATTTTAGCATTGATTTATTGGTTAAACTTGAGAATCCAGTCAATACTTTATTTTGTAAAATGTTGATTCTTTACAGAGTTAACTTTAATTTGAATCTTAATCTTATTGAAACCAAGCTGTTACCATACATCTTCATTGCAAAAGAAAAGCTTCGAAAATCCCTTATTAGTTTGTGTTTCAATTTAGTTCAACATTACTTTTATTGGTTTCAGGGGTGGGGTACGAAATCAATAGAAAAAGTAGCAGGGCAATATTCTAGTATTGTCGATCAATATTGTTGAAAATGCTTCATAGTCTCCGGTCTTACCATAATGGTGACCTCTATCTATCTGTGATTTACATTCTAAGCAGTATTGGATGCTCTTAACAGTTCTTCTGGCAAAAATCATTTCCATTGGTCTGAAAATTTATTGGGCTTATAGATCAATCTCTCTCTTGATTTAGGATTAAAATGACTGATCCACTCTGTAGAAATTTTATGTCAGGAACATAATTATGAATCACCTCAGACTAAGTGGATTATAATTGGCATTCGAAACAGGACTGCTAAGTAGAACACATGATGGTTTTGTCTCAATTTTGATGGTATCAAAAATGTGTCCCACTGTTATGTCTAATCATTGAGGCATATTGAGGGTGATTCTGAAACATGTGTGGTATCTTCACTGATGAATTCCTGAATAAGATTAACTGTAAACTGAATAAAAGAGAAACAAAAGTTTTCAAGAACTCTGATCTCTACCGTTAAGCCAGAAATGCACAAACGCTCACATGGAACACAGATACATTCACATGAAACACATTGATTCACATGAAGCACACATACATTCACATGAAACACATTCACATGAAACACACATACATTCACATGAAACACATTCACATGAAGCACACACCCATTCACATGAAACACATTCACATGAAACACATTCGCATGAAACACACATACATTCACATGAAGCACACATACATTCACATGAAACACGTTGATTCACATGAAGCACACATGCATTCACATGAAACACATTGATTCACATGAAGCACACATACATTCACATGAAACACATTCTCATGAAACACACATGCATTCACATGAAACACATTCTCATGGTACACACATGCATTTACATGGAACACTCACATTAACATGGTACATACATACATTCACATGGAACACTTACATTCACATGGTACACACATACATTCACATGGTACACACATACATTCACATGGAACACTTACATTCACATGGTACACACATACATTCACACAGTACGCATTTACATTCTCATGGTACACACATACATTCACATGAAACACTTACATTCACATGTAACTCATATACATTAAACACTTACATTCAAATGGAACACACCATTATTCATATGAAACACACTTACATTCACATGAATTACACATACATTTGCATGAAACACACGTAAATTTACATGAAACACGTATTCATTCACATTAAACGCACAGTAACCTGGATAAGGTTTTTGGAAGCTGAAGTATGGTTGAATTATAATGCGGACCAAAGTACTATATTTTCTACACATGTCATATAAATGTTAATAAACTTGTTCCCGTTTGGTGTATTGGTGTATCAATGTAAGTCTATGTAAGTTCAGGTACCATGCAGAGCACTTTCAGTACTTTGACTATATTGTAAAGAACAATGGCAGCTAGGTGTTGTGAATTAGGATT
The DNA here is from genome assembly GCA_964023205.1 of Lutraria lutraria. Taxonomy (NCBI): domain Eukaryota; kingdom Metazoa; phylum Mollusca; class Bivalvia; order Venerida; family Mactridae; genus Lutraria; species Lutraria lutraria. Next base: position 18,618,746 of record OZ026846.1, read on the forward strand.
CAGACAGGGCAAGCAAACTATGATTAGATTTCACACCTGGTAATGTTCTGCAGTATTTCAAATGTTGATCACAAATCATCTAAGATCAGATACTAGAAAATTAATTCTACCAAGTTCTTTCGTTATTTATCTTCCATTCTTCAGATGTTGGAACAGATATAAACAGATTTTCCCTGGTGTGTATATTTTACATCTATAAACAAACTTTGTTAAAAATTGAATGAGAGGTTTGTAGATGTACTCATTGTACTCATCTTTACATGATAAAGTATGACCCTAAGGCATTAAAAATATTCTTTGTTTCTATAGTTACGTGCTCATTTAAAATAGGGTTGGTAGGGAAATGATCTTTTTAACATTACTCTTGAAAATGTGTTTAAAGGCAAAGAAGTGTGACAGAGAATGAACCATTTCTTGAACCTAATAATAAGTTTAGGGTTGCGGGGGGAGGGGAATAAATGTAGGTCATGTAACCAGAGACTAACAATTTTTTTATGCCTGAACGGAATCATTATTTCAAGATTGGGCATAAAAAATTTCCCCAAAGGTTCCCTGTGTTCTTTGGTTGTCCTGTCAGTTTTAAACCTGTTTCACCCCCTCCCCTGCAATCTGTAAGCGACCAGAGAGAGGAGGAAGCTTATTGACTTGGGTGCTATTTGCTCAGTCAATTTGTCACAGAAACGAAAATGTGTTTGTGTATTATATCACTATATTAAGTAACCCTTAGCCATTGCTGTTATATCAATCAATGTGTTCTGAGAAAGGTTTTAATTGATTACATGGTGACCTTTATTTTTATGTGACTGCTGAATCAGGTTTCGTTGTACTTAGATAAATTGAATATGAAGCTTAAAGATTAATAACTCTATATCTTTGACATATTACAATTTATCTCCCTTTTTATCTTTGACAAAATGCAGATTATCTCCCTTTTTATCTAAACTAAATTGCAAATTATCTCCCTTTTGTACCATTTATATAATAGTTGTTGCTCATTGCAGAGGACTATTATTTGATTTTCATAATTGTCAATATCACTGTCATCTCATTAAACATCTCAGCAGTGTAAACTTCTAGGAATGGGAAACAATCGTAATTTAAATTAGTATTTAATCGCTTCCATACAGTCTAACTTAAATAAACTGGTTTAAACTAACAGATCATGTCTTTGGTTTTGAATTTAATTACAAACTAGTTTGTATATATCATATTATTTGGTTGCATATTTGTTATTTATGTATACAGTGCAACCTCCTACAACAGTCACCAATATGAAGGACAAGGGTGGTTGTTGTAAGGAGGTGACTGTTCTTGAGAGAGTGAAAATAGAGCATAAAAAGTCATTTGGGATTGCTAGTATATTAGCTGTAACAGGGAGGTGGCTGTTGCTTGGATGTGACTGTTCATGGAAGTTACACTGTATACACAAGTGGACCAGAGATAATGGCCAGCTATGATGGCAAATATGGGAACATTGTCCCTTCTTAAGCATACATTTATTAATGTAACAGATATTAAAAATCTCCGTATAAAGGTCAACCATACATGAAGGGCATATTTCTCAGCTTCCTAGCCTGGTCTTTGTTAACAAGTTTGACTTATTTACTGTAGGTACGTATCTATTTGTTTGTATATATGTGCCACATAGTAAAGCTAAGGAGTTATGACATCATAGATAAAATTCTGAGTAAGGTTTCTCTTGATTTTGTGATGAGATAATAATTTTGTTTTTTTAGTCTGAGCTAGAAATATTTTTTCCTCCGTTAATAGGTACGGCTTTGATATCTAAGTATCAAGCTTGGTTACCAAAGGAGAGAGAATTAGTCAGTAACTTGTTCCAGAAATGGTTTCTGATCACAGTCGAAGAGGTGTGAGAATTTATGTGATAGTAAAACAACAGAACAGAAGTGCTTGATAAACAAACCCAAGTTGTGGAGGAAACACCGTATATTTCATAATAAATGCTCTTCCCCTCATTAACGTTCTGTATTTTTTTTTGAGAAAAGCTTTGTTCCTCAATTTAAGCTTACATGTTTCTTCAAATAACACAAAATGTGCTCTTGCCTCCTTCAAACTGTTACTTAACTATTGAAACAAATTCTTTAGAATGAATCAACATTAGATAATTGTGTTCGTTACAGATTATTCAGTATTATTACCACTTTGACTGTGAACAGGCGAGTCGGATTCAAATCCTGGTTGCAGCAGGTCAAACCCTTCTATGAAAATTTTACAATTAATGTCTATTTTTCTCCATGTATAAGAAGTTGCCGGCTTTTTGTGGAAGTGGAAGTTAGAATACATTCCTGGATAAACTGACTTACATGTATAACTGAAATATTGATGGACTCATGGAAACGTTTGGTTTGAATGATTTTTTGTAGGTCTTAACTGAATTTGTTATGACCTTGGTTGTTTGGTATGATGCTGTCAATCAATAAATGCAGTGTTGGAGTATAACTTAAGGCCATACTTAAAAGTATTTTGTTTGCTGTAATGCTACCTACTCACCAAGAAGGTCCCTACCCAATTTTATTTGCTTCTCAGATAAAAAAAAATAAGATAAGAACATAGCATTCTGACATGTATTATGGGTTCAATATAAAAATTAAATTGTAAAAGAAATATTTCCTACCTACGTACACACAGAAAATTCTCTGAGTAGGGTTACTGCAAACAAACATTTTTTAAGGATGGCCTAAGCATTGCTAGGAACTGGAAATTTGTTTAACTATTTGCTGAAGCTGACCAAAAAACCAAGCCTTGTTATTTATTGTAATACCATTTCACCTTTACCTTTATAATGTCTGACCTTGTGAGTTCAGATGTCATTATTTATAAGCTTCCTACTGTATATGGTAAGATAACATAATATTCTTGAACTATAAGAATTCAGTACTGTAGTTACCTTGAACTTGATTATCCAACCTTATAAGTTCAGATAGCAATAAGTTTCTTGATATGGAAAGATTACATGCTTTAAATAGTATTGATCTTTACTTTGTACCAATGCTTAGTCTGATAAATTCCAATATTGCTGGCACAGGGCAATAATGTTCTATTTAGGTCTAGAAGACTGGCCCAGTTGTGTGCCACAATCTAAATTCTAATCAATATGTTGTTCAGTTTTCTGGCCAAAATAAAGGTACTAGGAAGCAAAATAAAGTATGTGACCCTGACCAACTTACCCTGAAATCCCAGGCTAGTAAATTTCTATTTTCCAGCAAATTTAAGCATCTTTTACTATACTTTGAACTATACAAGTATTGGCCACTTTTTGTCCATCATTGTGTGTTAAATTGTATTAACCCAGATTGTGCTTTGTATGTCAGACTGTCTGGCTAGAAATTAGCATTGTTATTTTTGGTGTAATTTTTATTGCAATTCTAAGAGTGGCTGTTTAGTTAATATGATCAAATGTCTGATGTCACTTAATAACTTATTTGTATAAGCACATTGGTTGAACTAATTTTAAATCACGTGCCTTGTTTGAGTTGAAGGGAGATAGATATCATGCAAATGGTAGCTGCTTTAGTTGTACAAATGCCTGATGTCATCAACTTCTTCTTTCGAAGGGCTGTTAATCCCTGGCTTCTCTACCTGAACTAACCATGTTCTCCACAAGTAAATGCCAACTTCTTAACATGTATAGCTTGAATCTGAGCTCTAGAAGACGAATGAACTGAGACCAAGTCTCCACAGAGAACGACAGAATATTGCTGTGCCTTGAGCCTTTGAACACATGGTCCAACAAATTGCTCTTCCCTTTGAGTACAGGGTGGACTTGCTTAGATATAAAACAATACTAGTAAGTCAGGATTAAAAGCTATTCTAATTCATAATTACCCTTTCAACATGTGCTTGCTTATGCCATTAGCATTTTCTTTTGTGAGAATACTTCTGACATGACTTTGTACGCTGTAAAAATTGTGCTTTATTAGATGGCTTGTAGGCTCAGTCACACTAAGAGGAAATCCGTGAAGACACCTTGACTGTACCTGTTCTAAACTTGTACTGTACAAGTAACTGCCTGAAGACGCCCAGACTAATAGATAATCTGATTGCAGTCCTGGTCTCTTTTAAGTATAGATACCTTGTCTATGAGAGGTTAATTTTATGTGGAAAATAGTATTTTTGTGGTGATGATGTCTATGTTATACATTACCTAGGGGGTCTTATATAGGGAGTGTTATTGAGATGTTTCTATCAGTTTTACATATATAATAACATACTTATAACCCTGTAGAATCTCTTCCATCTATCCATCATTTACTGTGAACAGGTTCCTGCTTTGTCTGATTATTTAATCTAATACTTTCAATTTTTTCCCTATACCCACACACCAGGTGGTTCTAACAGTGTACCTGGATTGATAAAAAGCCGTACATTGGCAGGAATTTGTTAAATCCACAATTTATGTATCCAGACTTGATGGAATTGTGAATTACTACTATATGTTTAGAGGCAAAGGTTTGGCCAAGTAATTTCATTCTAGTCAAGAACTTTGAAGCTGTTTGTTTCGACTTAAGGCTGCAATGTATTCGAGATCTCTATAGGTGAATTATGATGTTAATTGTAGACCTTATATCATGTCTGAAATTCTGGTGTAATATTGGAACATAAAAATCATATTCATTTTCTGTATAAGTATTAAGAGACTTTTGACCACATGTTTAGCTGTAAATAGTATCTATTGCTGAATGTTCTTTGTCCTGAAAGTACTGATGTATGAAAGGAAACATGCCTTTGGCATTATTGTTTTATTTCGAACATTGATGAATTTTTAAAGTGTGTGCATGTTATCAATATATTTATTTGTTAACAGTCTATAAAATGATTCATTATTAGTTGATTTAGATAAATGCCACAAAAGAAACAGAAATGCATCAACAGAGCCTTAAATTGCTTTTTAGTACACCCGATTTCATCAGGTGAGCTTTTAGGATCGATGAATGTTCGGCGTCCGTCCACAATTAGTTTGTTTACACTCTAGCATCCACAGCTCTTAACGAATCTTGATCAAATGTATATGGACACAATGTCTCGACTAAGTTCGATTATGGGCAAAATCAGACAATAACTTCTGGAGTTATGGGCCCTTGAATTACAAAATTTGCTATATTTAGCTTCTTTACACTCTAGCGTCTTCATTTATTCACCAATCCTAATCATATTTTCAGTAAATGTGTATAACTAAAAGATCTTGGACAAGTTCGATTATGGGCAAAATCGGACCAGAACTTCAAGAGTTATGGGCCCTTGACTTAGAAAATTTGCTATGTTATAGCTTTTTTAACAGTATTATACCTTCATTGTTGGTTTTGATCTCAAAATCTACGTAAAAATGGGTTATATGAGATGAAAACTATATTATCTGGTCATTAATTATGGTGTCTTTGTTCTCAGGTGAGTGATCAAGGGCCATCTTGGGCCTCTTGTTTCCTGATATGTAAAGCTTACTAGAATAGGTGTGAGCAATTTTTCCTTAGTAACATCAGTTCTTATAGAAGCTCACAAAAAGTATGAACTCACCAACCTGTGTCTATGTACATCAATGGTACGGTATTCCTATATTAGTCCTAAGCTTCCCACAGACATTGCTTTTATTAATGTTTTATCTAAAATATGCAGTTTTATGAAAGTTGCTGATGTTGAGTACAGATTACATTTTTTATGTATTTCTGTACAGTATGAAAGATAGGAAACTATTCTGAATCATGTTAAGACAAAGTAAGAAGCTAAGAATTATATGTGGTACCTGGTGGAAGTACCAGTTTTTAGTCATCAGTGATCTTTTTAGGATCGTTGAATGTCCGGCGTCTGGCATCCGTCCACAATAAGTTTGTTTACACTCTAGCATCTGCAGCTCTTAATGAATCATAATTAAACTTGCTCACAATGTATATGGCCACAATGTCTCGGCTAAGTTTGATTATGAGCAAAATCGGACAATAACTTCTAGTAGAGTTATGGGCTCTTGAATTACAAAATTTGCTATATTTAGCTTCTTTACACTCTAGCGCCTTCATTTATTCACCAATCCTAATAATATTTTCAGTAAATGTGTATAACCAAAATATGTTGGACAAGTTCGATTATGGGCGGAATCGGACCAAAATTTTAAGAGTTCTGGGCCCTTGACTTAGAAAATTTGCTATATTTGAGTTTGTTTACACTCTAGCGCATTCATTTATTCATCAATCCTCATCATATTTTTAGTAAATGTGTATAATCGAAATATCTTGGACAAGTTCAATCATGGGCAAAATCAGACCAGAACTTCAAGAGTTAATGATTGATATATTGTTTTAAATTGAAGTTTTTTGTGCTGTCAACATATTTCAACATGTCTGTGTAACTGCATGTGTATGTTTTTACTAAGGAATTAAGTGACATGGATAGTTGGCGATTTCCCTTGGAAAATAATCTATATATATTATACCCCCCCCCCCCCCCAATATTTCCTCTACTTGCATTTTGAATATTCCCCAAATTTGTCTCTTTCGAGTAATTTTTCCCCCTTTTTACCAGCGCCCAACTTCTTCCCTTTTCCTTAATAAAACCCTTGTTGTTCTTTGTGACTGAGTGTGGTATCTGTTTCAACTGTGCAATAAGCATGATTGTTGAAAGTGAGTTAGGAACAAATCTTTACCAAATCTGAATATACTAAAGAAAATACTGGATGAGAGTGCAGACAATTGCCTAAAAGAACTCTGTATGAATGCTATAGAACGCCAATGTGAGCTCTGTAACAACGCTTTTGTTGCTGTGATGCCGTACATCACATCTTCATTTTCTCGAAAATATCAGATTTTTCTTGCGATCTCACAGCGCTCTGGAAAATTAAACAATGCTGTGCCAACAACGCAGCGAAATCGAGGCATTGTGTGACAGGGGTATTAGCAAGTTTTCACAGCGCTATTTTTGTACCTGGAAAAAAATTCAGAAATTTATTTTCTGTACAATGATAATGAATGTTTTATATAACCATAATGGAAAATTTTGAGAAAAATGACAAGTCATGACTCGCCTGATATTAGAATGCTTGAATAATACATTAACTGTGCCCTTAATGCACCCAAAATCAGAAAAAAATTAAAACGCTGCGATGTCTATTTTCAATTTATGGACTATAAGATCATTTTGATAAACAAAGCTCTTGGTGTCTGGATTATGTCCAATAGCTAGCTAATGTACTGTATGTATGTATGGACTATTCAAATGTTATAGACCCAACGATCATTATCAAATTTGAGTAGTATAGATCTCTTATTGTTGTGTCAACTGTGTGTCAAATCTCTTTCTTCTTTAAATAAGGAAGAAATACAATTCTAGCAATGTGAATGTGAACCTCACACTTGCTGCTTCAAGTGGCTATTTTAGCTCACCTAAGAATCAATCAATGTCCGGCGTCAGGCAATTCACAGGAAAACCTAAATGTTTGAGACAACATTTCTATCAAGTCTTGATGAATGTTACCAGTCGCAATCTTAACTCAGATGAGCAAGTAAAGGGCCATTATGGCCCTCGATTGTTTTATAAATCATTGTTTCTGTGCAAGTGATTATTGCTTAGCTTAATTCAGACATTTATTTCTGCTTCATTTACCTAGATGATTTACTTTTGGTAATAAAAAATAAGACAGTTTACATTTTGATCCTGTTGTCCTCTTCCTGTTAAAAATGTTTAATACTTTTATTCTCCTAGGACTAGCTATCTGGAATTTGGGTGACATGAATTCTATAAGTAAAGTTTAACTCAAATAATAAAGCTTAGAAACTTTTGTTAGATCTGATGTGATGTAACCTGTTTAACTTTGTTCAATACATTTGTGAAAATCTGACGTTCGTATTTGTCTTGTATTCAAATAAAGTACACTTGATAGGCACTGAAATGAAGTACATATATTTTATGTATTAAAATGAGGACTACCTATAATTTGCATGGACTTCCTCATTTTCTATGCAAGTAGTGACCTGCCGACTAACCTCTTGAAAAAGTTAGTGTCAGATGGCAGATAATCACTTGTACAAAATTATCATCATTCTGAAATGTGATTTATAATGAACATATGACTTAACTGGAAGTAAATGGAGAATTAAACTTTAATTTTTACACTATTTCATGTAAAATTGAAAACTATTGAAACTGTTCTGTGTGGGTTTGATTTATGAAATGATATTATGACAAGCAAAATAAAAGATGTCTTCAAAGATAATCACACATTGAATGCCATTTGCCTGTTAAAATCATTGTGATCTGGTCGAATCTGGTGGACTTTACTAAGGCAATTGTCTGTAACATGTATGTTTGACTGTTCAGAAGGGTTGTTACCGCTAAGAATGCCAATGAATTATATTTATTAGATTTAGAACAAGTTATGTTTTTAAGTTGCGAAGGAGCCTATGGTTAGGTGGTTAATGGTCTCTGACTACCGGTAGTAAACACAAGCCCCCTCACTGTTGTTTTAAGTCCAAATCCTACACGGGACACAACACATTTCACATGACATGTGACCTGTCCAGCTCAAGTTTTATATGGAAGGTCAGTTAGGGTTCTACTCAGGTGTACTCCACCAGGTGTCTTCCTCTACTGTAAAAGCTGGAAAAGTCACCAAAATTCTAATGACACTGACTGTTAGCACAAGTTGATACAACACCCTGTTACTTGCATGCTGGGAAGTTTGTTGTGAAAACTGATAAATTATCTGCTGCCAAATGTGTCCTGTTTCTGGTTTTCAAAACCATAAGGTTCATTATAAAATTTCACCTGGGCATGATTATAGTGTTATTGTTCAGAATTTGTGACAAGTGTGCATCAATCATGATCTATAATTCCTATGACAATTAAGACAAGAAGTTTCCAACACAACATCATTCTCCGTTTAGATCTAAGTTTAGATTATCGTAAAGAAATACAATTTGTCTGATTTGATGAATTAGTAATCTAGTGTTTATTTGTCTGATTTGATGAATTAGTAATCTAGTGTTTCATCATGTGACACTGTGGATGTGCGGATAAAGTTTACACCACATTTATTTTTGCATCACTCTTGATTTAAACTTGCATATGTGCTTCAATTATTAACCAATTTAAGGTTCACCTTTATCTTGTTTTAAGAATCTGAGTTTATGTGGCTGTCAATATAGTGCACTTTGTAATACTGGATTGCTTCAATTACGTAGTAATGAAAAATCAAAGTCATCAATGAGAAATAATTGTATGGTATACAGCCGTTGGTTGATTGTTGATTGATGCAGACTTGCTGGGCATGAAAATAAAGTTGAACAAAGTGCCACTCGTAAATGACTCAATCAATGTATAGATTTGTAATTACTGTTGATATTTTAGAAACCACAAATCAATATTGACTTTAAGACTCTTAAATGAATCATGACATAAATTTCATGATAATATTGAAGTGGCTAGGCTCTGAATAAAGTAATACCAAACATATCCTTATAAATGTACCTTTGCTAATCAAGGCCCGTCCACCATTTTTTGAGACAAATAGAAAATCATGACAAAAAGTGAATGCTTTTATCCTTTGAAATTACTAGCAATAAGTATTATGCAAGGTATCAAAAATTATTTGAATGATATCTTGACAAATTGAAAAATGTTGATGAATGTTAAAAATGTAACATCAATGGGACTTTCATTAGGGAATTTTTGTTACTTAAATTTCATGCTTTTGTAAGTCTGGTCCCTAGAGATTGCATGACCTTTAAAGACCCCCGACTGAAAGTTTGACTCAATCGAAACCTTTAAATCTACATTTATAAATTTGATAATCGGGCCAAATATTTCTATAGCGTCTTGCTTGTGTCCTTTTCCTTGTTCTTTTGTGGCCATAGATGTGTTCTAACTGTTCAGACAGGCTGTTAGTTGGGAGCCAAAACAGTTACCATTGACACCCAATCTATATGAAGTTTTTCCCAATATTTGATGGTTATTGGATTGTTATTGCTTCTGTGTCTGAAATTGATTAGTAGTTCTCCTGGCAAGTGTGATATTTAGACAAAAATGATGTTCAAAGACATGCTGACATTTCTGTTATGGTTTTGCACTCTGTTTGTTTAAATACTCAGTCACAACATCCTTTGGCAGTTTGCAAATTAAGGAACTAACAGAGTCGTGGTGCACATTAAATATTGGGTAGAATGTTTTGTGTGGCGGCACTTTGGTTTATATTTTGAAATTAAGTCTCAGAGATGATGCCAGCTTAACTAGGTGGAGCACAAGACTGCAGACAATGAAGTTGTAGGTTGATATCTTGGTGACTAAAGCACCTTTTCTGTGACTGAATCATTGAACAACATACAGTATGTCTCCAGTTCATATGTCATTAATGGAATTACGTAAAAGCTAGTACTAGGGTGTAGGCTTTCTGCAGCATTGCTGCATGAGATGTCCTCAGATCAGGTGATTCTGAGCATTCTTAATTCTAACAGTGTTCGAACTAATTTTTTCAAAGCACTAGCCTGAACTATATGTGGACTGTTGAAATAAACAATTTACCACTAGCCTGAATACACAATTTTTAGAAATTTCACTAGCCCGATAGGAAATTTACTAGCCCCGAGCTGAGGGTTAGTGGGTTAGCATGAAGACTGTTCTAACCAATGACAAAACTGCTTTCTGAGATAAGACATACATTTTGTAGGTCTTCAACATCAGTTTTGTAATCTTGGATAAGATGTGTAAGGCACATTTTCTATTACTAAGTATTTTATAAAACTTCCAAAACATCAGGAACATGTAGTATTTAGTAAATCTGTCTTGTTTGGAAACTGAAGTTTCCATAGCTGTCACTTGCTTGGCATTAATTTTCATGCAGACCAAAGTACTGTGTTTTTCTACATCTGCCATGCAAAATTTGTTAAACTAATGCCCGTTCCATAATGCTTTCCTTTCAGTTTTATATTACAGAATTAGATCTACTATTACATTCCCTCGTAAATGGCTCTGCTGGCACAACAATTTACTTTTTGTTTTCAGCTCTCTTGAGCAAAGCAAATTTAAATGATACTGCCATAACAACATAATAAGTTTTCTCATGTGAGCATCCCAGGGCTACTTGCCCCTCTTGTTGATTTATAAATCTGTTGTTTATACTAATTGGGTTATATTGGTTATAATTTTAGGGATTACTGAAACATTCCTCCTATCAAGTCTCAATTCTTACATTTTTTGTGAATGAGCATGTGGGTGTAAATGTAAGAGGGGATTTATTAGGGAATGTTTGGTGTGTAATAATGTATATAATAATTAGATTTGTTGTTTATTTCTCAACCTAGAAATCTGATTACTTCTCTTTGAATGGTCAAACAAATTGTTGATAATTTGTATCTCTTTCTGTTGCCATAGTTATGGCCATTCTCATTTTTAGAAATCAACACAGCTTCTCTCATTTTTAGAAAGTTTCTCAGACTGTCCACTCCCTTCAGTGTTCTGTATAATTGTCTCCAGGGATAGGAGGAAATCAATGTGTAAAGCATTTGTCTTCCGAACTGAACAGATTTGGCAAAAAATATGGATCATGAAAAGACATCCAAGGTCAATATTCTGGCTGATTTTATTGCATAATTTGTATATTATCCGTAATGCGGTAAATGTCAGATTTGCTTTGTGATTGAATTGCTTAAATTAACCTGTTGCATTGACCATTAACTGTTCTTTGATACGCTGCTTGACTCCAAGGAGATTATGATCTTATCAAACTAGGTGTTTTTAACCTTGTAGAACTAGCGTGGCTGGATTGGGCTAGAAAAAGATCATTGTGTTTCCATTCAATGATTAACCCAGTGTTTATACCCACATACACCCTTATTTAGTTACAGCAAAATCTGAAGTACCGGGTATGAAAATATTTGGTGATGAAGTTGAACTGTGCTGCTAATGTACAAAAGTTATGTTTAGAAAATAAATAAAAAAGGTTTTTCAATCTATTTATCCCTAACATACTTATAATTTCCTGGCTTTAAGTAAGCAGCAAGAGCTCTACAAAGTGAAAGTGAGATATAGCCACAAGATGCTAAATGAGGTCTCTAGACAAAACAACTGTAGATATTTACTTATCCTGATAAGGATTAAAGTTGTGCCATTGGGGAAAGCAAGAAAGCCTTAATTGGAAATGACAAATTAGACGTCAACGAAACAATACTATTCGGAACATCCTTCAAGACTCTCATGTGCCTTTTGGAGAAATGCCCGTTAAAAGGCTTAGTTTATGAGTTCCAATTGTTTCATTTAGTGTAAACTGCCTTTTGAATGTGTAAATTTGTATCTTGAACCCTAATAATTTTGTAACACATGCAACTAATAATTGATGATTTATGAAAACCAAACACTTACTTTATGGCATTTCAGGAGACTAATCAGTAAGTCTGAGGACTGTTCATTGTTCAGGAGCATTAATTAGTTATATTGTGATGTAAAGGTTGGTTTTCTGAAATTTAACAGAGGAATAGATTGGGGTTTGAGATTATTAAACTTGTGATTGTTCTCCCTCTGAAATCTCAGAATCATAAATCCTACACTTTTCTGTCAGTATAATTGATATGAATATGTATTGAAGACATACAACCATGGTATATTTTTCGACTAGTCAAGTTTGAGAAAATATTTAGATTTGAGCTTAGAGACTGTCAGTTCCCAGTGACTATCCTGAGGCATCTCTTTACTTGATCCATGTTATTTCTAGGAGGTTGGACATACAATACATGTATTACCAGTACTCAGGGCATGTATTTTATCCATTATCCATCCTCTGTATGCTAAGGTCAGTAACAGACACTTCCAGATGGAACAAGTGGTGATTGGGTGTTTCAGTATATTAACTGGACATTCACAGGGCTTTCTTCTTGTCAGAAATTAATACATTTTGGCATTAGGAACTATGGTTTTCTGGATTTCCAAGAGCAATTTGGTCTGTACAACAAAGTCCTGGTAATGCATACCTTTGGTTACTCTGGGTTACAGGCTTGGAGATGTTTATAGTTCCAAGGAAAAAATCTAATTGCTGGTCTGTTAGAAGCATCAAACATGTGGCAGTAATTAATTTTATCACTTTTTAAGCATGTGCTGTACTGTGTTATTGGGAGGTATAAGTTCCGTTAGCATTCTGGTTAATGTGGTACCCTGGACTGTGTGACTCATCCATGTTTTTAATGGATACATCTTTGCCAGTATGAGTGTCAGCTTGTGTTTAGGGTTATTGTCGATTAATGGCTCTGTAATGCCTTGCATGATCTGGTTAAAACAACCGTCTTTTCTGGTGTTGTTTTGGCTGGTGGAAGTATAAGATTGTCTTGTATTTGTTTTATAAAAATATGCTGACAAGAGTCTTGCCATGAACAGTACACATACCGGTATTCGAAATAGTGTCACTACCAGACAATTACTGAGTTGAGCTCCTTACCTGAGTTAAAAGCCCATGTTACTTAATTTAAATTCCAGAAAGATTTAATCTGTAAATTATATGCTCTCATGAGCATGTTTTTATTATGTACTTTCTACTTTCATAATATATTATACTTATTTTTTGGTAATTTTTCAGATTTTTCAAAAACAAAATTAATGGCCTCTATGGTAATATTGTTTCTTTGGCCAATATTCACCATGAGTGCTAGTTTGTTTTCGGAATAATTTATTCTTTTTTGTCTAAAATAAATATAATTATTCAATGAAATATAGTTGAGCAATACATGGCCTGATATGGCCCTCTTGTAAGGTAAGATTAGTTCATAAAGTACAACTCTCACTATTGAATTTCATTATAATTAGAGTTACTTAAAACTGCATGTATCTTGTTATAAATAATCTCTAGATAGAATCTATTTAGATTTAAATATATACACATGTTAACTGGATTACTAAAAGGAAGATGAAGTTTATTTTAATGAAATAAATGCTATGTTATTTATTATTTTGATGTTTTTTGTTACAGTCTCCCCAGACATTTATATCCAACTGACAGTGAAAAGATTGTATTTATAGCATTACAATAGCTTACTGTAGAGTATATCTATGAAGATATTGTAGTCTGAGAAAATTAAATTTCATTGGACAAAATTTATGGGAAATTTCTAGTGAAAGAGTTTTTTATGTTTAAATGTTCATATCCCTATAATTGCTAGCCAGTTTATATAGAAGTAATGTCAATTTATAGATTAAACTGGCTACAACAAATTGAGGACAAAGTGAGATTAATTATGTCCTGTTTACAAGAAAGTAGCAATTGATGATAACAATGCCATGCATAAGGCCTGGAAAATCTTTAATCATGATTTGAGACCGATTTTTTGTTCAAAAGTATGACAAAATATTCAAATACTGAAATCGGTATTCATAGCCACCCCTAATTGTTGCTTCCTCTTGACTCCCTTAAGCAACAGTGCTTTCACTACTTTAATTAACTAATTTGTATAGAAGCTGCTAAATTTTTTCTCCCTGTTTTCTTTTTTACTTTTTTCCCTCTTTTCATACTCTGTTGTTTCTGTTGCAGTCCCAAACCAGTGTAATTGAATTTCATTTTACATATGACTGTAGGTATGTATTTTATTGATGAGTTTAATACCTGAATTTGTCCCCCCCCCCCCCCCCCCCCGACATTGAACATAATGTTAAAGATCAGTTATTGAATTTCTCTGTGTTAGGCTGTTGATAAGAATGAGTTCTCTGTGGAATTAATGGAAAAATCTTATTCCAGTGAGCTGTTATAAGGCTGCCAGTTTTCTATTTATTGTTTGAGATGCACAATGCTGATTCAGTCGACATGTTACATTAAATCTTGAACAATCTTTGTACAAAAAGATGTTCTTATTCAAAATATTAAATCTCTTGATGGCAGTTGTCTGGTAGAATGCAGACAGAGAAATCTTAGTAATAAATCAGATTCTTACTGTTATTGAACAATCGGTGTTGGGGGGAAGATATTTTCTGTAAATGAATTGTGGGTAGCGCTGTTGGTGGAAAAAACATTCCAATGTCTGCCGATGTTTTTTTATAGGATGTCTGGAAATTAATGGATTTTTCTGGGTCATTTCATGAACATGTGCAATCTGTTGTTTTTGTGAACTGTTTTAAATTGTTGTTAACTGTCAATGCTTAGACTTGAATGTCGTCGTTCAGTCTGAGCTGTGTCCTAGATATAATCAAACCTTTAATGGTAGTTTTGTTGTGCAAATTATTATCAATTATCTTATTTATTTTCTCAAATCATATGAAAAAAGTCCTGGAATAATTGAACTTGTTAACTGGGTGATTACCATTATTTACGTTATTTGAAAATATTCTATTATGGTGGTAGTATATAAAATGATAGATATTTATTGGGGATGAAATGGATACTAACAAGTAAGGACCAAAATGGACAGCTGCTTATGGATTGTTTAGGCTTCTGATCTTTTCTGACAGGGCAGTCAGCTAGCTAGCAGCATTTCTCAGGAAAATTGACCACTGCACATTCTTTGAATAAGCACCTTAAGCCATACAATATGGTACTTAACCCTAACCTGCATTTCATGAATGGACTGAATGGATATCACAATGAACATGTAGAAGTTACGGTAGTCACCAAACTGTAAAGAACCTGGTTAGACTGCATGGAAGAGTAGGCTAACATGCCTGTTTCCTAGTTGCAAAAGCTTTGTAGTTCCAGTTTAAGCATTGTAAGGGCTAATTGCAAAAGTTACTTAAATTCACGTTAGGCTTTTGCATTTCTTTATTCATCAATTCTGAAAATCTTACAGCATTGTAGACTTTCAAAAGCTGAAGTACATTGATTAAAATATAGTGACCATGAACTTAACTTTATTTTCATCTGGTTTAGGAGGCGAGAAACATATTTCAGAGTAAGGTTTCCCCATTTATTCCGAACAGATGCCAAAAATATATTTCTTTTCTGGTTCTATTACTTGACGTCAATGTAACTCATCAATATTGCATCAAGTATTCATGATAAATAATAAATAACTAATGATTAATTGCCATGTCAATGTGGTTTTCCAATTAGCAGTTTATGGCATTGATATAACTTTTTTTCATTCGAGTAAGTATGTGTGTTGAATAGTGTCCAACATAACTGCATGCACCATTGAAGTGTATTGATTTTAAGGTTGAACGGTATTGCCAAGGACCGTTGGTTGGAAAGGTTGTGTGTTAGATACTCATGTCAGACATAATAGTATTATGCTACTTGGCTGAAGAAAATACATACTTCGATATATCCGGAATTGCGAATTTATCTGTATTGAAAGAGCTATGTTTTCTGAGCAAAATGAAAGTTTTTTTTTGAAATGGCTAAGTTATGATCAATGTAATCTGCTCTGAAGGATTTTTTTATACAAACTGAGTTAGATGTGGAAACAATGTGGCTGACGGCCTCTTGTTTGGCAAACGTGGTTCACCGTATGTGTGTATCATTTTCAGGAGTTTTAATTTGGCTTTATTGACACCCCTTATAGAACTTCTGTTTGAGCAGCTCATGGATGCATACAGTGCCCTGAAAAAGTATAAATAAGTCTAAGGTTGTCTATCATTTATGTTTCTTATTACTTTGGTATACAGACAATCCTGTGTTAGCAGCCACCTCCTAATAATGGCCTTCCTGTGAATAAAGGCTATATTGTTTTAAAAACAGTAATTCATCATTAAGAACATACCAGCAATGAGCTCCAAATAAAGGCCACCTGCCAATGAAGACCACATTTTGTCTTTCCCGGGGATGGCCATAGTTCACATGTTTGACTTTAAATACATTTGGTGTTAAAGTGCGATTTTATTAAACTGTTAAAGCTGCATAATTATTGACGGTCAATGATTGCATTCGATGAGATTCGATAACTTTTGTAAGTTATACGATAATTTTTGTTTTTCCGTTATATCAACACATTGATTGGAACATTCTATAACGGTTAAATAAACGAAAACTATCGACTGTGGTACGACACTCTAAATAATCCCATCCAGCAACCGTGTAATTATTCAGCTTTGACAGGTTAATAAAAGGTTAGTAAAGGTCTCAAATGTTTGTTTTAGAAAGTGATAGCTTATATTGTAAACTTTAGATTTCATCCAATGAGCAATAGCACTATACTATAGGTCTGGCGATCTCATTATAAATAAACATTAAAGTAACTTTATCATCTTGAACCTTTACTGTTATGGGTTAATTCACACTGACGGATTAGTAACATTTTTTTACTGGATATTTGTTTGATTAGAATTGTTTCAATAATTATTGTAGAATTCTGTCATAGTGAACTCCTAGGAATCGAATAATAAACTTATGATGTACGGATATTTCACTAAACAGTAGAGCATGGTTATAATGTATTCATGGGGACCCAGAATAATTTCTTCATGATATATGGTTATTTCACTTTATCCATTCCATCAAAATAACAGAAAGGGTAGTTGTAGAAAAATATTAACTTTTGTTTTATTATGTTTTGCGCTATTTGTATATCCAGGTTGCTTTAACTGGGTTTTGCTGTATAACAGATGGTTGAAGATTTACAGCATTGAGGTTTGGAATGATAAAACTCTGACTTTGTAGTCTGTTTATGTCATCATTTGTTCCAATAGGGAACATTGATAACTTGTTATTAGGTATCAACACTGTGTAAACTTAATTAAATAAGACAAAACAGGTGTTTATGGTATATTAACACGACATTTACTGTTCTTTATCCTGACTTACTGTCTTGTTTTTTTGCTATGTTTTAAGAGAGTTTTCCATTGTGTTTAATAGGACTGCTGAATCCTGAGAACGCTGTGTAGATTATATGTCAGCTTCTATTTTATTGTTCTATTGCTTTATTCTGGGCTGCCAAACAATGAAAGCTCATTTTTTATACTTTTCCAGTGTACTAGATGCTAATTTGTTTCTTTCTGTTCACTACAAGCAGGTTATTAATTTGGTTTATTTTCTGCTTCTAAATGCTTGTTTATTGTTTTGTATTTTATATTTATCTCGATTTTTTCCCTGACTAGATGACATATTGTGTTATTTATATTTTATGTTCATAGCTGATTATAAATGAGGTAACTGCTGTTTTTCTGTTATGAATGAATTTACACTGATAAGTTGGCTTGGCAGGTTTGTTTAGTCAGTTTGCGTTCATGAGGATTTCAGTAAAAGGAGCGTGCAGTCCTATAATTATATTTATCTTCCCTTTACAAATTAATAATGATAAAGTATTAAAAACATGTAAAATATTTTTGAACTAATAGTTATGGTGCTATTCCTCCCCCCCCCCCAGTATGTTAAGATGTTGAGGTCAGTAGGTATAAGGTCAAGGTCACAAGGGGGCATCTGTGTGTCATAAACACTTCTTGTTATTTGGAGTAAAAGTTCAATCTATTAAAAATTCTGGAGGTGGTCTTAACAAACAGGTTTAGATTATTGTTAATAATTTCAACATGATAATGAGACCATCTCAATATTAAGACCTGATTTTTTTTTAACAAGGAGGTGGTCTTTATATGGAGATATTATGGTATTTGAAAAAGTATTGTAGGTATATGTACATGTATAAGGCAATTTTCAGCTGTTTAAATTTTTGTTGATATTTACAGATACCTGCTGTTCGAACTCAGAAAGTTGCACTGAATCTTACACTACAAAAAAAAGTTATGTAAAGAAATAATGACAGTTGCAGACTGAAGTGTGTAAAAGCTATTCTGAATCAATGTGATAGCACGTTTCCCAGCATATGACTAAATTTTCATTTTTGCAGGTTCAGATTGGTGTGGTTTGTACCGAATTAAAGTTTTCTGTTTTTTTCAAAATGTTCAACTTTCACCCATTGATGTGTTCAATTTATTGTATAAGATTATTGGTTTTCTTGAATTTATGTATATTTCCTATGTGTGTTTCAGGTCTGGTCAAACTTGGAGTTCATTGTGTGACGGGAAAACGTGTAGCCATCAAAATAGTGAACAGAGAAAAACTGAGTGAATCTGTTTTAATGAAGGTAAGTTGACTTTGATTTTAAGTACTAAATAATGGACAGTTGTCAAGAATCTTCCAAGCAAGAAAGGGATACAAATGCCCGGTTCTTCCGTATCTTCTCCCCCCTTTCTTTAGGTTTGCCCTGGAATCCATAGCTGTCTAAAGGGGTGTTAAATAGGAAGATTAACAAACTTCAAAATCATTTACAAATTTATTCAAGTTCATGCAGTTATTGAGATAAAATCATAGCTTTATCAGAATCACATTGGCTTCCTGAAAAAACCATTTTTGATGCCTTGAAGAGCAGTATGTGTGCAGTTTTGTGGGTTTCAATATTTTTCTTACCATGTTTTGCTCCTGTTTTGAATTGGCTTTCTTGTTTTTTCCTTGACATGATTGTCTGGTGTCAAGCAAGAGTTAGGTCCCTTTGTGCATTTTGTTGATTCTCTGTACCTAATATGTTTTTCACCAGCCTTTGTGTATCGAATTAATCTCTAAAGACCTTATACTTGAATAACATTAAATTGAACTCTTCAGCATTGCTTGAATTATTGTCTGGAGTTAAGAATATCATCACAATACAACATTGATCCTGGAGGACATAACACTATACAAAAGGAAGCATTCTGTGATCTCTTATTATGTCACAAGTATAGGCTGGTTTGTCAAATTAATTGATGTCCACTTGGCTGAAATGTTTATCTCTAAACTTTGACAAAAGTTGTTGTTCAGTGTGAAGAGTGCTTTGTAGATTTCTGAGCTGTATTAGGATATTTTCTTTCTTTAACTGACTGTAGTCTCCGTTTCAAAAAACAACAACTGCGACCGAAAAATAAATAATGTTTGTTTCTGGTTACATGCTAAATAAAAAGTCTAGGGATGATGAGAAAAAGAAGGGCAAGTGAAGTATCCAGAAACAAATATTTTTTTACGCCGTATTAGTTGGTGAAAACTGTAGCCCATTAAGCAGTGTTTGTTTTTGGTGCCTTTGTAATTAGTGATGTATTCAGGTATTAGTTAAATTCAAGTTGTCGTGTTTGTGTTTAACTTTCCAAAGTTGATCTTTTTCTTCTGTTTCCATAGAAACTGCTTGTTGCTCAAATTTAGCTTCAACAGTTAAAGGCTATTTTTGTGAGGCTGGCTAAAGACTTAATTAGATATTGCTGACTATGGGTATTTTTGAGACCATTTCATGTGGGATTTTCACTCTACTGAGAATCATTGATTAACCCCTAATTTACAAATACACCTCTAATTAGAAAAGGCTTTGTCCCAGTTCCTGAATTTTCAATTTGTATAAAAATGAAGACTGTTTTTAACATTTCTACAATATTGAACATGACAATGTTTTGTTGAAACTTTCATAATAAAGGCCTATATGAATCAATTTCAGATAGGACAGGGGGCTGATTTTAGATTTTTGTGAGGTCATATGAATTTCATTCTCTTTCAGCTGGGTTAATTGTGACTGTTTAAATGTTATTTCTGTTTACTGATTTTGGTTCTTTCCTGCATCCGAAGTATTTGTTTTCTTTGTTACCTAAAATTTAGCACAAAACGTTTTCGCGTTCAAAAGATTGACTTAACTACACTTGCTTTAACACATTACATTGTACTGGTGGTCTATAATTCTCCTTGTCTTCTTACATACATCTGCTGGTATTTAAACATATACGTTTTCTATTGCATTAAAGTCTAAAAACACTTTTTTCAAAATAATTTACCATACTTGGCTGAAGCTGTTGTTGAGTAATATCTATTTTAGCTTGGGTCTGATACAAAACTCTGAATTTATCTTTTTAGCCATTTTGCTGAGAATCATTTGGATGCTTGCTGTCTTAAAGATTATACAAAATGGACGGATTCTTGTTACTTGGTCTTGGAATTTACCTGTCTAGATAGTTCATTAATAAGTCACCTGTGAATGTACGCCTTCTCTTCTCCTATGTTAATCCATCTATTTTCTAACTTTTATCTGAAATTCCTATAGATTTCAATTAAAATTCTCTACCATTTTCATTGATATTGAGATCGTTCTGCTTGTCAGTTGGAAAAAATAAATTGCTTCCTTGTTGCCAATAATCTTAGACTGACACTTTGTTTAATTATGACCTAAGGGAGATAATTCTGACTTAAGTTGACTTATTTTCAACCAAGGGAGGTAATTTTTGTTTAAATTTTGAAATTTATCAAGACAAATGTGGTTATGTCATGGGCATATTAAATTATCATGAAAATGGCATGAAAATATTGTTCAGTATAGTTTAAAGAAATAATATTCGTTGACTTTAGCTGAAACAGCATACACGGGTAAACATGATGAAAACTGTATGGAATTTATTGTGTATGTTATTATTAGGGATTTCAGGAATGGAGTCTAACTCAGCGAAGCGCTTGCCCCACTTTCTTATCCAATCAGTGACTAGAGTTTAAAATTCTTTGGCTTTCTTATCTTAATAGAATCAATATAAAACCGATGTTTTGACTTCTTAGTTTAGAAGAATGACTTAATTAGTACACTTAACTGTGTATGCTCAGAGCTGTATATCACTTAAAGACAGTTGGAATGCATTTTTGGGTGTTCTTTGTAATAAGAAAGCTACAGTCTCTACTACTGGCATTCTTATGTACGAAGATACAAGATATAAAATTTTATTTATAGTCGGTTTACATACAACAAAAATAACATTAGCCATGTATAGCTATTGACCGACAAAATACAATTTAAAGTGTTACATACATGCAATAATTACGAGAAAAACTGTTGATGATATATTGCAACCTTTAACAAAGCCTGTAAGAAAGACACATGGTAATAAATATAAAATCACATCACAGTTATCTATATCATATGCATGTCAAAAATGTATAATAAATTTATATAAGTATGCATAAGAATTAAAGATGAGTTTAAAATACCTTATTAAACGCTGTGAAGGGGTTGCTGATCTTGACTTCCGTCTAAAAACTGCCAATAAGAAAGATGTAAATAAGACTCTGACAAGAAGAAACAAGCACAAAAGTGCGACCGCTAAGATGAAGTTAAAAACAATTATCACCCCAAATCAGATTTGGGAGGAATTGATCAGCAATCCTCTCACAGACATCAATGCTAATTATACATATAGTTTTAAACATAATAAAGGACAAAGCAACTAAATGAACACAAAGACATCAAGGCTAACATGCATAGGTTAGGTTTACATGAAATAAGATAACAGTCAAGGACTCAGCGCAACACTGACGTAACTTGTTCCTATTTCAATATGAGTTACGACACTGTTGCGTTGAACCCTCGAACTGCAAGCATGAAGAACAAAAGGGCAAAGCAACTAAATGGGTAAAAAGACACCAAAGCTAACATACATAGGTTTAAACAAAATAAGTTAAAATGACTTCTATATAAAGCAAAGGACAAAGCAGCATAATGAACAGAAAGACATCAAAGCTGACATACATAGGTTTATACAAAATAAGTTAAGATAGCTTCAAGTATAAAGCAAACAAAACAGAGGACAAATAAAGCAACTAAAAGTCTTACACGACAACTTAGAGAAAGACAAAATACACATGCAGCATGACAAAACTAAAGAATAATTTAACCTGAAGAACACCCAAATATACACTCTAACCTGAACATAAAATAGTAAGTATTTACTGTTCCACTTGGACTTATGGTTAGGTTAAATCCCACCTTGGACCACTTGTGAGGGAGCTGATGTCCTGCTTGCTTACAGAATGTGCGGACTGGTTCTACCCTACTGTATGCATACAGTCTTCCTCCATGGTTAAGATAGAGAAGTAACCATGACCCAGGCTGTCAGTGCAGGGTTTTTCATAGGTAGGGGAAGGGGCCTTTTCCTTAAATTAAGGGGAAAATAACTTTTTTGCGAAAGGAAAGAAAAAAACTTAATTTGAATTTTAGGGGAAAACTGCATGATTTTAAAGAATTTTCCTGAGTGGAAGTCACACCTGTTAACGGCCCCTACTATAGAAAGAAAAAAACTGAAGTTTGACATTAAAACTCAGAAAAATCCTTTTATGGCAATTCAAAATGCTATTTTATCATAGTGTCTGTAATATGTATTGGTACATTATTTGTCTTGTATAAAGAAAGTGTGTTTTTCCATCTTTTTCTTAACAAACGTGTTATTCATTTATTGATAAATGTTGGCTATCATGATTTCTGTTCTGTGTAAACATGTAATTGAATTTAGTGGTTTGAATGATATGAGGCCGTCATGTAATTTGTCACCATTGATTGAGTTCTGCTGTTTTATTAGATTATTTCCTCAGTTCTCCAGAGGCCTGATTGCTAGAATGCTCCTCTGTTTTATTACAATGTTTGATGCTTTTATGAGAGTCCTAAACCAAAACAAAACAGTTTACATGTCTGTATTTTATCACTTGTGCAATCCAGAGATTTTTTACACATTTTGGGAAAGGTACCATAGCATCCATAATTGCATTGTTTTGTTTGTTTGTTTTACACCCCTTTTCAACAGTCAGAGTCATATGATGCAGTCAGTTCATCTAACCATCGTTCCTGGGAAGCACCAGTACTAGACTTCCATCCTCTACAAGCAACTGCCTACAATAAATTCTCAGATAAAAAGACATGGTTGTTAGCTGGGCTAGAAACCATGACCCTCTGTCAGTGAGAGGTTACAGTGATTTTTAGTCAGTCAACCACGTCTTCATTGTTTTGTACTGAAATTTTACACCAATACAATGATTGTATTTTGCATTAATTCATGAATATGTGTCAATTGCAAAAGTAGGAGAGTAAATATAAGTTATTTGGCTATATGTTTGACTACTGAGAAATATTGCCATTTTATTTAATTAGCTAAGGTTCTATGTTCGGTTGTTCTTTTTGCTAGATATGGTTTGATTAGGTTCTTTTTTGTCAGCAATATTTTCCTAATTTTTGACACTTTTTCTTTCATGATTTGTTTATTATCCTATTTCTTATAGATAATTATTATGTTTACTGGGATTCCATGTTTCCCTTTTCGTACAGGGTAAATACATTACTTTCAAGGCTCCATTTATAAAAACAGGAGCAAATTAGATGTTTTTATTGTGATTTGTCAGGAAAATTCCACACTGTAAATTGCACTTTTTATCTGTCATTCTCTGAAAATGGAATTATATAAACCAAAGTTTCTATGTCTTTTTCTTCCACTTGAGAGGTGGGACTTATTTTTTTGTACAATCAATTGACCCAGATCTTTTTATGGTAATTGAATTTTACTGTTTCTTTCTAGTGGGAGTGGGATAGTACAAAAGAACTGACTTGAAGCAATTTCCTAGAAATAAGTGAACTTAAGAGTTTGTATTTCATACAAATAAATTGTGTATTGAAGTTAATGGTCAGACCTTATGGAACTAATATATTACTGATATGTACACCTGATTTTAGTTAGTAAAGGTTCATAAATCTATATTATTTGAAGGCAATGAGAAAACATACAGATACTGACATATAATACTGGGTTACGTTTTGATACATATTCTTAAACCTATCAAGGCCCAGCCCTTAAATACCAACCCTTAGCTTTTGATATGAATATCTTTTGTGTCTGTTAATGTTTGAAATTACAAATGCAAGTCTTCTTGTATCATCTTAAAATTTCCACAAAATGCTGAAAAAGTAAAAGCCACAGAACACAGAAAACTTAGATTCATTTGATAAGGACTTAAAAAAGTTCCTATTTTTAATGCTCACACTAGAGTCGGTCTCTAGGTCAATTCTTTCCTTGCTCATATTTACAAATGATATATATCTGTCAGCAAAAAAATACATATACATGTATTTGGGACAAAAAGTTCTGCCTACCTGCTTACCCTGTGTTTTTGGGGATGTCAGCAGGGACCGCATGCATCGTATTTATTTGTTTGTTTATATTTTGTTGTATACTTTGCAGGTTGAACGAGAAATAGCCATCATGAAATTGATAGAACATCCTCATGTTTTAGGATTGTTTGATGTGTATGAAAACAAGAAATATTTGTAAGTATTTAAAGGTAAAGGTTTATAGTCTGAAATTATACATATTCAAATGACTTTCACAAGTTACCCCCCATCATCTGGTTATAGGTCGTCCGTTAACACTCGGTGCCATAGGCAGCCACGGAACATTGACTTATTTTCCTCACAGGTACCCATTTAAACACCTGGGTGGACAGGAGCAAACGTGGGATAAATTATTTTGCTCAGAAAAATTCTGATGGTCCTGGTGAGATTTGAACCAGGGACCTTACGATCTCAAAGCAAGCGTCCCACCACTGGACCACCGCTCCCACTTACACATATACACATACTCCCATATTGACACATGCACAAAAGTTCTTGGGTGGATCGATGATCTAGTACTAGTGGTAACATGCTGGACTACTAATAGGAAGGTTGTGGGTTCAATTCTTTGCTCCACCTTTAGACATTCTTATGGATGCTTTTTCAGTGTCCCCATTCCAACTACCGACCAAAGTACTGTGTCTAGAAAATCACAGGTAGACTGGTTAAACTTGTATGTTGTATGGGTGTTTTACATTGGGTACAGTAAAGAACCATGAAAAAAATATTCAAAATAAGAGTAGGGATATAAATGCCCAGTGCTC
This sequence comes from Lutraria lutraria, assembly GCA_964023205.1. NCBI lineage: Eukaryota > Metazoa > Mollusca > Bivalvia > Venerida > Mactridae > Lutraria > Lutraria lutraria. Next base: position 18,644,331 of record OZ026846.1, read on the forward strand.
CTGCATCATCTCTCCCCACTCTTTATGGGACGGCCCTGAGAAAAGACCATACATTGTAGCTATCAAATGGGCTGATAAACAATGATAAACAAGAGTACTTAATTTAATGCAACGCAGTACTAAAAAATTATTTAGTACCAGATTCTGTGAAAATTCTGGTTTCTGTGTGATTAGAGGTGGATGTTTAATTTGTGTCAGTTTAGTGGTCATGTTATAAAAACACAGAAAAAACAAGAAAAAAGTTGTTTTTTTCTCATTATTTTTTTTTTAGTTAATTTCATTGCTTTGGCTCCTTCTCAAATATAGAATAAAATAATCTGTGTTTGTAAAGAAAATAAACCCTGTATTCACTGTGACACAGTCATGCTCTGGTTCACTTATAACAGCTGAGGGGCCCTTTTGCTTGTAGCAATCCCTTCTCAGTGATTTTTTACCTTCTATATCTGAGGCCTAATATAGACCTCAACCCAATTGAAAATTTCCTTAAAATCATACAGTTTTCCTAAAATTCCAAACTTACACCAGCTTTTTTATTTCCCGAATCAACAATTTTAGCGATAATTCTTCCCAAAATCAACAGGCTAAGGCCTCTTGAGAAAAAAACACTGTTTGTTTGTAAATGAAAAGGGTTTATGGTGTGGACTACATGTAGCTGCTACACATATAATTGTTCAGTTCCCAACTAGATGGAATGCTCAGAATGTTTGTGACTCTATCCCAGTCTGAATTATTTATTAACAGTTTGTGATAGCACATCTGATATTATACACAGTTCATCACCATAAATTGTCTGGATTATTGGTGTCCAGTTTCTTCAAGAAGGAGATTCAGCGAGGAAGCCATGCAATGGATGTAAATTTTCATTTATGTCAGCTGTGTCTTGAATATTATCATTTGATGTTGATTATTGGAAACTGTATTATGCTATATCTGATAAATATTTTCATCAAATTGGCACATTTTGAGATGATTGTGTCAAGTAGTAAAATCATTATGATGCATTAGACCCTTTACAGACACATAAAATCATGAATTCATAGACCAATGGCCCCTGTCTGATTATTTCACTCCCCCTAATCAGTTTATTAATAGCCATATGGTTCTCCAATGGGGTTAAACAACAACCTGGGTGTAAGAAACCCCAGGTGGATAGAACATTGCCTAGGTAAGCCAACTTGACACCATCCTCAGTGAAAACATTGTCTGGTGCTATAGGTTTGAACTCACAGCTGTGAGGGCTGATTACTATAGCCAGAGACCATACCATTCAGCTGCGGAGAAATCTGTGTAGGGATCAGGTTTTTGTTACTTTTTTGAAGCAGAAAAGTTCAATCAGAAAAGTAAATCATGATTTTTTGTAATGATTAGACTTTAGTATGTTGGTAGTAAGTAATTGCTTGCATACTGATAGCAAAAATGAGGTAAAGGCAATAGTTTTTCGGGGTGCAATTATCACAAACCTGTTAATTTCACACTGAAATGTGTCAATTATGAGCACAAACAAACTAAAATGTCTTCTGGGTGAGAAATTGCATTGTTGGAAAAGGTGTTGCTCGACCTAAAGGCGAGAATTACGATGTTCTTTATGTTCATGTGACTGGGTAATTTGCTCAAAAGCTATATGGTAAGTCTGGCCTTCTACCTGCTGGATACAAAACACAGAAAGCATGAATTGTGTGTTGAATTACAGTCATATGCTAAGACTTGAAAGTTAGGACTGTGGCATGAGCAAAGTATTTACGGATTCTCACTGAAATTGATTTTGGCCAAATGATTGTTAAAAATTAATTGTCATTATCTTACTTGTCAGTTTCACCAACTATGTCATATCATAGTGAATTTAGCCAGCCAATTAACCTGATGTTGTGAAAATGTATTGTTGTACCATTTGTTGTAAATAATAGTTAATATTAAGAAGGGAACCTGATTATTGATTCCAGCATTTAAGTTTATGTGGTTCTAGCCATGCAGAGTTTAGCTCTATAGAACGTAAAAGAAAAATAATTGGGACCATAGAATGAGTTCTTGTTTACTGGGTTGTTTGATGATACCTAGTTCAAGCCATATACATGTAGGTCTCATTGTATGTGTATTTCACTGTATATCTGATCATACTGTTGGCGCTATGGGTAAGGAGACAAACGGTGGTCGAGTGGTAATACGCTGGACTACTAAACGAAAGGTAGTGGGCTCAATACTTGGCTCTGCCTTTCGAACTTCTATGGGACACTTTTTCAGTGTCCCCATCCCAACTACTGAGCCAAGTACTGTGTCTAGAAAATTAAAGGGTGAGGTGTGTACCTGTGCTTTACACACGATCAAGAACCAGGAAAAACTGTCAAAAAAGAGTAGGGCTATAAATGCCTGGTTCTCCTGTACCTTATCTAGCCTCTCTTGGGCAGCTCTGAATTGACCATAGCTGTCAAATGAGACGCTATAAACAACAGATAAATAAATAAATAGTGCTAAAGGTTAGTACCAAGACTAGATGACTGTTTCTATTGTATCAAATGGTTTATTATGAATAATACAATAGATTGCAATTTTCTTCCTTCCATGGACTTAATATTCTGTGCTTGACAGTAAAGAAGTTCCTTATGAATAATGGAGAACATTAGAAAACTGTCTGAATACTTGTCCATAAATGTCCAATTCTAGAAAAGTAAGACAATTCCTGACCACATATTTCTGATTGAATTTGATCTTAAGAATTTCTGATCCATCTCTACTAGTTAGTGTTATAAATTCTGTTAATTGAATTTTGGAGCTTAGAAATACTGACTTAATTTGACCCAATACGCAATGCTGCTTGAATTACTTTATTTTTACCCAAGTAGAATTGCTGATTGATTAAAGATGCTGATTGAAATTAAAAGGTTAATTAATAAGACTAATTAATTTAATTTCAATTAAAAAATGCGTTAGAAATTAAATTCAAGATTGTTTATTTACCAAATCTGACACTGAGCTCATGCAAGAAGTTTCTGGTTTCTTGCGGAGGGACAGTTAGTACTAATTCAAAATTGCTAAACCAAGAAGTGCCTATTAGATCAGTTGACTGACTTATTCTAACTTAAGCATTGTTGATGAATGACACTAAGATGAGCACAAACTATGAAGTTGAAATAATTTCAATTATTGTTGTGGATTTACACATTACGGTATTACAATAGTATTTGAATTATATACTGGAGGGCACTTTGCTTATTGAGTGTTCCTGAATTCTGTACCACAGGGGTGACAATAGAACCAAATTAAAAGTCCTGAAAATCATATGCTGCCAACCATTTTTGCCAAAACAAGAGGCCTTCAACTACATAATGTTTCCATATTTAACTCAGTTTGAATTAAAGAAAATCCTTCAGAGCAAATTAAATTGACCATAACTTTGCCATTTCTTGAGATATTTTCATCAAATAACTTTTATGTTGCTCAGAAAGCATAGCTATTTCAGGACAGATAATCCGGAATTCTAGATATATCCGGAATATTGTCATTTCTGGTATCGTCTAAGCACCTATTCTCGAACCCCACCTCCTTTCCAACCTTTTTGTTTACGCTCATTCGTACGCATTCGTGAGTTCATGTGATGTCATTACTGCACGCGCACCGATGCTTAGTTTGTAAATAACGCGCTCACAACTGTCAAATGAAAATATGCATCATAAAAAGACAAATATAGCTCACTATTTTTCAATAAACACAAAAACCAATAAAAATGTTATTACTTTATTTTGGAACAATTTTAGTGAACTATTCTCTATTGTTTCTTGCAAAAGGTTCGAAAGCAGGTGCTCTTTAATGGCCGCCATTTTCTTTTTTATCCGAGGGTGGTGGGGAATATTGAAGTATTATTAAGATGGTTAATTGATGGATGCGAGGAATATTTTTATGCAGGTTTGTACATAACAGATTATTTTACTTGTCCATTTGATTTGGTAGTCAATATTTCTCCGTTTGATAGAGAAACGTCGACTTAAAGTTTAGGGGTTCGAAAACAGGTGCGTCCACGATACCATTAACTAACCTTGTTCTCCACCAGTAACTGCCAACTTTACATCATGAATCCCTTACACTAACAGATAAGGATAAATGGTTACAAACTTAGTTACTGTTTTCAACTGCTTGGGCACAGAGCACACATGCAGCACACAGAGTTTGAATAAATTCTAAATCCCAAGTTCTTCTTACGTAAATGCTCTCCATATGAATGCCTACCACATGAACTGAAATCAGTAGGCCTGATAGATATGAACATCCTAAGATTTACCAATGAATTTTATGCTGTCATAATTTTTCTTTTTCGTTTCAGATATTTAGTACTTGAACATGTATCGGGTGGAGAATTGTTTGACTATTTGGTAAAGAAAGGACGATTAACACCGAAAGAAGCTCGTCGATTCTTCCGTCAGATTATATCCGCTTTAGATTTTTGCCATAGTCACAATATATGGTATGTTTCTTCATGTGCTGTAGAACCTCATTCAGCAACCTTTTCTGTATCAAGACCAACTCATTGAACTTGAAAAAATTGTCATGTTTTAGGTACAGAAAAACCTCAATTATTTGACGACCGATTATCCGAATACCCTGTATTATCCAAATAAGATCCACCGTCCCGATTACGACTCTAAATATTTCATTACCCAAATGGATTATTTGAAACCATGATTTATCCGAAGGAAATAGAATTATCGGGGTTTTATTGTAGCTTGATAAAAAAAATTGTTTCACAAGAATCTTGTGTAAGCTGAGACATTGACAGAGACGTATGCAAGGGATCACTGACATTGTTATTTTCTATGAGCCATTAATGTATCACAACCTACAGCAATATCATTTGATGGCTGTTTTCTGGGTAAATATCAAAACCAATGGACTAAATTCCCCTTCAAATGGAATTCATGAACGCATGAATTTTTCTTAAATTTTTCTTGTATATTATGAAATATGAATAACTATTTTACCGAGGTTTGAATCCATGACATTTGAAGCATTTGGCTTACTTTCTTTTACTGGACCTTGATACCTTCAGTAAAATTTGTTTACTCTTATATTCTTAATTCTTACATGTACCGGTATATAGTTGATGGCTGTATGACATTCATTCAGTATATAATTCTTACATGTACCAGTATTTAGTTGATGGCTGTATGACATTCATTCAGTATATAATTCTTACATGTACCAGTATTTAGTTGATGGCTGTATGACATTCATTCAGTATATAATTCTTACATGTACCGGTATTTAGTTGATGGCTGTATGACATTCATTCAGTATATAATTCTTACATGTACCGGTATATAGTTGATGGCTGTATGACATTCATTCAGTATGTAATTCTTACATGTACTGGTATATAGTTGATGGCTGTATGACATTCATTCAGTATATAATTCTTACATGTACTGGTATATAGTTGATGGCTGTATGACATTCATACAGTATATAATTCTTACATGTACCGGTATATAGTTGATGGCTGTATGACATTCATTCAGTATGTAATTCTTACATGTACCGGTATATAGTTGATGGCTGTATGACATTCATTCAGTATGTAATTCTTACATGTACTGGTATATAGTTGATGGCTGTATGACATTCATTCAGTATGTAATTCTTACATGTACCGGTATATAGTTGATGGCTGTATGACATTCATTCAGTATGTAATTCTTACATGTACCGGTATATAGTTGATGGCTGTATGACATTCATTCAGTATGTAATTCTTACATGTACCAGTATATAGTTGATGGCTGTATGACATTCATTCAGTATGTAATTCTTACATGTACCGGTATATAGTTGATGGCTGTATGACATTCATTCAGTATGTAATTCTTACATGTACTGGTATATAGTTGATGGCTGTATGACATTCATTCAGTATGTAATTCTTACATGTACCGGTATATAGTTGATGGCTGTATGACATTCATTCAGTATGTAATTCTTACATGTACTGGTATATAGTTGATGCCTGTATGACATTCATTCAGTGTACTTTTTCTATTCAGTCACAGAGATTTGAAACCAGAAAATTTATTATTAGATGAAAAGAATAACATTCGTGTAGCAGACTTTGGTATGGCATCATTACAAGTTGAGGGATCCATGTTAGAAACTAGTTGTGGGTAAGTGACCACTAAATGTTTGTATTGGGTATGGGTGTAGCACCACTAAATCTGGGTTATTTTGGATAGTTTTGTAAACTTACTTTATGCCATGGTCAAGTTGTGATAGAATCAAACCCTAAGCCTTCTTGTACGTTCTTTTAGCAATGATGGGTTTCCATTATGAATTCTACTGTGTAATAATTTTGATTGGATATCATTTAAAATCTTTAATAAAATGCATCAAAGCTTCTCTCAGCAACCATTCTTATATTAAGACTACCATATTGTCATGACTTTTTTATCAGACTGGTTTGCATATTTCCCTTTATATGTCACCTTGATCATGAGACCATCTCAGTATTAACACAGATTTACTTGGTCCAAGATGTGGTCTTGATACTTTGTTCTACTGTATTTCAGTTTATGTATGAGGTTACATGTGTAGGATCTTGGTGATATCCGACAGTACATTGTTCTTGTTTTATGTGTTACTCTGTTAATTTACTCCCCTAGTTAAACAACGGCTCAGGTTATTTATAAGATTGTACGTACCAAACTTTGTACTATTGGAAAACGGATTTAGATACTGAACCATAATTGATTAAAAAACAAATTGTAATCACTAACTGCGCTTACCGAAGTCGTTAAGAACAACACCATTTAATTAACTCCCTAAACATTGATCTTCTGATAGACGTAAGGTCATACAGTCTGTGGGAACTTTTATCAGGATTTGAAGCTTTGTTAGGTTTCATGTAATATCCTGGTGAATCCTTATTTTTGTGATTGAAAGTTATTTGACCTCTAGTAGCTGATGTCTTTGCACTCTCACATGAGTCATTTTTATTTTATGTTTGACTTTAATATAAAAAATATAGTAAGGCAAAATGAAATAGTTGTGGTTCTTGTTACTTGTCATGAAGTTATTTCGATATTTTTTCTGAGCAACTCACATAATTTCAAGTGAAATTCCTAACTTGGTCTTAGGACGTCCAGTGATCTCTGATTGTATTATATACTAACCAAGTTATCTATGTATAATGTGTAAAAAAAAGTTCCTAGTTTTCGCCAACCCAACAGACCCTTTTTTCTTCTGACCCTTTCATTTGAACTATTTTTCGTAACTAAATATAAATTTGAAATAGCTATATTCTGCTCTACATTTTTTAGGGATATAAGCGGAAACTATATACATGTATTTACTTTTTGGGGCCATTCCTTTATTTCTATATATTCTCTGTATTTTTTATCAGATCGCCACATTATGCCTGCCCTGAAGTTATAAGGGTAAACTTTAGATGTTGTCAGTGTGCTTGTATTGTTGTTTTTATCTTAAATATTGTTGTTTGTGTGTTATATTGAGCATCATTTGAAATTACAGTCAAACCTGTGTTTTAGCAGCCACCTCCCAATAAACGCCACCCTGTGATTTTAGGCTTTTCTTTTGAAAATTGTCATTGATTATTTAGTTGTAAATGACTTAGGAATAAAGGCTACCAGTCCTGTCAATAAATGCAACATTATGTCTTTCCCAAGGGTTGCCTTTGTTCACAGGTTTGACTATAATTCTCCCAGACTATAGCCATTTGTCCTTCATTGCTGATCATTCATACGGAGGAATCAGCAGAGTCAGCAGTTACTTGCTGAGATTAAAGTTAATACTGGTACAGAATCCAGGAACACTGGCTTAGTATATGACTAAAAGACTGTTAAAACATTTGTGATTCCAGAATAAATTATTTCACTGATCAACAAGCACTGTATATTTAATAGTGCAAGGGAAGTAATTATTGTCTGCAAAATTAAGGGAGGTAAAAATGTAAAAAAAACTTTTTGCAAAGTCAAGGTTACAAAAGGAAATGGAACTTAAAACTGTATTAGATACATGAGCTGACAGATATTGTGGCTTAATGATCTGTTTTGAAAGGAGATAATTTCTTTTTAGGGTAAAAAGGGGGCTTACTGATGATAAGAAAGGGAGATAATTTCATTTTGGTGTTAAATATATCGAATTGCTGTGCAATGTGTGATCATTATGTATGAATGAATGGATGATATTTCCTTGTTTTTAAACTGACAAACATTGAGTGTTCTAAACAGTAGACTGCATGTTTGAGTTTTTTTAAACCTTTGTGTTACCCATTTTTTTCTTTATTCCAAAAAAATATGATAGAAATCTTGTAATGTCTGACATTGTCAGGCATGACTTTCTTGCTGATATCATCACTTTCAAATGCATTTTCATTATCATTACTGTGATCATCCTCATTCTACAATACATGTATCATATCATCTATGTCATCATCATCATCAACTATGATCTGCATCTTCATTATCATCACTTTTATCATAGTCTTTATCATCATCTTCATTTGCATCATCTACAATGTCATTATCTATATCATCATCAAATACATATCAATTTTATTTTCTTCATCATCAATTGTGTTTTATTGTTGTTGTTATCATGGATGTTTTAGCTGCTGATTTGTTTAGACTTTCAAATCTAATTGCTTTGACTTTTGTTTACCAAATTCATTCTTAACTATCAGTAAATGTAAGACAAGCAGGAAGGTGCAATGTTGTCCTAGTAAGTCTTCTTAGAGAATTGCTTGTCTTTAATGAATTCATTACTGATAGTTTTATAATTGATTGCATGTAATTGTTTGCTAAATACAATGTAGATTGATGGCAATTTAATACTTTCTTTGGATGATCGAGGATACAATTTATTGTAGGAAGCTTTTTAGATGCAATGTTCTGTACAGATCTAGTTATTTATGTTATTGATGATCAATACAGTTTTGCAATTTCTTTTTAACCATTCCTTAATCACACTTATTTATTCTCTGTTATGTTAGTCTTTATCTGTAAGTTTATGAGTTCCAAGTGATTGTAAAGTATCAAGTATTCAAGTAATTTATTCAGATATCTTTTGTCTGTACATGTATAATGTATCTACTGTTAGTAAAGTATACTACCACTGTGGTCAAGTGGTTAGTATGCTGGACTTATAACCCGATGATTCAGGTATGAATCTCAGTTGCAGCAGGTTATACTCTTCTATGAAAATTTGACTAAAATGCTTACTTACCTCCATATAAGGAGAGTTGCTGGCTCCTTGTGGAGGAGTGGGTTAGTACTGCTTAGAGTAATGTTCAAGAAAACAATTGCTGTACATTGTTTAAGTTTTGAAAAGTTCCATCTAGTCTGTTTCGGAAAGTTAACTGTTGTACTTGGCGACAGATTAGCCCTCTTGTCATATTTGTGAATTTTATCACTCACCATGCAATCACAATTTCTTATAGCAAGTCATTTCTGACTTGATCTTCAAACTTTTATGTAATCATTTAAAAATTAAACATGTTTTACATTTTTTTATTGTGTCTTCCATAGATTTATAGACAATATAACACAATTATTTTACGTAAACCAGTTTAGCGTTCATATATACTTATGTTTTGTGAGGTAACCTTTCTGGCTAGTACATGTATGTTATTTTGAATGTATGATGTATTGCTGTCTTATTTTAGGGAGAGAAATATGATGGTAGAAAAGCTGATGTATGGAGTAGTGGAGTTATACTGTATGCACTTCTAGTGGTAAGTGGCATATTGAATGTGCAGTCAAACCTGTGAACAAAGGTCATCCTTGGAAGAGACAAAATGTGGCCTTTATTCACAGGGTGGCCTTTATTCATAGTTGGCCACTTAAACAGGCCTGGCTGTACTTTCAGAGTACTCTTTAATACCCTTACATGGACTAAACTCAAGATTTATGCTTATGAACTTTCAAATCTAAAACCTCCTATGAATTTAATGATTCTGCTAATTAATCCTCACAACATGTTCATTATTAAGAACACCTTATTATAAGAATAGCTTTTTTTCTGAGTGATTTTCCTATTTCCTTTTAAACAAGATAATGATACCCCTCAATATAAAGATTATATCTTAAGGTTCAAAATACAGTCTTAATAAATATCAAGATTTAACTGTTATCATATGAAAGCATGAAACAGAGGTTTTAAATCAATGGTTAATTGACAAAGATATCTCAGTTATTTTGAGGAAGAATAACAATACTGGTACATCACAGTTGAAATATGTTTAAATCATGTTTGAATTTTGTTTTTGATTAGTGATTGGTTACCAAGCAACACACCTCTTAGCTTAGCTGACACACCTGCAAAGCATTGACTTTCATTTGTGAATTAAAATAATGTTTGTAAGTAATAATAGCCATTCGATTGGTTGTTATGGACACACTTCCTTGCATTGCTATCCCTTAAAAACTTATGTTTGCAATTTGTGACTTTACTGAATACCAAGTGAAACAGAAAACAAGTGATATAACCAACAGCATATGGGATGTACTAGGACTAAGATAAAGATTTCATACATGTTGCATTTCCCATGTCACTCGTTAACATTTTTCATATTGTTCTAACGTATAAATTTGTTTAGTCATCTGGAAATAGTATCATTGATGCAAAAAACAGGTTCATTTCTCCTTTCACCAATTTAACTGTTACTCCCTTGGTAGCCATTAAACATTAAAAAGAGTATAGTTACATATGAACCCTGGCTATCTGGATTCAAATCCCTGTCATGGTAGGTAATATCCTTCTATGAAAATTTGGCCAAAATAAAGTTGCCATCTCCATATGGAAGGTTAAGTTAGTACTCAGGTTAGAGAATAGTCCTGGATCGTTAGGCTGCCATATTCAACTGAAATATTGTTCAAAAATTGGATTAAACCCACTGAAATAGAAACTGGTTATTAAAATTTAAACTCAGACCTTATACAGTTAAATCTCAATAGTTCTAAATGCCACGGAAACGTCCGAAAATTTCGAACTATCACACTTTTCGAACTATCGCATTTTTTTTTTATGAGAAAAAAGTTCGGAATATTGAGATGACCCCGTCCGTTAAGGCTTGATTTCTACACGTTTTCATTATGTTTCTGCTGAAAACAAATTTAATTGTTTACCGGAGACAAACTTTGCAAATGATAGCTAAACACGCAAGGGAAATAAATCTTTCGTTATGTGATAGATACGCGCCTCAAACACTCCAATATTTAACATAATGGACAGTTTTCGGCTTATATGTAACTTAAATCATTTCGAAAGGATTACACAATTCATTAACCATGATAATTTGTCATTCTTAAAGGTATCCGTCGACTTAATCATTCTAGATCCCAATGAAAATCAAGTAATTCATATTGATTTTCCTTCCTATGTTTTGATAATACACTTTGCTCACTAAAAGTCACTAAAGAAGGCTATTGGCTTTGTAAAAGTAGCAGGGATTCATTTTTCTTGAATTATTATGACCAGATAAATAGATAAGATAGCGTGTGAATTTAACTGCTTAAAAGCCATTATGATAGGTACCTTTAAATCAACTCTTTCAACCACACTGCTCGGGTAGCACGAGGAATGTACATTTTATTCAAACCTATTCGCATTGACTCAAGCAGTGTCATTCCTACATATTCGTTTGTTGGGAATGGCCTGGAACAATGTGGAAGGTGTGAATAGGAAAAAATTGCTACATGTAATGTAGGATTTCTGTGTAATACTTTTGTTTGATTTGATTTGTTATATTTCAAGGTATGAATTGTATTGAAAATGTGTTCTTATTGAGTGTTATGAAATTTGATCTATTGATTATTCATATACATTTTTTTGTTGTAATAGGATGAATATAATGCAACCGGTGCGGGGCTAGAACCCGCAACCTCCTGCTTGCAAGTCAGATGCTCTACCAACTGAACTAATCGGGTTATTAATATTACAGCCAATTCGTAAATACAAGTACAATGTACAGTACTGCTATAGTCCTCCTACTGTTTTATTGAAATTAATTTATCGCAACAATCACAGGTTCTGTTGACTAACCCAATCTTTGCTTCACCCTAAGTGTAGTATTCCAAGTATTCCAAGGCTAGTCTCACATTCATGGCACCAAAGGTAATAGGAAGAGGAAATTAATGTACCCGATGCGTGGCTTGAATCCACGACCTCCTTCTTGCCAGTCAGATACTCTGCAAACTGAGCTATTCAGACTGTTAATAGTACAGCCTGTTTATAAATACTAGTACTATGATACAGCACTGCTACATTTTCATTAAAATCTTAAAAAAGACCATGGACTTACATACAAAAATACAAGTCCTTGACAAGACAATATATATTTATTTTCAGATCATTAAAACATTCAATAATCTTACGCATGCGTCGTTGACAGTGTCCAAATTTGAGTTGCAGTCCAATATGTCGACTACACTCCAATATTACAAAAAATAACGGACAGCTGTCCATTGAGAGCGATCCATTCATAAAATTATTGGACAGTGAGAACAAAAGGATGACATCACAGGAATGATTTAAGTTTATTTAAAAAACAAGACGGTTCCGTACTTTCCGGATTATTTACCGGTAGCATAAAATGGCGCCGATACTTTTCATTTTCTCGTCATTTCTTTGGTCATATGTCTTTGCTAAAAATGTATATGTGTCTTACTCATGAAAATATTTTCCCTGTACTATCACAGATGTTTGACCTGCATCTGATACGCACGTGTGACTTTTATACGAATCATGACGGTACAGTAAACAGTTACAAAATACACAGGACTTTTGTAGTCAAAATTTTAAATGCTTATTATTTTATACGCTTATTTTAATTCAGATTTTCGCAGTTTTATGGCCAAATGATTTCTTTTTAACAATGACACGTGTCAAAGTAGTAGACAAATAAAATCAATTATTTCTAACCATTGAAAGAATTGAATAGGTGTGAAAAACAGTGTACATTAACTTTGAACTTTAAATTGTAAAAATGTATTTGGGGACTTCAATTTCATTTCGTACTTTCGCATTTTTCGTACTATCCCATTTCAAATTATCGCATCAAATTTATATAGAAAATAGAAGGAAATTCACTGGGACTGACGAACGATTTCAAACTATCGCGATTCAACTGTAATTTTTTTTTTTTTTTTTTTTTTTTTAAGAATGGTGCTATAAATCATTCATAATTCTGTCTGCGAAATTGATCTCAAGGTGCATTTGAATTTTAAAATGCATTATTTTTCCACCAAAATGCTCCTGAGATTTGAGTGTGGAGATTTCTCAAGATTTTGTCACCTCGGGGCCTGATAATAACTTTGGTTCTGTTATAAAGAGGAAATATATCAACTTCAAAATAACCTGAAAATGTCATTTTATTCATTAAGATGCAGATTTGACATATATTTTGTGTTGTGTTTATCTCAGAAAATAAAAGTACAACAGAAAAAGGTAGAGAAATAAATCACCCCACCCATCTACCTACATTAGGAGGAATGACAACATTATGGTAAAATGGAATGAAAATTTCACTGAACAGAACAGAACAAAACAAACAAAAAATTATTAAATTGCAGTATCTCTGTACATAGTGTATTTAGTATTGAAAGTTTGTGTTAATAAATGGTTAATGCTATCAACCAGCCCAATTATAGTTTGTAGATTATGTGATTTGCAAGCTAGAGGTTGCAGCTTCGAGCACCGAATCAGTTAATTTGCTTTCCCTCCTTATTAGGAAACAAAATGTGTCTTACAAAATAGATCATCAAATTTTATCCAATAATGCAAGATTATGCCCCTTGACAATTTGAAAGATATCATCTGAATGAGAGGATGACATTTTTCCTTGACTTGTCTTAATTTTCATGGTGATCCTATTACTAAATTTACCATGATGGGAATGCATAACTGTCAAGTCAACCCTTTTTGCCGGGTATGTTGAATGTATGACTCTAGGTTCAGAGGTTGTAGGTACGAGACCCAGGCATAGTCGATTTTTCTCCTCGACAAATTTGACTGATGACATTGCAATTGTATTCATTCATCTCCTGCCTCTGATTTGTAGGTTGTGCGGTTAAGTGTGCAGTTGTTTATGGGTTGATGGGGAATGGGTTTTTACTTTCATATAACATGGAATCGATGCTTAGGTGAATTATCTGCTGCAAATAACTGAGATTCTGCTGATCAACAGCTGTAAATCGAATGCACGCAAAATTTAAATTGTTAAAATTTGAAATTATTGGTAAAATAACCTGGTGATGTAAAATCTCTGAGGAGGTATTCTATCGCACTTGGCTGATGAAATTATGTGAAATATTGGTTTTAAATGATATTACATTGTATGAAGGAAGATGAAAGTTAAATTTATTACTACATGAATCCAGTTGTAAATGAAACTTGAAACCATAGCCAGTAGAAACTTGATACAAAGCACTTTGTTCTAAAAAAAGGAGAACACCTTATTAATTAACTCTTAATTACTATACTTCTCTGACAAATGTTATAGTCAACTTGTGATCATTTAAATGCAGCCCATAGGATAGATTAAAATAATCTAATACCGGGTAATTGCATTTTCAAAAAATACCCCTATTCACCATTTTGAGAGGATCTTGTTATAAATTTCATGAAAATAACTTGATTGAAAAATAAATGTGCTTATCTGGATGAAGTCACATTCCTTAAGACAGAAACTTCTAGTTCTGTGTCTTGATTTTGTATGTATTGAACATTTGGGCTATTGCAAAAATATCAAGGAATTTTCATAAGACTAAATAAATATTTCAACTGATGTCTGCTTCGCAAAATTTGTCTTACAACTTTTGCTTCAAAAACGTAATAATTGAAATTGTGAAATTCAATGTTGTACAAATAATGGTCATTTCCTGACCACCCCTGTGAAGAATAGTTCAAGAAAAAATCATGTTTTGATAAATTCCATTTGAAGGGGTTACAAGGGGCCAAATGCAATGTTCAACTTGCTAAATCCTTGTTGCTACCGAAAAGAATTCTAGGGGGTTGCTATCGAAAATAATTCTAGGGGCCTTCATGAAAGAGTGGTTATGGCCTCTGAATAATAAGTGCATGCTAGCCCCTCACAAATATGAGTTTGAATTCCATGATTTCCATCAGGGAGCTGATAAACATCTCATCTGAGGAAACTGTCCAGCTGGCTTACAGAAGATCAGTGATTCTACCATTTGTGGCCTTCCTCCACCTTTATAACTGAAAATAGGGCCACATGACCCTGGCTACTGGGGTCCTGACATTAAATCCAAGAGGAGAAATCACAGAATTTTATCAAATTTTGACTGCATACATTTTAATGTTCATATTTTCACTCTTCACTGTGCTTTTTCACAAATGTATTCTAGTTTCTAATACAGCAAATGAGTAAAACAAGTCTTCATGACTTCTTGTTATTAAAATTAGATTTAAGCAATTAGATGGTAGCTCAATTAAATTTGAACATAACCTTGTGTGAATATCTTGGAAGTATTTATAATCATATTGTGATGATTCTGGTAAAGTATTAATTGTTGCTGCTCAGTTTCATCATATATTTCAAAAGGACTAGACCCCTAAATAATGATTTATTCAATGAAATCTGAAAACTCCTATTATTTAATGGTTATCATTTGAAGTAAAATATAGAGGGCTCAGCGCAACACTGTCGTAACTTGTTCTTATTTCAATATGAGTTATGACACTGTTGTGTTGAACCCTCGATATGTAAAATGCTGTGTTTCTTTGCTACAACGAAAATGTTTAAGGCGTAAAATGTATATTAGAAACTCCATTATTCATTAAATTGTTATTTCATGCAATAATCATATAGCATCTGACACTGTATCAAAATAAAGCAAGATCCACAAGGATAGAATTTATCTTGTTTTACTCTACAAACTGTAAACAAATCTCCGTGCTTAAAAAGCATGCTTTCCTATATACGAGGTGGATGACACGATATCATGTTTGTATGTTGTTTGGTTTTTGCTGATGTCATTATGAAAGGTTTCGTCAGAGAATGACTCTAATCTGATGTCATTATGAAAGGTTTTGTCAGAGAATGACTCTAATCTGATGTCATTATGAAAGGTTTCGTCAGAGAATGACTCTAATCTGATGTCATTATGAAAGGTTTCGTCAGAGAATGACTCTAATCTGATGTCATTATGAAAGGTTTTGTCAGAGAATGACTCTAATCTGATGTCATTATGAAAGGTTTCGTCAGAGAATGACTCTAATCTGATGTCATTATGAAAGGTTTCGTCAGAGAATGACTAATCTGATGTCATTATGAAAGGTTTCGTCAGAGAATGACTCTAATCTGATGTCATTATGAAAGGTTTCGTCAGTGAATGACTCTAATCTGATGTCATTATGAAAGGTTTCGTCAGAGAATGACTCTAATCTGATGTCATTATGAAAGGTTTCGTCAGAGAATGACTCTAATCTGATGTCATTATGAAAGGTTTCGTCAGAGAATGACTCTAATCTGATGTCATTATGAAAGGTTTCGTCAGAGAATGACTAATCTGATGTCATTATGAAAGGTTTCGTCAGAGAATGACTCTAATCTGATGTCATTATGAAAGGTTTCGTCAGAGAATGACTCTAATCTGATGTCATTATGAAAGGTTTCGTCAGTGAATGACTCTAATCTGATGTCATTATGAAAGGTTTCGTCAGAGAATGACTCTAATCTGATGTCATTATGAAAGGTTTCGTCAGAGAATGACTCTAATCTGATGTCATTATGAAAGGTTTCGTCAGAGAATGACTCTAATCTGATGTCATTATGAAAGGTTTCGTCAGAGAATGACTAATCTGATGTCATTATGAAAGGTTTCGTCAGAGAATGACTCTAATCTGATGTCATTATGAAAGGTTTTGTCAGAGAATGACTCTAATCTGATGTCATTATGAAAGGTTTCGTCAGAGAATGACTCTAATCTGATGTCATTATGAAAGGTTTTGTCAGAGAATGACTCTAATCTGATGTCATTATGAAAGGTTTCGTCAGAGAATGACTCTAATCTGATGTCATTATGAAAGGTTTCGTCAGAGAATGACTCTAATCTGATGTCATTATGAAAGGTTTCGTCAGAGAATGACTCTAATCTGATGTCATTATGAAAGGTTTCGTCAGAGAATGACTAATCTGATGTCATTATGAAAGGTTTCGTCAGAGAATGACTCTAATCTGATGTCATTATGAAAGGTTTCGTCAGAGAATGACTCTAATCTGATGTCATTATGAAAGGTTTCGTCAGAGAATGACTCTAATCTGATGTCATTATGAAAGGTTTCGTCAGAGAATGACTCTAATCTGATGTCATTATGAAAGGTTTCGTCAGAGAATGACTAATCTGATGTCATTATGAAAGGTTTCGTCAGAGAATGACTCTAATCTGATGTCATTATGAAAGGTTTTGTCAGAGAATGACTCTAATCTGATGTCATTATGAAAGGTTTCGTCAGAGAATGACTCTAATCTGATGTCATTATGAAAGGTTTCGTCAGAGAATGACTCTAATCTGATGTCATTATGAAAGGTTTCGTCAGAGAATGACTCTAATCTGATGTCATTATGAAAGGTTTCGTCAGAGAATGACTCTAATCTGATGTCATTATGAAAGGTTTCGTCAGAGAATGACTCTAATCTGATGTCATTATGAAAGGTTTCATCAGTGAATGACTCTAATCTGATGTCATTATGAAAGGTTTCGTCAGTGAATGACTCTAATCTGATGAAAATGTTTCAGTGTACTATAACAACTAATCCTTTTCTCCTATGGCGGCTGGTTAAACACAGATTGCATGAAAAAGTAAAAAAAGCAGATTCCCAAGTCCGTAAACAATTCCACTTGTCCACAATGACTACAAGTAACCATAACGAAATTAGCGCTGGTCACGCTTTATACATATCATCATGTGCAAATGAAATTAACACATTTTAATGTGTCCAAGTTAATTATGATCAGACATGACTTATAATTCATACATAAATCTAACAAAATAGTGCACCTGAATATATATCTAAATATTAATCAGCTCCTTCTTTTCAACCGTAATTCTTTGAGAATGGAATTGAGATTTGAGCTTGGAGACTGATTATAATTTTCATAACCTCGGGGCCTGGTCAAACTTAGTATGCTTGGTAAGAGAGGTCAACATCTTGACCAAAGTATTTCATCTACCTTCTTAAGTTTGACCATACAAAATATATAGATCTCTAACAAATGAGCAATCCTGGCAACACCAAGTACCATTGGCTAGTGCTAGTGCATTGGGTCTGATTAGCAGACTTACATTATTTCTATATTAGATATTTAATTGTACAAAACTTTTAATCTAGTGTTGATTTACTTACACAGGGAGCCCTTCCATTTGACGATGATAATTTACGACAACTGCTGGAAAAAGTGAAAAAGGGTGTGTTTCACATTCCCCACTTTGTACCTCCTGATTGCCAGAATTTATTACGTGGTATGGTTGAAGTAGATCCTGAAAAAAGATTAACTGTAAGTTTTGTTCTGGTTATCAATTTTGATTGTATTTTAATGGTGTGAAATATTGAGGAATAATTTTTAATGGTAATTTAAGGATGTGAAATATTGAGGAATAATTCTTAATGGTATTTTAAGGATGTGAAATATTTAGAAATAATTCTTAATGGTATTCTAAGGATATGAAATATATAGGATAATTCTTAATGGTATTTTAAGGATGTGAAATATTAAAGAATTATTTTAATGGTATTTTAAGGATGTGAACTATTGAAGAATTCTTTTTAATGGTATTTTAAGGATGTGAAATATTTAGGAATTATTTTTGATGGTATTTTAACTGGACTTATTTTTTTCATCTGGATTTAATTGGTTAATTTAACCTTTGTTTACTATATAAAATGATGCAGTGATTTGACCATGCAGGAAAGTATTGTTCTTTGAATGTAATTAAAATTTCACATGGCAGTTTCCTTAACTGAATTATTGTTACTAACCATTCTTTCACTGTGCAACAGAATTTTTATCACATATTCTGTATTTTAGTCGATAGTTTACTATTAAGTCTTTGCTTCATACAAACATGAGCTGCTGTACTTGCATAAGATAATAATGTAAAACTTTGGTTTACCAACCAACCAATGGAGAACAAATAACTGCTTACAGTACTAGTAGATCTTTTTATTTCTGGGGAATAAACAATTATTTGTTCCTGGTTATATGTTTATCATATATCGAGGGCTCAGCGCAACACTGTAGTAACTTGTTCTCATTTCAATATGAGTTACGACACTGTTGCATTGAACCCTCGATATAGGGTGGGTAGGTAGGGGAATTCTTCATTTTTTTGGTCGTATAAACATGTGGAAAGGTAAGAAAATGGGAGTCTGTGGAACCATTCCTCAGGCTAGGGTTGGAGGAGGGGGGGGGGGGGGGTAGGTTGCTTACCAGAAACAAACAAATTCTTTTTACACCTTAAATTACTGTTATCTCTTTGTTTATTTATTTTGTTCTTTTTTCTGCTCACAGTTAGAAGAAATACATAGACATCCATGGGTTACTATGTAAGTATAAAACTTGCAGGTACTGTTGATAGAAAATTGTAAATTACTCGTAATTTCAGCAATGCAAAAACAATTACCAATTTGTTTAAAGTAGTTCAATTTCTGTGTATACTTAATCTTGTCCAAAAACTTGTTTGAATCTTTTAATGTTTGTTGGGACCTTGGTTAAAACTTTTTATTCACAAATGCAGATAAACACATTTATCTGTGAAATTAGGATTAAATTGCCTCAGTTGATACTGTTTTACAGAAGATAAGAAATATGATTCATAACGTAGGAAGTTTGTTCAACCTTATTACCATTTAAATAACAAGACAGTGTCTTCAATATAAGTATAAGCTTTCAAACCTCTGAACAAAGGCCACCCTATGAATAAAGGATATTCTAAATGACCTCCGAATAAAGGTCACATGTTAATAAAAGCCAAACCATGTCAAACCCTATGAATAAAGGACATTCTGTCATAAACCATCATTGATTATTTAACAAAATGACCTCCGAATAAAGGTCACATGTTAATAAAAGCCGAACCATGTCTTTCCTAAGGATGGCCTTTGTTCACAAGTTTGACTGTCTTTGAAGCCAGATATTTTATGATGTGTTTTGGAGACTGCTTTGATGTTAAGACACGAAAAATTGCTGGGAAAGTGAAAATGAAATGATGAATGTAGTATGTCTTTTGTCTAGAGTAACAAACTTACATTGTTTGTGCAAGTTGTTAACAAATAATCTATACACAGAATGGCTGCTTATAATTCACCCATCAGTCAAATATGGATACATAAAATGTATGATATAATGTCTGTATACGGTCAAATGTATTCAAGGAACTATTGAGACCTTTTGCATGATTTACTTGACCTTTGATGGTCATAATCCATCAGTCATGACCATTCAGTCAGTCATGTGACCATTCTTGCAGTCTTAAGATGATGCCCATAGTCGCTGTTTCATTAATCATGTCACAATTTCTTCAATCATGTACTACTAGTCACATGACCATTTTGATAGTCATGTGATCATTCCTTTCAGACATAACCTGCTGCTAGTCTCATTTGAGTAGTCATGTGACCATTGAACCTGTCATGTGACTATTCAACCACTCTGTCAGGTGATCTATTAATCTACTGTCTGCAAGTGTTGTGTTGGCTAAATCTCATTACATTAGTCCCTGTCTGTTGCCTTAATTTTTTAAGACCCTTGCCATGATCCTGTGGTTAGAGCGCTGGATCTTCAACCCAGAGATCCAGGTTCTATTCCCCTTCATACCCTTCCAAGAAAATTTTACAACAATGTCAATTTTCCTCCTTATGACTGTGGAGAAGTTGCTGGTTCCTTGTGGAAGGGTAAATTAGTACCGGTCAGAGTACCGTCCAGGAAAAACTGGCTGCGTGAATCATCCGTCGTATATAACTGAAAAATTGTTGAAAAACGTTGTTAAACCCAAATTAAAAAATCCCATTTTGAATGGTAAATAAAGGAACTTATTATTTTTAAGTTTCTAGGTACTTAAAAAGAGTATTGAGAGTAGACCAGAGATTCATTGAAAACTATGACCAGTTTATGATCTTGTAAAATTAATCATATATCTCTTATGCCAGTTTTGAAATACTTACCACAATACAATATGTATAGAAATATGATGCTAGAAAACATCACTGAAGAAGGAAACAAAGCGTTGTTATGGATTTTATTGTTTATTCTTTTGTAAGCAAATTAAGGAGAATGAAATCTCTATTTATCTTTGATCATCTGTCAGTCCTGTCTAGACATATAGAGGGAAGTATAAAAGATATCAAGAATACAAATTCCCAATTATTCAAAATGCTATGTGTGGGTTCCATGTATCGATTGTATCAAAACTTTACTTTGATTGTATCAAAACTTGACATCAATTGTTTCAAAACTTGACATTGATTGTATCAAAACTTGACATCGATTGTATCAAAACTTGACATCGATTGTATCAAAACTTTATTTTACTTTGATTGTATCAAAACTTGAGATCAATTGTATCAAAACTTGACATCAATTGTATCAAAACTTTACTTTGATTGTATCAAAACTTGACATCAATTGTATCAAAACTTTACTTTGATTGTATCAAAACTTTACTTTGATTGTATCAAAACTTTACTTTGATTGTATCAAAACTTTACTTTGATTGTATCAAAACTTGACATCGATTGTATCAAAACTTGACATCGATTGTATCAAAACTTGACATCTTACTGTTTAAGGATACACTGACCACTGTCATTGAAATGGTATACTCTGCACTAGTTTCCAATGTCTATCTACATTTCATTTACATCATCAATCAAATTATATTTGTAATTATATTATCATTTGTCCATGGTTATAGCAAAGTAATTTCTGGAATTTTGTCCCCCACCCACTAATTCTCTCTATACAGCCTTATTTCTAATTCCTTTTTTGGGGGAATGGGAAAGTAAATCTAAAATGTATCCAATTCTACACTATGTTATGGGAGTTCACTATAACCATGTTTTTCTGTATAACTTTTCTGTATACAAATTACTTCGTTATATTTTGTTGAAGTGGTTTCAAACATGATCAAGAATTAGAACTACCAATCATACAAGTTGTACAGGTACTGACATATAACATACCATGTTTTATTATCTAGGTTTTTTGAATGCTGTCTGCAGTTATATATTCTACTTGTCTATATTACATTATTTGTATTGTGATATTTTTTTATTGATTTTTAGTCAAAATTATTTTAGGATAATTATCAATTACCCTTCTTTCTGATCTGTAAGTCCATCATATAGTGATATAGCTGTTTCATGATATGTTATATTTCTTGAATAATTAGTCATTTTTGTTAGATTTATATCCCATGGTAACCTTTTTGGAAATAGAATCAAGGATTTATTTAATAAGGACTTATTAACTATCAGATATTTTTTTTTTTTTGAGAAAAATTGTAATTTTTGCAAATCTTGTTGAAATAGGGTTCTTAATTTTTGAACATTTTTTAAGGCTTTCTAGACCCGCCTCCTTGAGCCCTGCTACCAGCCATGTCTCTTTATGTGAGAAAGTAGGCAGTTGCTTATTGAGGATGGGAGTCTAGTACTGGTTCTTACCAGGAGCGATGCTTATGTGAACTGTCCGCCTCATATGACTGACTGTTGAAAAGGGGCGTAAAACTCGATATAAACAAAATTTTATGGCTCGAGATCTATATTTACAAGCTTCTTCGCTTATCAGTCCAAATCTATCTATAAATAGATACATATTTGCCCAATACTTAGCATGAAAGTATTTGTTTATACTAAATATTCGCCAAAAAAATGCCCCTGAGCTTGTATTATAAATCAAATCTGTTCCTGCTGTACTCTACTAACCATACATTGACTAAATAAAGCTTTAACTAGCATGGGGGGGGGAGTATATAATGTTGATGGAGCATTTAAATAGGGAATATTTAGTATAGTTATTTCTGTGTTGTACGTTATATTGATATATCGTTACTTTGTAATGCCAGCTGAATGATTGTGTTTTGTTATTCTATATAATTATGCAGTACTTAATGTTATGAATTAACATCAAACTTATAATGTTCTTAGGCAATCATTTGAATTGTACATGTGAAATAAATGATCAAATTATAATAAAGTTCATTTAAAACTTCCAAATTTAGCCAAACAAAATACAATTGTTGCAAAGTATGACACCATTCAGTTTTTTTTCAGTGCCAATCAAATTTATTTCAATTTTACCATCACAGGTCTGTGTCTTATGAATATTTTTTTATATTTTTATATTGAATGCGTTTTTGAAGCTGATGAAGTTACTGGATGTAACTACTGTAGGGATATGTTGCAATTGTTAATCAGGGGAGGTAACTTTTACAGGAAGTGATTGTCAATTTTAATAAGGGGAAATAACTCGGATTGAAAATGTATCAATCTTGGAATAATCTCTAAGATGAATTGATTAGCAATTTAAATCAACTTTGATTTAGGTTTAACTTTCTCTTTTGAGAGATATTTGGTAACATAAAACACAAACATTCAGGTGGCTTTATTCATTATGATATAAGAATGCCTTTTTATGCTGTAAAATATATCTTGACTTTTCAAACAGACTTCTGAACTTAATTCCAGTCTCAAACAAAACATATCTCGCTATTTGATTTTATTTTTATGGATAAAAAATCACAATTTCTGATGAAGTGTTTTTGATTTTTGATTTTATGTATATTAAATAGTCTGGAATACAAAATTAATACATGAATCAATGGCACTTATCATTTTACATGGATAAAGTAGTATTTATGAATAAAAAAACATTCTCAGTCTGGGCTTTATATCAAATTTGTGGATGAATGAATAATTATGTAATGGTGTTATTTATATGGTGTAATACTGTATTACGGGACTGGTGGTGTTCAGAAGTCTTATTTGTGCAACTTGTCAGAGGCAATATTTTGGTTATTGTTTCATATTTTTTTTTATTTTTATTTTTTTTTATAGGGATTGCCACGATCAGTTAGAATTAGAATTGCCCGTTGTACAAGTGGTTCAGGTAGTATGATTATTTATGGTTGAAATGACTTTTGACATAAGAATATGAACTCTTAAGTATCTCTGTTTGGGGTTGAGGGGCAAATAAGTATTTCACTTTATCAGGATTTCATTATATTGAGTTTACTGTAGTCACGTTTTTCTGGATAAATGTTCACTCTACATCAAAATGAAACTTTTGTATTTGTTTTCAATTACTGTTTGGTAACAAATTCTACTAAATGGAATGGGAAAATAGAAGTCTTATCTCATACTTAATAAGTCTAAGAACCAGAACTTCGTTTGAAGTCATTCATTGGTCAGTTTTAGGACTCTACTTACAGTTAACCAATCAGAGGCTAGAGATTTTCAGACTGGTTTATGAGCTACAATTAATATCTTAGATACAATGTACTGTAGTATGAATGATTTCAAGTGATAAAGTTAATGTTATTTTAATTATTTATTTCTTTTGAATGCTTTGTCATGCTTTGCTAATTATTCTGTTGTAAAATTTTGATTGTAAGAGTGTTTTACGTGTACCAATATGTTATTTCAAAATTGTTTGTCTAGTTTATAATTCCACTGTTAAAAATATTTTTATATTAAATTAGATAAACCATTTGCTTATGGTTCGAACTTACATTTTTAGTGAACTTTTTGTGAAATAATTGTGTTTATATATATTAATTTCGCAAAGGATATTATATTATAAAATGATATTATCATAATAAAATTATACTAATTGTTGTGTCATAATATTGTCGGATGCGATGATACTTTCTGATTAATAACAGCGATAATGGTATGGATAGATATCACTTAAATATTTAAATATCTTTTTTCAATATTACAAAAAAAAATTTATAATTGTATTTTTAAAAATAAAATATAATATTTTTTTATAGTACAAAAATTGCTTAAAATGACTTTTTCCGTTTTACAAAAAATATATAAATGGTTTTTTTCAATATTACAAAATTTAAAAAGAATAATTGAAATCATTTGAGTTTGAGACTGATTTTCTGTGATTGATTCTAATATTTATTCATTGATTCTAATATTTATTGATTTATTGATTGATTCTAATATTTATTGATTGATCCTAATAAATTTATTGATTTTTTCCAGACATCAGTTATACCTACTGTTGAGGATCTTGACCCCGATGTTTTGTCAACTATGAATTCTTTGCAATGTTTTAAAGATAAAGATAGATTAATACAGGAATTACTGAATAGTCGGTAAGTTGGGAGTTTTCTTGTGTACAAGATTCTTCTGAGTGTAATATTCACGGTCTAACCCTGGGTTAGTTCCTCTCTCGAATGTAGGACATTTTTAAAAAATTCTGTGACTGAGTCATTCAAAATCCCAAGCACAAAATTTTAGCAGTTTTGAAATAAATCTTTTTCTCATCCTTCAGTATTTTGTTTCAGCACAAGCATTTAATGCTAGCAAAGAAAAATGCCAACTTACATGTGCATACCCATTTACTAAAAGTTTCAGCCACTTAAATGCAAACAAACATTTTCAATTGTGGCTTTAATCCAAATAAAATGTCCAAAAGAACTGTCCTCTCTATATAATTATGTTCTATGGACTAATTTGAATGGATAATTATACAACTAACTATTAGACAGTAGATTTATTTATAGAATAAACTAATTTTACTCTCAAATGAGAAATTACTTTATGATTTCTTTATTATTTCTGCAGAGAACAGTCTTTCTAAAATGTCACATTCCAGCTCACAATTTATATTTTACTATTTGATGGTGTCCTCTGTTGTTGAGTGATCTGTTGACTAGTTATCTCTAGCCCCTCACTGTTGTTGAGTGATTTGTTGACTAGTTATCTCTAGCCCCTCACTGTTGTTGAGTGATCTGTTGACTAGTTATCTCTAGCCCCTCACTGTTGTTGAGTGATCTGTTGACTAGTTATCTCTAGCCCCTCACTGTTGTTGAGTGATCTGTTGACTAGTTATCTCTAGCCCCTCACTGTTGTTGAGTGATCTGTTGACTAGTTATCTCTAGCCCCTCATTGTTGTTGAATGATCTGTTGACTAGTTATCTCTAGCCCCTCACTGTTGTTGAGTGATCTGTTGACTAGTTATCTCTAGCCCCTCACTGTTGTTGAGTGATCTGTTGACTAGTTATCTCTAGCCCCTCACTGTTGTTGGGTGATCTGTTGACTAGTTATCTCTAGCCCCTCACTGTTGTTGAGTGATCTGTTGACTAGTTATCTCTAGCCCCTCACTGTTGTTGACTGATCTGTTGACTAGTTATCTCTAGTCCCTCACTGTTGTTGACTGATCTGTTGACAAGTTATCTCTAGCCCCTCACTGTTGTTGACTGATCTGTTGACTAGTTATCTCTAGCCCCTCACTGTTGTTGAGTGATCTGTTGACTAGTTATCTCTAGCCCCTCACTGTTGTTGAGTGATCTGTTGACTAGTTATCTCTAGCCCCTCACTGTTGTTGAGTGATCTGTTGACTAGTTATCTCTAGCCCCTCACTGTTGTTGAGTGATCTGTTGACTAGTTATCTCTAGCCCCTCACTGTTGTTGAGTGATCTGTTGACTAGTTATATCTAGCCCCTCACTGTTGTTGAGTGATCTGTTGACTAGTTATCTCTAGCCCCTCACTGTTGTTGAGTGATCTGTTGACTAGTTATCTCTAGCCCCTCACTGTTGTGACCAGACTAGACAGATTTTGCATGTATGGAAGCTGTCCAATCAGCTTTCAGATGGTCAATGGCTAAACCTAAGTATATACGTCTTGGGTCTCCAGGGAAACAGAATACCAGTGGAAAGAACGCTTTCTTCATTGAATAGATGTTTTGTTTATTTTTCAGGCATAATACTGAGAAGGTGATATATTTTTTACTGTTAGACAGAAAACTCAGGAATCCTTGTATCGAGGATGAGGTAGAGATCCGACATCGATCAGAATCAGGTTTGGCTATAATTCATGTTATGTAATTATTTATTTATGTGTTGTATAATGGCCCATTCCACAGCTATGGTCATTTCAGAGCTGCCTCGGAGAGGGGGAGATAAGATCTTCCAGACACAGTACTCGGATCAGTAGTTGAGGTGGGGACAGTGAAGAGATGGGGAGATGGGGACAGTTAAAAACTTCCCTGAGAAATTTGAAAGACAGACTGGAGAATCGATCCCATACCCTTTTGTTAAATAGTTCAGCGCATTACCAGTCAATCACTGAGCATCCCTTATAAATAAATCATGACTACAATCATAGACATGTGTGTAGACATAGATAAGTACCAAACATTCCCTGATTGTTCTACATTTTACTAGGTTTTTCCATTTTTATCACATAATTGTTTGTATGCATTGAATATAAATTGACCAATTAGGGCATGCTCAATATATGATTGTTTGCGGTTATGTAACCCAAACTTTTGGCAGTAGATAGGTGGGTTACAAATTTTATTTTTACATTTTGATTGAAAATGTCTGGAATAAAGAATGAAGAAAACATTCTTGTAAAATGCTACAACAATTTTGGGTATGGTTGCTGGGAACTGAACAATAGTTCAGCTTTTCATATCCATCACTTGCTCAGCGCCCATGATTTCCTTAAGCTGAGTAAAGTACTATGTTTTTCTACATTCACCGAACAACTGTTAAAACTGTTCCTATTTCATGTTGCACTGTAAGTCTATGTAAATTCAGTTTCCATGAGTACTTTCAGTACTGTGATTTTAATGAGTCTGTTTTGTAACTGCAAACTAACCATTATTTTGAACCAGGATTCAAATCTCAAAAAGGGAAGGATGTTTATTTGAGGATGTTTGTCAAACAACACAATATGTCATATCCAATATTCCAGGACCCGCCTCCGTGTTGGAGTGGTTAAGGTCGCTGACTACAGATCACTGTAACCTCTCACTGATAGAGGGTCATGGGTTCGAGCCCCGCTACAGACCATGTCTCTTTATGTGAGAAAGTAGGTAGTTGCTTACAGAGGATTGGAGTCTAGTACTGGTTTTTATGATCAGATAAACTAGCTGTCTGGCTCATATGACTCTGATTGTTGAAAATGGGCATGAAACTCAAATAAACAAACCAATATTCCAGATAGCATGATTAAAGTCTGTATTCAGACATTTCTGTACATTTACATTATACTGATTCCATTTACTAGGACACTGGTAATTGTTGTAAATACTAATTTTCTACAGCCTGTAGGCAAAGACGTGAAAATGATCGTATTTGTCATAATTATGTTATTTTAGATGTCTGTTTTAGTATTCACACATCTGTTTATATCTTACCTACCTTGAGTATTAAATTGGTTAAAATGCTGTCTGTCACTTTTGGGAGAATTTCTCTCAGGGCTATGTTGATCTTTGATATCTTTCTCGGAATTGTATCCAAGTTTGGATACAAAAAAAATGTCTAAGTGTCCTTTTAGTACCTTCTATCCGCGTGTTTATTTTTCATTTTCTTCATATGAAGAACTTTGTCGATGAGAAAATATGGAATGAACCAAGCATCATAAATTTTTACCCCATGAGGACAATATTGATATTAATAATGCTAAGGCCAAAACAATTATTATTACTAGGTTTCCTTTATCTTTCTACAACAAATAGGTTAGAAGGTTGGTCTTTTTCATTTCAAATATTTTTTTTTTTTGGTTCCAGTATATTACTATAGTACGGTACATAATTATGAAATGATCTTCTAAAGCATGTCAACTTATAAAATGATATTGGGAAATTAAATGTGACAAATAACTTTTGGTTTTGTACATCTGTTATGAACCTAAAAGGGCATAAACTAATGAAGATATTGTCAATAGATAATGACTAAAAGAGCCAAACAAGTAAATTAAGGATTGGCAGAAAAAAGATAGGTTTAATCAGGAAACTTATTTATGTTTATGCATATTGGTTCATGCTATAAACCCTTCATCATATGATCCTCTTAAATTCATGATCATAATCAGGGCTGTGGATCGTTGGGTAAGTGGCGATCCGATCCATGATTCAACACTTCAACAAATCGATTCACGAATCTTTTGTTATCAAGTAACCCATCTAAAACTTCAAAATTGCAGTCCTGAAGACAGCTAAATTTAATTTCTTTTAGGAATAATGAAGAAAATCAATATAAATTGTTCTATGGCTTAAATCTATACGTACTCCCTTCCAGTTAATTGATTTACCAGCATCATTATCTAAAGAACCGATTGGACATCTTAGCTAACAAAGTAGTCCATTATGTAACAATATTTTTTCAGAAAAAAGGGATTTTTAAGAACAAAGAATACACTTTTAATTTGTTGAAAAACAAGATCAGTAACCACGAATCTTAGTAATGATGATTGTTCATACTTGATTCGAGATTACCCGAGTACTCAGATATTAGCCACAGCCCTAATCATAATAATTGATGTTATATTAGTTCAGTGTATCAGACAATTTCAATTTTGCAGTATAATTATTCTGTCTTAAGCAGCATTTCGGTGCCAGGACTGAGTACACAAAAATGGCTGTTCAGTAAATTTGAAAAGGTCCAGGAAACAGTGTAATTTTCATTCAGTTGTAACTTAACATTCTATGGTGTACACTAATTTTGTACCAGAAGTACACACTCAAATTCAATTAACACAATTGTAGACCTTTTGTCCATGAGGCTTATATTCTATCCATTATGTACATGACTGTATATTAATTTGCCCATTCAATGTTTCAGCGGATCCTCCAAGGAAAAGAATCGATGCAGTTCAGCTCAATGGCCAACCTAGGTATTTTTTATTTTTAAGTCTTAATCAATTATTTTGTAGTATGATCAGTTTCAGATACCCAGTTTCTGTCATTCTTAGCTAATATATAAAACTGTATTATTCCAGCAACTACCTTCTTGTATCAAGCATTGTATTTGTTGGTTTAAAATTTCTGTCAAACTATAATAAATTGTGTGTACTGAATTGTTTAACTAACAGAATCTAACTTTTAATTAACATAGATACAGTCATGTATATGTAGCATGCATCTAATGAAGTTCTCTAACCATTAATTATGTATTACCTTAATGGCTCTCAGACTGTCTTTGGGTCAAACCAACTTGTCTTAAGGTTGATTTGAATATTACCTAATTGGCTCTCTTTGTCTATCTTTGAGTCTAACCCAGTTGACTTACCATTAATAAAATATTTCCTAATTGACTTCCAATTTGTCTTTGGGTCGGACTAAGTTATCTAACCATAATTGTATGTTATCTTATTGAGTCTCAGACTGTCTTTGGGTTTAACTAAGTTATCTGACCACTAATCATATATGTGCTTATTGGCTCTCAGACTGTCTTTGGGTAGTATAAGTGAAGGCTCCCCTACAGCGGGGCGTAGAGCTCTCGCTATACAGAAAGTGTAAGTTTTTGTGTAGATTGTATAAACATATCTGCTTTATATGCTGTAGTTAGTATCATGTGAAATGGGGCTTGAAAATTTTAAAACAATACTCAATTTGTGGAATATATACTGAACTATATATTGGATTAAAAAAAGTGCCATAGGGTCAGCTTTAGAATACTGGTATGTCAAGTAGAAAAACTTGATCCTACAACTTTTGACATTATAATGTAGTTTTTAATTTCGAAGGACTCTATTTTCTTAGTTTTTACTAATTATAAATGTATGTCTATTTTGTGGGGATATAAATTTGAGGGTTTTGATCTTAATAGAAAGAGTTTTTTCTAACTTCCTGGTAGGTGTTTTGTAAGTACATGTAGCAGAGTTTTGAATATTAGCTAATATTTGGATGGTTGACTGATATCTCTGCATTTATGTTTATAGAGATTCAATTTCATGGACAAACTGACCCATAAAATTCATGAAATTATATCCCCAAAGAAAAATAGTGCAACTGCAATAGTTAATCCAGCCATTGCTTTCATAGTATTTAGTTTTTGCATTTTGGGGCCTGACTTTTTAGCTTATTACACAGACAACTTTAAGACTTTAAAGCATTCAGTGCGTTGATTTCTAGATTTAGCTCCATTTGTTACCTTGACTGAATGTCCCTGAACTTTGTTTAATATCACAGACTGTATGATCAAAGAAAAAACATAATGAAAAACACATTATCAAGTTATGACTGACAGTGATGTAAATTCCACAAAAAAGTAAAAAAAAAATATGAAAAAAATTATTATCTTGTATGATTGACATTATTTACTGGTCTGAGTTGCATAAACTTGTTATGATTCAATGAATAGAGTCTGCCAAGATTATAAAGTATGATATAGTTTGTGTCTCTATAAATTTAAGGTCTTAAATCAGATAGGAGATCTTACCAAATATTTCCTAATAAGTATCCCCCACACTTATCTGTTTTGAGATTGTAATGACCAAATTGTGCCTATCAATTGTCCCCCACACTTACCTGTTTAGAGAAACAAACAAAAATGATATTACCAAATAATTCCTATTAATTGCCCCCACACACTCAACTGGTTTTGACGAATACAAACATTGTGTTATTACCAAATAGTTCATATAATTGCCCCACCCTCGACCTCGAAAAATATCATGGCTTACCATAAATTCATTAACAGTGCAAAAAATGCTTTAAAAATATCATGGCTTACCATAAATTCATTAACAGTGCCAAAAATGCTTTAAAAATATCATGGCTTACCATAAATTCATTAACAGTGCCAAAAATGCTTTAAATATCATGGGGAAAAATGGTAAAATGTACAGTATTACGTGGGAGGCAGGGGTGGGTCTTTTATTAGAGTCTATTTTGTATTTTGAAGTAATCTGGTTTCTGTCTCTTTTCACATGATACCACTCATTTTACCATCTAGTTTTTAGCTTTTATAGAATATATCTGCTTGCGTTATTCTTGTGTTCTGCTGTATATTTCTTAGAGATAGATTTTCTTTGCATGTTTTATTACATAAACAAGAACAACTTATCTGTAGATGTTTACATTTCTTCCTGTCTGAACTTGTTGTTTTTTTCGTTTGATTTAAGGGTACATGATAATTAATATGTACTGCAGATGGTAGAATTGGTTTAAAAACCTTTGTATACAGTGGAATTTTTTCAGTGGGGAGGGGTGTTGATGCACAATTATAACCCAATTGGCTCTCTTTCTTTGGGTCTGAGTGAAGTAGTAGGTGGAAGGGGAGACCGCTTGCATTAATTTGTGTAGAAAAAAGATTTTCCTAGTCAATATTTAACTTATGTCTTTGTAATACATGTAATTGTATTATTTGAGAAAAAATTGCTCTGAAAGTTTTAGTCTTCTTACTGTATTATCAAAAAAAACTTTTTTGGTTGGGTATGTTTGAAGTGTTGTTTTTTGAAAGCACACATTAAAATGGATGAATAGTTATGCCTGAGATTAATTTGCTGATCTTTTTCTCTAGATTTTTAAAATCTTGGGTCTGTTTTATAGATTATACTCATTGAGTGCACTTTAAAATCTTGCTATTTTGCCTTTAAAAGCTGACAATATAGAGTCCTGAAACTATCAATAGCTCCCCTTTGTATGGAGTTCTTGAAACCATGGGTTTTTTCTTGAACTTTTCATACATAATTAATGAATAGTTCATGAATAATTCATACATAATTCATGAATAGTTCATGAATAATTCATACATAATTCATGAATAGATCATGAATAGTTCATGGGTAGTTCATGAAGTATGAATAACTATTTGACAGGGGATGATAAATCACCTTCTATTAACAAACATGGGGTAGCAAGATGTTTGAAAAACTGCAATCCTAACATAAATATATCTATGAAATTGGTCCTTGGTGACTACAATATGATAAAATGTTGAAAATTGTTTTGTATAAAAAATGTCACATTGGTACTGTAGAACATGGTTTTAAACAGTCCTTGGGTCCCAAACAAAAATCTAGAATCTATATTTTATTACTGGTACATTGAAATGAAGAGGCATAAACACTTCTTTATTTTCTGGTTACGGTACATGCTCGTTCGAATAGGGTAGCTAGGTACAGATTATTTTTCCATTTATACTAATATTCTTGAAAGTGTGTGGAAAGGAAAAAAAGATGGTGGCTTTACTGTTCCTTGGGCCTTTCAAAAAGTTCTTGTAAAAAATAGGGTAGGTGGAGTAACAGATAACCAGAAACAAAGAAACTTTTTTATGCCAAAGTGGTTTGAAAGAACACCAATTTTTCAATCTATCTAAGGTCACTATAACCCTGTTCTACTGTGACAAATCTGTTGACAAAAACTTATATTTATGTATTTCTATATATTTCATTCTTACATTTTTTGTACATTTATATTTTCTTTTTGTCCAGTATTGAAGTTTTTTTTGTACATTCAGTATTTTTCATTACATCATTTGTTACATGTTGTTGTGCTTTTTATATTGTTGTTATTTTTTAGTACCACTGATTTGGTTATTTTTAGTAACACAACTTACGGACCCCAAATGTCTGGTCATCTCCTGTCTGAAGTTGAAAAAAAGTTCTTACGGTAATGATTTATTGCACTTGTTTTATTGTAGAATGTATTGTTTGATGTTATGTGTTATTTCAGATTAATTAGGTTCTGTATTAGGGACCTGGGAAATTACTTTTCAATTAGGAGTTGAATCAATAGGGGTGAAACGATATGGCATAACCCGTATTGCAATATATGTTGCAATCCAATGAAGTCATGAAAAACACAATAAAACTAAAGCCACTGTCAACTCAAGTGTTAGCCCATTACCACATAGTAGATGGCTTATCAGTATCAATAGATAAACTATCAGTTCTGCACACTGACAATACAGATTTAATAATCAATAATTTGCTATTCAGAGGGATGAATCAGTCTTTAATGGTTCAAAACAACACTGATATTACTGCATTTATTTGATTTAAAGGATTATGAGCTCAATTATAAGAGAAAGTATCGCGGTTCCGCTGTATGTTTCACATAGACGCTGTATCACAAAACACTGGTATACCTGTATAATTGCACCACTATAAATCAATTCATCATAAGGCCTCTATGGTTGTCTATGACAAATAATCACTTGCCCACCCAAAGAAATATCATATGTAAGGTGTCTGTCTGTCTTTCTTATGAAAGATTGGTGGGTTACCTTGGTGTATACCTGTGGTCTCCCCCACTGCTAAAGCTAGAAAAGTCTTCAAATGATCTTGGTTGTTGGTGTAAGGTTAAACTTGAGTGAAAAAATACAGATAGTCTAATGGTTATGCATATTGATATATAAAACTTATAAGCAAGAAGTCCTAGGTTCAAACCCCTTGTCTGACTTGACATTTTTCTTTATCAAATTGTTGTATTGTTCTCTGCTTGCATCATTCTAAGACTTTCAGTAATGTTCATTGTAAGTTTTCTCAAGTTTGCTTGTCTGTATGTTATATCTACTTCTTTTTAGCTCACATGTCACAAAGTGACAGGGTGAGCTTATCTGATCAGTCTCCGTCCGGCGTCGTGCGTCTTCAAACGTTACGTTGTGAACACACTAGGGGCCACATTTTTAGCTCATTTTTCGCAAAACTGGGTCAGAATGGTAATATTGACAAAATCTCAGACGAGTTCGATATTGGGCCATTTTGGGTCAAAAACTAGGTTACCAGGGCCAAATAAGGGAAAACCTTGTGAACACTTTAGAAATCACTGTTTTGATTGGATCTTCATGAAACTTTGTCAGAATATTTGTCTTTATAATATCTTGGACGAGTTCGAACATGGGTCATCTTTGGTCAAAAACTAGATTGCTAGGTCAAATCTTATGAAAAACCATGTTAACGTGTAGATTTCACAGTTATAAATGGATCTTCACTAAACTTTGTCAAATTGTTTGTTTTAATGATATAAATGTCAAGTACAAATATGGGTCATCTGGGGTCAATAACTAGGTCACCAGATCAAATCTTAGGAAAACTTTGTTAACACTGTAGATGTCACAGTTTTGATTGGATCTCCATTAAACCTCGTCAGAATGTTTGCCGCAATGATATGTGGGTCAAGGTTTAATATGGGTCAGCCTGGGTCAAAAACTGGGTCACCAGGTCAAATCTTAGGTAAAAATCTTGTAAAGGCTCTAAATATCATGATTTTAATTGGATCTTGGCCAAACCTTGTCTCAATGATAGTAAGGATAACTTTAAATATGGGTCATCTAGGGTCAAAAACTAGGTCACAGGGTCAACTCATAGGAAACCTTATTAATATTGTAGATGTCAAATTTTGATTGTATCTTCACCAAACCTAGTCAAAATGTTTGTCTTAATGATATGTAAGACAAATTTGAACATAGGTCATCTGGGGTCAAAAACTAGGTCACAAGGTCAAATCTTAGGAAAACCTTGTCTTAGTGCTGTAGTTGGATCTTCACCAAATTTTGTCAGAATGTTTGTCTTGTTTTTATGTAGGACAAGTTATAACATGGGTCATCTGGGGTCAAAAACTAGGTCACCGGTTCAAAACAAAGTTTTAATGAGTGAACAGTGATTGTCATGTGAGCGATATAGGGCCATCTTGGCCCTCTTGTTTTATTGATTGCAATTCATGATCATAATTGATAGGTCATAATCAATGAATTGATTGATTAATTGATTGATCATGATTGATTGATTGATTGATTGATCATGATTGATTGATCATGATTGGTAGATTGATAATGACTGGATTACTTATTTATTTATTTACCTATATTGATTATGATTGATTGATCAAGAATGGTTTACTTATTTATATATATCATGATTGTTGTTAATGATTTATTGGAATAATCTGAATATATTAATTGATAGATTTTTCAATTTATTGATCAATTTTTTGGTGGTGTCAGTGCTATGAGACCTTTGTAGTCTTTTTTTCTATGCATACATTGGAGAAAATCCTCTTCATGCCACTCACAAGAGTGAGTGAAATTGTGACTCTTTGAATGGCTGTTTAATTAGTTGTATCATTTGTGACCTTTAATGAGGACCCAGTATGCAGATACAAAGCATTCTTTGAAGAATGATATACACTTGATTGGTTGATTCTGTTCATAATTTTGATACCAACCAATAGTAATACTGGACTAAAAAGTTAATTCATGACCTATGACCATGGTTGTTCAGGATACATTTTATTTCTCTCTATCCTACAGAGATGGATAAGATTATACAAATATTAAGTGAAGTTTTGAAAAATCACATTTTTTAGAGACTTTAAGCTTTCACTTCCTTGTTTGTTTCGTGTGATGTAATAAGATAATAGAACCTTGTCAAGAATGAATTATAGATGTTGTCTGAGAACACTTTAAATGTATCTGTAGTAAAGATTTTCTTAGATTTGTGAGAAGTGCATAGGATGATTTCAAATGAAGTTTATTGTGTTTTTTTTTAATATCCAATTTGATGTTTACTTTTTCTTTTATTTCTTGTTGTTTCTTTACTATTTTCTATTTTTACAGCAGGAAAGCCAGTTTATCTTCAACCAGTCCAAATGGTTCTCCAGTTTTGAGTCCGAAACATGGTCGAGGTCCACCTACATTAAGTCCAAATCCTACCCCACCCACCTCTCCTAGTGTTCAGAATACACCATGGAAATCAAGACTTCACACAATCAAAAACAGCTTCCTAGGCTCACCTAGATTCCACAGAAGAAAACTTCAAGGTATACCATATCCATACCAGGGGACAAATGGGGTTTGTGGCCCTGGGGATCCCTTTCTTCTTCCAGGTGAATTTGAAATTTCAAATTTGGTCATGTGATAGAGCATGTGGCCCAGTACTGAATGCTGATTGGTTGATGTGGTGAGTAGGGAAAGGTAGTCCATTCCAAGTATCTAAAACTGTTTTGGTTTTTACCATATTGAAATCATTTTGTTTATTTGTGAATCTTGACAGTTTCAGTAACTAAATATGATTGCAGTACTGATTTCCATAACAAAGGCGACTAACATTTTATGCCTGAGTTAATATGTTTTATAAAACTTGATTTGTTTTGTTACCTGAAGTTGTGATATTATGATTGGTATTAAATTTGTATTTTTGTGACATTTGCAATATAGATTATAATCAGAAATTTGTAGTTAAATATTTATCGTAAATATCTATTTTTATTTGAATAGCAAACTTATGAATCAAGTTTTATTGTTTGCATGATCAAAACCATTCTCACATTGAACTATCATTAAAACTTCCATTGTTAATGTAACATTCACAAGTCTATAAATACAATATGTAGATATGTTATTATCTCAACAAATATACACATATGGACTAAAGTCTTAATTGTTCGGTCTACAAAAATGCAATATCTTTTTAGCTTATCTTTTTTCAAAGAAAAAGTCTAGCTATTATGATCACTGCGGCATCT
The DNA here is from genome assembly GCA_964023205.1 of Lutraria lutraria. NCBI lineage: Eukaryota > Metazoa > Mollusca > Bivalvia > Venerida > Mactridae > Lutraria > Lutraria lutraria. Next base: position 18,681,783 of record OZ026846.1, read on the forward strand.
GTGTTGTGCAAAAACTTTTATGCAGCTCATAAATCAGAAACTACAGCAACATGAAACTTCATAGATTGATAGATCTCACTAAGTCGGTGAACAGACGAGCTTTGGTTCCACTTGTGACGGTCTTGTTTCTTTACAAATATAATTAATATTAAGCTTGTGTTTTCTGTTTAAAAAGTGCTATCACAGCCTATATAATTACAGGGTTGCCAGCGACCTGGAAAAGTCAGGGAAAAATGATTTTTCAAGGTCAGTGAATTGTCGGGAAATTTTTAAAATTGGTCAGTGAAAAATAAAATTCTTGAAGTCAGTGAAAAGTCAGAGAAAAATTATGACAAAGCTTTAAAGTAATCTCATATATACATAAATGACAGCAGAAAGTATGACTATGGCAGTTTTCATATGTTACAAATTAATACTTAATACATATGGCTTTGAATCAGATATTCATTGTTGACATTTGTCTGAGTAAAATTTGTACAGTGTTTACTTTGCATGTACATGCATTTCTTTTTCTAAACTGCCTTTGCTTGAAGACTGAAAGGCTTTGCAACACTTGCCCCCAGAGCTAATTAACATACATTTTCTGTCATTTTGTAGGAACAGGGTACTAGTACAATGTATGTGCAGAGCATCCTTATTACTACTTTATGCAAATTGTCTATTGTAGAAGCAAATAGGCCATTGAAACCTTTCCTTACTGATCAAAGTGACACACATTTGAGCTCATTGACTAAAGCCACCTCATTATACAGTGTGTGACATTACCTTTTTGAACATGGTAACCAGTAGAGCTATGGTCTCCAAAATTTTGATTGCCAAAGCTATTTGTCATAGCCCATAGCTAAATAGTAATTGACTTAGATTCAGATTAATCACCTATGTCAAAGAACTTGTGAAGAAGCACTGTAGTCAGGCCCTGAGGTTATAAAACTTTAGATGGCTCTCATATCTTGTCTTTTAATATTTCTAAGTTAATTGTGATCAGACAATTATTATATCTATTGATACATTAGCCTTACAGCATAATTGATCTAAGTATGGTTTTAAACATTAATCTGCGCTATCTTTTCAACCATAATACTTTGAGAATAAAAATGAGATTTGAGCTCAGAGACCGATCTCAAGTTGTATAACCTCGGTCCCTGGAGACATGGGTATTGCATCTTTGACAATCATAAGCATCGAACAGCCCAACATTTGTCAATCTTAAGATTGGATACAGAATTTCTCTGATAAAAACATTGTTTAACCATATTTCTGGTACTGGATATATTGATAGGGAATTAGGGTGATACAGTCAACTTCTTTTCCGACCATATATTCTTGTGACAACTGATTTTCCATAATAAATTAGACTGGTGATGTAGTAAATTTCTCAACTGCCTTACTTTGAATTTTGATTGCCCATAGGGCCACAGACAGTTCAGCACTTTTAACAGCCCTGAGAATATTTTAATAGCCATTGGCTAAACACAGTTTAATTTCATTTGGTTGTTTTTAACTCTGTCAAGTTTAAATGTTTGCAATGTACAAAGGAGGAGACCAAAATATATTGTGGTTTTGGTCTGTGAAAAACTTGATTTGGTCAGTGAAAAATCAGTGTAAAGTCAGGGAACTTTTTTAGTCATAGTTGCTGGCAACCCTGAATTATGTAGACCTATGAAATATGCCCCTAATTTTGTCACACTAAGTAGATTCCCTATGGCTGACAGACCATTTACATACCGTAATACCCTTAACTCCGTTTAACTTAGTAGTAACAAAAATTAAGAATGAAATTATTGTTTGTTGAATAAATGGGCTCTTTTGAGAATTTAATGGATTAAAGATTTTTTGAGAAATAGAAATTTTAGAAAGCAACTGTATGTTTTGAAGTTATGCCCATCTTAAATTTGACGTGACCATTATTTTGTGATGTTTAAAGGAGTTATATTTCAGGAAGTTTAGGGTCTTTGTTATTATTGTTGTTCAGTAATTTTTAGCTCGCCTGATTCATCAGGTGAGGTTTTAGGATCGTTGAATGTCCGGCGTCCGGCCATAATTAGTTTGTTTACACTCGAGCAACTGCAGCTCTTAACGAATCGTGATTAAACTTGCTCACAATGTATATGGCCACAATGTCTCGGCTAAGTTTGATTATGGTCAAAGTCGGACAATAACTTCTAGAGTTATGGGCCCTTGAATTACAAAATTTGCTATATTTAGCTTGTTTACACTTTAGCGCCTTCATATATTTACCAATCCTAATCATATTTTTAGTAAATGTGTATAACCAAAAGATCTTGGACAAGTTCGATTATGGGCAAAATCGAACCAGAACTTCAAGAGTTATGGGCCCTTGACTTAGAAAATTTGCTATATTTGAGTTTGTTTACACTCTAGCGCATTCATTTATTCACCAATCCTAATAATATTTTCGGTAAATGTGTATAACTGAAAGATCTTGGACAAGTTTTATTATGGGCGGAATCGGACCAGAACTTCAAGAGTTATGGGCCCTTGACTTTGAAAATTTGCTATATTTTAGCTTGTTTACACTCCAGCGCCTTTATTTATTCACCGATCCTAATCATATTTACAATGAATGTGTATGACCTTATGGTTTTGGTCAAGTTTAGTTATGGGTGGAAACGGACCACAACTTCAAGAGTTATGGGCCCTTGGATTAGAAAATTTGCTATGTTTGAGCTTGTTTAACAGTATTATACCTTCATTGTTGGTTTTGGTCTCAAAATCTACGTAAAAATGAGTTTTACGAGATGGAAACTATATTACCTGGTCATTAATTATTGGCCTTTCTTCTCAGGTGAGCGATAAAGGGCCATCGTGGCCCTTGTTTAGCATATCTTGATTGTGGAATGGCAAAGTTATATATGGACATAACCAACTATTTATCATACATATATTTTTATGTGATTATTCGATAGAATGTAATAATAACTAATCAAAAGTATTACCCTATCTATGTATGCATAATTATATTTATATGAATAACATAATGAGATTTATATCATCTTGTCTGTACCATAAAAAACTGCAGAATTGCTGAATTATCAGTTTTTATTGCTATTTGCCGGCATAAGATCTTTGTAAATAGATTTGATGTAAGTGCAATGTTCAAACTATTTTTCGAAGCATTACCTCGAAAAATAAGTGAGCTATTAGAAATATTTTGAGAAAGGTCACCAGCCTGAATAGAAAATTAATTTACTAGACAGGGGCTTTGGGCCTGTGGCCTATTATGAAGACTGTAAGAGGTTTGTATCCTTCATCAGGGAGTCTCTCCATTTATATCTACTACAGTCAGTCCTGTGAACATAGGCCACTCTTGGGAATGACAAAATATGTCCTTTATTTGGCAGGTTGGGTTTATTCAGAGGTCATTTTATTCTAAATAATCAATTACAGTTTTAAAAGAATGGCCTTTATTCACAGGATGGCCTTTATGCACACAGTAAAGTATATGTAACATATGAATCACTAATCATATATGTTTGCATGTTTCAGTGCCTACAGAAGAGTCTATCACAATGACTCCGGACTCCTCACCAGAGTAAGTATTGTTATCCATCACTCCAAATGTTGCCCTCTGTGACTAAATGATCATAAACTAGTAGGATTGATCGACTTATTAGTTCAAAAAACAATTATAAAGACTAAGATTTTATTATTAGTACAAATGCACTAAGGTTGTCTCTCTATGAAGTTGGAATCTTGAAGCCTAGAAACCTTTGTGACCCAAAACGGTGGAAAAAATATTGAGGATTTATCATTATTTATCAAGATGTTGACAAGATGTTGGCCCTGAGGTTTCTAATAGTACAATCCAAAGTACCAAAATATATGGAGATGAATCAGACCTTGTTTTCTCACAAATGGTATGTGTGTAAGGATGTTTGATGTACCAACCTTATTTCTGGACTGGAAATGACTAAGTGGAATGGAGAGGTGATGATGATGAATAAGCCCACCTGTGGTGACCATACAACTTAACACTTGAGGTGTAATCTTAAATGTGATGTTTATGGTGGAAATGATTTATAACTTACATATTAAGGAGCAAATATTAAGAATCTCCAAAGTTCAAAATTTCCTAATGTTACAAAGTTCAAAAGGCCGGAATCAGAATGTAGCCTTTCCATTGGACTACTCGTTCAGTGGGATGGGAAGGGTTTTGGTGGTATAGTCAACCTGTGGTGACAATACGACTAATGACTTTCTTGTGAAATCTAAAAAGTGATGTTTGTGGTGGAAACGATATAAAACAGTAATTTCTAAAGTTAAAAAAACTGGGCCCAGAATGTATCCGCACCATTGGACCATTTTAAGAAAACTCTATACCATGAATCAAAATCTTTAAAATTGAATTTGGTAATTGGACTCTGTTCAACAATCTCCTGTTCAAGTAGAAAACCCCTCTTATATTCTATATGAAACATTTATTTGGACTGATGGTTAAGTAATTTGTAGTTAATCTCTACTTCTGTAACTTAATTATGCTGGAGGTTTAATCTGATTTGTATTGTTTAAGAACACATTAATGTAATTTTGAACTTAGTGATGCTGGTTAGGTGAGAGACTGCCTGTATTTAAGTTAGTACATAAAACAAAACTTGTTGAAACCTGATTCAGCATTATTCGAATTCATTCTACAGTTAAAACTGTGAACGCCTCAATGTAATGAAAAATCACCACCAGTTCTCCTTAACAAAATGTTGTTTGCAGGACTGGTATGGGATCCAAATTTTTAATAGTTGGTGTGTATAGGTAGGCATTCTTTGGCTAATATCTTATGTCTGTACTAAGCAAGGGAGAGCGACAATTCTATTTCTTCAGATTTAATAGAATTTTATGAACATGCATTTGAAGACACTGGCTCATCTTTCCATAAAATCATCTGAAAGATACAGGTCTTTAATTTATTTGCTTTAATTGACTCATTGTTTCGATGGAAGTCAAAATCTCATATCTTCCCTGCTTCATTTAGAATATGGATCAAATGGAGTTCTTTATTATAAATACTGAATAATTATGTCTTCCACTATATAGGGGGGAGACATATTGACTTTGCTCCTGTTGGTTGGTTTGTTGGTCAATCTATATTTCGGGTCCGAGTCATAACTTGGACATCTCTTGGACTATTGTAAAGTAACATGGCACGATTAACCAACAACAACATCAGACAGTGTGTCACATGCAAAAGTCAGCTCCCTAGGGTCAAAGTCATAATTGGAGGTAAAATAGTCTGTCCATATTTCTTGTCCATGCCATAACTTCAAAGTCTCTTGGACAATTGTAAAATAATTTGGCACAATTACTCACCACCATCAGACAATGTTTCGCATGCAACATTCCCAGGTTTAAAGTCAAGGTCATGTCACCAACCCATAGTCCAGTATAGAGCTGAAGTGGGGGAGACATAATGTTTTCGTTTCAACAACAAACATCTAGTTGTACAAAGGTGGATTAATGTTTAATTCACTCTTCTACTAGGGCATAAAGGTAACATAATGAAATAGGTCAGTTTGGAATTTTATTGAATTGAAATACTGTTCTGATATTATTTTAAAAAGTTTCAAAATTAGCAAAGTCTGGTAGGTCTGAAATGTCACACACCCTGCACATGAAATGTCTCTCATCATGGTGCAATAATTGGAAAAATATGATGTTCATTCTTTGATCAAAACATCTTAAGTATCAACCAAGTTGCATACTGGGAAACTGCAGACAATTTCTGACAGACATGATTTGAGAAACCTTTTGATGTTGCATGGTAGCTTGGAAGTAAACTTTCCAGGACATTGTTAGTTAGTTAGTTATAAGTTAGTGTGTCTGTCCGGATCCTTGTCCGGGCTGTATCTCCCTTATGCATTGACACTTTTTAAAATAACTTGGCATAATTGTTAAACACCATAAAACAGTGTGCAGTGCGCAAGATCCAGGTCTCTAGCTCAAAGGTCCAGGTCACACATAGAGGTCAAACATCAAAAATGAGCATTATAGACCTTGTCCGGGCTGTATCTCCCTTATGCATTGACACTTTTTAAAATAACTTGGCATAATTGTTAAACACCATAAAACAGTGTGCAGTGCGCAAGATCCAGGTCTCTAGCTCAAAGGTCCAGGTCACACATAGAGGTCAAACATCAAAAATGAGCATTATAGACCTTGTCCGGGCTGTATCTCCCTTATGCATAGACACTTTTTAAGATAAATTGGCATAATTGTTAAACACCATAAAACTGGGTGCAGTGCCCAAGATCCAGGTCTCTATCTCAAAGGTCAAGGTCACACATAGAGGTCAAACGTAAAAAATGAGCATTATAGACCTTGTCCGGGCTGTATCTCCCTTATGCATTGACACTTTTTAAAGTAACTTGGTATATTTGTTAAACACCATAAAACGGTGTGCAGTGCGCAAGATCCAGGTCTCTATCTCAAAGGTCAAGGTCACACATAGAGGTCAAACGTAAAAAATGAGCATTATAGACCTTGTCCGGGCTCTATCTCCCTTATGCATTGACACTTTTTAAAGTAACTTGGTATATTTGTTAAACACCATAAAACGGTGTGCAGTACGCAAGATCCAGGCCTCTATCTCAAAGGTCAAGGTCACACTTAGAGGTCAAACTTCAAAAATGAGCATTATAGACCTTGTCTGGGCTATATCTCCCTTGTGCATTGACTTATTTAAAAAAGACTTGGCATAATACAATGAGACCATGTGTCCTTGGCAACACCCAGATCCATAGGTCAAAGGTCAAGATTACACATTTGGTCAAATATATTTTCCTTGTCTGCAGGGCTGTGCCTTCTGTTTGCATTCAAGGATTTGGAAATATATTGGTATAAAAGTTTTCTTCAATGAAATGATTTGTCATGAACATCACCTATACTTGTAGTTCAAGGGTCAAGGTCACAAGCTGTCTAAATAGTTGGCTCGACATGTTGCCCTTGGGCATCTAGTTAAGACTTAGATATTGTGCTTTTTACGGGTTAGTGAAAGTACCAAAAACATCTTAGGTCTTGTTGTGAGCTGTGAAAGGGAAATAACTCTAAAATGAACTGATATTTAAATTTCCAGCCATCTTCACCCTCACAGTGCTTCGACTGAAACTGTGAAACTTTTGCCACCAGTATAGAGATTATAAGGCCAGTCCAAACACCCATGCAGTCTAGCCAGGCTCTTTACTGTTGGCTGACCAACTTCTAAATGTTCATTGTGATCTCACTTGAATTGATGATGGACTGTTTCATAATGGAAGTTGTTTAGGAAGAGATAGAAAATAGTTCTATGTCTCAAAATGTGTTAATGAAACAGTACCCTGATGTCTGGAGCTTAGCCAGCAAAGGGAGTGAAAAACAAGATTCGCCAAGAATCATTTGTCCAAAAGGGATTTGATTGGAACAAAACTCCCTTACACTGGGTTATCACATGTGAAGAACAATTATGCAGTTTTTCTCAAATCCCATTTGTCTGTCTGTGGGCTCACAGTGAATCATAGATAATCAAATCAACAGTTTTAAGCTCTACTGGTCAAAAGCCATGTGAGCTTAGTAATTGGTAAAGTTTCTGGCATCCATTCCTCTTTCTGTTTGCCTGTAATTTTATTTTTAAGTGCTTTCTCTGCAGTTATGTCTTATTTGAATAAAGCCTTGTGGAAACATAGTCACAATTGGTAACAATTTTCCTTTTAGATGCTTGATGCAGGTCGATGAACTGACAAGTGACAAAAATTTCTGGCTTTGTTTATAAGACCTATACTAACCTGACATTTATTTGTTTGTTGAGTGAAGTGTAATGGACAAAGCCTGTGTATGGATTTTTTGTTTTGATTGACAGCATTCAACAGGGTGCATATCTGAAAAACTCTAGAATACAGTCAATGGAGTTTTCTGCGTATGTTGTTGAGATCTTGCATATGTCACTTATATGTTTATTTTATATTACAGAATGACTAAGAAGTCCTGGTTTGGTTCATTGATGGGTTCCGAGAGAGAAGAGCATCATTTTGTTATGGTACGGGACAAACCATTGTCACAAATCAAAGCTGACCTCATACATGCATTCCTATCTGTAAGTGTCGTCTGCTTATTTTTTTGATGATTTTTAGAAGTCGAATTTACAAAGTAAATTCAGACATACTATAGTGATCATGTACTCAATATTTGCCTATTACACGATACTCTAAGGTGCATTTGACTGCATACACACCCTCTTGGACACAGTGGTATATATAATACTAACTCATTTTGTGAATAGGGTTATTTTGTACTAGCTGTAAACCTGAAGGTTTGGAGTCAAAACCTGAATATGGCACATATTTCGTGTTCAAGACGTTGCCCCAATTGTGGGCTTTGGATGTATGTGCTTGTGTGTGTTAGTGTAGCCGGGTATTTAACATATTGCATGTGCCATACCTTGTCAATATCTGAATGATATAGAAATAAACTTTGTATTATTTTTAATCATTATAATAATTACAAGTTGGCATGCTTGTGCAGGACTTAAAGGTCACTGTGATGGTTGGGAGGTATTGTGGTATAGTGCTGGACTACTAATCGAAAGGTCATGGGTTAAAATCTCACAGGTGAACACATTAGAAAAGATGGATAAAAGTTGATTTATGGCATGAAATCCATGAAATACAATGGAATTATTTAACTTGCAAACAGGTTGTGCTTTATGATTTCTATAATTGTGAATATAACTTTGTCTGTGGAATCTTTCAAAGAAAATGTTCACACTTTTGTTCTGGCAATAATTTAAGATGGTTACTTATTTCTGTGTGTCTTGATTGATTTCTATGTGAAGCATGTTGATCTGTACATTTCAGACCCCAGATTTATGCCACAGTGTTGTTTCTACGACAACGTTTAGAGCAGAATATCGTCGTTCTGGAAGTTCGTCTGTATTCTCACGTAATGTAAGATTCCAGGTGGATATAACGCCTGCACATGGTACAACACGGGAACATGAAGTTAACATGTATTGTCTAACATTCACTCATATCTCAGGTATGATAGCTTTAAGTAAAATGTACTTATGCCATAATACACCATTAATTAACAAGAATTTCATTTTCGTATTTTGCTAACAAACAATTATACAAAAATATGTTTTGGAGACCAAATAGCATGTCTGCTGTCAAGTTAGAAAGGTGTTCAAGTCAGATTACTTAAATTGATAAAATAGTAGGGGGCTACCATGGTTAAGATGTTATGGTCTCTGACTTGTAATCACTCTCAGCCTCTTGGCTGTCTAGCTGACTTACAGAAGGTCGGTGGATCTACTCAGATGTATGTCTGGCATCTTCCACCAATGTTAGAGTGGAAAGTCACTAAATGACCCTGGCAGTTGGTGAGATGTTCACCTCAAGTCAAACTGCTCATTATATAGTTGCTCAGATATTGATGGGTTATTTTTTAAAATTTAACATGAACAAGATTAGAATTTTTTATTTGTGATTTAAATAACACCAACGAATAAATCATATCAAATATGAATATACGTTTTGTTATTAGGTCCATCTCGTAGATTCAGACGAGTATGTGAACACATACAAAATTTAATGTTGGGTCCACGTGGAGATGCTTTGAGTCAAAGAAAGATTAGTACTGATAGTTCATCATCGTATACGTCAGAATGTGGAGCATCACCTACCCATAGTATCTCTGTTACACGTACTGACTGTGATGATGATGTAAGTATTATCTTTGTGTTAAGATTTGTCTCTGAATAAAATTAATGAAATAATAATAAATGGATGTCTTATTTGTAATTTAAAATGTCATTAACCTTAATTTTATCTAAGTGTAAAAACCTGTGGTGGGACATGTAGGCACGTCAAACAATTTTAAATTGACTTATTGCTGTCAAACTTGGTATATAGTTGGTTGTTATTAGACACTTAGCTTGAGATATTTGGAGGTTCTTGAATCTAGTTTACAATTGCTGAAGATAGTTTCCGGGGAGGGGGGTGCTATTGTCGTATGTCATGTTTTCTATCTATTCTTATGAAAATATTCTGTTCTGCCTTCATGTGACTCTCTTGATATTTTTCAGACACCAGTATTTGATCGAATAAGTAAGACTCCAACTCCCCAAAGACGAGATATACCTCGAGTGATAACCAATGGCCGTAGAATTATTGTAGATCAGAGCATGAGACGGAAGGACAAAATGTGATTCTTTTAATCTTCCATTGTTTAGTATTGAAATACAACATAGGAGTAATATATGTTTGAAGCATTGAGGCTAATGTATAAATTGAGACATTCACAGACAGCGCAAGGATGGATGGCCAGTTTGAAAATATTGGTTCGATTTGGACCTGGTTTGTGTCAACTTCTATTGATGTGTGTCCAAAATCAAAGGACCAATTGACTGATGAAGCATGAAATCATGATGATGACAGACTGGTATCTATGAGTCGGTCCTCTTATGCTGTTACTTTAAATTATTGGACTGTGTCTGCACATGTTAAGGAGTCTTTGCAAAATATTTGACTGGTTTTTCAATTGCAGCAAAAAATGGACTGGTTCATTTTGTCAGTACTTCCCAAATGTAGACTGGTGTGCTGTCTGAACATAAGAAAGTGGACATGGTCGTATCTCTATTTACCAGCATATATGGTTTACTTTAAGTCAAACTGGTAAATGGACTGTTCCATGTCAATTCATACTGGATTGATTATTGAATGAAACTCTGAATGTGATAAGTTGACACACAAAGTTGATGGGATGAAGAATGATACAACAGTAAATATAGGAGATAGTGTGTATACGTCTGCTGATAGTAATCTATGGAAATATCTGTGTTGTTTTTTATGTATTCAAATTTTTACAAATGATTCTACCTTACAGATCCTAGATGGATTTCTGTATATTATTTATCTTTATAAGTAAACTCCATTCATAGCATGGCGGAACTTCTGGATGACTGATTAATGTATTATAGAAGTCTGTCTTTGACTCATTGATTCTACATTTTGCAGAATTGAATGACTATTATTGTTATTTATTATCTTCGAAGAAGTTTGTCATTATTTGTCATTAGTGTTCAAACTTGATTTACAACATGTTTCCAATCATATGACACAAGGGATGTTAAATTTAACAATGATTTTTTAATACATTGAAGCTGAAGGTCACCAAATAGCCCGGGCTGTTGGTGCAATGGTTGATATCAGAGAAAAAAGATGGATTTCTGGTCATTCTTGATTTCTCAAATGATGGAATGGGCATTAATTAGGGTATATTTGGTAATATATGTTCTCTTATTTCCTGGTGAATTTTGTATGAAGCAAAACACATATTATTTTATGCATTGTACCTGATGAAGTTTAATGATATGTAACAAGAAATGTTTTCTATAAGAAGTAACTCTATGTTCACGTAGTTGTGTATGTCTGTGAAATACAGGATCGTGTTATATATGCCTACTGTATGTTATGTACTGTGTGTTGTAGATATTAGGCCATCTTTTTAAAAATGATAGTTTGTTTTAACGTGACCCAAGATTTATACAGTTGGTAGTTAAAAGTGACCCAAGATTTAAACAGTTGGTAGTTTGGTAGAGGTTTTATTTGGTTAACATTATAATGACATAAAACAGATCACTGAAAAAAAATTACAGTCAGGTTTTTTTTTAATGAGTCTGTTGCGGGACTGCCAACCAACAATTTTTTAATGATAGGCTAGGAGTGATTGACTGTTCTATCTCACTGTCTGAACAATGTATCAGAGTAAAATATTATGGCTCCATTGAATGCCATAATTTTCTTGAAAGAGATATTATTACTAATTATTATTATTGATAGAAAATTGTATTATATTATGAATGAATTATTTCACTTTGATAGTGAATTGCATGTTACATGGATGTAAAAATCAGTTATTCTTTGAATAATTTTAAAATTTAACTTTTTATTTCACGCACAAAATGGCATATAAGTTTTTTTTTTTTTTTTTAACAGGATGGTGCAAATAGGTTTTACAATAATGTCACTACTATAAAATTATGTTTTTGAATTATTTTGCCCAAAACTGCTACAAAGGAAACTGGCTGGATCAGTGAACTATTAAGTAGTATTGATTTAGTTTGATTTTTTTGTTGATGGATTCTATTTTTTGTCATTGCTCAAGCAAGTTATCATTTTGTGAGGGCCTAATTGCATTATGGATTGGATCTTCATGAAACTTTGTAAGAACATTTTTCTTTATGATGTCTTGGACATGTTTGATAATGGGTTATTTGGGGTCAATAAGTAGGTCACTAGGTCAAATTGCAGGAAACTGTGTGATCACTCTAAAGGCCACATTATTTATTGGATCTTCACCAAACCTTATCTGGATGTTTGTATATATTAATGATATCTTGGACAAGTTCTAACATGGGTCATCTGGGGTCAGACACTAGGTCATTAGGTCAAATAACAGAATAACCTTGATAAAGACCTCATGACACAAGCTCAAATCAATGTTTTCATCAGCAAGCAATTAATGATTCTCATGTAAACGATATAGGGCCATTTTGGCCCTCTTGTTTGTACATTTGTACTACTTTCAGGATGTTGAGAATTTCTAAGACAGACTGTGATAAATGGGGGTGACCTAGCTCTTCGAAAATTGCCTTAAACGATAGCCAGTACATATACCTACACAATGGTATATCATATGGGTGTGTGTCGGAGTGTAGGGGTGCGAACCAGGCAGAAAACAGGCTAAAATTGTGAAATTTCTATTTGAAAACCATATAGGGTGATGACCTCTTGGTCTCAGGGGCTCAAAATTATCAGTCAGTCTCTTAGAATTACCATTTTTCTTGAAAATTATGGTAGCCTACCCCCATTTATGGGCTGTGACCTTGACTGGTGTCATAAAAACTTACTTTTTATTTTGTTTGATAGGTAATACATAATTATATCTACTGAAAAAAAGAATTAAAATGTAATAGATATATCTTAGTGAAGTGTCTTGTGACAAAAGTCAATACAATGAAATATCTCATGCTATAGGCACTTTTTAAAAGAAATATTATTAGTTCATGCATGGTCACTTCCGGTGTTGCTGTTTTCTCCTCAAAGGTGCTTTATTTTAATATACTTATGTACTACACTGTAATTATCATATTATGTGTGACATGGATTTTAATTTACTGTAAAGGTCACAAATAATATCCTGAAGCTGGGACACCGTTTTCCTTTTTTTTTCATTATTTTGCAATAATAGCCCATGCATCCTCCACCCACTTAAAACGTTTATGTAACTTTAATTTCAGCTAAGATCTGATGGGTTTTTTTTATTCCTCATCTTGAAATAGATTAAACATGAATTCCTGCAAAAATTTTCATCAAGGGTTTACCATTTTCTCAAAATAGGTCAAGTTTTTGTTTGTCATTTTCAGACAAATAATAAAAGGTATGTATATGTATGTCTTACTTTACATCTCAATGACTTTTGACCTACTTTAAGTGGGAAAAATCAACCAAAACTGAAAAATTATTGAAAAATGATGTTAAACCTAAATAAATAAATAAATTGTTTTACTGTATGCAAATGAGATCTGACTTTGACAACAATAGATGATTAATACAAGTCACTTAACATAGGATTTTCAGTGGTGGTTATGTTCATAAACATCATTGTACGTGAATGGTACAATATACATGTACAGTAAACTTACAGTACACCAGAGAAGGCTTGTTCTGTAAGGAGCCCGGTAGATCTGTTTTTTATGATACATAAAATATTTGTATATTTATTTTTTATATATTGTATTTTTTGGGGGGTTAGTGCAATAGAACTTAAGTTTGAATATTTTAGTTCTTTTTATACCAGTTCATTATATTTTCAACATTGGGTGAGTTCTACCTTCCATCTGTGAGTTCTACTATATGTAGAATGTAGCTCTTTCAGCATGTCAAGGTCACTTAGTGCTAATGTCAAGGTCTCAATTTATCAAACTGATCGCTATTTGGGTACCCTTATTATTTTTGTGTATTGTTGATCTCTAACTTGGACAAACAAGCATGAAGCCTTGAATTTTAATAATGACTCTATTTTTCTTGACCATCTTATTTTTAAAAGGTAAACAATTATTTCTCAAGCAAGCAAGTACCACTGATGCCCATAGAATCCCAAGGGGACATAATTTTGCATTGTGTGTTTTAAATGATGTGCCTATTTGTTTTTAACCTACAATCTATGATGTAGGAGTATTCAAAATGGGCCTAGAGGTCAAACCTAGAATCTATTTCCTAGCACAAGTTTAAAAGTCATGCGTTACGACTGTTTAGTGTTTACATTATACATCTAATTTACATTCTGTTGTATGTTTATCTGGGATGTGGTTTCTCGGCAGAATTCTGTGCATAGGACAATAAGCCATTTACCTCAAATACTCATTGAGCAAAGGTTGATGCACCACAATGGCTAGTAAAATTACAATGTACCTGTACTCGTATCTGTCCAATGTTACTAATTTTAGAATGCTTTCTCCTTGTTCTCCAGCTTTGGGGGTCATTGTGTGACAACCCCTCCCTGATCTGCGACCAATCACATTAGATTAATATTTCTAATTCTGAAATGATGTTATCATGAAATCTTATTTTGTTTCTTTTATGTAATCAATAGATATTAAATATATAAGGTTGTGACATAGTTTACTGGTAGGATTTTTCATTATTTTTGATGGTATGGTCTGAACTTGTGTTTTTATAGGTCTCGATTTCTTCAGAGCCTTTCATGTTATGTATATTCCAAGAACCATAAGAGAAGTGCATTTGAATCTTTATAGTTTTTCTTAACTTATATCTTGCCATTATTTATTAGAATTGTGCAATATATTTATTTAATCACATGTACGTTGCTGACATTATAAATTATAGCCATTTACTGAGCACTATATAAAATATAGACAATTAATGCTTAATGGAGATTATCAACCATGTGTAAGACTACCTGTATCCAATTATTCAGCTGTTGTGTTGGTACAATTATCTGTCCGGCTGATACTTACATTCTGTGACTTATGCCACTTAGCTGATGTTGAGGGCCAGAGGTGAAAAACTTGATCGGTCTCCGAGCTCAAATCTCTCATCTTGGATTTTAACGTTAGTTATGATACTTAGATAATTGATCTGAACATGTATTCAAAAATTAGTCAGCTCTACCTTTTCGACCATATTACATTGAGAATTGAAGACATTTGAGCTTGGAGACTGTTCTGAAGTTTTATAACCTCAGGGCCAGGATATGAACGAATTACCTTGTACGCTAATTACCGGGTAGCCATGGGTCACAAGTATTTAGTAAGTAACAGAATAGTTAAATTTCAAAATAGACCACATTGTTTTCTTTCCTATTGGCTTTCCAGACTTATTTCAATGAAGATAGTGCTGTCTGAACTAAAATATCATATCACCATGTTTGTAATCAAAAATAATTTTCACTCTATTTATTTGTGTTCAAGTTGTACTGCCAGCAGTTGTTTGTAAATGATTAAAACATTTAGCATTTATGTAACATTTAAATGGACCAAATGCTGTCTTTAGCTAAAATGTCTATGAAATGACTTATAAATGCCATCATGCAATGCTGCCAATTGTTTCATTGAATTAACTCTCAGAGCAGATCAGTTTTGTTCTAGATACAATAATTATGTTGATTTCATCACCTTCTTGTAACTTTGAATACATGTAGTTGTAGTAAAACTGATTATGTAGTCGAAAAAGTCTAGACGGGTACTGGTGCACTTAGTCATTGTTTTGAAAGCTCTTAGTTGAATGGTAATTTCTTACTAGTCTGTTACAGTTAATTGTTGCAGTTATTCAATGTTTTGTATATCTATAAACACAAATCTATGTAATTTATTATGTATGTTTAAATGTAGATTGCTTTTCATGTTCATGTAGTAAGCTGAAAATTGTCATATGTATATCTGTAATACAATGTTTATGACATGTTTATTAGTGTATATTGATATTGTGATGTTACTAATATGTACTCTTCTTGTTGGAAAACATTATCCAACTTAGATTTACAGATAATTCACTTCTTTAATTTGGAATGCTGTCAAGATTCAAAGATTTCATGTTAAATTTGAGAACAATGCTTACAATCCAAGCTTCAGATGTTTCCATGGAAGCACCGTCTTCTTAAGTTCAAATAGGGAATTGCACTTTTGACTGGTCTTCAAATTCAAATGTTACCTTTGAATTCTTGTTAAAATATTCTGAACTACTATGCAGTCTTATAACCTATTCTGTTACAATGCATGTTTCTGCTTTTTTTGCTTCAAAATGCAACAGTTTGGTTCTGTCAAGAAGGTACAAATTAGGAACAGGGCAGTATTTCTTATATATATATAATGTACAATAGTTTCATGTGATATTGGTCAAATACAATGTGTGACATTAAAATTGCCTGATTAATCGCTCGTTGTAGTTGATGGCATACAAGCCCATAATTTGTAAACACATGCCCCCAGGGAACAAATACCTTGTATGGATCGGAGTACAATTATGGCTCTGGCTACTTTAATTAAATCTTTGGAGTATTTAAAACTGCCAAACCATAGAAATCATTTTAGAATTTGAACTAGAAATTTATCACAAAATGTTTACAATTTGTGGTATAAAGGTTTTCCAGAAATGTTAATACTAAAGGTGCAAACATGATTTCTTTCGAGAGACAGTTTTACGCTGGATCTTACGCATGACACATTTCTGCCAAGTATTTCTGAAATCCATCGATATGACAAAGTTATTTAGTTTTACCTCTTTAGTGTGACCTTGATCTGGGAAGTCCAGACCTAGGGTGCGTTTCATTAGAATTCCTGGTACAACTGATAAAGAAGCATTCCACAGTTCATCCTAGGAATTGTCCTAGGTGCATTTCAACAACAGTTCTTATATGTTAGGCTATATAAGATCTTTAAAGTTTCCTATTGGTTGCCATGACAACCAGTTTCAAATGAAAATTTATTTTTAAACAACTTTGAAAGGAGACAACCGAAGGATCATTCCAGACCCAGTCAACTTTGGTTGCAACTTGGCATAGTGACTTAGGAGATGTTCAAAGTAAATATGGATGCCACTTCATGACATACAAAGAACACGAAGTGATCACAAAAGCTTACTTAGAGCACATTGTGCCCAGGAGAGCAAATAAAAACAAGACAGATTCTTACTTCTGAGTTTCATTTTTTCATATAAATGTGATAAGTTGTCTCACAAGACTGCACTTTACTCATACATTGATGAAATAAGTTTGTGCAAAATAAAAAAAATCAAATTAATTTCACTGAAGAAAGAAAATAAGAAACGACCTATCTTTCAACAGTGGAAGAAGTAACAATGCTATTACAATGTAAGGAGAGGTCAAACATGCATTATTTTATAAAAATATTCACCAGTTGCATACTTAGGTAAAATCCTATCTTCAGTATGTAAAATAAGGGACGCGCTATAGTGGGTTTCAATTTGTCAGCATACTATGTATGAATCGATACAATTTTTGAATGGTTATTCGCTAGGTACTGCATCGGGAGTAATGGTTGAGTGGTTGACCTCCCCTTAAAATTAGTAATAATATTGCCACAAACTATAATCAATTATTTTCACCATATATTTCTATTTTTTTGGACAGAAGATGGCTTTACTAAGAAGATTTAACTCTCCTTAACAAATCTTCTGTTTTTATTATTTTTTTATTATTTTAAGTTGTGCATGTTAACTGCATAAAAAAGAATGTACTCTTAAGATAACTTTGTTAATGCTGCAGAAATTATGTTAATTATAAGAACAGCTGTACAAATTCATAGGCATACCAGACCTACTTTAACATTAAACGATTTATACACCATAAATTTCATATTGATAAGGTCCACTCTTTTTCCAACCTGATCACTCTTAAAATTAAAGTGGGAACAATCAATTTTAACTAAATAACTCAGTCCATTGGGAAAATTCAAGGTGTCTCATATTTTACAATTTTTGTGAAATGATATATAAACAAATATTGATTGCAACTTAACAAGAGGGACTGTGGAATGATCAAATTTGAAAATGTTGCCAAAATCTGTGAAAATCAAACAATGAAATAAAAACTTGCAGAGAAGTAGAATGGTTGCATGGTATAAGTTAGAGAGATAGACCCAATGCCCCATTTACCAGAAATATGAAATTTATGGAAAGAAAAAAAATGTTATTTATCATTTAACAAGATGAAAAAAAAATGAGGAAAAGATAGAAAATTCACAAGTTAAGACAAAATACAGATAATAGCACTTAGTTATAATATTTGTCCTGAATTTGATACAAAAATTCCCATTGCTTGATGGTTTCTTGTGTAAGCCTATGGTCCGAAGCCGAACACAAAATATTGTGCATAATATACAAATGTGTTTCAAAATCAAACATTTCCTCTACAGATTAACAACAGTTCTAATCTGATGCAGATATTACGCTAATGAAAAACATGATTTGCAGATAACAGATGCAACGAAGAAACAAAATTTTGCACAGAAAATTCATTCACACATTTTTAATATTCCTGATTCATACCATATTGTTTCTAAGAAATGAGCAACAAGTAGCTTCACCCTAGATTGTGTACAAAAAAACTCTGAAATTTTATCATTTTGTGTGAGAATTCTAACAACTATGAGTGATAACATTCTAACAAAAAATGGATTTTAGAAAAAAAATCAAAGTAAATTGTCACTTATTTGAAACAATAAGGTACTAACAGGAATATGACAGCTTATGCACACCAATACATACACAGCAATGTCTTAAGAATGTAATGATGGTGATATGAAGTATGAAAGCGACCATTTTGTCAACAACATTGACCGTACCATCCCTCTACAGACAGTACGGTCAGTATGCCAACACTCCATGGTATTGTGTCATGACTAGTTGGTCAAAGTTAAGGTCAGAAATGTCTGTAAATTGCTGCTGTTGAAAACTGCTCTACGCTCCTACACACATTGTCTACGTACATATATTGGTGTGCATTAGCCGATAAACACGAGTTAACTTGTTCATACAGTGCTCAATGCCTCTACATCATTATACGCAACCCACATGGCTTGAAAACAGTGTTAACCATGTATTTGTGTAGGAAAGATTAAGTTACTAAACAATTCAGAAAAAAGATTTCCTGAAAATTCATGGAAACAAGAAATTACAGATAATACTGGTCAGGTGATCTGTTTAATATAAAGCTTAGAAACAGAATCATTGCAGCTTAGAGAATGTCTATGCCAACATAGCTTTTTAGAAAAGCTAACCTCATCGATAACAAACCGTTTGATTAATTCAGCTACATAATAAAAAAACTTTAAACAAATTGATACAATAATCAGACAAAGACTTGGTTTCTTAAAGCTAAACAACCAATTAGAAATCATCACAGTACTGAGTATTTCAGGTTAAAAAGCTTTGTTTGATCCAACAAATAGCACATTAACAATAAAAACTATATCGTCACAATCATAGGAACACTGTTGTCAAGCCCTCAAAGATCTTCTTAACATTCTATTGTTGCTGTTGGTTGAAGTTCGGACGTCCAAAACCTTGACCAGTTCCTCTGGTTGAACTGCCTCTTGGACCCCCGCTGTTTCCTCGATTATATCCACCACGTGGACCTGAGATGTACACAAAATCTATTTTGTCATTTATTTTCAAATATCAAACCAAGAATTCTTAACATTCTTTCAATCAAAGTACTGAAAGTACTCATGGAAACTGAACTTATATAGACTTATACTGTAGTATAGAACGGGAACTAGTTTAACAATTGCATGACAGACATAGAAAAATGTAGTACTTTGATCCCCAACAAAATTCATGGGCGTTGAGTGAGTGATGGCTATGGAAAGCTGCACTATGATTCAGTTTCCAAAAAACAAGATTTCATCATCAGTATCAATTAATTCTAAACAGAACATATCCAATTCCATCAGAAAGGGAACAAGATAGCAGTAAAACAAGGTAAAGCATATCAAAACTTACACAATTAAATATATTCCCAATACACATCAGATTCATTAACTGACAGATAAGTCTCTAATAAACACTACACATTTTATGTAAGATATACAGTTAAATAAACCATGGAAATTAATGGTGTCAGACAATACTAGGTTTCAAAGTTTAAACTGTAGTGTACCCAGCAAACAATTACCTCCTCTATTTCCACCACGTCCAGAACCACCGCGACCACCATCACCACGTTTCTGGAAGCCACCACCATTATTATAGTTGTTACTACCACCTCCACTGTAACCTTGGTAATTGTCTGATCTGTAATCTGAACGCTGTTGGTACCCTTGGTAATTACCTGACAGAAAGACAAACATACTTCTAATTATTCAAAAACAAGAAATGTGTCAGGAAGACACAATGTCCCCGCTGAGAGCCAAGTCAAAAAGGGGCCATAACTTGTATTCATTATTACACACCTCCATGTAAATTATGAAACCAATCCATAAAATATTTCTTGAGTTGTTGATCAGAAATTGAAATTTTAACAGACAGATGGACAGAGGTAAAACTTTATGCCCTTTGCCATTTGAAATACTTCCAACACAAAAATATAAAACTCTGAGCAGCAGTAACAAATATAGTTTAAGACAGGTCTAGGTAAGAAAACAACAAGGAAGTTCCAGTAAATATCTGCAAACTTTCATCCATGAATATTTCTAACAGAAATCTTACAGTAAAATCTCACTTAAGTCACCGCCACAAGACCTCATCATCATAGCCTCCCTTTATTTACAGACCTCTTTCCAATATATCGAACTAGATTTCAACCTGCTATAGAGACCACCTAAATAATCATTAAGATAGATCATAATATCAAGGTTTTACTGACATATAAAAATGAAACAACAAAATATTCACCAGAACTCGTAAAATTAGCAACCCCATATAAAAATAATAATGGCTTACCAGTTAATCAGGATAAAATTCATAATTACTACTTATGAAGTTTTTTTTTTGTAAGATAATTGTTTTAATCCTTTAAGAAGTAAGAAGTAAAATTACCTCTGCCGCCTCGGCTGTATCCATTACTCATGTTTCCACTTCCACGATTACCTCCCCTACCACCACGGAATCCACCACCACCACGACCACTTCCACCTCTCTGTTCTCTTGGCCCTTGGTTAAATCCGCTATTGGAATAAGTTCCTCCTTAAACCAGGGATAAAGACAAGAATATAAATATGTCATTTATAAGTTAGTTTTTTTTATCCTTTAGGACAAAGGTGGCAAGGACCATAGAAAGGGGAAAATAGCATCTGGAAGGGGAAAAAGGAGAACAAGTCAATTTATGATATTTTTTACAAAAATCTGATATTCCACCTAAGTGGAATTTTTATAAAATTAAGTGGAAAAAATAATTTTCAGACTGAAATGGGGCCAAATTTCGGCCCCAAATCAGTAAAAAAGAAACCCACTGTAAGTCAAGGCCTCAGATAAAGAGAAAGAAACTTTTACATGTTCTCACATCATTAACTTTAAGTATTTTGACAAAACAGATAAGGATAAAAATATATACATTTAAAAGAAGTCCACTACAATAAAATGGATAGTCACCCTTTACAGGGCATGCCAATATGCACTACTGGATTGTTTCCCTTTATTGAATATACAAATATTGCTAATAAGAAATTCAGATGTTGATACCTTGGAATCCTTCAGAATTAGTTTTACTACTGGCCTCTGTTTCCTCTGAGCCAGACTGACTATAAATTAATGATTGGAATTCGGTTGCATTTGGATTCATAGGATAACCTTTCTTCTCCGCATCGGTCTGCTGTTGGCCATCCTGCATTGGAAAATTTAAGTAAAAGTCATTTTGTTTACTACATTGAATGCTCACAAGTTATTTCTTGCAGATCTCAAGTTGGGCAAAGACTGGTACATTTGTAAAAATATCATTATGTCCAGTGTCAGGGGTCGGCCGAGTGGGCGAAATAATCGCCCTCAGCTTTCAGACTTCGCCTCTAAATAACGGTCTGGCGAAATTGACTTCGCCCTAAAATCTTGTCTGTTTTGTCTCTGTATACAATATACAAGCTGACTTACACAGTAACACATGATTATCAATCACGCTCCGATGGTTTTAATATACACGGAAAGCTTATCGTAGTCAATCTTAATTCACACTTTACACTGCAGTAAGCACCGCCTCCGTATGCTGCAGTGGGCAGTCGAATAGACCAATGATAGCCAATCGCAGCGTTTGTTGTAACAGCTTAATCGTTATCAACCAATCAGAGTGCAGTTTACATTCGTAAACCGAAATTAATGAAAGTATTCTTGATCGGGCAAAAAGGTATGGCTATTTGGTGATAAATAACAATAAATACCCGGCGTGATGTGAAAACAACGGTTTTAACAATAGATAGCGGGTCTAATTGATGTAACTGACATCTATATTCAGTAGACGGGCATGTACTTTTATCTTTGTTGTTCCGATTTTGGTTTATGTCCACGACGCGATAAACAGAGAGGCGACATGTTCGCGAGTTGAGTAAGAGACAGCAAAGTTTTCCAAACTGCAAAGAATTAATTAATAACAGCCATCTGTAATTAAAACTGCTTCTCCATAGTAAAAATACGTGATTCTGAAATGTCGCTCGCCACTTAGTTACCGGGCAATTCACGATGTTTCGACTTTAGTAAAGTGAAAGTAAAAATTGGTCAGTATCCTACATGTTCCCGGCAAATAAATAAAAATTAAGTTCGATGAATGAAAAATTGTTTCCACTCGGAAATTTAATTACCGGTCATTGGTTATTCGTGAAAACATGCGACATTGACAAATGATCTATTCGTCAATCATAATGCAAACAGAAAGTAGCTTTCCATGCAGTGATCTCCCTTACTTAGGTTTATTTTCCGGAGTCTGCGTCCCACAGAACTTTAGAGGTCCTAGGTAGACTTTTTCGCATTTTACACAGAAAAACGTGTCACATAAATTCCTGAATCTTTAATTACTATGATATATCTAGAAATTATTATTTTGAAAATTGAAATGAAATATGATTATGTCATCATTAAATATATGACATGCTCCTGCCCAGAATTAACATGTATAGTAATAATAACTACATAACAATCGAAATGAATGGCAGCCGGAAAAAAGTAATGCATTCGTAACTTCTGCCATGCGACTACCCACTTCTCCCTAAAGTGGCCCCACTTCTCCCTGAATTGAGATTAGGGAGAAGTCACTTCTCCCTAAAATTTCAACCTAGGCCGACCCCTGAGTGTATGAGTTTTTATCCGACTCCAAGTTAGACAGACACTTAAACACTTTAAACTTAATATTTGAAAGATCTCGGAATCATACAATAAACAGAAAGTATGTACTAAACCAACAAGATATTAAATTTCAATCTAGTTTTTTATTAGTTTATTTGTTCTATAAACAGAGAGGTACGATAAAGAGTTTTTGACTCAATAGGAGTTGACTTGAAACCATACTGGTGTGTATATTATTTACAATGTATTATGTTTACCTAGATGTAATAGTGTGGTTAGCTTTTGATAGTTTGATTAGTGGCAACATATTCTGCAAGGTTTAAGTTTTGCGTGTGATGTTCCAAAGGAATTAATTTCTCACTTCTAATAAACTTTACAGTCTTAATTTGAATTTGACCATTATGGACTGTTTTGTATAAACATAGTGGAGTAAAAAAATAGATAAAATAAAAGGTTCCCACCTGAGATTGGTCATGTCCTGGAGGCATAGGTAACTGGGGTGGAATTTCATACTGTGAATGAGATATCGAAGAATTTTCACTTTTCCCCAACATTCCCCTACTTCCTGTATTAGAATCAGTGCCAGTAACTGCACCAGAAAACAAAGTGTCTGTCTGTAATGAATGAGTAAGATTGCTCTGGGAGAATCCAGAGCCTGAAAAGTCTTGTGAAGGGGCCGCGTTAGCTTGGCTGAATACACTTTGATCAACTGAAGCACCATGTGGTACTTTATGAGAGCTAACAGATAAATCTGTGTCTAGTGAAGATTGTTCCCCGAATGAAGATGCACCAACGAAACCAGTCTGCTGCAGACTGGTTGTTTCTGGGGTCTGGTTTGATGATGGTCTTCCAAGGGGCTGTTGGGATTGGGGCATAGGATGCGCTGCCACAACTGCTGGGTCCATGTGAGGGGCTAAAATATAAATAGATCACATGACAATTTTATTTTAAATAATCAATAAACTGTTGACAAGGAATTTAAAAAGATGTATTCACAGATACAGAAACATGGATTTATTATCAATTTCTTTAAAATGTATTCACCTGGTGCAATGATCTTAGTTTATGAATCTAAATATACTTGAACAGTCAAAACTTAGTATCAGAGGTCCCGCGATCATCTCTAAGCACATATTACTTAGATATACCAGACCCAAATAATCCTCTAAATAAATGCAACTAAGGCCAAGGAAATAAACAATGTATACATAATAATTACAGAATTCTCTTTTTGCCTCTACTTCTATGGTTGACTCCTGTAGAAAGTTAAAACTTCCAGCTGAGACAATCTCCTGGAAAGGACGAGCTTGTTGATTGAATGGAGTTCTTTCTGTCTGTTGTTGTTGTTGTTCCTGCTGCTGCTGCTGTTGTTGTTGTTCTAATGCCTGAGATGTGACAGCTGTGAAAAAAACATCTGCTTGCGCTGTCATTACCTAAGAAAAATAAAAGAAGTTACCATAGCAACCACTTCTTTGCATGCTAAAATTTATCATCCTTACAAAATAGTTTCTTAATGAGGCTCCACAGGCTATAATTTCTCAATAATAATATTTCATAGAAAATTTCCACAGCCTTCAAAGAAGAATATTCTTGGAAAAAAATCTCCCTTATTAAGCTATCCTTGATGTTTGCGATAACCCTATTTAAAACCAATATCGGTTCAAACTTTGTATCAGATAATGAATCAGTTATTTGCATTAGATATAGATAACCATCATATTAATGAATTAAAAATAAATAATATTAAATAAATAATTTCATTCCACAACAGAATACATACGGGTGGCTGTGTATTTAATGTATCATTATTTATAAGGGGTTGTGCAGCGTTCAATGTTTCTGGTTCTGTTTCTTCACTCGTAATTTCTGGTGGTAATGATGACTGAACTTCTTCTGAATCGGGAGCCGGTACATCTTTATGTTCAACAACCTCAAATTCTACATCACCAGATTCTGTAGTTGGTTCAACAACTGAATTGACTTTTTCAAAGTAACCACAGTTTGAAATGAGATCTAGTAGCTCCTTCATCTCCTGAAATACCAATACAACTAGTGTCAACACCCTGATACTCTAGACATAAAATTTGTTGAAAAAAACAACAACAAGCATTAAACCCACTGGAACTTACAGTGACCAAAACTAAATAATCTTGATGCTTGAAACCCAATCTTATTAAAATTATATAAATTCAACACTGGAACTTTTTACATTTTTTTCTGTAAAACTAGTGTCAACAGTGTTTTCTATAGAGACTGTTCTCGGGCCGAAATTAGACCCCATTCACCTGTGTGAAAAATATGCTTCCCCCTATTCATATAAAATCCCCTTTTTAAGGGCCCCATCAACTTCCCCCTTATGGTGAAAAAAACCCCACTTTTGTCAACTACCTGATATTCTTTATCTTGAAGCTGTACATCACTCAATCTTATTAAAATTACACAAGTTCAATATTTTAAGCAACAAATCTCTTCCTACTCTTGTATTTAAGATAATCTCATTTGACCTCAATTTTGGCTCAACTTAATTGGTGGCAGATACTGCAACATTCCTTGATGTTATTGCATGTTAAAAATTGCATTTTGTGCTTATCAAAGACAATCTTACTTGTCTTGAACTAAAGGCAAATGTCTTAAACCACACATATAGAGGATCAAGTTTGTAAAACAGATAAAACTGAGCTAGCAAGTGCCAGGGGGGGCTCCAGTAAAATGAAAATCCGGTATTTATGTAGTAATAATACCTTGTACGTAGTACCGACAACAGCTTTTTCTCTACCATCCAGAAGACAAACAATATGTTCAGATGCTTCTGATAATAACTGCTGGAAATCTGTCTCGGAATCTCTGGAAGGACTGATCACTTTATATAACTCATCCAACTGTTCCAGATTTTCTTCTGTTAATACCTGATCATAAAAATAAGTCAATTACTGAATTAGTTACTAACTTAGTCATTGAAAGTTCTGAAAGTATTTAGACAGACAAATAATGGCCTTAGCAATACCTTATCCTGGGAGGGATTTTTTACGTTATACAATCAGTACTATAAAACAGACCAATTCTTAATCCAAAAAAGTAACCATTTTTGTCAACCTTCAAACAAGAATTCATACACAAAGGACTTAAGAATAGTTGATTCTCTAGCAATTAAACCAATTTCAGACAAAATGATGCAATTTTCTCCAATATGGCCAGTACCTACCGGTATCTTTGCAAAAGTGCACAAAAAGCACTGCCTTAGATTCATGTTCTTCGCTAGGAAAAACAATATAAAAAAACTCTCAACTCAGTGACCGAAGTCTTCAGTGGACTAAGAAGAATTAACAAGTAACAAGTACAAAAATATTTTTCAAAGTAAAACATGTATGTGTAACAACAATCTGGAGAGCTTAATCAAAAGATGAGATGGTAAATTTATTACTATTGCTCCATGTTTCCCTGTTTGGAAATCTTTCCGCACACTGTCTGACCCCATACTATCAAGCAGCGTTTGAAGTCGTAACACTTCCTTCACACGTTTCACTTCCTGTGTCTGTTTCTCCAACTTCTCACGCTTCGCTTGTTTCTTCAACACTTTCTCGTTCTAAAAAAACATTTAATTCAATTAAATTCTGTAACAATCATAAAAATAACAATAATACATGAAACATATAAAATATACAAGCCAGTATACATCAAATACGTACTTTAAAATATTCAGTCAATACAATATGTTGTGTCCAATGAAGTAAGACAACCATATGAAGCAAAAAATGTGAGCTTTTTTCCTCAATTAAGCTCCAAGCCTAAAATTTGCAAATTTCACAACAAGCTTGAATAATGGTACATGTATGAGCTTTCTCATCAAGATTAAGCATATCAACGAAACTAGACATCAACTCTTTGTATACAGTGATCAGTTCACCTTTACACCATGACCACTAACATATCCTTTCACAAGGAGCCGTCAAATTCTCAACATATTGAGGAAATTCAACATTTTTTGTCTCGTTTTCATAGAAGGGTGTGACTTGTCACGACCAGGATTCGAACCTGGATACTAATCACTTACACACCGGCAGCCTTAGGCCAAATACAGATCATGATACTATATATAAGCAACAGATATGTTGGCTTCATTTGATGAAAAGCAGTTTCATGCCAGTCAATTATAAAAGTAACGTTCAGTTCAGAAATATTTAAAAAAAACACATAATAGTTCAACATATCCTACTTACATCAGTATTGATGGCTTGAAACAGTTTCTGAAGGTCTCGTGCAAACTCCAAATTTTGTACAACCTCTCCATATTTGTCAACAGCAACCTATTATGCAAAATAAAAACAGCTCAATATAATTCAAAATGAAATGGTGATACTGATACTGGAATGAATAGTGAATATTTGTAATAAAATTCATAATCAAATCTTAAGCACTTCGTAACAATAACAGATGACCAATTTAGATTCTTACAATAAAAGCTATGCATTAGAAATGACAAGTTTGATATTGTGGCCAAGAATCAACCAGTTATTTCAGGCCTGAAATGGTTGTGGAAAGACTTCAACATGTGATGGCCCTCCACAAGTACCCCTATGGCCAATTTCCCATTAATGTAACCATATAGTCCAATCACCCCCTCGAAGTAGCTGATCAAATTTACATACAAAGATGTATGCTCAAAGTATGTACACATTCATGAATGCATCAGCATTTCAACTTGCCTTAGGGTACATAATAAAATACAACAAGATATTGAATTATACAATATGAATCAAACAATAAACATTAAGATTATTTTTTGACACATGATCTTTACAATATTAACAGATGACTCATGAGACTATATTTAACTATGATACAAATTGTCCGAGGTTAATTTCATCATTCTCAAATTTAAACACTTCACCAAAACAACAAATTAATAAAGACATTCAAAATCTAAGTATACAGTTTAACCTGTAAACAAAGGCCACCCTTCATTCATAGGGTGGCTGCTTACACAGGACTGACTGTACATCAACACTTATGGTCAACTGAGGACTTTGAGACAAATGAACACTGTCAAAAAAGATGTTACAACAAATCACTCACCTGCTGATCTTTCTCTAGGGCAGCTCCAGACTCTTGTTTCTGCTTGTAAGCATCAAGTTTCAGCTGAAAATATATATAAGTTCTTTTATACTGTGTTAGTTTGAACATACATACATTATTTGTACATGTATAGTAAGACGATTTCTGTCAAAATTGGGATTCATGAACTTATCTTGAAGGCAGAATAAAAAAGACAGTATACATTAAATTCCAAGCATTTGGTAACGTGTACTCAACTGCCGTTATAGATGGGCACTAATTTATAAGTTCCAAAAAATCTCGAGTCTTTATTTCCAATTTTTGCTTTATATAGTAGAAACAAATTTAGGGTTAGTTTTAATTAAATTAATGGTGCCTCTCAAGTAACTGGTGGTCTTACTAAATAACATAAGCCATGATAAGGTCATTTCTGTACTAATAAGCAGTACTTAAATATAAAAATATCCAATGGAGATTTGTAAACATTATCTCTAAAGTTGTTTTCACTTAAAATTTGTTTCTTCAGTAACTTAACACTAACAGAAAATGGCGTTGATTTGTCACAAGTTATAATGATTATTGTCATAAGAGAAATCAGCAAATGAAAAAAAATTTTTTTTCATGAAATGTAAATTATAACACGTTAAAATATTCCATACAAGTTTCTGGATCACAGCATGGACATAAAAAATGTGAATCACGAAATTTGACAGTGCACCTGTAATTATATGCAAATGATGTGATGTAATGGATATTCGGATTTCTCCAGTTACTAGTTTACACCACTAATTCGGTCACAGACTATATAGAACAGTGTTCTGTCAAAGACGCAAAAATATTGCTTGGGTGCAAAACATATCGCGTACCAAATTTCGAGTACAAATCCGAAAAACAAATTTCGAGTACAAATCCGAAAAACAAATTTGCAATTGTCACAGCAGTAAAAATATTGCAGGCACCAGTGCATAGTCACATGATACTGCGCAAAAATCTTTTCTTACTATAATTCTGATTGGTGTATAATACTGCCAATGAAATTGATTGTATTTTCTAACAAAGTTTCGAAAATGGTGATGCTGACAAACAAGTTGACAACTATTCTCAGTTTTTTTAAAAGAAAGCCCATAATCTGATGAAAACAACAATACAACAGATAACCCTCCACACTCCTTGTACCACCTGCCTTGTCTTTGTCTAAACTATAATTATTGTTATACAATCTACCAAACATGTCACTGTTCATTCATTCCAAAGAAAACGGCTAAATGATAACTCTTAGTTGTTTCATTTGATTAAACTTTAAAGTGGACATTCAGTCTTCGAATTAGTGGGTTGCCCCCTGCCGGAAAGTATTTTTTTCCTTCTTTAAGTCTTTTGGTGGACAACCTGGTTTTAGAGAGTTTCCTTCATAAAATATATAGTCGGACAACCTGTCACAAAAAAAATAATTCGAAGACTGGACATTTGTCTAAGAAGTTTTTAAACCTTGGCAGAACACCGACCAGCAGTCATAGAAAGATCTCTTCATTACAAACATTCTTTTACAGGTTTGGAGCCTGAGGAATTGTGATATTTATACAAAAACTGCTGTTGATCTCTAGTGTTAGCAAGTACTTTTAGCACAAAATATCAAACATAACAATGTGTCATTATGAAATACTAAAAAAAAACAGCTGATGATTCATTATTCATGACAGTGTCGCTAACAATGAATAACAACATGAAATCAGGAATTTTTAACAATGTGCCAATCTGATGAGTGATGAGATCAGATTTATCCAGTTAGTATTCAGTAACTTATACAATTTTCACAATCCCAGCATTAATTCACCGGAGCACTGAGTGTAACATAACATTCATGCACCGACAAATCCGAACAAAAAATCGAACTTTTGGTCATTATGCGTCATTTGAAATTTGACGAAATAAAGCGATTAACAATAGAAAATCGTACCTTTCTCTTTTCAAGGTTGCGCACTTTCTTATCAACTACATTAAGGACCTTTTTAAATGGGTCGAGGGCCTCCGAAGAGGCCGGAATCTCAACTTTTGTAGAGGCAGAGGGCATTCTTCAACAGCAACGAACAACATTCACGTGTTTCCGAAAATATCTCGTACCTTAGTTTCGAATACACGGAACAGAAAAATATACACCAATTTCACAGAACTAGAGCAATTATTTTGGAAATTTGTTCTGAATTTCGATATATATGATAGTATTTTACGTTTTGTTCTGTTGTCAGCGGGACAAAAGAGGTAAAATGGCAATCTATACTTTATTCCGTTATAGCCAGAATAAGGTAGAATCGATTTTTTAACTCGCGGCGTAGAAACAAATTTATGCGTACCCGAAAGACTGACGATATGAGACAATTAAAAGTAATGATAACTAATATTCATTATGGACGTGCATACAAACAGCTTGTTTGTTCGAGTAGCAAAAATAGTTATGAAGCGTTCATTTCTTCGGTACTTTGCAAATATGTGACCCAAAAGTAAAAAATATCAAAGTGAACTAGATGCCGGATAGGTAATTGCCTTCGGATACAAATAATTGGCTAGTTTTTGGTCTGATGTGCATGGCAACTTTTTTTAATATGCACGTATACATACATTTTCCAACTGTTTTAATTCAATATGTATAATTTTAACTGGATCAAAAGTTTCCAAAAGTTCCAAGGTTCTATTAGTGTTACCAAGGATATATATACAAAATCGTTTACTTGGGGTTTGAAGCCGTTACATCTAGACTGGCAGGCGTCCTTGGTGTTATATTAAGGCATAAAATGTTTTGTTTGTTTCTGGTCATACCGTATTGTTTCCTTAATTATGACCACATACTTTTTAAAATGCATGAGAAAAGGTACATCCCAATTAATGCTCACTTAATTTTTTACCTTTCCACATGCTTTCAAGAGCAAAAGAAAAGAAGCACCGGTCGACCTTTCTATCAATGGACATCCATCCCATTTTGTGTTTTTCTGTGATGTTGTTAAACACTCTATCCATTTTAAACATATTTCGAAGATTCGCACTTGCCACGTGCTGCACGTGCAAATTAAGTGTTTTAATTAAAACAATAGAGCCGTAACGGGGTAAAAATCAATAAAACGCATTTTCGTTGATAGTGTCATTTAGCTTGACTTGTTAGAGATGTACACTGAAAATTTGAGCTCAGAATATCAAAAAATAAATAAAATATGCATATTTTACGAAGGGGACGTTATAAGTTTTGTTATATGTATATATATATATATGCCGTCAAGGCAACATAAATGTAGACATCCTAAAAATGTTAAATTGAGTCAGGGTTATCTGCCAATAAAAAAGGCAGAATTTATTCTTTTCGAGCCTTAGTAAATAATTTCTTCTAAAGCAATACTGACTCATGATCCATGTGGAATATCTTCTATAACAATACGCTGTGCAAATAATATATACTTGTACCATATGTTTCCACTAACATATATCCCATAAAGTACCTTTGACCCTTATCAAAAAAATGGTCAGCCTACGTAGAGATATTTTCAGCGCTGAAACCCATCCCCTATACGTACAGTATATACTTATGTAATGTCAGTCATTGTGAAAGGTTCTGACATCGATTTTTTATTTTGTTTGACAAAAATGCATGTGAAATGCTGACAATTTGCACGAACCATTGAAAAACATCACCCAAAGCTGAAAGTAGAATTCTGCATATAGAGAATACATGGTTAGTGCCGAGACTGAAAAAGTCAGGTAAGGCTTAGAAAGCTGGCTGAAACGGGCGAGCCTCCGGAGGAATTTTCTCCATCTCGGTATCAACCATATTATGTATTCGATTGTTTCAACAACAAAATAAGTCCCAACACTGCATTTACTTGAGATCAACTCTAGCTGTATTTATAGCGTAATAACATTGTCTCATTGTAAGATATAAAAAGCACAGTCATTTGTAATGAGCGAACTACGGCGCGTAGGAATACAAAGTGACAAAAATCAAACAAACCATTTATATGTATACCTGGTCATTGCTTGATTGTGTAAATAAAATTTAAAAAATAGAAACAGTATCATTCATGGGATTTCTTCAATAAGTGCATATTTTACTGCATCCGAGTGTTCTTTATATTCGAATTTAACGTAACCATGTTTTACTGTATCGTATACTCTACTATAATAGTAGATTTAGGAAGAATACATCTATATAAATAGATAAAAGGGAGGAAATGAAATATATACTAGTATACTAGTATTTAATGTCGAGTTGAGAAAGAATTGAAGTGAGCGGAAGTGAATAGAGTGTGAAAAGCATGTTCAGTTATGACATTATGGTTTGCCAGGAATCTGTACGTATTATACATGATATTAATTAAATGGGTCGTTACACAACCGATAAAAATGGGAATGGAATTTGTTCTTTTACTACAAAAACGGTGTTTCATAATATGTGATACCATAAGGATTCTATATAGAAACCACAATTCTTGCCCGAGTAACTAATACACCGTTGGAATCATGAGACTCACAATATTTTTTATAAATTTATGTCAAAATTCGGAAAAAAGTCAAAGTCACATCCACATTATGACGTGAGGGGCGAGAAGATAAAAGAGAGGTGGACATTTTTATCCCACTCTAATTCTGAATAGTTTTTCCTGGTTCTTTATCGTGGCCGGTGTAAAACACCGATACATGCGTAACCCGTTTCAACGGCCTGCGATTTTCTAAACACAGTAAGTACTGGGCTTGGAAGCAACGACGGGATCACAAAAAAAATCCCTGACGTATCAGAGCCGAGATCTAAATTAACCCTCTAGACCACCGATTCAACCTACTCAGTTTGTTACATCGATTGCTCAAACAAACAATCATCCCATTCCTCATTGACAACTCAATTTAACTTTTGATAAGATATTGCCAATGATGTAAAATGAAAGCATTGAAGGTACTGATGGGTAGACTTTGTACAGAAATGTTGACAAAATAGTTTCAGGACATATCTATATGTATTATCATGTTAATATTTGAGGACTGTTCATTATGCTAATTTGTTAGGATTCCGGCCACATAATGTCAATATTTTAGTACTGTGCATAATGTCAATATTTTAGTACTGTGCATAATGTCAATATTTTAGTACTGTGCATAATGTCAATATTTTAGGAATGTGCATAATGTCAATATTTTAGGAATGTGCATAATGTCAATATTTTAGGAATGTGCGTCATGCCAACATGTGATGACAGTTAATCACTACAAGATGTAGGGCCCATTTGAAATCCGATGCCAGTTATACAATCAGAATCAATCGTACACACTAGACATTCTATCAGCCGTGGGCGGAGTTAATATAGTTGGTGTCCAGAGCGATACCAATACAGAGACGTTAGTTTTCATCAGCGTGTTACAATCAGCGATGTGTCGAAGACTTAGATTATGCGAAAAATCGAAACAAAAAAGTAACCTGCATTAATTTATCAGCGTTATTTCGATGTCCTCATTAAATTGTCGTAACTGACTAATTTGTTTTGTTTATAAAAAGAAACCGTTGCAGCAATTAGACGATTGCATTGCGCTGATATTCGGAAAGTTGTTATTTAGGTCAGGTCGTCCGCTGATCGCGTTGGTCGGTGTGCTAAATCACATTATCACAACGGGTTTTAATCCACGAAAGCCGGCGAATAGCGCTGTATATGTTCATAAAATGATGGAACTATTTTTCGGTCTTTATCAGATCGCGGAAGTACGTACTTCCGCCCTATAACCGTGGTAGTAAGCGATTTGGTAATAACCACAAATGACCTTATCCATAGTATTAAGTATAGGAAGACGGAGTCTTCCCAAAAAAAGACCCGCAATGTAAATACCCTTTATTTTCATTATTGATAGTTTGGACTTTTTTCCAACCAAATCAGTTTCACTAAATGAATAGGAATTTGTCGCTGCCTATCTTTGTAGGTTTACGATGCCAAATTGTTGATCGGGACATTGAATTAAACTCAACACAGTGAAAACTTACTTGTATTAGTATGAATAAGCAGAAAAATAGCTTTTTTCATTTTCTTCCTCTTATAACGAACATATCGTCTTATGCGAGTTCGCCATAACGGTTGTCACCAGTACACCTTCAAAGGGCGAGTATCCAATCATGTACTTTGTACAATTATTCTAATTACTTCCCTTCACTTGGACATCGTTTATATGGCTATATAATGTATACAAATTTGGTATGTGTCGATAATTCGTTTAGGTTTATTGAAGGTATTAAATACATAACAAAAGAAAGAATGTGTGATACTTAGAGTGCTCTTTAATGAATACAAAGGGATTCGTGAAGCACGTTTTTATCCAGAGTTCACGAAATGTGTTGATAGAAAATGGTTCTCTTCTCTGTAACAGTCTTCGGTATTGTGTTTTCATAAATCGTAGTAATTTGTGTAACTAAAAAACGGCGAAATTGAACACGCTAGCTAGGTATGTGTGATATTTTGTCAATGCACAAAATTGAGTTAAAGAATCGTATCACACTGAAAATTACATTTTGGGCAATTGCCCGGGCCCGTATATAAAAAACATCTGAATTATTTTCTCAAACTCGGTCTACCATATCTTAGCTAGGAAAACATCTTATCACGAGAAAAAATACTATACTTAAACGCTCTTAAGACAGTTTTAGCAAAGAAAAATCTTAATTAAAAAAGTTTCTAGACTTTCTTATTCGTCGAACATGTCAAATAATTTCGTGGCTACGGGAAGCCGGGGGACCCGTTCTAAAGATAGAACTGACATTCTTTCTATTAAGGTCGCACCCGCACATCTGTAAGAATAAGATAATTAATTCATCAATTCCTATATTCATTGAAGACACACATCACTTTCTGAGCTCTGTACGTCACACTTTTATGTAGGGATCTTTTCAAATACAGCTCCGAGTTCGGGATGGCTCTATTTGGTGAATGGCACTCTTTCTATTGGGGATCTGTATATGAAAATAAGCATGTATCAAGTCGAATACAGCACGCATACACATTGATCAAAATGATGATAAAAAGGATGTCAACGAAAACCAGTTACTTGACTGAGAGTATTTTGACCAAAATGGTGCAGCAGGAATGATTCTAAATGTTCGATATAACAATTATTGCAATTTTCTTAAGATGAAGTCATATGACGGACAACAGATAGACAAATAAACAGACAGAAGTTCTCAGATGGCTGCTTTTGTGAGGTTTTCTCTTTGATCTGTTTTAGTCGCCTACATGTGTTTACATTGAAGGTGATTATAGGTTTGCCGTTCGACCGTCCGTCTGTATGTCTGTCTGTCCGACTAAATCTGGATCCTGCGATAACTTAAAAACTATTTAAGCTAGGTTATTGAGTCTCCAACCTCAGAGAAATGAAATAAACAATTGTATAAAGAGCCATACAAACTAACTGTGGCCAATTTCACCTCGACTTTTCTTTACCAGTTTGATATTTAAAGAGATGTATAGAAAGATAATGTTAGATTACATGTATATCAATTTTGTTGAACATATTAAGACTTTTAAAATGAACCAAAAGCGATAGTTCAGAGATATATTGTCGGTGAAATATGTTTTGTTTTGATACATTGTTACTCCAAAACTACGTTTTGACATTAAATCTTAACTTAAGTACTATCTTCTACAGAATGCCATGTTTCACTAACTCAAAGCTTATGTTTGAGTAAGCAATCGGTATGTATATGGTAACATTCATTGATTATCGATCAGCCCCAGTTGCACGAAAAAAACTTATTCTTTTGTTGAAACTTAACTGATTGTTAATCATAATATTCCTTGTTTTGTTCATAGTTTACAGACTGTGGTATTAAAAGAAAACACAAAGATGGTATAATATCAATCTAGCTACATTGTATATTTAATTAATAAAATAATTTGAGTCTTTTACCGAGAATTTGTCAATATGACTTTTGAGACTTGACATGTCCGCTAGACCAACAATAGTAATGCTGGTATGATTATAATGTTCTTAGTTTATGATGAAACAACATGAAGTTGGTCAAACCGGGAGCAGAGTATTTTTACATCTAATTAACCAAACACATGTCTCAGTATCTACTTACGCTGGCATTTAGCGTCGCACCAACATCCAGGGTCTTACAGCGACTTTCTGGCTTTAATGGTGGAGACAGTGTCTGACCCTGAACGTGCACCTGGAGACAGATTCCGACACTAAACGTACACATGGAGACAGAGTCCGACACTAAACGTGCACCTGGAGACAGAGTATGACACTACATGTGCACATGGAGACAGAGTCCGACCCCTAACGTGCACCTGGAGAAAGAGTATGACCATAGACGTGCACCTGGAGACAGAGTATGACCCTAGACGTGCATCTGGAGGCAGAGTATGACACTAGACGTGCACCTGGAGACAGAGTATGACCCTAGACGTGCATCTGGAGGCAGAGTATGACACTAGACGTGCACCTGGAGACAGAGTATGACCCTAGACGTGCATCTGGAGGCAGAGTATGACACTAGACGTGCACCTGGAGACAGAGTATGACCCTAGACGTGCACCTGGAGACAGAGTATGACCCTAGACGTGCACCTGGAGACAGAGTATGACCCTAGACGTGCATCTGGAGGCAGAGTATGACCCTAGACGTGCATCTGGAGGCAGAGTATGACCCTAGACGTGCACCTGGAGACAGAGTATGACCCTAGACGTGCACATGGAGACAGAGTATGACACTAGACGTGCATCTGGAGACAGAGTATGACACTACATGTGCACCTGGAGACAGAGTCCGACCCCTAACGTGCACCTGGAGAAAGAGTATGACACTAGACGTGCACCTGGAGACAGAGTATGACCCTAGACGTGCACCTGGAGACAGAATATGACCCTAGACGTGCACCTGGAGACAGAATATGACCCTAGACGTGCACCTGGAGACAGAATATGACCCTAGACGTGCACCTGGAGGCAGAGTATGACACTAGACGTGCACCTGGAGACAGAGTATGACCCTAGACGTGCACCTGGAGGCAGAGTATGACCCTAGACGTGCATCTGGAGGCAGAGTATGACCCTAGACGTGCACCTGGAGACAGAGTATGACCCTAGAGTGCACATGGAGACAGAGTATGACACTAGACGTGCATCTAGAGACAGAGTATGACCCTAGACGTGCATCTGGAGGCAGAGTCCGACCCCTAACGTGCACCTTGAGACAGAGTATGACCCTAGACGTGCATCTGGAGACAGAGTATGACCCTAGACGTGCATCTGGAGGCAGAGTATGACCCTAGACGTGCACCTGGAGACAGAGTATGACACTTAACGTGCACCTGGAGACAGAGTCCGATCCTAAACGTTCACCTGGAGGCAGAGTCCGACACTTAACGTGCACCTGGAGACAGAGTCCGACCCTAAACGTGCACCTGGAGACAGAGTTCGACCCTAAACGTGCAACTTGAGACAGAGTCCGACCCTAAACGTGCACCCGGAGACAGAGTCCGACACTAAACGTGCACCTGAAGATAGAGTCCGACCCTAAATGTTCACCTGGAGGCAGAGTCCGACACTTAACGTGCACCTGGAGACAGAGTCCGACCCTAAACGTGCACCTGGAGACAGAGTCCGACCCTAAACGTGCACCTGGAGACAGAGTCCGACTTTAAACGTGCACCTGGAGACAGAGTCCGACCCTAAACGTGCACATGGAAACAGAGTCCGACACTAAACGTGCACCTGGAGACAGAGTATGACACTAAACGGTCAACTGGAGGCAGAGTCCGACACTAAACGTGCACATGGAGACAGAGTATGACACTAAACGTGCAACTGGAGGCAGAGTCCGACCCTAAACGTGCACCTGGAGACAGAGTCCGACACTAAACGTGCACCTGGAGACAGAGTCCGACCCTAAACGTGCGCCTGGAATAAACCACCGACCTTCCGTAAGCTAGATAGATGGCTTCCTCATATGAGAGATTTTCACGTCTCGTGTGTAATTCGAAATAACAGAGGTGGTGGGCTAGTACCACCTTTCAGAGCCAATAACCACTCAACCATTGAGACATTGAGACCCTTTGAGACTGTATCGAAATACTAGTAATGTTCGAGTTTAACGTAGGTCGCGTGGTTACATTCTATATTATGTTTTAAATTATGCTTTAATAGCGTCTACGCGTCCAAAAGTCTACCAAAATACGCGAAAAAAAACATACTAAATCTACATTCCAAATTACAACATCACGATACAGCACGGGATACTGATCTTAATGAATTATACGCTAGTCTGTGACAACCCTCGTACTCGTCATAATATCAAGAAATCTTAACTATTAATATAGTGAGTAGTTCAAGTGTTAAATGCCTCTATACTGTTTAAGCCTAGAGCCCTTACCTCCATATTTCCCTCGTAAGGGTTTATGTGGTTTAGGTAGCGACTGTTGCTTACAGTTGAGAACCATCAATTTGTTATACACGCATAACATAACAGTGTGTGTTAGGAACATAACAGAACATACATTTTATTTCGGATTTTATCAATATATTTCTCCCATAACATAATTATATACAAACAAACAATGTCACAATCATATTTACATGGTAAACAATGGTCAATAACTTAATATTCACGGAAAGTGATGAATACTAGTATCAAACTATGCCCTCATCGTAGTAATTAGCACACAATATACAGTGTACATACAAATGCTGTAGAACAAAAAATTACTCAAACATGAATATATATATTGCATTATTATGAAATAAAGAACATATTATATAAAACAGTATACAGGTGCGATGCATTTATATACATCATCTAAATAAATTTTCACGTATTTTACAATTGAATGCACGGTGGATAAATATGATATTTTATATGATAATCAGGAATATATCTTTTCCTCACTACTTTGTACTTAACATACGTTAAAATGAAGTGGAACCCATCTTCAATGCCCCCCCCCCCCCCTTTAAATACTAAATCGATCTTTGATTTCTCTCAATGCGATGTCTGCCATGTCGACCAGTTTATATTCTGAGCTTATGGGCAGATAATCTCAACTTCACTAACAACTGTCAATAAAATATATCAAGTATGAAATCAAGTATTCTGAATAACCGAAAGATGACTTCAAACGTTTGTAAATTTGTAAAAAGTTAAAACCTGATTTCCATTTACGCTTTCTCTCCAGTCTTGCACATAACAGTCTATACCTCGTTGTTTAAAATACATGTATGGTACAAATACTTTATTGTTCACAAAGAGTTGGCTTTCCCCAAAAAAACCACCGAAATCATATCTATATAAAAGTTGTTAGTGTTTTTTGTTTGGTGTCACGTGACAAAATGTAAATATAAAATTGCATATGTTTGTGACAAGACACATATATGTATACGTTTCTTAATTAAAAAACATATGTTCTATTCTGTTCTTCATTTTTTATATTGTAGATAAGACGAATTGATTTTATAGGATATAAGTAGTTTTGCGGCCCACTCCACAGCTGCGGTAATTTCAGAGAGAGAGAGAGAGAGAGAGAGAGAGGGGGGGGGGGGGAGGGGGTCAGCTCATTCATATTGTTTCTATTTAACTGGACTGATTGATGGATTGATGAGCCTAACCCAGTCTCTCCAGAGAGGGCCGTCTCTCGAGAAGCAACCTCCATTCAACAATAGCATGGTTTTTCTAACTGCAGGATTCAACTATTAATTCAACCTCCCTTGTACGGAACCTCTCAACAACAACATAATATTCCTACTCCCGGGGATGTTGCTTTGGAGAGGTCGGTTGCACTGTAGTATCAAATTGAAGAAACTGTCAGGTCTTTCAAAGCCCGTGACGAAACAGCAACAATAACTATAGACAATTTTTATCTTTACGTGAAAAATACAAACTCGCAACCGAAGTATTTATTTATTATTTAGCAAGGATATCTCTTACTAATTTATTTATTTACGTTTGTATTTAACAAATTACACTGAAATGATATTCACTTTTATGGCAAGAATATTTCTGTTTACATTGGAAATCAAAGCTCTGAAGGTTTTGCTGTTGTTCGGAACTACTAAGTAATCAAAAGTTGAATTTCTTTGTAGGGTGAGGTACTTGGCTGAGTTTTGGAAACCGAACGATAGTTCGGGCGTGCATTTTGATGCAGATAAAAATACTTTGCTTTCTTACCTGTCCCTTCGTATACATAAATAAGGCAGAATGCAATATCTCATACATGAAGACATGCTCGAAGAAAAAGTTACTGAATTATGATATCATCCTTCCTTGAAATGTGTATACTGATAGTAAATATTGTAATAAATGAGGTAAAGGATTATTTAGATTTTTTACGACTGTTTTATATTGTTCGTTTGCATAGCTATATGTTTTTGACTAGAATGCACATACGTAATATTTGAATTTGTACTGATGCCATCGAATTGAAGAATCGGAATTACATGTATATTCTAAGGCGGGAGCTAGGTTAATGAAATAATCAATATCTCTATTACATATCATGATTTAGAACCAGTACCCGACGGTCCTCCAGGCTCTGACTCGTCGACAGATTATATACACGGATCATTCAGAAAGAAAAGATCGATTATGCAATATCAAAGCAATATGTACGATGTTCTGTTAGCATTCAAGGTGTGTTCTGGTATATCATAGGTCATCTTATTGTACAGTCCCAAAAACACAAGGATACCATTTGCTTGTGATAAGCATGCCGCAGGACCACCAGGTGTTCATGATATGTAGGCCATACGACCACCAGGTATTCATGATATGTAGGCCATACGGCCACCAGGTGTTAATGATATGTAGGCCGCAGGACCACCAGGTGTTCATGATATATAGGCCATACGACCACCAGGTGTTCATGATATGTAGGCCATACGGCCACCAGGTGTTCATGATATGTAGGCCATACGGCCACCAGGTGTTAATGATATGTAGGCCGCAGGACCACCAGGTGTTCGTGATATGTAGGCCACAATGCCACCAGGTGTTCGTGATATGTAGGCCACAGTGCCGCCAGGTGTTCATGATATGTAGGCCACAGGACCACCAGGTGTTCATGATATGTAGGCCACAGTGCCACCAAGTGTTCATGATATTTAGGCCACAGTGCCACCAGGTGTTCATGATATGAAGGCCACATTGCCACCATGTGTTCATGATATGTAGGCCACAGTGCCACCAGGTGTTTATGATATGTAGGCCACAGGACCACCAGGTGTTCATGATATGTAGGCCACAGTGCCACCAGGTGTTCATGATATGAAGGCCACATTGCCACCATGTGTTCATGATATGTAGGCCACAGTGTCACCAGGTGTTCATGATATGTAGGCCACAGGACCACCAGGTGTTTATGATATGTAGGCCACAGTGCCACCAGGTGTTCATGATATGTAGGCCACAGGACCACCAGGTGTTCATGATATGTAGGCCACAGTGTCACCAGGTGTTCATGATATGTAGGCCACAGGACCACCAGGTGTTCATGATATGTAGGCCACAGTGTCACCAGGTGTTCATGATATGTAGGCCACATTGCCACCAGGTGTTCATGATATGTAGGCCACATTGCCACCAGGTGTTCATGATATGTAGGCCACAGTGCCGCCAGGTGTTCATGATATGTAGGCCACATTGCCACCAGGTGTTCATGATATGTAGGCCACAGTGCCATCAGGTGTTCATGATATGTTGGCCACATTGCCATCAGGTGTTCATGATATGTAGGCCAGAGTGTCACCAGGTGTTCATGATATGTAGACTACAGTG
This sequence comes from Lutraria lutraria, assembly GCA_964023205.1. Taxonomy (NCBI): domain Eukaryota; kingdom Metazoa; phylum Mollusca; class Bivalvia; order Venerida; family Mactridae; genus Lutraria; species Lutraria lutraria. Next base: position 18,723,902 of record OZ026846.1, read on the forward strand.
TCACCAGGTGTTCATGATATGTAGGCCATACGGCCATCAGGTGCTCATTATATGCAGGCCACCCACAGGGCCACGAGTTGTGCATTATATGTAAGGCACATAATCACTTGGTGCTTAAGATAATGTATGCCACAGGCCCACCAGATACTCATGATATGCAGGCTGCAGGCCACATTTGATTATATTTATATTTCAATTAACAATCATTGAACTAAGACATATACGAGAATGTCCTAATGATCAGTAGTGGGTACTTGGATTGCAGATAAGTTCACTCAAGGAATTTACGAAATAAATGTTTTACGAATATTCGTAATACCACAATATATAATGTATTTTACATAATATTATACCAGACATACATTGTATAAGTGAGTACTTTTCAGCTTGCTGGTCTAGATGATATGACGGATTTAAATCTTGAAACCAGACCATGTCTTCGTAATGGGGGATATTTTAGGACCGCCGCCCTTGTCTGGGGATCCACGTGTCCCCATACCTGGTTAAGCCGGGCCCTAATGTAACTGATGTTATGTATTAAATTTGTTGATGATAGATGATAGATGAATTGAGTACTAGTAAAGTAGTATGCAGGGAAATTAAAACCGACCGACTGTTGAGAAATGGTATTAACTTTGTGTTCGTACCGAACAACAAAAACTAAGCTGGTCAATATATCGCCATGATTATGAGATTGTCATTTCAAAGAGCGACGATCGATATGAAGCTGTACGTATATCAGACTAAACGGTTTTTATCAAGTTACTGGTTTGACTGTCACGGATGACACATTTTTTTCAAACCATATTTTATGTCGAAACAACATAATTATTGTTGTTCTATTAACAAAATAAACCCTTCACTTATTCATGCACTGTAAGAGAATGTCTAGTTTCTAGATTAAATGATTTTCTCAGAGATTGGAACATATTGTAGCAATATGGTATATAGTACATGTACATGTATTAGTATAAATAAATTGACTGTATTATAAAAGTCCAATTAGCTCAGTTATTACAGCATCTGACTTGCAAGCAGGAGGTCGAAGGTTCGAGTCGCCCATCGGGTACATTATTTTTCTCCTCTTATGAAAATAGGTTTGCATTATTTAAGAATTAGGGCGCCATGCCGACGGCTAATGCACGTGCAGGCGCTGGATAAGGTACGGGCGTTGAAAGGAGAAAATAGGAAGGATATGTTGCCGACTCCTTTGAAAGGAGACTATAAGTTTCAAAATCAATAACCCTATGCTAAGTTGCTCCTGCACTTTTCGTGTTAGCTCATTTCATGTTTCTAAACCACATATCAAATGAATTAAATGATGCATTTTGATATTTGGTGTTATTTGTAAGTGTAGAAATGATCAATAATTTTACGCGTTCTGGTGGTATAGCGTTAAATACTTCTCTTTCGCCTAACATTTACAATGTTGTGGTAAAGATTTTGGTTGGTTTTGTGCACGTTTTTCCCGTTCATGAGAAAGTAACAATATGTAGTCATTCGACTGGGCGCTGTTTCACAAAGGTAGTGTTACTCGGACAGGTTTGTCAATTTGAAATGTCATATATTATGTATATATTATATATACATGAATGTATTTACATTGACAGGCTGCACTTTACGAAAATAATGGTATTTGTTATTATATATTTAAGAGTGGGAAGGATTTGCTACGGTACCAGTGGATGTCCTTGTCGGTAATTCGAATTTGTGACAAAATGGCCGTCTGACATTTTAGCTATACATCATAAAGAAGTGGCATTGTTCAATAATTTTCACTTTTGAATGTTTTTCCATGTTTATTTTCAATTCTAAACGCAGTCCACACGTGTGTTTACACTATGTGCTATACAGTAGCCTAAACAAACATAGAAGAAAATTCATTGTGTGAAAGTTGAGGACTGTGTTTAGAATTGAAAATAAACATGGAAAACATTCAAAAGTGAAAATTTAAAACATGGAAACCCTCAATGACATATTGAAGTATTGTTGGACATTGTAGTTTAAATTAATTTTGATATTATAATACATTATTTTGGCGACTGGAATTAGCATAAGTTCAGGTGAGAATTATAGATACTTGTTAATCATCAAATATTATTTTACTGATGCAGAAATGTACATTTAATTATTAGCTATTAATAAAAACTCATTTCAACTATGTACTTTCAGTAATTATTGAACGATGCCAGTTCTTTGGGATGCATAGCTAAAATGTCAGACGGCCATTTTGAATTACCCACCACGAATAGTTTATCCCGAACACCGGTGAAATGGATAACATCCGTTATGCTTGCAATGGCGTGGTAGAGACAAAGAACTTCAACTTTAACCGCGGTGCATGCGACAATTCCAAGTTGAAAATCTAGAATTAAATTACGTATGATATATTTTATAATTCAAAATGATTTGTTTGATAATTTATCGTGTCCTTGCTGGACAACGTGTCATTTCGATACTGTAATCGTTTTCGGATGATCTTGGACAGTTGAAGTTAAACATTGAGCGGTTGTTCTGTCTGTCAGAAACAAATATTAAACCTGAGATATTTACTTGCTCATTAAAGCTAAGCCTAACTTCAGGATATTATCAATTTTTTTTTTTTAAGCAAGTGAAGAATCTAGTTGGAGAGGGGGGAGTACAGTTCACTATAGAAGCGGACATTTGTGTAATCTATGCCAACCTTATCACTATTAAAGATAATGTGATTTATCTCGGTATTATTAGCTAAAGTATGATATTGTATATTATATACGTAGGACATCAAAACTCTGTACCTGGCCTAATAATGCATATGCCATACAGTTAACATATTACAAAATTATAGTTCAAGTTCAAAGTTTATTAGCATGAACAGCAATGATAAATTGCCTTTGGCCATTTACAGTATATTTTGATTTATGGCAAAGACATATTACATAGTTAAACAATAATAATACAATTGATTAAACAATAAGTTGAAAAAAACAAATTTAATTTACAGAAAAACAGTGATCGTTTGAATTAGATTTGAACAAAATAAATGCGCATATAAAAAGAAACAGTATCGGATTTCTAGGGTATCTTTTCTTTAAATCATAGCACGGTCAATATATTTTGCTACTTTAATGATTTTGGTTTTATTGTTTGATGACAATATTTGATGATATATATTATAATATGTTCTGATATGAAGTATCATTATTTCTAATTTTATATTTGCTTTCATTTTGCATGAACTTACAAGGTAATGGCAAGCCAAGCTACCGAATTGTGGAATGATTTTCAAGGCTAGATGGCTGCATTTGTTTTACCAAATTCTTGATGACCTGAACAATTAAGACAAGTAAACAGACAAACTGAGGATCTTGACAGCTTCTTAACCAGTATCAGACACTTAAATTAAATCTTACTGGAAATAATTTCTTAAGAAATTTAATTAAAGTTTTATACAATCGTTTTACCTCATTTTACCTATATCTATACTACTGTGTGCTGGTGTTTCTCTGTGTCAAAGAAAGCGTTGATATTTAACAAGATATCTTATCTTGAAAACATTTTATAACCAGCTATTTTGCTCCAGGGGTGCAGTCTGTTGATTACTGAATAGTTTTCTTATGAAATATAAACTCTACAAATCTTGTCTTAATTTTGCCACAATTTGTGTAGAAATTTTAAAACATAGTTACTGTGTCTTGTTTTTTTAATATTGTTATCAAACATAAAAAAAATAGCAAACCAATTAAGTCATTTGTACATCTTTTGTGTTTCAGGAAGTACTGTGAGCCTAGTTGTCTACAGTATTGTATATGGATAGTGATACGCTCCGTATAAGTATCAGGTATTTGTTGAATTTATGGCATGAAATATATTAATTATCAATATAAATACAACACTACAATCATTGTTTGTATTGAAATAAATATATATATATGCAATATACATGGTCATATTAATAGAAGGTATTACTTGATCATAGTAAAATTGCAAGGTTAGTTTATTTAGTTAATAGTAGATGTTACATAAAACTTATTTTAGATTGATCAAGCTTCAAATATTGCAATATATGCTGACAAGTTGATATCTGTGTTTAACATTTTGTTTGAAGCATCTTACAGTCTGGATAAAAGCATCATTCAATGGAAATACCATGAGGCTTGTCATTCCTATTGTGTTTATTATTTGTTCACCTTGATGTTAGTCAGGTAATCTTTTTATACACTAAAAATGCAGTAGAAAAATATATCTAGTCTTGCATTTGTTGGATCTATTTGATGAACTCAGAATTATTTTCATATTCGAAATGACACTTGTGGTTTGATGCTATGACAGTCGACTATTGCTGGACAATTGATAACAGTACTGGACTAACAACAGAGTTATGGTTTATTGATAGAGTATTGGACTAGTTATAAAGATCTGTGATTTTAATAGGGTACTGAACTATTGTTATGTACTAGATAAATGTTCTGGACTATAGATAGGGTACTGGACTATTGATAGAGTAATGTTCTATTGGTAGAGTACTGTACTACTAATAGAGCAGTGAACTATAATAGTATTGATATAGTACTTGACTAATGGTAGAGTACTAGACTAATGATAGAGTAGTGGACTATTGGTAGAGAAATGGACTGTTGTTAGAGTAGTGGACTATTGATCGAGTAATGGACTATTGATAGAGAGCTGGACTATTGTTAGATTAGTGGACCATTGATAGAGTAATGGACTATTGATAGAGTACTTGACTGTTTATAGAGTAATAGACCATTGCTAGAGTACTAAACTATAGATAGAGTAGTGGGCTATTTGATAGAGTACCGGACTATTAATAGAGTACTGGACTATTAATATAGTACTGGACTATTGCTAGAGTACTGAACTATTGATCGAGAGCTGGACTATTGATAGAGTGCTAGACTAGAGTGGTTGACTGTTGCTAGAGTAATGTACTATTGGTAGAGTACTGGACTATTGGTAGAGTACTGGACTATTGATCGAGAGCTGGACTATTGATAGAGTAGTGAACTATTGTTAGAGTATTGGACTATTGATATAGTAATGGATTATTGGTATAGTACTGGACTAATGATAGAGTAGTGGACTATTGATAGAGTAATGGACGATTGTTAGAGTAATGGACTATTGATAAAGTAATGGACTATTGATAGAGAGCTGGACTATTGTTAGATTAATGGACTAATGATAGAGTACTTGACTGTTTATAGAGTAATAGACCATTGCTAGAGTACTAAACTATAGATAGAGTAGTGGGCTATTTGATAGAGTACCGGACTATTAATAGAGTACTGGACTATTAATATAGTACTGGACTGTTGCTAGAGTACTGGACTATTGATCGAGAGCTGGACTATTGATAGAGTGCTAGACTATTGATAGAGTGGTTGACTGTTGCTAGAGTAATGTACTATTGGTAGAGTGCGGGACTATTGGTAGAGTACTGGACTATTGATCGAGAGCTGGACTATTGATAGAGTAGTGAACTATTGTTAGAGTATTGGACTATTGATAGAGTAATGAATTATTGGTATAGTACTGGACTAATGATAGAGTAGTGGACTATTGATAGAGTAATGAACGATTGTTAGAGTAATGGACTATTGATAAAGTAATGGACTATTGATAGAGAGCTGGACTATTGTTAGATTAATGGACCATTGATAGAGTAATGGACTATTGACAGAGTATTGGACTTTTTTAGAAGTTGTACCCATTAACGTGTAACTGCATTTTTTTATTGATATGTTATACTTTTCAGATGTTATAGATCAACAATAGTGATTGCAGGAATGTACATTCTTGCAGTGGGGACAAACCTTTGTGCAGGTGACTTACTGATTATACTTTCGCTAATTTATACATGTATCTATTTCACACATACGTAGATTACCACATTAATTGATTGAAACTTGCTTACAGGTACAAAACGTTTTCTTATAGTTATATTCCTGGTTCATACAAATTATTAATAAGTTGCAAATTATTACTTGTCCTTATGTACAGAAAGATACTCATATCCTCTTTATATCCACCATAGAGTGATTCATTCACTGAGTTACTCTTCATAGCAATGTAGAATGCAAACATACAATTATTAGTAACACTTAAAGCAATATGCTGTCATAAATACTGAAACAGAAAAAGAGTAAAGGATTAATTTTGGATCAATTTACGTACGCATTTCTACTAGTAATAAATGACTATTATTTAATCATTAGTATTTTAGTACTTGTACCTGGTTACTTGTTATTGATTGAATATCTATTGATGTTAATATGTTTCTGACTTCGTAAATCAGCATTGGTGATTGCAGCTATTCAGTAGCATGGCAATAGGGATACAGTTTTTGTGGATAAGTATACTTTTACCTACTCCATACATAATTATTATGTAGATTTACTTATTTTTCTATATATATTCCGGTCGGCTATTGGATTATATATAATACCTATGGAATGTTAGTTATTTTTCATTATATATATAAATATATGCATGTATAGCTGATTGAAAGTTTAAACTTGTTCTACTTACATACAGTCAAACCTGTGTTAGCGTATCTCTCCGAAAACAGCCACCTTGTGAATTAAGGACATTCTATGAAAACCCGTCATTGATTATAAACAACAAAATAACTTCTGAATGACGGCCACCTGCCAATAAAGGCCACATTATATCTTTTTTAATAGTGATCATTGTGGACAGCATTTATATATTCCAATAACTATTTTCCTAGAATGCTCATATTATGTCTGTATTGTTAATGATGGCTTGTCATTTATAACTAAAATATATTTGCCTTTAAGTTAGTTACAAGAAGTTCATAATTATTTGATAACTTGTGCCCTTGAACTTAACACTCACACTTGTATTATGTTCTTATTCATCAAAACTTAATTATTTGTGATTTGTATTTGAAGACTTGCCATTTCATTTCAGGGCAAACCAGAATGCTATAACATCTAAACTAAATTGAAGTTTTGAGCGAGACTGCTTTTTTCAACAGTGTTTTACAAAAATGTGCTTTGTGTTTGTGATTAGTGCTCGATGTAGTGTTTGTGCTTAGTGAGTGTGCGTAGTGTTTGTACTTAATGCTTTTGTGTAGTGTTTGTGTGTAGTGCTTTTCGTGTAGTGTTTGTGCAAAGTGTTTGTCGTGTAGTGTTTGTGCTGTGTTAAATTTGTGTTTATAAAATAAATTTTGGATTAGGATTATTTAGGATGGATTTCTGAAGTAGGTGGATTTTCTCATTCACCGCACCTAACTAACACAATGATAGGCCCCCCTCACATAATTTAACTTCACAATGCACTATTTTTTTAGGATTAGGAAGACATTATTTTTCTTAAATTTTTGATCATTTTAAGTAATATCATTTTTCAAATACTTACGATACTTAACATAATGATTGAGGTTTGACATATAAGTATATGGTAATCAAAATATGACTCTTTGAAAAACAACAAAAAAGTGTTACGTAAATATGTGCTAAACCATGTCTAAAAATAAATCAAGGTGAATAAAATGTAAAGGTAACATAAAACAAAAATGAATTCAAACATTTTCATTGATATAACAATCAAAGACATGATAAGCTTGTTGATTAAAATTCATTCCTATCATATAAATTCATTAATTAGGACATGTAGTCAAACTGATTGCAATGAAATAATATAAACAAATGCCGTGACCTTAGTAAAATACATTTTCCAACCTAAATATTGACCATTTTGGATGGCTTTAATGCACACTAATTCGTTATTGATATTCTACGCCTAAGATGTTTAATCACATTAAATTCTCGTTAATCAAATTGATAAATGTGTTAATTTATACCTAAAATCATTTTGAAACAGCCAAATGCGACACACGCGGTTTGTAAATATTCAATTCTTACTGAAGTCAATATACAATAATTAATACACGTTAAGGGCGCTTTATCGATAGGTTTTACACAGAAATATGTAAATAGATATTGCAGACATAATTCTTTTTAATATAAGTTTTTAATAAGAGTATTCAATCAAAGATTGCGCATTGATAAACAAATAAATCAGGTCATTCATTTGGGTAATAAATGAAAATCAAGCATAGGAGTTTGTAAATAAATATTGCAGTAATAATTCCGCTTAATATATGTTTACAATGCATGCATATTTTATAAACGCATGAAATATGCTATTTAATCAAACATTTCCTTTTGATAATCAATTTAGAACAACATATAAGAACATTTATTAGGGCATCAATCATGATATTAGACATTAATATATAAATAAATTTCGCAGTTATTACTTTTATTAGTTATTTTTCATTCATACGCATTCCATACACTCTTTAAATAGGCTATTTAATCAAAGATTTCCTTTTGATCATCAACAAACAAAACATTTAGTCATTAATTAGGGTATTCAATCAAAGTTTAAGATTGAAATATATGTAAATAAATATTGCAGTAATTATTCTGGTTAATATTATGCTTTAAATATATGCACATACCATCTGCTCATTAAATAGGTCATTCAATCAAGATTTCCCTTTAAAAATCAATAAACAATATATCAGACCAATGATTAAGTCATTAAATCATAATTTGGCATTGAAATATATGTAAATAAATACTGCAGTAATGATTCTGGTTAATATTATGTTTTAAATATATGCACATGACATCTGCTCATTAAATAGGCCATTCAATCAAGATGTCCCTTTAAAAATCAAATCAACAAACAATATATCAGATCATTAATTAGGTCATTGAATCAAAATATAGCATTTAAATGAATGTAAATAAATATAGCATTAATAATTCTGTTTAATATTATGTATCAAATATATGTACATAACATCTGCTCATGAAATAGGCCATTTAATCAAGAATTCCCTTTAAAAATCAATAAAAAATATATCAGACCAATGATTAAGTCATTAAATCATAATTTGGCATTGAAATATATGTAAATAAATACTGCAGTAATATTTCTGGTTAATATTATGTTTTAAATATATGCATATACCATCTGCTCATTAAATAGGCCATTCAATCAAGATTTCCCATCAAAAATCAATAAACAATCTATCAGATCATTAATTAGGTCATTGAATCAAAATATGGCATTGAAACACATGTAAATAAATATAGCATTAATAATTCTGTTTAGTATTTTGTTTTCAATAAATGCTCATTATATCTGCTCATTAAATAGGACATTCAATCAAGATTTCCCTTTAAAAATCAATAAACAATATATCAGACCAATGATTAAGTCATTAAATCATAATTTGGCATTGAAATATATGTAAATAAATACTGCAGTAATGATTCTGGTTAATATTATGTTTTCAATATATGCACATGACATCTGCTAATTAAATAGGCCATTCAATCAAGATGTCCCTTTAAAAATCAATAAACAATCTATCAGATCATTAATTAGGTCATTGAATCAAAATATGGCATTGAAACACATGTAAATAAATATAGCATTAATAATTCTGTTTAGTATTTTGTATTCAATAAATGCTCATTATATCTGCTCATTAAATAGGACATTCAATCAAGATTTCCCTTTCAAAATCAATAAACAATATATCAGACCAATGATTAAGTCATTAAATCATAATTTGGCATTGAAATATATGTAAATAAATCCTGCAGTAATGATTCTGGTTAATATTATGTTTTCAATATATGCACATGACATCTGCTCATTAAATAGGCCATTCAATCAAGATGTCCCATAAAAAAATCAACAAACAATATATCAGATAATTAATTAGGTCATTGAATCAAAATATGGCATTGAAATAAATGTAAATAGATATAGCATTAATAATTCTGTTTAATATTTTGTTTCAAGTCTATGCATATAACATCTGCTCATTAAATAGGCCATTTAATCAAGATTTCTCATCAAAAATCAATAAACAATCTATCAGATCATTAGTTAGGTCATTGAATGATAATTTGGCATTAAAATACATGTAAATAAATATAGCATTAATAATTCTGTTTAATATTTTGTTTTCAATAAATGCTCATTATATCTGCTCATTAAATAGGTCATTCAATCAAGAATTCCCTTTAAAAATCAATAAACAATATATCATATCATTGATTAGGTCATTAAATCATAATTTGGCATTGAAATGTATATAAATAAATACTGCAGTAATTATTCTGATTAATATTATGTTTTAAATATATGCACATGACATCCGCTCATTAAATAGGCCATTCAATCAAGATGTCCCTTTAAAAATCAACAAACAATATATCAGATCATTTATTAGGTCATTGAATCATCATTTGGAATTGAAACATATGTAAATAAATATTGCAGTGATTATTCTGGTTAATGATATGTTTTGAATATATGCACATACTATCTGCTCATTAAATAGGCCATTCAATCAAGATTTCCCATCAAAAATCAATAAACAATCTATCAGATCATTAATTAGGGTATTGAATCAATATATGGCATTGAAACACATGTAAATAAATATAGCATTAATAATTCTGTTTAGTATTTTGTTTTCAATAAATGCTCATTATATCTGCTCATTAAATAGGTCATTCAATCAAGATTTCCCTTTAAAAATCAATAAACAATATATCAGACCAATGATTAAGTCATTAAATCATAATTTGGCATTGAAATATATGTAAATAAATACTGCAGTAATGATTCTGGTTAATATTATGTTTTAAATATATGCACATGACATCTGCTCATTAAATAGGCCATTCAATCAAGATGTCCCTTTAAAAATCAACAAAACATATATCAGATCATTAATTAGGTCATTGAATCAAAATATAGCATTGAAATGAATGTAAATAGATATAGCATTAATATTTATTTTTTAAATATATGCAATAGATAAATTCTCGTTATATCTGCTCAATAAATAGGCCAATCTATCAATATTTCCCTTTAAAAATCAATAAACAATATATCATATTATTGATTAGGTCACTGAATCATAATTTGGCATTGAAATAAATGTAAATAAATATAGCATTAATAATTCTGTTTAATATTATGTTTCAAATATATGCACATAACATCTGCTCATTAAATAGGCCATTTAATCAAGATTTCTCATCAAATATCAATAAACAATCTATCAGATCATTAATTAGGTCATTGAATGATAATTTGTCATTGAAATACATATAAATAAATATAGCATTAATAATTCTGTTTAATATTTTGTTTTCAATAAATGCTCATTATATCTGCTCATTAAATAGGATATTCAATCAAGATTTCCCTTTAAAAATCAATAAACAATATATCAGACCAATGATTAAGTCATTAAATCATAATTTGGCATTGAGATATATGTAAATAAATACTGCAGTAATGATTCTGGTTAATATTATGTTTTAAATATATGCACATAACATCTGCTCATTAAATAGGCCATTCAATCAGGATTTCTCATCAAATATCAATAAACAATCTATCAGATCATTAATTAGGTCATTGAATGATAATTTGTCATTGAAATACATATAAATAAATATAGCATTAATAATTCTGTTTAATATTTTGTTTTCAATAAATGCTCATTATATCTGCTCATTAAATAGGTCATTCAATCAAGAGTTCCCTTTAAAAAATCAATAAACAATATATCAGACCAATGATTAAGTCATTAAATCATAATTTGGCATTGAAATATATGTAAATAAATACTGCAGTAATGATTCTGGTTAATATTATGTTTTAAATATATGCACATGACATCTGCTCATTAAATAGGCCATTCAATCAAGATGTCCCTTTAAAAATCAACAAACCATATATCAGATCATTAATTAGGTCATTGAATCAAAATATAGCATTGAAATGAATGTAAATAGATATAGCATTAATAATTATGTTTTCAATATATGCAATAGATAATTTCTCATTATATCTGCTCAATAATTAGGCCAATCTATCAATATTTCCCTTTAAAAATCAATAAACAATATATCATATTATTGATTAGGTCACTGAATCATAATTTGGCATTGAAATAAATGTAAATAAATATAGCATTAATAATTCTGATTAATATTATGTTTCAAATATATGCACATAACATCTGCTCATTAAATAGGCCATTTAATCAAGATTTCTCATCAAATATCAATAAACAATCTATCAGATCATTAATTAGGTTATTGAATGATAATTTGTCATTGAAATACATGTAAATAAATATAGCATTAATAATTCTGTTTAATATTTTGTTTTCAATAAATGCTCATTATATCTACTCATTAAATAGGATATTCAATCAAGATTTCCCTTTAATCATTGGTCTGATATATTGTTTATTAATTTGGCATTGAAATAAATGTAAATAAATATAGCATTAATAATTCTGTTTAATATTATGTTTCAAATATATGCACATAACATCTGCTCATTAAATAGGCCATTTAATCAAGATTTCTCATCAAATATCAATAAACAATCTATCAGATCATTAATTAGGTCATTGAATGATAATTTGTCATTGAAATACATGTAAATAAATATAGCATTAATAATTCTGTTTAATATTTTGTTTTCAATAAATGCTCATTATATCTACTCATTAAATAGGATATTCAATCAAGATTTCCCTTTAATCATTGGTCTGATATATTGTTTATTAATTTGGCATTGAAATATATCAGACCAATGATTAAGTCATTAAATCATAATTTGGCATTGAGATATATGTAAATAAATACTGCAGTAATGATTCTGGTTAATATTATGTTTTAAATATATGCATATACCATCTGCTCATTAAATAGGCCATTCAATCAGGATTTACCATCAAAAATCAATAAACAATCTATCAGATCATTAATTAGGGTATTGAATCAAAATATGGCATTGAAACACATGTAAATAAATATAGCATTAATAATTCTGTTTAATATTTTGTTTTCAATAAATGCTCATTATATCTGCTCATTAAATAGGATATTCAATCAAGATTTCCCTTTAAAAATCAATAAACAATATATCAGACCAATGATTAAGTCATTAAATCATAATTTGGCATTGAAATATATGTAAATAAATACTGCAGTAATGATTCTGGTTAATATTATGTTTTAAATATATGCACATGACATCTGCTCATTAAATAGGCCATTCAATCAAGATGTCCCTTTAAAAATCAACAAAACATATATCAGATCATTAATTAGGTCATTGAATCAAAATATAGCATTGAAATAAATGTAAATAGATATAGCATTAATATTTATTTTTTAAATATATGCAATAGATAAATTCTCGTTATATCTGCTCAATAAATAGGCCAATCTATCAATATTTCCCTTTAAAAATCAATAAACAATATATCATATTATTGATTAGGTCACTGAATCATAATTTGGCATTGAAATAAATGTAAATAAATATAGCATTAATAATTCTGTTTAATATTATGTTTCAAATATATGCACATAACATCTGCTCATTAAATAGGCCATTTAATCAAGATTTCTCATCAAATATCAATAAACAATCTATCAGATCATTAATTAGGTCATTGAATGATAATTTGTCATTGAAATACATATAAATAAATATAGCATTAATAATTCTGTTTAATATTTTGTTTTCAATAAATGCTCATTATATCTGCTCATTAAATAGGATATTCAATCAAGATTTCCCTTTAAAAATCAATAAACAATATATCAGACCAATGATTAAGTCATTAAATCATAATTTGGCATTGAGATATATGTAAATAAATACTGCAGTAATGATTCTGGTTAATATTATGTTTTAAATATATGCACATAACATCTGCTCATTAAATAGGCCATTTAATCAAGATTTCTCATCAAATATCAATAAACAATCTATCAGATCATTAATTAGGTCATTGAATGATAATTTGTCATTGAAATACATGTAAATAAATATAGCATTAATAATTCTGTTTAGTATTTTGTTTTCAATAAATGCTCATTATATCTGTTCATTAAATAGGATATTCAATCAAGATTTCCCTTTAAAAATCAATAAACAGTATATCAGACCAATGATTAAGTCATTAAATCATAATTTGGCATTGAGATATATGTAAATAAATACTGCAGTAATGATTCTGGTTAATATTATGTTTTAAATATATGCATATACCATCTGCTCATTAAATAGGCCATTCAATCAGGAATTACCATCAAAAATCAATAAACAATCTATCAGATCATCAATTAGGGTATTGAATCAAAATATGGCATTGAAACACATGTAAATAAATATAGCATTAATAATTCTGTTTAGTATTTTGTTTTCAATAAATGCTCATTATATCTACTCATTAAATAGGATATTCAATCAAGATTTCCCTTTGAAAATCAACAAACAATATATCAGACCAATGATTAAGTCATTAAATCATAATTTGGCATTGAGATATATGTAAATAAATATTGCAGTGATTATTCTGGTTAATGATGTGTTTTGAATATATGCACATACTATCTGCTCATTAAATAGGCCATTCAATTAAGATTTCCCATCAAAAATCAATAAACAATCTATCAGATCATTAATTAGGGTATTGAATCAATATATGGCATTGAAACACATGTAAATAAATATAGCATTAATAATTATGTTTAGTATTTTGTTTTCAATAAATGCTCATTATATCTGCTCATTAAATAGGTCATTCAATCAAGATTTCCCTTTAAAAATCAATAAACAATATATCAGACCAATGATTAAGTCATTAAATCATAATTTGGCATTGAAATATATGTAAATAAATACTGCAGTAATGATTCTGGTTAATATTATGTTTTAAATATATGCACATGACATCTGCTCATTAAATAGGCCATTCAATCAAGATGTCCCTTTAAAAATCAACAAACCATATATCAGATCATTAATTAGGTCATTGAATCAAAATATAGCATTGAAATGAATGTAAATAGATATAGCATTAATAATTATGTTTTCAATATATGCAATAGATAATTTCTCATTATATCTGCTCAATAAGTAGGCCAATCTATCAATATTTCCCTTTAAAAATCAATAAACAATATATCATATTATTGATTAGGTCACTGAATCATGATTTTGCATTGAAATAAATGTAAATAAATATAGCATTAATAATTCTGTTTAATATTATGTTTCAAATATATGCACATAACATCTGCTCATTAAATAGGCCATTTAATCAAGATTTCTCAACAAATATCAATAAACAATCTATCAGATCATTAATTAGGTCATTGAATGATAATTTGTCATTGAAATACATGTAAATAAATATAGCATTAATAATTCTGTTTAGTATTTTGTTTTCAATAAATGCTCATTATATCTGTTCATTAAATAGGATATTCAATCAAGATTTCCCTTTAAAAATCAATAAACAGTATATCAGACCAATGATTAAGTCATTAAATCATAATTTGGCATTGAGATATATGTAAATAAATACTGCAGTAATGATTCTGGTTAATATTATGTTTTAAATATATGCATATACCATCTGCTCATTAAATAGGCCATTCAATCAGGAATTACCATCAAAAATCAATAAACAATCTATCAGATCATTAATTAGGGTATTGAATCAAAATATGGCATTGAAACACATGTAAATAAATATAGCATTAATAATTCTGTTTAGTATTTTGTTTTCAATAAATGCTCATTATATCTGCTCATTAAATAGGTCATTCAATCAAGATTTCCCTTTAAAAATCAATAAACAATATATCAGACCAATGATTAAGTCATTAAATCATAATTTGGCATTGAAATATATGTAAATAAATACTGCAGTAATGATTCTGGTTAATATTATGTTTTTAATATATGCATATACCATCTGCTCATTAAATAGGCCATTCAATCAGGACTTACCATCAAAAATCAATAAACAATCTATCAGATCATTAATTAGGGTATTGAATCAAAATATGGCATTGAAACACATGTAAATAAATATAGCATTAATAATTATGTTTAGTATTTTGTTTTCAATAAATGCTCATTATATCTGCTCATTAAATAGTTATTCAATCAAGATTTCCCTTTAAAAATCAATAAACAATATATCAGACCAATGATTAAGTCATTAAATCATAATTTGGCATTGAAATATATGTAAATAAATACTGCAGTAATGATTCTGGTTAATATTATGTTTTAAATATGTGCACATGACATCTGCTCATTAAATAGGCCATTCAATCAAGATGTCCCTTTAAAAATCAACAAACCATATATCAGATCATTAATTAGGTCATTGAATCAAAATATAGCATTGAAATGAATGTAAATAGATATAGCATTAATAATTATGTTTTCAATATATGCAATAGATAATTTCTCATTATATCTGCTCAATAAGTAGGCCAATCTATCAATATTTCCCTTTAAAAATCAATAAACAATATATCATATTATTGATTAGGTCACTGAATCATGATTTTGCATTGAAATAAATGTAAATAAATATAGCATTAATAATTCTGTTTAATATTATGTTTCAAATATATGCACATAACATCTGCTCATTAAATAGGCCATCTAATCAAGATTTCTCATCAAATATCAATAAACAATCTATCAGATCATTAATTAGGTCATTGAATGATAATTTGTCATTGAAATACATGTAAATAAATATAGCATTAATAATTCTGTTTAGTATTTTGTTTTCAATAAATGCTCATTATATCTGTTCATTAAATAGGATATTCAATCAAGATTTCCCTTTAAAAATCAATAAACAGTATATCAGACCAATGATTAAGTCATTAAATCATAATTTGGCATTGAGATATATGTAAATAAATACTGCAGTAATGATTCTGGTTAATATTATGTTTTAAATATATGCATATACCATCTGCTCATTAAATAGGCCATTCAATCAGGAATTACCATCAAAAATCAATAAACAAACTATCAGATCATTAATTAGGGTATTGAATCAAAATATGGCATTGAAACACATGTAAATAAATATAGCATTAATAATTCTGTTTAGTATTTTGTTTTCAATAAATGCTCATTATATCTACTCATTAAATAGGATATTCAATCAAGATTTCCCTTTGAAAATCAACAAACAATATATCAGAACAATGATTAAGTCATTAAATCATAATTTGGCATTGAGATATATGTAAATAAATATTGCAGTGATTATTCTGGTTAATGATATGTTTTGAATATATGCACATACTATCTGCTCATTAAATAGGCCATTCAATTAAGATTTCCCATCAAAAATCAATAAACAATCTATCAGATCATTAATTAGGGTATTGAATCAAAATATGGCATTGAAACACATGTAAATAAATATAGCATTAATAATTCTGTTTAGTATTTTGTTTTCAATAAATGCTCATTATATCTACTCATTAAATAGGATATTCAATCAAGATTTCCCTTTGAAAATCAACAAACAATATATCAGACCAATGATTAAGTCATTAAATCATAATTTGGCATTGAGATATATGTAAATAAATATTGCAGTGATTATTCTGGTTAATGGTATGTTTTGAATATATGCACATACTATCTGCTCATTAAATAGGCCATTCAATTAAGATTTTCCATCAAAAATCAATAAACAATCTATCAGATCATTAATTAGGGTATTGAATCAATATATGGCATTGAAACACATGTAAATAAATATAGCATTAATAATTATGTTTAGTATTTTGTTTTCAATAAATGCTCATTATATCTGCTCATTAAATAGGTCATTCAATCAAGATTTCCCTTTAAAAATCAATAAACAATATATCAGACCAATGATTAAGTCATTAAATCATAATTTGGCATTGAAATATATGTAAATAAATACTGCAGTAATGATTCTGGTTAATATTATGTTTTTAATATATGCATATACCATCTGCTCATTAAATAGGCCATTCAATCAGGACTTACCATCAAAAATCAATAAACAATCTATCAGATCATTAATTAGGGTATTGAATCAAAATATGGCATTGAAACACATGTAAATAAATATAGCATTAATAATTATGTTTAGTATTTTGTTTTCAATAAATGCTCATTATATCTGCTCATTAAATAGGTCATTCAATCAAGATTTCCCTTTAAAAATCAATAAACAATATATCAGACCAATGATTAAGTCATTAAATCATAATTTGGCATTGAAATATATGTAAATAAATACTGCAGTAATGATTCTGGTTAATATTATGTTTTAAATATATGCACATGACATCTGCTCATTAAATAGGCCATTCAATCAAGATGTCCCTTTAAAAATCAACAAACCATATATCAGATCATTAATTAGGTCATTGAATCAAAATATAGCATTGAAATGAATGTAAATAGATATAGCATTAATAATTATGTTTTCAATATATGCAATAGATAACTTCTCATTATATCTGCTCAATAAGTAGGCCAATCTATCAATATTTCCCTTTAAAAATCAATAAACAATATATCATATTATTGATTAGGTCACTGAATCATGATTTTGCATTGAAATAAATGTAAATAAATATAGCATTAATAATTCTGTTTAATATTATGTTTCAAATATATGCACATAACATCTGCTCATTAAATAGGCCATTTAATCAAGATTTCTCATCAAATATCAATAAACAATCTATCAGATCATTAATTAGGTCATTGAATGATAATTTGTCATTGAAATACATGTAAATAAATATAGCATTAATAATTCTGTTTAGTATTTTGTTTTCAATAAATGCTCATTATATCTGTTCATTAAATAGGATATTCAATCAAGATTTCCCTTTAAAAATCAATAAACAGTATATCAGACCAATGATTAAGTCATTAAATCATAATTTGGCATTGAGATATATGTAAATAAATACTGCAGTAATGATTCTGGTTAATATTATGTTTTAAATATATGCATATACCATCTGCTCATTAAATAGGCCATTCAATCAGGAATTACCATCAAAAATCAATAAACAATCTATCAGATCATTAATTAGGGTATTGAATCAAAATATGGCATTGAAACACATGTAAATAAATATAGCATTAATAATTCTGTTTAGTATTTTGTTTTCAATAAATGCTCATTATATCTACTCATTAAATAGGATATTCAATCAAGATTTCCCTTTGAAAATCAACAAACAATATATCAGAACAATGATTAAGTCATTAAATCATAATTTGGCATTGAGATATATGTAAATAAATATTGCAGTGATTATTCTGGTTAATGATATGTTTTGAATATATGCACATACTATCTGCTCATTAAATAGGCCATTCAATTAAGATTTCCCATCAAAAATCAATAAACAATCTATCAGATCATTAATTAGGGTATTGAATCAATATATGGCATTGAAACACATGTAAATAAATATAGCATTAATAATTATGTTTAGTATTTTGTTTTCAATAAATGCTCATTATATCTGCTCATTAAATAGGTCATTCAATCAAGATTTCCCTTTAAAAATCAATAAACAATATATCAGACCAATGATTAAGTCATTAAATCATAATTTGGCATTGAAATATATGTAAATAAATACTGCAGTAATGATTCTGGTTAATATTATGTTTTAAATATATGCACATGACATCTGCTCATTAAATAGGCCATTCAATCAAGATGTCCCTTTAAAAATCAACAAACCATATATCAGATCATTAATTAGGTCATTGAATCAAAATATAGCATTGAAATGAATGTAAATAGATATAGCATTAATAATTATGTTTTCAATATATGCAATAGATAATTTCTCATTATATCTGCTCAATAAGTAGGCCAATCTATCAATATTTCCCTTTAAAAATCAATAAACAATATATCATATTATTGATTAGGTCACTGAATCATGATTTTGCATTGAAATAAATGTAAATAAATATAGCATTAATAATTCTGTTTAATATTATGTTTCAAATATATGCACATAACATCTGCTCATTAAATAGGCCATTTAATCAAGATTTCTCATCAAATATCAATAAACAATCTATCAGATCATTAATTAGGTCATTGAATGATAATTTGTCATTGAAATACATGTAAATAAATATAGCATTAATAATTCTGTTTAGTATTTTGTTTTCAATAAATGCTCATTATATCTGTTCATTAAATAGGATATTCAATCAAGATTTCCCTTTAAAAATCAATAAACAGTATATCAGACCAATGATTAAGTCATTAAATCATAATTTGGCATTGAGATATATGTAAATAAATACTGCAGTAATGATTCTGGTTAATATTATGTTTTAAATATATGCATATACCATCTGCTCATTAAATAGGCCATTCAATCAGGAATTACCATCAAAAATCAATAAACAATCTATCAGATCATTAATTAGGGTATTGAATCAAAATATGGCATTGAAACACATGTAAATAAATATAGCATTAATAATTCTGTTTAGTATTTTGTTTTCAATAAATGCTCATTATATCTACTCATTAAATAGGATATTCAATCAAGATTTCCCTTTGAAAATCAACAAACAATATATCAGAACAATGATTAAGTCATTAAATCATAATTTGGCATTGAGATATATGTAAATAAATATTGAAGTGATTATTCTGGTTAATGATATGTTTTGAATATATGCACATACTATCTGCTCATTAAATAGTCCATTCAATTAAGATTTCCCATCAAAAATCAATAAACAATCTATCAGATCATTAATTAGGGTATTGAATCAAAATATGGCATTGAAACACATGTAAATAAATATAGCATTAATAATTCTGTTTAGTATTTTGTTTTCAATAAATGCTCATTATATCTACTCATTAAATAGGATATTCAATCAAGATTTCCCTTTGAAAATCAACAAACAATATATCAGACCAATGATTAAGTCATTAAATCATAATTTGGCATTGAGATATATGTAAATAAATATTGCAGTGATTATTCTGGTTAATGATATGTTTTGAATATATGCACATACTATCTGCTCATTAAATAGGCCATTCAATTAAGATTTCCCATCAAAAATCAATAAACAATCTATCAGATCATTAATTAGGGTATTGAATCAATATATGGCATTGAAACACATGTAAATAAATATAGCATTAATAATTATGTTTAGTATTTTGTTTTCAATAAATGCTCATTATATCTGCTCATTAAATAGGTCATTCAATCAAGATTTCCCTTTAAAAATCAATAAACAATATATCAGACCAATGATTAAGTCATTAAATCATAATTTGGCATTGAAATATATGTAAATAAATACTGCAGTAATGATTCTGGTTAATATTATGTTTTTAATATATGCATATACCATCTGCTCATTAAATAGGCCATTCAATCAGGACTTACCATCAAAAATCAATAAACAATCTATCAGATCATTAATTAGGGTATTGAATCAAAATATGGCATTGAAACACATGTAAATAAATATAGCATTAATAATTATGTTTAGTATTTTGTTTTCAATAAATGCTCATTATATCTGCTCATTAAATAGGTCATTCAATCAAGATTTCCCTTTAAAAATCAATAAACAATATATCAGACCAATGATTAAGTCATTAAATCATAATTTGGCATTGAAATATATGTAAATAAATACTGCAGTAATGATTCTGGTTAATATTATGTTTTAAATATATGCACATGACATCTGCTCATTAAATAGGCCATTCAATCAAGATGTCCCTTTAAAAATCAACAAACCATATATCAGATCATTAATTAGGTCATTGAATCAAAATATAGCATTGAAATGAATGTAAATAGATATAGCATTAATAATTATGTTTTCAATATATGCAATAGATAATTTCTCATTATATCTGCTCAATAAGTAGGCCAATCTATCAATATTTCCCTTTAAAAATCAATAAACAATATATCATATTATTGATTAGGTCACTGAATCATGATTTTGCATTGAAATAAATGTAAATAAATATAGCATTAATAATTCTGTTTAATATTATGTTTCAAATATATGCACATAACATCTGCTCATTAAATAGGCCATTTAATCAAGATTTCTCATCAAATATCAATAAACAATCTATCAGATCATTAATTAGGTCATTGAATGATAATTTGTCATTGAAATACATGTAAATAAATATAGCATTAATAATTCTGTTTAGTATTTTGTTTTCAATAAATGCTCATTATATCTGTTCATTAAATAGGATATTCAATCAAGATTTCCCTTTAAAAATCAATAAACAGTATATCAGACCAATGATTAAGTCATTAAATCATAATTTGGCATTGAGATATATGTAAATAAATACTGCAGTAATGATTCTGGTTAATATTATGTTTTAAATATATGCATATACCATCTGCTCATTAAATAGGCCATTCAATCAGGATTTCCCATCAAAAATCAATAAACAATCTATCAGATCATTAATTAGGTCATTGAATGATAATTTGTCATAGAAATACATATAAATAAATAAAGCATTAATAATTCTGTTTAATATTTTGTTTTCAATAAATGCTCATTATATATGCTAATTAAATAGGATATTCAATCAAGATTTCCCTTTAAAAACCAATAAACAATATATCAGACCAATGATTAAGTCATTAAATCATAATTTGGCATTGAAATATATGTAAATAAATACTGCAGTAATGATTCTGGTTAATATTATGTTTTAAATATATGCATATACCATCTGCTCATTAAATAGGCCATTCAATCAGGAATTACCATCAAAAATCAATAAACAATCTATCAGATCATTAATTAGGGTATTGAATCAAAATATGGCATTGAAACACATGTAAATAAATATAGCATTAATAATTCTGTTTAGTATTTTGTTTTCAATAAATGCTCATTATATCTACTCATTAAATAGGATATTCAATCAAGATTTCCCTTTGAAAATCAACAAACAATATATCAGAACAATGATTAAGTCATTAAATCATAATTTGGCATTGAGATATATGTAAATAAATATTGCAGTGATTATTCTGGTTAATGATATGTTTTGAATATATGCACATACTATCTGCTCATTAAATAGGCCATTCAATTAAGATTTCCCATCAAAAATCAATAAACAATCTATCAGATTATTAATTAGGGTATTGAATCAATATATGGCATTGAAACACATGTAAATAAATATAGCATTAATAATTATGTTTAGTATTTTGTTTTCAATAAATGCTCATTATATCTGCTCATTAAATAGGTCATTCAATCAAGATTTCCCTTTAAAAATCAATAAACAATATATCAGACCAATGATTAAGTCATTAAATCATAATTTGGCATTGAAATATATGTAAATAAATACTGCAGTAATGATTCTGGTTAATATTATGTTTTAAATATATGCACATGACATCTGCTCATTAAATAGGCCATTCAATCAAGATGTCCCTTTAAAAATCAACAAACCATATATCAGATCATTAATTAGGTCATTGAATCAAAATATAGCATTGAAATGAATGTAAATAGATATAGCATTAATAATTATGTTTTCAATATATGCAATAGATAATTTCTCATTATATCTGCTCAATAATTAGGCCAATCTATCAATATTTCCCTTTAAAAATCAATAAACAATATATCATATTATTGATTAGGTCACTGAATCATGATTTTGCATTGAAATAAATGTAAATAAATATAGCATTAATAATTCTGATTAATATTATGTTTCAAATATATGCACATAACATCTGCTCATTAAATAGGCCATTTAATCAAGATTTCTCATCAAATATCAATAAACAATCTATCAGATCATTAATTAGGTCATTGAATGATAATTTGTCATTGAAATACATATAAATAAATATAGCATTAATAATTCTGTTTAATATTTTGTTTTCAATAAATGCTCATTATATCTACTCATTAAATAGGATATTCAATCAAGATTTCCCTTTAAAAATCAATAAACAATATATCAGACCAATGATTAAGTCATTAAATCATAATTTGGCATTGAGATATATGTAAATAAACACTGCAGTAATGATTCTGGTTAATATTATGTTTTAAATATATGCATATACCATCTGCTCATTAAATAGGCCATTCAATCAGGATTTCCCATCAAAAATCAATAAACAATCTATCAGATCATTAATTAGATCATTGAATGATAATTTGTCATAGAAATACATATAAATAAATAAAGCATTAATAATTCTGTTTAATATTTTGTTTTCAATAAATGCTCATTATATATGCTAATTAAATAGGATATTCAATCAAGATTTCCCTTTAAAAACCAATAAACAATATATCAGACCAATGATTAAGTCATTAAATCATAATTTGGCATTGAAATATATGTAAATAAATATTGCAGTAATGATTCTGGTTAATATTATGTTTTAAATATATGCATATACCATCTGCTCATTAAATAGGCCATTCCATCAGAATTTACCATCAAAAATCAATAAACAATCTATCAGATCATTAATTAGGGTATTGACTCAAAATATGGCATTGAAACACATGTAAATAAATATAGCATTAATAATTCTGTTTAGTATTTTGTTTTCAATAAATGCTCATTATATCTGCTCATTAAATAGGATATTCAATCAAGATTTCCCTTTAAAAATCAACAAACAATATATCAGACCAATGATTAAGTCATTAAATCATAATTTGGCATTGAGATATATGTAAATAAATATTGCAGTGATTATTCTGGTTAATGATATGTTTTGAATATATGCACATACTATCTGCTCATTAAATAGGCCATTCAATTAAGATTTCCCATCAAAAATCAATAAACAATCTATCAGATCATTAATTAGGGTATTGAATCAATATATGGCATTGAAACACATGTAAATAAATATAGCATTAATAATTATGTTTAGTATTTTGTTTTCAATAAATGCTCATTATATCTGCTCATTAAATAGGTCATTCAATCAAGATTTCCCTTTACAAAATTAATAAACAATATATCAGACCAATGATTAAGTCATTAAATCATAATTTGGCATTGAAATATATGTAAATAAATACTGCAGTAATGATTCTGGTTAATATTATGTTTTAAATATATGCACATGAAATCTGCTCATTAAATAGGCCATTCAATCAAGATGTCCCTTTAAAAATCAACAAACCATATATCAGATCATTAATTAGGTCATTGAATCAAAATATAGTATTGAAATGAATGTAAATAGATATAGCATTAATAATTATGTTTTCAATATATGCAATAGATAATTTCTCATTATATCTGCTCAATAATTAGGCCAATCTATCAATATTTCCCTTTAAAAATCAATAAACAATATATCATATTATTGATTAGGTCACTGAATCATGATTTTGCATTGAAATAAATGTAAATAAATATAGCATTAATAATTCTGTTTAATATTATGTTTCAAATATCTGCACATAACATCTGCTCATTAAATAGGCCATTTAATCAAGATTTCTCATCAAATATCAATAAACAATCTATCAGATCATTAATTAGGTCATTGAATGATAATTTGTCATTGAAATACATGTAAATAAATATAGCATTAATAATTCTGTTTAATATTTTGTTTTCAATAAATGCTCATTATATCTGTTCATTAAATAGGATATTCAATCAAGATTTCCCTTTAAAAATCAATAAACAATATATCAGACCAATGATTAAGTCATTAAATCATAATTTGGCATTGAGATATATTTAAATAAATACTGCAGTAATGATTCTGGTTAATATTATGTTTTAAATATATGCATATACCATCTGCTCATTAAATAGGCCATTCAATCAGGATTTCCCATCAAAAATCAATAAACAATATATCAGATCATTAATTAGGTCATTGAATGATAATTTGTCATAGAAATACATATAAATAAATATAGCATTAATAATTCTGTTTAATATTTTGTTTTCAATAAATGCTCATTATATATGCTAATTAAATAGGATATTCAATCAAGATTTCCCTTTAAAAACCAATAAACAATATATCAGACCAATGATTAAGTCATTAAATCATAATTTGGCATTGAAATATATGTAAATAAATACTGCAGTAATGATTCTGGTTAATATTATGTTTTAAATATATGCATATACCATCTGCTCATTAAATAGGCCATTCAATCAGGATTTACCATCAAAAATCAATAAACAATCTATCAGATCATTAATTAGGGTATTGAATCAAAATATGGCATTGAAACACATGTAAATAAATATAGCATTAATAATTATGTTTAGTATTTTGTTTTCAATAAATGCTCATTATATCTGCTCATTAAATAGGTCATTCAATCAAGATTTCCCTTTAAAAATCAACAAACAATATATCAGACCAATGATTAAGTCATTAAATCATAATTTGGCATTGAAATATATGTAAATAAATATTGCAGTGATTATTCTGGTTAATGATATGTTTTGAATATATGCACATACTATCTGCTCATTAAATAGGCCATTCAATTAAGATTTCCCATCAAAAATCAATAAACAATCTATCAGATCATTAATTAGGGTATTGAATCAATATATGGCATTGAAACACATGTAAATAAATATAGCATTAATAATTATGTTTAGTATTTTGTTTTCAATAAATGCTCATTATATCTGCTCATTAAATAGGTCATTCAATCAAGATTTCCCTTTAAAAATTAATAAACAATATATCAGACCAATGATTAAGTCATTAAATCATAATTTGGCATTGAAATATATGTAAATAAATACTGCAGTAATGATTCTGGTTAATATTATGTTTTAAATATATGCACATGAAATCTGCTCATTAAATAGGCCATTCAATCAAGATGTCCCTTTAAAAATCAACAAACCATATATCAGATCATTAATTAGGTCATTGAATCAAAATATAGTATTGAAATGAATGTAAATAGATATAGCATTAATAATTATGTTTTCAATATATGCAATAGATAATTTCTCATTATATCTGCTCAATAATTAGGCCAATCTATCAATATTTCCCTTTAAAAATCAATAAACAATATATCATATTATTGATTAGGTCACTGAATCATAATTTTGCATTGAAATAAATGTAAATAAATATAGCATTAATAATTCTGTTTAATATTATGTTTCAAATATCTGCACATAACATCTGCTCATTAAATAGGCCATTTAAACAAGATTTCTCATCAAATATCAATAAACAATCTATCAGATCATTAATTAGGTCATTGAATGATAATTTGTCATTGAAATACATGTAAATAAATATAGCATTAATAATTCTGTTTAGTATTTTGTTTTCAATAAATGCTCATTATATATGCTAATTAAATAGGATATTCAATCAAGATTTCCCTTTAAAAACCAATAAACAATATCTCAGACCAATGATTAAGTCATTAAATCATAATTTGGCATTGAAATATATGTAAATAAATACTGCAGTAATGATTCTGGTTAATATTATGTTTTAAATATATGCATATACCATCTGCTCATTAAATAGGCCATTCAATCAGGATTTACCATCAAAAATCAATAAACAATCTATCAGATCATTAATTAGGGTATTGAATCAAAATATGGCATTGAAACACATGTAAATAAATATAGCATTAATAATTCTGTTTAGTATTTTGTTTTCAATAAATGCTCATTATATCTGCTCATTAAATAGGATATTCAATCAAGATTTCCCTTTGAAAATCAACAAACAATATATCAGACCAATGATTAAGTCATTAAATCATAATTTGGCATTGAAATATATGTAAATAAATACTGCAGTAATGATTCTGGTTAATATTATGTTTTGAATATATGCACATGACATCTGCTCATTAAATAGGCCATTCAATCAAGATGTCCCTTTAAAAATCAACAAACCATATGTCAGATCATTAATTAGGTCATTGAATCAAAATATAGCATTGAAATGAATGTAAATAGATATAGCATTAATAATTATGTTTTCAATATATGCAATAGATAATTTCTCATTATATCTGCTCAATAATTAGGCCAATCTATCAATATTTCCCTTTAAAAATCAATAAACAATATATCATATTATTGATTAGGTCACTGAATCATGATTTTGCATTGAAATAAATGTAAATAAATATAGCATTAATAATTCTGTTTAATATTATGTTTCAAATATATGCACATAACATCTGCTCATTAAATAGGCCATTTAATCAAGATTTCTCATCAAATATCAATAAACAATCTATCAGATCATTAATTAGGTCATTGAATGATAATTTGTCATAGAAATACATATAAATAAATATAGCATTAATAATTCTGTTTAATATTTTGTTTTCAATAAATGCTCATTATATATGCTAATTAAATAGGATATTCAATCAAGATTTCCCTTTACAAACCAATAAACAATATATCAGACCAATGATTAAGTCATTAAATCATAATTTGGCATTGAAATATATGTAAATAAATATTGCAGTGATTATTCTGGTTAATGATATGTTTTGAATATATGCACATACTATCTGCTCATTAAATAGGCCATTCAATTAAGATTTCCCATCAAAAATCAATAAACAATCTATCAGATCATTAATTAGGGTATTGAATCAATATATGGCTTTGAAACACATGTAAATAAATATAGCATTAATAATTCTGTTTAGTATTTTGTTTTCAATAAATGCTCATTATATCTGCTCATTAAATAGGTCATTCAATCAAGATTTCCCTTTAAAAAATCAATAAACAATATATCAGACCAATGATTAAGTCATTAAATCATAATTTGGCATTGAAATATATGTAAATAAATACTGCAGTAATGATTCTGGTTAATATTATGTTTTAAATATATGCACATGACATCTGCTCATTAAATAGGCCATTTAATCAAGATGTCCCTTTAAAAATCAACAAACCATATATCAGATCATTAATTAGGTCATTGAATCAAAATATGGCATTGAAACACATGTAAATAAATATAGCATTAATAATTCTGTTTAGTATTTTGTTTTCAATAAATGCTCATTATATCTGCTCATTAAATAGGATATTCAATCAAGATTTTCCTTTGAAAATCAACAAACAATATATCAGACCAATGATTAAGTCATTAAATCATAATTTGGCATTGAGATATATGTAAATAAATATTGCAGTGATTATTCTGGTTAATGATATGTTTTGAATATATGCACATACTATCTGCTCATTAAATAGGCCATTCAATCAGGATTTCCCATCAAAAATCAATAAACAATCTATCAGATCATTAATTAGGGTATTGAATCAATATATGGCATTGAAACACATGTAAATAAATATAGCATTAATAATTATGTTTAGTATTTTGTTTTCAATAAATGCTCATTATATCTGCTCATTAAATAGGATATTCAATCAAGATTTCCCTTTAAAAATCAATAAACAATATATCAGACCAATGATTATGTCATTAAATCATACTTTGGCATTGAGATATATGTAAATAAATACTGCAGTAATGATTCTGGTTAATATTATGTTTTAAATATATGCATATACCATCTGCTCATTAAATAGGCCATTCAATCAGGATTTCCCATCAAAAATCAATAAACAATCTATCGGATCATTAATTAGGTCATTGAATGATAATTTGTCATTGAAATACATATGAATAAATATAGCATTAATAATTCTGTTTAGTATTTTGTTTTCAATAAATGCTCATTATATCTGCTCATTAAATAGGTCATTCAATCAAGATTTCCCTTTAAAAATCAATAAACAATATATCAGACCAATGATTACGTCATTAAATCATAATTTGGCATTGAAATATATGTAAATAAATACTGCAGTAATGATTCTGATTAATATTATGTTTTAAATATATGCACATGACATCTGCTCATTAAATAGGCCATTCAATCAGGATTTACCATCAAAAATCAATAAATAATCTATCAGATTATTAATTAGGGTATTGAATCAAAATATGGCATTGAAACACATGTAAATAGATATAGCATTAATAATTATGTTTAGTATTTTGTTTTCAATAAATGCTCATTATATCTGCTCATTAAATAGGTCATTCAATCAAGATTTCCCTTTAAAAATCAATAAACAATATATCAGACCAATGATTAAGTCATTAAATCATAATTTGGCATTGAAATATATGTAAATAAATACTGCAGTAATGATTCTGGTTAATATTATGTTTTAAATATATGCACATGACATCTGCTCATTAAATAGGCCATTCAATCAAGATGTCCCTTTAAAAATCAACAAACCATATATCAGATCATTAATTAGGTCATTGAATCAAAATATAGCATTGAAATGAATGTAAATAGATATAGCATTAATAATTATGTTTTCAATATATGCAATAGATAATTTCTCATTATATCTGCTCAATAATTAGGCCAATCTATCAATATTTCCCTTTAAAAATCAATAAACAATATATCATATTATTGATTAGGTCACTGAATCATAATTTTGCATTGAAATAAATGTAAATAAATATAGCATTAATAATTCTGTTTAATATTATGTTTCAAATATATGCACATAACATCTGCTCATTAAATAGGCCATTTAATCAAGATTTCTCATCAAATATCAATAAACAATCTATCAGTTCATTAATTAGGTCATTGAATGATAATTTGTCATAGAAATACATATAAATAAATATAGCATTAATAATTCTGTTTAATATTTTGTTTTCAATAAATGCTCATTATATATGCTAATTAAATAGGATATTCAATCAAGATTTCCCTTTAAAAACCAATAAACAATATATCAGACCAATGATTAAGTCATTAAATCATAATTTGGCATTGAAATATATGTAAATAAATACTGCAGTAATGATTCTGGTTAATATTATGTTTTAAATATATGCATATACCATCTGCTCATTAAATATGCCATTCAATCAGGATTTACCATCAAAAATCAATAAACAATCTATCAGATCATTAATTAGGGTATTGAATCAAAATATGGCATTGAAACACATGTAAATAAATATAGCATTAATAATTCTGTTTAGTATTTTGTTTTCAATAAATGCTCATTATATCTGCTCATTAAATAGGTCATTCAATCAAGATTTCCCTTTAAAAATCAATAAACAATATATCAGACCAATGATTAAGTCATTAAATCATAATTTGGCATTGAAATATATGTAAATAAATACTGCAGTAATGATTCTGGTTAATATTATGTTTTAAATATATGCCTATGACATCTGCTCATTAAATAGGCCATTCAATCAAGATGTCCCTTTAAAAATCAACAAACCATATATCAGATCATTAATTAGGTCATTGAATCAAAATATAGCATTGAAATGAATGTAAATAGATATAGCATTAATAATTATGTTTTCAATATATGCAATAGATAATTTCTCATTATATCTGCTCAATAATTAGGCCAATCTATCAATATTTCCCTTTAAAAATCAATAAACAATATATCATATTATTGATTAGGTCACTGAATCATGATTTTGCATTGAAATAAATGTAAATAAATATAGCATTAATAATTCTGTTTAATATTATGTTTCAAATATATGCACATAACATCTGCTCATTAAATAGGCCATATAATCAAGATTTCTCATCAAATATCAATAAACAATCTATCAGATCATTAATTAGGTCATTGAATGATAATTTGTCATAGAAATACATATAAATAAATATTGCATTAATAATTCTGTTTAATATTTTGTTTTCAATAAATGCTCATTATATATGCTAATTAAATAGGATATTCAATCAAGATTTCCATTTAAAAACCAATAAACAATATATCAGACCAATGATTAAGTCATTAAATCATAATTTGGCATTGAAATATATGTAAATAAATACTGCAGTAATGATTCTGGTTAATATTATGTTTTAAATATATGCATATACCATCTGCTCATTAAATAGGCCATTCAATCAGGATTTACCATCAAAAATCAATAAACAATCTATCAGATCATTAATTAGGGTATTGAATCAAAATATGGCATTGAAACACATGTAAATAAATATAGCATTAATAATTCTGTTTAGTATTTTGTTTTCAATAAATGCTCATTATATCTGCTCATTAAATAGGATATTCAATCAAGATTTCCCTTTAAAAATCAACAAACAATATATCAGACCAATGATTAAGTCATTAAATCATAATTTGGCATTGAGATATATGTAAATAAATATTGCAGTGATTATTCTGGTTAATGATATGTTTTGAATATATGCACATACTATCTGCTCATTAAATAGGCCATTCAATTAAGATTTCCCTTCAGAAATCAATAAACAATCTATCAGATCATTAATTAGGGTATTGAATCAATATATGGCATTGAAACACATGTAAATAAATATAGCATTAATAATTATGTTTAGTATTTTGTTTTCAATAAATGCTCATTATATCTGCTCATTAAATAGGTCATTCAATCAAGATTTCCCTTTAAAAATCAATAAACAATATATCAGACCAATGATTAAGTCATTAAATCATAATTTGGCATTGAAATATATGTAAATAAATACTGCAGTAATGATTCTGGTTAATATTATGTTTTAAATATATGCACATGACATCTGCTCATTAAATAGGCCATTCAATCAAGATGTCCCTTTAAAAATCAACAAACCATATGTCAGATCATTAATTAGGTCATTGAATCAAAATATAGCATTGAAATGAATGTAAATAGATATAGCATTAATAATTATGTTTTCAATATATGCAATAGATAATTTCTCATTATATCTGCTCAATAATTAGGCCAATCTATCAATATTTCCCTTTAAAAATCAATAAACAATATATCATATTATTGATTAGGTCACTGAATCATGATTTTGCATTATAATAGATGTAAATAAATATAGCATTAATAATTCTGTTTAATATTATGTTTCAAATATATGCACATAACATCTGCTCATTAAATAGGCCATTTAATCAAGATTTCTCATCAAATATCAATAAACAATCTATCAGATCATTAATTAGGTCATTGAATGATAATTTGTCATAGAAATACATATAAATAAATATAGCATTAATAATTCTGTTTAATATTTTGTTTTCAATAAATGCTCATTATATATGCTAATTAAATAGGATATTCAATCAAGATTTCCCTTTAAAAACCAATAAACAATATATCAGACCAATGATTAAGTCATTAAATCATAATTTGGCATTGAAATATATGTAAATAAATACTGCAGTAATGATTCTGGTTAATATTATGTTTTAAATATATGCATATACCATCTGCTCATTAAATAGGCCATTCAATCAGGATTTACCATCAAAAATCAATAAACAATCTATCAGATCATTAATTAGGGTATTGAATCAAAATATAGCATTGAAATGAATGTAAATAGATATAGCATTAATAATTATGTTTTCAATATATGCAATAGATAATTTCTCATTATATCTGCTCAATAATTAGGCCAATCTATCAATATTTCCCTTTAAAAATCAATAAACAATATATCATATTATTGATTAGGTCACTGAATCATAATTTTGCATTGAAATAAATGTAAATAAATATAGCATTAATAATTCTGTTTAATATTATGTTTCAAATATATGCACATAACATCTGCTCATTAAATAGGCCATTTAATCAAGATTTCTCATCAAATATCAATAAACAATCTATCAGTTCATTAATTAGGTCATTGAATGATAATTTGTCATAGAAATACATATAAATAAATATAGCATTAATAATTCTGTTTAATATTTTGTTTTCAATAAATGCTCATTATATATGCTAATTAAATAGGATATTCAATCAAGATTTCCCTTTAAAAACCAATAAACAATATATCAGACCAATGATTAAGTCATTAAATCATAATTTGGCATTGAAATATATGTAAATAAATACTGCAGTAATGATTCTGGTTAATATTATGTTTTAAATATATGCATATACCATCTGCTCATTAAATAGGCCATTCAATCAGGATTTACCATCAAAAATCAATAAACAATCTATCAGATCATTAATTAGGGTATTGAATCAAAATATGGCATTGAAACACATGTAAATAAATATAGCATTAATAATTATGTTTAGTATTTTGTTTTCAATAAATGCTCATTATATCTGCTCATTAAATAGGTCATTCAATCAAGATTTCCCTTTAAAAATCAATAAACAATATATCAGACCAATGATTAAGTCATTAAATCATAATTTGGCATTGAAATATATGTAAATAAATACTGCAGTAATGATTCTGGTTAATATTATGTTTTAAATATATGCCTATGACATCTGCTCATTAAATAGGCCATTCAATCAAGATGTCCCTTTAAAAATCAACAAACCATATATCAGATCATTAATTAGGTCATTGAATCAAAATATAGCATTGAAATGAATGTAAATAGATATAGCATTAATAATTATGTTTTCAATATATGCAATAGATAATTTCTCATTATATCTGCTCAATAATTAGGCCAATCTATCAATATTTCCCTTTAAAAATCAATAAACAATATATCATATTATTGATTAGGTCACTGAATCATGATTTTGCATTGAAATAAATGTAAATAAATATAGCATTAATAATTCTGTTTAATATTATGTTTCAAATATATGCACATAACATCTGCTCATTAAATAGGCCATATAATCAAGATTTCTCATCAAATATCAATAAACAATCTATCAGATCATTAATTAGGTCATTGAATGATAATTTGTCATAGAAATACATATAAATAAATATTGCATTAATAATTCTGTTTAATATTTTGTTTTCAATAAATGCTCATTATATATGCTAATTAAATAGGATATTCAATCAAGATTTCCATTTAAAAACCAATAAACAATATATCAGACCAATGATTAAGTCATTAAATCATAATTTGGCATTGAAATATATGTAAATAAATACTGCAGTAATGATTCTGGTTAATATTATGTTTTAAATATATGCATATACCATCTGCTCATTAAATAGGCCATTCAATCAGGATTTACCATCAAAAATCAATAAACAATCTATCAGATCATTAATTAGGGTATTGAATCAAAATATGGCATTGAAACACATGTAAATAAATATAGCATTAATAATTCTGTTTAGTATTTTGTTTTCAATAAATGCTCATTATATCTGCTCATTAAATAGGATATTCAATCAAGATTTCCCTTTAAAAATCAACAAACAATATATCAGACCAATGATTAAGTCATTAAATCATAATTTGGCATTGAGATATATGTAAATAAATATTGCAGTGATTATTCTGGTTAATGATATGTTTTGAATATATGCACATACTATCTGCTCATTAAATAGGCCATTCAATTAAGATTTCCCTTCAGAAATCAATAAACAATCTATCAGATCATTAATTAGGGTATTGAATCAATATATGGCATTGAAACACATGTAAATAAATATAGCATTAATAATTATGTTTAGTATTTTGTTTTCAATAAATGCTCATTATATCTGCTCATTAAATAGGTCATTCAATCAAGATTTCCCTTTAAAAATCAATAAACAATATATCAGACCAATGATTAAGTCATTAAATCATAATTTGGCATTGAAATATATGTAAATAAATACTGCAGTAATGATTCTGGTTAATATTATGTTTTAAATATATGCATATACCATCTGCTCATTAAATAGGCCATTCAATCAGGATTTACCATCAAAAATCAATAAACAATCTATCAGATCATTAATTAGGGTATTGAATCAAAATATGGCATTGAAACACATGTAAATAAATATAGCATTAATAATTCTGTTTAGTATTTTGTTTTCAATAAATGCTCATTATATCTGCTCATTAAATAGGATATTCAATCAAGATTTCCCTTTAAAAATCAACAAACAATATATCAGACCAATGATTAAGTCATTAAATCATAATTTGGCATTGAGATATATGTAAATAAATATTGCAGTGATTATTCTGGTTAATGATATGTTTTGAATATATGCACATACTATCTGCTCATTAAATAGGCCATTCAATTAAGATTTCCCTTCAGAAATCAATAAACAATCTATCAGATCATTAATTAGGGTATTGAATCAATATATGGCATTGAAACACATGTAAATAAATATAGCATTAATAATTATGTTTAGTATTTTGTTTTCAATAAATGCTCATTATATCTGCTCATTAAATAGGTCATTCAATCAAGATTTCCCTTTAAAAATCAATAAACAATATATCAGACCAATGATTAAGTCATTAAATCATAATTTGGCATTGAAATATATGTAAATAAATACTGCAGTAATGATTCTGGTTAATATTATGTTTTAAATATATGCACATGACATCTGCTCATTAAATAGGCCATTCAATCAAGATGTCCCTTTAAAAATCAACAAACCATATGTCAGATCATTAATTAGGTCATTGAATCAAAATATAGCATTGAAATGAATGTAAATAGATATAGCATTAATAATTATGTTTTCAATATATGCAATAGATAATTTCTCATTATATCTGCTCAATAATTAGGCCAATCTATCAATATTTCCCTTTAAAAATCAATAAACAATATATCATATTATTGATTAGGTCACTGAATCATGATTTTGCATTATAATAGATGTAAATAAATATAGCATTAATAATTCTGTTTAATATTATGTTTCAAATATATGCACATAACATCTGCTCATTAAATAGGCCATTTAATCAAGATTTCTCATCAAATATCAATAAACAATCTATCAGATCATTAATTAGGTCATTGAATGATAATTTGTCATAGAAATACATATAAATAAATATAGCATTAATAATTCTGTTTAATATTTTGTTTTCAATAAATGCTCATTATATATGCTAATTAAATAGGATATTCAATCAAGATTTCCCTTTAAAAACCAATAAACAATATATCAGACCAATGATTAAGTCATTAAATCATAATTTGGCATTGAAATATATGTAAATAAATACTGCAGTAATGATTCTGGTTAATATTATGTTTTAAATATATGCATATACCATCTGCTCATTAAATAGGCCATTCAATCAGGATTTACCATCAAAAATCAATAAACAATCTATCAGATCATTAATTAGGGTATTGAATCAAAATATGGCATTGAAACACATGTAAATAAATATAGCATTAATAATTCTGTTTAGTATTTTGTTTTCAATAAATGCTCATTATATCTGCTCATTAAATAGGATATTCAATCAAGATTTCCCTTTGAAAATCAACAAACAATATATCAGACCAATGATTAAGTCATTAAATCAAAATTTGGCATTGAAATATATGTAAATAAATACTGCAGTAATGATTCTGGTTAATATTATGTTTTAAATATATGCACATGACATCTGCTCATTAAATAGGCCATTCAATCAGGATTTACCATCAAAAATCAATAAACAATATATCAGACCAATGATTAAGTCATTAAATCATAATTTGGCATTGAGATATATGTAAATAAATACTGCAGTAATAATTCTGTTTAATATTATGTTTCAAATATATGCACATAACATCTGCTCATTAAATAGGCCATTTAATCAAGATTTCTCATCAAATATCAATAAACAATCTATCAGTTCATTAATTAGGTCATTGAATGATAATTTGTCATAGAAATACATATAAATAAATATAGCATTAATAATTCTGTTTAATATTTTGTTTTCAATAAATGCTCATTATATATGCTAATTAAATAGGATATTCAATCAAGATTTCCCTTTAAAAACCAATAAACAATATATCAGACCAATGATTAAGTCATTAAATCATAATTTGGCATTGAAATATATGTAAATAAATATTGCAGTGATTATTCTGGTTAATGATATGTTTTAAATATATGCATATACCATCTGCTCATTAAATAGGCCATTCAATCAGGATTTCCCATCAAAAATCAATAAACAATCTATCGGATCATTAATTAGGTCATTGAATGTTAATTTGTCATTGAAATACATATGAATAAATATAGCATTAATAATTCTGTTTAGTATTTTGTTTTCAATAAATGCTCATTATATCTGCTCATTAAATAGGTCATTCAATCAAGATTTCCCTTTAAAAATCAATAAACAATATATCAGACCAATGATTAAGTCATTAAATCATAATTTGGCATTGAGATATATGTAAATAAATATTGCAGTGATTATTCTGGTTAATGATATGTTTTGAATATGTGCACATACTATCTGCTCATTAAATAGGCCATTCAATTAAGATTTCCCATCAAAAATCAATAAACAATCTATCAGATCATTAATTAGGGTATTGAATCAATATATGGCATTGAAACACATGTAAATAAATATAGCATTTATAATTCTGTTTAGTATTTTGTTTTCAATAAATGCTCATTATATCTGCTCATTAAATAGGTCATTCAATCAGGATTTCCCTTTAAAAATCAATAAACAATATATCAGACCAATGATTAAGTCATTAAATCATAATTTGGCATTGAAATATATGTAAATAAATACTGCAGTAATGATTCTGGTTAATATTATGTTTTAAATATATGCACATGACATCTGCTCATTAAATAGGCCATTCAATCAGGATTTACCATCAAAAATCAATAAACAATCTATCAGATCATTAATTAGGGTATTGAATCAAAATATGGCATTGAAACACATGTAAATAAATATAGCATTAATAATTATGTTTAGTATTTTGTTTTCAATAAATGCTCATTATATCTGCTCATTAAATAGGTCATTCAATCAAGATTTCCCTTTAAAAATCAATAAACAATATATCAGACCAATGATTAAGTCATTAAATCATAATTTGGCATTGAAATATATGTAAATAAATACTGCAGTAATGATTCTGGTTAATATTATGTTTTAAATATATGCACATGACATCTGCTCATTAAATAGGCCATTCAATCAAGATGTCCCTTTAAAAATCAACAAACCATATATCAGATCATTAATTAGGTCATTGAATCAAAATATAGCATTGAAATGAATGTAAATAGATATAGCATTAATAATTATGTTTTCAATATATGCAATAGATAATTTCTCATTATATCTGCTCAATAATTAGGCCAATTTATCAATATTTCCCTTTAAAAATCAATAAACAATATATCATATTATTGATTAGGTCACTGAATCATAATTTTGCATTGAAATAAATGTAAATAAATATAGCATTAATAATTCTGTTTAATATTATGTTTCAAATATATGCACATAACATCTGCTCATTAAATAGGCCATTTAATCAAGATTTCTCATCAAATATCAATAAACAATCTATCAGTTCATTAATTAGGTCATTGAATGATAATTTGTCATAGAAATACATATAAATAAATATAGCATTAATAATTCTGTTTAATATTTTGTTTTCAATAAATGCTCATTATATATGCTAATTAAATAGGATATTCAATCAAGATTTCCCTTTTAAAACCAATAAACAATATATCAGACCAATGATTAAGTCATTAAATCATAATTTGGCATTGAAATATTTGTAAATAAATACTGCAGTAATGATTCTGGTTAATATTATGTTTTAAATATATGCATATACCATCTGCTCATTAAATAGGCCATTCAATCAGGATTTCCCATCAAAAATCAATAAACAATCTATCAGATCATTAATTAGGGTATTAAAACAAAATATGGCATTGAAACACATGTAAATAAATATAGCATTAATAATTCTGTTTAGTATTTTGTTTTCAATAAATGCTCATTATATTTGCTCATTAAATAGGATATTCAAATAAGATTTCCCTTTGAAAATCAACAAACAATATATCAGACCAATGATTAAGTCAATAAATCATAATTTGGCATTGAGATATATGTAAATAAATATTGCAGTGATTATTCTGGTTAATGATATGTTTTGAATATATGCACATACTATCTGCTCATTAAATAGGCCATTCAATTAAGATTTCCCATCAAAAATCAATAAACAATCTATCAGATCATTAATTAGGGTATTGAATCAATATATGGCATTGAAACACATGTAAATAAATATAGCATTAATAATTATGTTTAGTATTTTGTTTTCAATAAATGCTCATTATATCTGCTCATTAAATAGGTCATTCAATCAAGATTTCCCTTTAAAAATCAATAAACAATATATCAGACCAATGATTAAGTCATTAAATCATAATTTGGCATTGAAATATATGTAAATAAATACTGCAGTAATGATTCTGGTTAATATTATGTTTTAAATATATGCACATGACATCTGCTCATTAAATAGGCCATTCAATCAGGATTTACCATCAAAAATCAATAAACAATATATCAGACCAATGATTAAGTCATTAAATCATAATTTGGAATTGAGATATATGTAAATAAATACTGCAGTAATAATTCTGTTTAATATTATGTTTCAAATATATGCACATAACATCTGCTCATTAAATAGGCCATTTAATCAAGATTTCTCATCAAATATCAATAAACAATCTATCAGTTCATTAATTAGGTCATTGAATTATAATTTGTCATAGAAATACATATAAATAAATATAGCATTAATAATTCTGTTTAATATTTTGTTTTCAATAAATGCTCATTATATATGCTAATTAAATAGGATATTCAATCAAGATTTCCCTTTAAAAACCCATAAATAATATATCAGACCAATGATTAAGTCATTAAATCATAATTTGGCATTGAAATATTTGTAAATAAATACTGCAGTAATGATTCTGGTTAATATTATGTTTTAAATATATGCATATACCATCTGCTCATTAAATAGGCCATTCAATCAGGATTTCCCATCAAAAATCAATAAACAATCTATCAGATCATTAATTAGGGTATTGAATCAAAATATGGCATTGAAACACATGTAAATAAATATAGCATTAATAATTATGTTTAGTATTTTGTTTTCAATAAATGCTCATTATATCTGCTCATTAAATAGGTCATTCAATCAAGATTTCCCTTTAAAAATCAATAAACAATATATCAGACCAATGATTAAGTCATTAAATCATAATTTGGCATTGAAATATATGTAAATAAATACTGCAGTAATGATTCTGGTTAATATTATGTTTTAAATATATGCACATGACATCTGCTCATTAAATAGGCCATTCAATCAAGATGTCCCTTTAAAAATCAACAAACCATATATCAGATCATTAATTAGGTCATTGAATCAAAATATAGCATTGAAATGAATGTAAATAGATATAGCATTAATAATTATGTTTTCAATATATGCAATAGATAATTTCTCATTATATCTGCTCAATAATTAGGCCAATCTATCAATATTTCCCTTTAAAAATCAATAAACAATATATCATATTATTGATTAGGTCACTGAATCATAATTTTGCATTGAAATAAATGTAAATAAATATAGCATTAATAATTCTGTTTAATATTATGTTTCAAATATATGCACATAACATCTGCTCATTAAATAGGCCATTTAATCAAGATTTCTCATCAAATATCAATAAACAATCTATCAGTTCATTAATTAGGTCATTGAATGATAATTTGTCATAGAAATACATATAAATAAATATAGCATTAATAATTCTGTTTAATATTTTGTTTTCAATAAATGCTCATTATATATGCTAATTAAATAGGATATTCAATCAAGATTTCCCTTTAAAAACCAATAAACAATATATCAGACCAATGATTAAGTCATTAAATCATAATTTGGCATTGAAATATATGTAAATAAATACTGCAGTAATGATTCTGGTTAATATTATGTTTTAAATATATGCATATACCATCTGCTCATTAAATAGGCCATTCAATCAGGATTTACCATCAAAAATCAATAAACAATCTATCAGATCATTAATTAGGGTATTGAATCAAAATATGGCATTGAAACACATGTAAATAAATATAGCATTAATAATTATGTTTAGTATTTTGTTTTCAATAAATGCTCATTATATCTGCTCATTAAATAGGTCATTCAATCAAGATTTCCCTTTAAAAATCAATAAACAATATATCAGACCAATGATTAAGTCATTAAATCATAATTTGGCATTGAAATATATGTAAATAAATACTGCAGTAATGATTCTGGTTAATATTATGTTTTAAATATATGCCTATGACATCTGCTCATTAAATAGGCCATTCAATCAAGATGTCCCTTTAAAAATCAACAAACCATATATCAGATCATTAATTAGGTCATTGAATCAAAATATAGCATTGAAATGAATGTAAATAGATATAGCATTAATAATTATGTTTTCAATATATGCAATAGATAATTTCTCATTATATCTGCTCAATAATTAGGCCAATCTATCAATATTTCCCTTTAAAAATCAATAAACAATATATCATATTATTGATTAGGTCACTGAATCATGATTTTGCATTGAAATAAATGTAAATAAATATAGCATTAATAATTCTGTTTAATATTATGTTTCAAATATATGCACATAACATCTGCTCATTAAATAGGCCATATAATCAAGATTTCTCATCAAATATCAATAAACAATCTATCAGATCATTAATTAGGTCATTGAATGATAATTTGTCATAGAAATACATATAAATAAATATTGCATTAATAATTCTGTTTAATATTTTGTTTTCAATAAATGCTCATTATATATGCTAATTAAATAGGATATTCAATCAAGATTTCCATTTAAAAACCAATAAACAATATATCAGACCAATGATTAAGTCATTAAATCATAATTTGGCATTGAAATATATGTAAATAAATACTGCAGTAATGATTCTGGTTAATATTATGTTTTAAATATATGCACATGACATCTGCTCATTAAATAGGCCATTCAATCAGGATTTACCATCAAAAATCAATAAACAATATATCAGACCAATGATTAAGTCATTAAATCATAATTTGGAATTGAGATATATGTAAATAAATACTGCAGTAATAATTCTGTTTAATATTATGTTTCAAATATATGCACATAACATCTGCTCATTAAATAGGCCATTTAATCAAGATTTCTCATCAAATATCAATAAACAATCTATCAGTTCATTAATTAGGTCATTGAATTATAATTTGTCATAGAAATACATATAAATAAATATAGCATTAATAATTCTGTTTAATATTTTGTTTTCAATAAATGCTCATTATATATGCTAATTAAATAGGATATTCAATCAAGATTTCCCTTTAAAAACCCATAAATAATATATCAGACCAATGATTAAGTCATTAAATCATAATTTGGCATTGAAATATTTGTAAATAAATACTGCAGTAATGATTCTGGTTAATATTATGTTTTAAATATATGCATATACCATCTGCTCATTAAATAGGCCATTCAATCAGG
The DNA here is from genome assembly GCA_964023205.1 of Lutraria lutraria. NCBI lineage: Eukaryota > Metazoa > Mollusca > Bivalvia > Venerida > Mactridae > Lutraria > Lutraria lutraria. The sequence goes on from OZ026846.1 coordinate 18,767,345, forward strand.
ATTTCCCATCAAAAATCAATAAACAATCTATCAGATCATTAATTAGGGTATTGAATCAAAATATGGCATTGAAACACATGTAAATAAATATAGCATTAATAATTATGTTTAGTATTTTGTTTTCAATAAATGCTCATTATATCTGCTCATTAAATAGGTCATTCAATCAAGATTTCCCTTTAAAAATCAATAAACAATATATCAGACCAATGATTAAGTCATTAAATCATAATTTGGCATTGAAATATATGTAAATAAATACTGCAGTAATGATTCTGGTTAATATTATGTTTTAAATATATGCACATGACATCTGCTCATTAAATAGGCCATTCAATCAAGATGTCCCTTTAAAAATCAACAAACCATATATCAGATCATTAATTAGGTCATTGAATCAAAATATAGCATTGAAATGAATGTAAATAGATATAGCATTAATAATTATGTTTTCAATATATGCAATAGATAATTTCTCATTATATCTGCTCAATAATTAGGCCAATCTATCAATATTTCCCTTTAAAAATCAATAAACAATATATCATATTATTGATTAGGTCACTGAATCATAATTTTGCATTGAAATAAATGTAAATAAATATAGCATTAATAATTCTGTTTAATATTATGTTTCAAATATATGCACATAACATCTGCTCATTAAATAGGCCATTTAATCAAGATTTCTCATCAAATATCAATAAACAATCTATCAGTTCATTAATTAGGTCATTGAATGATAATTTGTCATAGAAATACATATAAATAAATATAGCATTAATAATTCTGTTTAATATTTTGTTTTCAATAAATGCTCATTATATATGCTAATTAAATAGGATATTCAATCAAGATTTCCCTTTAAAAACCAATAAACAATATATCAGACCAATGATTAAGTCATTAAATCATAATTTGGCATTGAAATATATGTAAATAAATACTGCAGTAATGATTCTGGTTAATATTATGTTTTAAATATATGCATATACCATCTGCTCATTAAATAGGCCATTCAATCAGGATTTACCATCAAAAATCAATAAACAATCTATCAGATCATTAATTAGGGTATTGAATCAAAATATGGCATTGAAACACATGTAAATAAATATAGCATTAATAATTATGTTTAGTATTTTGTTTTCAATAAATGCTCATTATATCTGCTCATTAAATAGGTCATTCAATCAAGATTTCCCTTTAAAAATCAATAAACAATATATCAGACCAATGATTAAGTCATTAAATCATAATTTGGCATTGAAATATATGTAAATAAATACTGCAGTAATGATTCTGGTTAATATTATGTTTTAAATATATGCCTATGACATCTGCTCATTAAATAGGCCATTCAATCAAGATGTCCCTTTAAAAATCAACAAACCATATATCAGATCATTAATTAGGTCATTGAATCAAAATATAGCATTGAAATGAATGTAAATAGATATAGCATTAATAATTATGTTTTCAATATATGCAATAGATAATTTCTCATTATATCTGCTCAATAATTAGGCCAATCTATCAATATTTCCCTTTAAAAATCAATAAACAATATATCATATTATTGATTAGGTCACTGAATCATGATTTTGCATTGAAATAAATGTAAATAAATATAGCATTAATAATTCTGTTTAATATTATGTTTCAAATATATGCACATAACATCTGCTCATTAAATAGGCCATATAATCAAGATTTCTCATCAAATATCAATAAACAATCTATCAGATCATTAATTAGGTCATTGAATGATAATTTGTCATAGAAATACATATAAATAAATATTGCATTAATAATTCTGTTTAATATTTTGTTTTCAATAAATGCTCATTATATATGCTAATTAAATAGGATATTCAATCAAGATTTCCATTTAAAAACCAATAAACAATATATCAGACCAATGATTAAGTCATTAAATCATAATTTGGCATTGAAATATATGTAAATAAATACTGCAGTAATGATTCTGGTTAATATTATGTTTTAAATATATGCATATACCATCTGCTCATTAAATAGGCCATTCAATCAGGATTTCCCATCAAAAATCAATAAACAATCTATCAGATCATTAATTAGGGTATTGAATCAAAATATGGCATTGAAACACATGTAAATAAATATAGCATTAATAATTCTGTTTAGTATTTTGTTTTCAATAAATGCTCATTATATCTGCTCATTAAATAGGATATTCAATCAAGATTTCCCTTTAAAAATCAACAAACAATATATCAGACCAATGATTAAGTCATTAAATCATAATTTGGCATTGAGATATATGTAAATAAATATTGCAGTGATTATTCTGGTTAATGATATGTTTTGAATATATGCACATACTATCTGCTCATTAAATAGGCCATTCAATTAAGATTTCCCTTCAGAAATCAATAAACAATCTATCAGATCATTAATTAGGGTATTGAATCAATATATGGCATTGAAACACATGTAAATAAATATAGCATTAATAATTATGTTTAGTATTTTGTTTTCAATAAATGCTCATTATATCTGCTCATTAAATAGGTCATTCAATCAAGATTTCCCTTTAAAAATCAATAAACAATATATCAGACCAATGATTAAGACATTAAATCATAATTTGGCATTGAAATATATGTAAATAAATACTGCAGTAATGATTCTGGTTAATATTATGTTTTAAATATATGCACATGACATCTGCTCATTAAATAGGCCATTCAATCAAGATGTCCCTTTAAAAATCAACAAACCATATGTCAGATCATTAATTAGGTCATTGAATCAAAATATAGCATTGAAATGAATGTAAATAGATATAGCATTAATAATTATGTTTTCAATATATGCAATAGATAATTTCTCATTATATCTGCTCAATAATTAGGCCAATCTATCAATATTTCCCTTTAAAAATCAATAAACAATATATCATATTATTGATTAGGTCACTGAATCATGATTTTGCATTATAATAGATGTAAATAAATATAGCATTAATAATTCTGTTTAATATTATGTTTCAAATATATGCACATAACATCTGCTCATTAAATAGGCCATTTAATCAAGATTTCTCATCAAATATCAATAAACAATCTATCAGATCATTAATTAGGTCATTGAATGATAATTTGTCATAGAAATACATATAAATAAATATAGCATTAATAATTCTGTTTAATATTTTGTTTTCAATAAATGCTCATTATATATGCTAATTAAATAGGATATTCAATCAAGATTTCCCTTTAAAAACCAATAAACAATATATCAGACCAATGATTAAGTCATTAAATCATAATTTGGCATTGAAATATATGTAAATAAATACTGCAGTAATGATTCTGGTTAATATTATGTTTTAAATATATGCATATACCATCTGCTCATTAAATAGGCCATTCAATCAGGATTTACCATCAAAAATCAATAAACAATCTATCAGATCATTAATTAGGGTATTGAATCAAAATATGGCATTGAAACACATGTAAATAAATATAGCATTAATAATTCTGTTTAGTATTTTGTTTTCAATAAATGCTCATTATATCTGCTCATTAAATAGGATATTCAATCAAGATTTCCCTTTGAAAATCAACAAACAATATATCAGACCAATGATTAAGTCATTAAATAAAAATTTGGCATTGAAATATATGTAAATAAATACTGCAGTAATGATTCTGGTTAATATTATGTTTTAAATATATGCACATGACATCTGCTCATTAAATAGGCCATTCAATCAGGATTTACCATCAAAAATCAATAAACAATATATCAGACCAATGATTAAGTCATTAAATCATAATTTGGCATTGAGATATATGTAAATAAATACTGCAGTAATAATTCTGTTTAATATTATGTTTCAAATATATGCACATAACATCTGCTCATTAAATAGGCCATTTAATCAAGATTTCTCATCAAATATCAATAAACAATCTATCAGTTCATTAATTAGGTCATTGAATGATAATTTGTCATAGAAATACATATAAATAAATATAGCATTAATAATTCTGTTTAATATTTTGTTTTCAATAAATGCTCATTATATATGCTAATTAAATAGGATATTCAATCAAGATTTCCCTTTAAAAACCAATAAACAATATATCAGACCAATGATTAAGTCATTAAATCATAATTTGGCATTGAAATATATGTAAATAAATATTGCAGTGATTATTCTGGTTAATGATATGTTTTAAATATATGCATATACCATCTGCTCATTAAATAGGCCATTCAATCAGGATTTCCCTTCAAAAATCAATAAACAATCTATCGGATCATTAATTAGGTCATTGAATGTTAATTTGTCATTGAAATACATATGAATAAATATAGCATTAATAATTCTGTTTAGTATTTTGTTTTCAATAAATGCTCATTATATCTTCTCATTAAATAGGTCATTCAATCAAGATTTCCCTTTAAAAATCAATAAACAATATATCAGACCAATGATTAAGTCATTAAATCATAATTTGGCATTGAGATATATGTAAATAAATATTGCAGTGATTATTCTGGTTAATGATATGTTTTGAATATATGCACATACTATCTGCTCATTAAATAGGCCATTCAATTAAGATTTCCCATCAAAAATCAATAAACAATCTATCAGATCATTAATTAGGGTATTGAATCAATATATGGCATTGAAACACATGTAAATAAATATAGCATTTATAATTCTGTTTAGTATTTTGTTTTCAATAAATGCTCATTATATCTGCTCATTAAATAGGTCATTCAATCAGGATTTCCCTTTAAAAATCAATAAACAATATATCAGACCAATGATTAAGTCATTAAATCATAATTTGGCATTGAAATATATGTAAATAAATACTGCAGTAATGATTCTGGTTAATATTATGTTTTAAATATATGCCCATGACATCTGCTCATTAAATAGGCCATTCAATCAGGATTTACCATCAAAAATCAATAAACAATCTATCAGATCATTAATTAGGGTATTGAATCAAAATATGGCATTGAAACACATGTAAATAAATATAGCATTAATAATTATGTTTAGTATTTTGTTTTCAATAAATGCTCATTATATCTGCTCATTAAATAGGTCATTCAATCAAGATTTCCCTTTAAAAATCAATAAACAATATATCAGACCAATGATTAAGTCATTAAATCATAATTTGGCATTGAAATATATGTAAATAAATACTGCAGTAATGATTCTGGTTAATATTATGTTTTAAATATATGCACATGACATCTGCTCATTAAATAGGCCATTCAATCAAGATGTCCCTTTAAAAATCAACAAACCATATATCAGATCATTAATTAGGTCATTGAATCAAAATATAGCATTGAAATGAATGTAAATAGATATAGCATTAATAATTATGTTTTCAATATATGCAATAGATAATTTCTCATTATATCTGCTCAATAATTAGGCCAATTTATCAATATTTCCCTTTAAAAATCAATAAACAATATATCATATTATTGATTAGGTCACTGAATCATAATTTTGCATTGAAATAAATGTAAATAAATATAGCATTAATAATTCTGTTTAATATTATGTTTCAAATATATGCACATAACATCTGCTCATTAAATAGGCCATTTAATCAAGATTTCTCATCAAATATCAATAAACAATCTATCAGTTCATTAATTAGGTCATTGAATGATAATTTGTCATAGAAATACATATAAATAAATATAGCATTAATAATTCTGTTTAATATTTTGTTTTCAATAAATGCTCATTATATATGCTAATTAAATAGGATATTCAATCAAGATTTCCCTTTAAAAACCAATAAACAATATATCAGACCAATGATTAAGTCATTAAATCATAATTTGGCATTGAAATATTTGTAAATAAATACTGCAGTAATGATTCTGGTTAATATTATGTTTTAAATATATGCATATACCATCTGCTCATTAAATAGGCCATTCAATCAGGATTTCCCATCAAAAATCAATAAACAATCTATCAGATCATTAATTAGGGTATTAAAACAAAATATGGCATTGAAACACATGTAAATAAATATAGCATTAATAATTCTGTTTAGTATTTTGTTTTCAATAAATGCTCATTATATTTGCTCATTAAATAGGATATTCAAATTAGATTTCCCCTTGAAAATCAACAAACAATACATCAGACCAATGATTAAGTCAATAAATCATAATTTGGCATTGAGATATATGTAAATAAATATTGCAGTGATTATTCTGGTTAATGATATGTTTTGAATATATGCACATACTATCTGCTCATTAAATAGGCCATTCAATTAAGATTTCCCATCAAAAATCAATAAACAATCTATCAGATCATTAATTAGGGTATTGAATCAATATATGGCATTGAAACACATGTAAATAAATATAGCATTAATAATTATGTTTAGTATTTTGTTTTCAATAAATGCTCATTATATCTGCTCATTAAATAGGTCATTCAATCAAGATTTCCCTTTAAAAATCAATAAACAATATATCAGACCAATGATTAAGTCATTAAATCATAATTTGGCATTGAAATATATGTAAATAAATACTGCAGTAATGATTCTGGTTAATATTATGTTTTAAATATATGCACATGACATCTGCTCATTAAATAGGCCATTCAATCAGGATTTACCATCAAAAATCAATAAACAATATATCAGACCAATGATTAAGTCATTAAATCATAATTTGGCATTGAGATATATGTAAATAAATACTGCAGTAATAATTCTGTTTAATATTATGTTTCAAATATATGCACATAACATCTGCTCATTAAATAGGCCATTTAATCAAGATTTCTCATCAAATATCAATAAACAATCTATCAGTTCATTAATTAGGTCATTGAATGATAATTTGTCATAGAAATACATATAAATAAATATAGCATTAATAATTCTGTTTAATATTTTGTTTTCAATAAATGCTCATTATATATGCTAATTAAATAGGATATTCAATCAAGATTTCCCTTTAAAAACCAATAAACAATATATCAGACCAATGATTAAGTCATTAAATCATAATTTGGCATTGAAATATTTGTAAATAAATACTGCAGTAATGATTCTGGTTAATATTATGTTTTAAATATATGCATATACCATCTGCTCATTAAATAGGCCATTCAATCAGGATTTCCCATCAAAAATCAATAAACAATCTATCAGATCATTAATTAGGGTATTAAAACAAAATATGGCATTGAAACACATGTAAATAAATATAGCATTAATAATTCTGTTTAGTATTTTGTTTTCAATAAATGCTCATTATATCTGCTCATTAAATAGGATATTCAAATAAGATTTCCCTTTGAAAATCAACAAACAATATATCAGACCAATGATTAAGTCAATAAATCATAATTTGGCATTGAGATATATGTAAATAAATATTGCAGTGATTATTCTGGTTAATGATATGTTTTGAATATATGCACATACTATCTGCTCATTAAATAGGCCATTCAATTAAGATTTCCCATCAAAAATCAATAAACAATCTATCAGATCATTAATTAGGGTATTGAATCAATATATGGCATTGAAACACATGTAAATAAATATAGCATTAATAATTATGTTTAGTATTTTGTTTTCAATAGATGCTCATTATATCTGCTCATTAAATAGGTCATTCAATCAAGATTTCCCTTTAAAAATCAATAAACAATATATCAGACCAATGATTAAGTCATTAAATCATAATTTGGCATTGAAATATATGTAAATAAATACTGCAGTAATGATTCTGGTTAATATTATGTTTTAAATATATGCACATGACATCTGCTCATTAAATAGGCCATTCAATCAGGATTTACCATCAAAAATCAATAAACAATATATCAGACCAATGATTAAGTCATTAAATCATAATTTGGCATTGAGATATATGTAAATAAATACTGCAGTAATGATTCTGGTTAATATTATGTTTTAAATATATGCATATACCATCTGCTCATTAAATAGGCCATTCAATCAGGATTTCCCATCAAAAATCAATAAACAATCTATCAGATCATTAAATAGGCCATTCAATCAAGATGTCCCTTTAAAAATCAACAAACCATATATCAGATCATTAATTAGGTCATTGAATCAAAATATAGCATTGAAATGAATGTAAATAGATATAGCATTAATAATTATGTTTTCAATATATGCAATAGATAATTTCTCATTATATCTGCTCAATAATTAGGCCAATCTATCAATATTTCCCTTTAAAAATCAATAAACAATATATCATATTATTGATTAGGTCACTGAATCATAATTTTGCATTGAAATAAATGTAAATAAATATAGCATTAATAATTATGTTTAATATTATGTTTCAAATATATACACATAACATCTGCTCATTAAATAGGCCATTTAATCAAGATTTCTCATCAAATATCAATAAACAATCTATCAGATCATTAATTAGGTCATTGAATGATAATTTGTCATTGAAATACATGTAAATAAATATAGCATTAATAATTCTGTTTAATATTTTGTTTTCAATAAATGCTCATAATATCTGTTCATTAAATAGGATATTCAATCAAGATTTCCCTTTAAAAATCAATAAACAATATATCAGACCAATGATTAAGTCATTAAATCATAATTTGGCATTGAGATATATGTAAATAAATACTGCAGTAATGATTCTGGTTAATATTATGTTTTAAATATATGCATATACCATCTGCTCATTAAATAGGCCATTCAATCAGGATTTCCCATCAAAAATCAATAAACAATCTATCAGATCATTAATTAGGTCATTGAATGATAATTTGTCATAGAAATACATATAAATAAATATAGCATTAATAATTCTGTTTAATATTTTGTTTTCAATAAATGCTCATTATATATGCTAATTAAATAGGATATTCAATCAAGATTTCCCTTTAAAAACCAATAAACAATATATCAGACCAATGATTAAGTCATTAAATCATAATTTGGCATTGAGATATATGTAAATAAATACTGCAGTAATGATTCTGGTTAATATTATGTTTTAAATATATGCACATGACATCTGCTCATTAAATAGGCCATTCAATCAAGATGTCCCTTTAAAAATCAACAAACCATATATCAGATCATTAATTAGGTCATTGAATCAAAATATAGCATTGAAATGAATGTAAATAGATATAGCATTAATAATTATGTTTTCAATATATGCAATAGATAATTTCTCATTATATCTGCTCAATAATTAGGCCAATCTATCAATATTTCCCTTTAAAAATCAATAAACAATATATCATATTATTGATTAGGTCACTGAATCATAATTTTGCATTGAAATAAATGTAAATAAATATAGCATTAATAATTCTGTTTAATATTATGTTTCAAATATATGCACATAACATCTGCTCATTAAATAGGCCATTTAATCAAGATTTCTCATCAAATATCAATAAACAATCTATCAGATCATTAATTAGGTCATTAAATGATAATTTGTCATTGAAATACATATAAATAAATATAGCATTAATAATTCTGTTTAATATTTTGTTTTCAATAAATGCTCATTATATCTACTCATTAAATAGGATATTCAATCAAGATTTCCCTTTTAAAATCAATAAACAATATATCAGACCAATGATTAAGTCATTAAATCATAATTTGGCATTGAGATATATGTAAATAAATACTGCAGTAATGATTCTGGTTAATATTATGTTTTAAATATATGCATATACCATCTGCTCATTAAATAGGCCATTCAATCAGGATTTACCATCAAAAATCAATAAACAATCTATCAGATCATTAATTAGGGTATTGAATCAAAATATGGCATTGAAACACATGTAAATAAATATAGCATTAATAATTATGTTTAGTATTTTGTTTTCAATAAATGCTCATTATATCTGCTCATTAAATAGGTCATTCAATCAAGATTTCCCTTTAAAAATCAATAAACAATATATCAGACCAATGATTAAGTCATTAAATCATAATTTGGCATTGAAATATATGTAAATAAATACTGCAGTAATGATTCTGGTTAATATTATGTTTTAAATATATGCACATGACATCTGCTCATTAAATAGGCCATTCAATCAAGATGTCCCTTTAAAAATCAACAAACCATATATCAGATCATTAATTAGGTCATTGAATCAAAATATAGCATTGAAATGAATGTAAATAGATATAGCATTAATAATTATGTTTTCAATATATGCAATAGATAATTTCTCATTATATCTGCTCAATAATTAGGCCAATCTATCAATATTTCCCTTTAAAAATCAATAAACAATATATCATATTATTGATTAGGTCACTGAATCATAATTTTGCATTGAAATAAATGTAAATAAATATAGCATTAATAATTCTGTTTAATATTATGTTTCAAATATATGCACATAACATCTGCTCATTAAATAGGCCATTTAATCAAGATTTCTCATCAAATATCAATAAACAATCTATCAGATCATTAATCAGGTCATTGAATGATAATTTGTCATTGAAATATATATAAATAAATATAGCATTAATAATTCTGTTTAATATTTTGTTTTCAATAAATGCTCATTATATCTACTCATTAAATAGGATATTCAATCAAGATTTCCCTTTAAAAATCAATAAACAATATATCAGACCAATGATTAAGTCATTAAATCATAATTTGGCATTGAGATATATGAAAATAAATACTGCAGTAATGATTCTGGTTAATATTATGTTTTAAATATATGCATATACCATCTGCTCATTAAATAGGCCATTCAATCAAGATTTCCCATCAAAAATCAATAAACAATCTATCAGATCATTAATTAGGTCATTGAATGATAATTTGTCATTGAAACAGATGTAAATAAATATAGCATTAATAATTCTGTTTAGTATTTTGTTTTCAATAAATGCTCATTATATCTGCTCATTAAATAGGTCATTCAATCAAGAGTTCCCTTTAAAAAATCAATAAACAATATATCAGACCAATGATTAAGTCATTAAATCATAATTTGGCATTGAAATATATGTAAATAAATACTGCAGTAATGATTCTGGTTAATATTATGTTTTAAATATATGCATATACCATCTGCTCATTAAATAGGCCATTCAATTAGGATTTACCATCAAAAATCAATAAACAATCTATCAGATCATTAATTAGGGTATTGAATCAAAATATGGCATTGAAACACATGTAAATAAATATAGCATTAATAATTCTGTTTAGTATTTTGTTTTCAATAAATGCTCATTATATCTGCTCATTAAATAGGATATTCAATCAAGATTTCCCTTTGAAAATCAACAAACAATATATCAGACCAATGATTAAGTCATTAAATCATAATTTGGCATTGAGATATATGTAAATAAATATTGCAGTGATTATTCTGGTTAATGATATGTTTTGAATATATGCACATACTATCTGCTCATTAAATAGGCCATTCAATTACGATTTCCCATCAAAAATCAATAAACAATCTATCAGATCATTAATTAGGGTATTGAATCAATATATGGCATTGAAACACATGTAAATAAATATAGCATTAATAATTATGTTTAGTATTTTGTTTTCAATAAATGCTCATTATATCTGCTCATTAAATAGGATATTCAATCAAGATTTCCGTTTGAAAATCAACAAACAATATATCAGACCAATGATTAAGTCATTAAATCATAATTTGGCATTGAGATATATGTAAATAAATATTGCAGTGATTATTCAGGTTAATGATATGTTTTGAATATATGCACATACTATCTGCTCATTAAATAGACCATTCAATTAAGATTTCCCATCAAAAATCAATAAACAATCTATCAGATCATTAATTAGGGTATTGAATCAATATATGGCATTGAAACACATGTAAATAAATAACGCATTAATAATTATGTTTAGTATTTTGTTTTCAATAAATGCTCATTATATCTGCTCATTAAATAGGTCATTCAATCAAGATTTCCCTTTAAAAATCAATAAACAATATATCAGACCAATGATTAAGTCATTAAATCATAATTTGGCATTGAAATATATGTAAATAAATACTGCAGTAATGATTCTGGTTAATATTATGTTTTAAATATATGCACATGACATCTGTTCATTAAATAGGCCATTCAATCAAGATGTCCCTTTAAAAATCAACAAACCATATATCAGATCATTAATTAGGTCATTGAATCAAAATATAGTATTGAAATGAATGTAAATAGATATAGCATTAATAATTATGTTTTCAATATATGCAATAGATAATTTCTCATTATATCTGCTCAATAATTAGGCCAATCTATCAATATTTCCCTTTAAAAATCAATAAACAATATATCATATTATTGATTAGGTCACTGAATCATAATTTTGCATTGAAATAAATGTAAATAAATATAGCATTAATAATTCTGTTTAATATTATGTTTCAAATATATGCACATAACATCTGCTCATTAAATAGGCCATTTAATCAAGATTTCTCATCAAATATCAATAAACAATCTATCAGATCATTAATTAGGTCATTGAATGATAATTTGTCATTGAAACACATGTAAATAAATATAGCATTAATAATTCTGTTTAGTATTTTGTTTTCAATAAATGCTCATTATATCTGCTCATTAAATAGGTCATTCAATCAAGAGTTCCCTTTAAAAAATCAATAAACAATATATCAGACCAATGATTAAGTCATTAAATCATAATTTGGCATTGAAATATATGTAAATAAATACTGCAGTAATGATTCTGGTTAATATTATGTTTTAAATATATGCATATACCATCTGCTCATTAAATAGGCCATTCAATCAGGATTTCCCATCAAAAATCAATAAACAATCTATCAGATCATTAATTAGGTCATTGAATGATAATTTGTCATAGAAATACATATAAATAAATATAGCATTAATAATTCTGTTTAATATTTTGTTTTCAATAAATGCTCATTATATATGCTAATTAAATAGGATATTCAATCAAGATTTCCCTTTAAAAACCAATAAACAATATATCAGACCAATGATTAAGTCATTAAATCATAATTTGGCATTGAAATATATGTAAATAAATACTGCAGTAATGATTCTGGTTAATATTATGTTGTAAATATATGCATATACCATCTGCTCATTAAATAGGCCATTCAATCAGGATTTACCATCAAAAATCAATAAACAATCTATCAGATCATTAATTAGGGTATTGAATCAAAATATGGCATTGAAACACATGTAAATAAATATAGCATTAATAATTATGTTTAGTATTTTGTTTTCAATAAATGCTCATTATATCTGCTCATTAAATAGGTCATTCAATCAAGATTTCCCTTTAAAAATCAATAAACAATATATCAGACCAATGATTAAGTCATTAAATCATAATTTGGCATTGAAATATATGTAAATAAATACTGCAGTAATGATTCTGGTTAATATTATGTTTTCAATATATGCACATGACATCTGCTCATTAAATAGGCCATTCAATCAAGATGTCCCTTTAAAAATCAACAAACCATATATCAGATCATTAATTAGGTCATTGAATCAAAATATAGCATTGAAATGAATGTAAATAGATATAGCATTAATAATTATGTTTTCAATATATGCAATAGATAATTTCTCATTATATCTGCTCAATAATTAGGCCAATCTATCAATATTTCCCTTTAAAAATCAATAAACAATATATCATATTATTGATTAGGTCACTGAATCATAATTTTGCATTAAAATAAATGTAAATAAATATAGCATTAATAATTCTGTTTAATATTATGTTTCAAATATATGCACATAACATCTGCTCATTAAATAGGCCATTTAATCAAGATTTCTCATCAAATATCAATAAACAATCTATCAGATCATTAATTAGGTCATTGAATGATAATTTGTCATAGAAATACATATAAATAAATATAGCATTAATAATTCTGTTTAATATCTTGTTTTCAATAAATGCTCATTATATATGCTAATTAAATAGGATATTCAATCAAGATTTCCCTTTTAAAACCAATAAACAATATATCAGACCAATGATTAAGTCATTAAATCATAATTTGGCATTGAAATATATGTAAATAAATACTGCAGTAATGATTCTGGTTAATATTATGTTTTAAATATATGCATATACCATCTGCTCATTAAATAGGCCATTCAATCAGGATTTACCATCAAAAATCAATAAACAATCTATCAGATCATTAATTAGGGTATTGAATCAAAATATGGCATTGAAACACATGTAAATAAATATAGCATTAATAATTCTGTTTAGTATTTTGTTTTCAATAAATGCTCATTATATCTGCTCATTAAATAGGATATTCAATCAAGATTTCCCTTTGAAAATCAACAAACAATATATCAGACCAATGATTAAGTCATTAAATCATAATTTGGCATTGAGATATATGTAAATAAATATTGCAGTGATTATTCTGGTTAATGATATGTTTTGAATATATGCACATACTATCTGCTCATTAAATAGGCCATTCAATTACGATTTCCCATCAAAAATCAATAAACAATCTATCAGATCATTAATTAGGGTATTGAATCAATATATGGCATTGAAACACATGTAAATAAATATAGCATTAATAATTATGTTTAGTATTTTGTTTTCAATAAATGCTCATTATATCTGCTCATTAAATAGGATATTCAATCAAGATTTCCGTTTGAAAATCAACAAACAATATATCAGACCAATGATTAAGTCATTAAATCATAATTTGGCATTGAGATATATGTAAATAAATATTGCAGTGATTATTCAGGTTAATGATATGTTTTGAATATATGCACATACTATCTGCTCATTAAATAGACCATTCAATTAAGATTTCCCATCAAAAATCAATAAACAATCTATCAGATCATTAATTAGGGTATTGAATCAATATATGGCATTGAAACACATGTAAATAAATAACGCATTAATAATTATGTTTAGTATTTTGTTTTCAATAAATGCTCATTATATCTGCTCATTAAATAGGTCATTCAATCAAGATTTCCCTTTAAAAATCAATAAACAATATATCAGACCAATGATTAAGTCATTAAATCATAATTTGGCATTGAAATATATGTAAATAAATACTGCAGTAATGATTCTGGTTAATATTATGTTTTAAATATATGCACATGACATCTGTTCATTAAATAGGCCATTCAATCAAGATGTCCCTTTAAAAATCAACAAACCATATATCAGATCATTAATTAGGTCATTGAATCAAAATATAGTATTGAAATGAATGTAAATAGATATAGCATTAATAATTATGTTTTCAATATATGCAATAGATAATTTCTCATTATATCTGCTCAATAATTAGGCCAATCTATCAATATTTCCCTTTAAAAATCAATAAACAATATATCATATTATTGATTAGGTCACTGAATCATAATTTTGCATTGAAATAAATGTAAATAAATATAGCATTAATAATTCTGTTTAATATTATGTTTCAAATATATGCACATAACATCTGCTCATTAAATAGGCCATTTAATCAAGATTTCTCATCAAATATCAATAAACAATCTATCAGATCATTAATTAGGTCATTGAATGATAATTTGTCATTGAAACACATGTAAATAAATATAGCATTAATAATTCTGTTTAGTATTTTGTTTTCAATAAATGCTCATTATATCTGCTCATTAAATAGGTCATTCAATCAAGAGTTCCCTTTAAAAAATCAATAAACAATATATCAGACCAATGATTAAGTCATTAAATCATAATTTGGCATTGAAATATATGTAAATAAATACTGCAGTAATGATTCTGGTTAATATTATGTTTTAAATATATGCATATACCATCTGCTCATTAAATAGGCCATTCAATCAGGATTTCCCATCAAAAATCAATAAACAATCTATCAGATCATTAATTAGGTCATTGAATGATAATTTGTCATAGAAATACATATAAATAAATATAGCATTAATAATTCTGTTTAATATTTTGTTTTCAATAAATGCTCATTATATATGCTAATTAAATAGGATATTCAATCAAGATTTCCCTTTAAAAACCAATAAACAATATATCAGACCAATGATTAAGTCATTAAATCATAATTTGGCATTGAAATATATGTAAATAAATACTGCAGTAATGATTCTGGTTAATATTATGTTGTAAATATATGCATATACCATCTGCTCATTAAATAGGCCATTCAATCAGGATTTACCATCAAAAATCAATAAACAATCTATCAGATCATTAATTAGGGTATTGAATCAAAATATGGCATTGAAACACATGTAAATAAATATAGCATTAATAATTATGTTTAGTATTTTGTTTTCAATAAATGCTCATTATATCTGCTCATTAAATAGGTCATTCAATCAAGATTTCCCTTTAAAAATCAATAAACAATATATCAGACCAATGATTAAGTCATTAAATCATAATTTGGCATTGAAATATATGTAAATAAATACTGCAGTAATGATTCTGGTTAATATTATGTTTTCAATATATGCACATGACATCTGCTCATTAAATAGGCCATTCAATCAAGATGTCCCTTTAAAAATCAACAAACCATATATCAGATCATTAATTAGGTCATTGAATCAAAATATAGCATTGAAATGAATGTAAATAGATATAGCATTAATAATTATGTTTTCAATATATGCAATAGATAATTTCTCATTATATCTGCTCAATAATTAGGCCAATCTATCAATATTTCCCTTTAAAAATCAATAAACAATATATCATATTATTGATTAGGTCACTGAATCATAATTTTGCATTAAAATAAATGTAAATAAATATAGCATTAATAATTCTGTTTAATATTATGTTTCAAATATATGCACATAACATCTGCTCATTAAATAGGCCATTTAATCAAGATTTCTCATCAAATATCAATAAACAATCTATCAGATCATTAATTAGGTCATTGAATGATAATTTGTCATAGAAATACATATAAATAAATATAGCATTAATAATTCTGTTTAATATCTTGTTTTCAATAAATGCTCATTATATATGCTAATTAAATAGGATATTCAATCAAGATTTCCCTTTTAAAACCAATAAACAATATATCAGACCAATGATTAAGTCATTAAATCATAATTTGGCATTGAAATATATGTAAATAAATACTGCAGTAATGATTCTGGTTAATATTATGTTTTAAATATATGCATATACCATCTGCTCATTAAATAGGCCATTCAATCAGGATTTACCATCAAAAATCAATAAACAATCTATCAGATCATTAATTAGGGTATTGAATCAAAATATGGCATTGAAACACATGTAAATAAATATAGCATTAATAATTCTGTTTAGTATTTTGTTTTCAATAAATGCTCATTATATCTGCTCATTAAATAGGATATTCAATCAAGATTTCCCTTTGAAAATCAACAAACAATATATCAGACCAATGATTAAGTCATTAAATCATAATATGGCATTGAGATATATGTAAATAAATATTGCAGTGACTATTCTGGTTAATGATATGTTTTGAATATATGCACATACTATCTGCTCATTAAATAGGCCATTCAATTAAGATTTCCCATCAAAAATCAATAAACAATCTATCAGATCATTAATTAGGGTATTGAATCAATATATGGCATTGAAACACATGTAAATAAATATAGCATTAATAATTCTGTTTAGTATTTTGTTTTCAATAAATGCTCATTATATCTGCTCATTAAATAGGATATTCAATCAAGATTTCCCTTTGAAAATCAACAAACAATATATCAGACCAATGATTAAGTCATTAAATCATAATTTGGCATTGAGATATATGTAAATAAATATTGCAGTGATTATTCTGGTTAATGATATGTTTTGAATATATGCACATACTATCTGCTCATTAAATAGGCCATTCAATTGAGATTTCCCATCAAAAATCAATAAACAATCTATCAGATCATTAATTAGGGTATTGAATCAATATATGGCATTGAAACACATGTAAATAAATATAGCATTAATAATTATGTTTAGTATTTTGTTTTCAATAAATGCTCATTATATCTGCTCATTAAATAGGTCATTCAATCAAGATTTCCCTTTAAAAATCAATAAACAATATATCAGACCAATGATTAAGTCATTAAATCATAATTTGGCATTGAAATATATGTAAATAAATACTGCAGTAATGATTCTGGTTAATATTATGTTTTAAATATATGCACATGACATCTGTTCATTAAATAGGCCATTCAATCAAGATGTCCCTTTAAAAATCAACAAACAATATATCAGATCATTAATTAGGTCATTGAATCAAAATATAGTATTGAAATGAATGTAAATAGATATAGCATTAATAATTATGTTTTCAATATATGCAATAGATAATTTCTCATTATATCTGCTCAATAATTAGGCCAATCTATCAATATTTCCCTTTAAAAATCAATAAACAATATATCATATTATTGATTAGGTCACTGAATCATAATTTTGCATTGAAATAAATGTAAATAAATATAGCATTAATAATTCTGTTTAATATTATGTTTCAAATATATGCACATAACATCTGCTCATTAAATAGGCCATTTAATCAAGATTTCTCATCAAATATCAATAAACAATCTATCAGATCATTAATTAGGTCATTGAATGATAATTTGTCATTGAAACACATGTAAATAAATATAGCATTAATAATTCTGTTTAGTATTTTGTTTTCAATAAATGCTCATTATATCTGCTCATTAAATAGGTCATTCAATCAAGAGTTCCCTTTAAAAAATCAATAAACAATATATCAGACCAATGATTAAGTCATTAAATCATAATTTGGCATTGAAATATATGTAAATAAATACTGCAGTAATGATTCTGGTTAATATTATGTTTTAAATATATGCATATACCATCTGCTCATTAAATAGGCCATTCAATCAGGATTTACCATCAAAAATCAATAAACAATATATCAGACCAATGATTAAGTCATTAAATCATAATTTGGCATTGGGATATATGTAAATAAATACTGCAGTAATAATTCTGTTTAATATTATGTTTCAAATATATGCACATAACATCTGCTCATTAAATAGGCCATTTAATCAAGATTTCTCATCAAATATCAATAAACAATCTATCAGTTCATTAATTAGGTCATTGAATGATAATTTGTCATAGAAATACATATAAATAAATATAGCATTAATAATTCTGTTTAATATTTTGTTTTCAATAAATGCTCATAATATCTGTTCATTAAATAGGATATTCAATCAAGATTTCCCTTTAAAAATCAATAAACAATATATCAGACCAATGATTAAGTCATTAAATCATAATTTGGCATTGAGATATATGTAAATAAATACTGCAGTAATGATTCTGGTTAATATTATGTTTTAAATATATGCATATACCATCTGCTCATTAAATAGGCCATTCAATCAGGATTTCCCATCAAAAATCAATAAACAATCTATCAGATCATTAATTAGGTCATTGAATGATAATTTGTCATAGAAATACATATAAATAAATATAGCATTAATAATTCTGTTTAATATTTTGTTTTCAATAAATGCTCATTATATATGCTAATTAAATAGGATATTCAATCAAGATTTCCCTTTAAAAACCAATAAACAATATATCAGACCAATGATTAAGTCATTAAATCATAATTTGGCATTGAGATATATGTAAATAAATACTGCAGTAATGATTCTGGTTAATATTATGTTTTAAATATATGCACATGACATCTGCTCATTAAATAGGCCATTCAATCAAGATGTCCCTTTAAAAATCAACAAACCATATATCAGATCATTAATTAGGTCATTGAATCAAAATATAGCATTGAAATGAATGTAAATAGATATAGCATTAATAATTATGTTTTCAATATATGCAATAGATAATTTCTCATTATATCTGCTCAATAATTAGGCCAATCTATCAATATTTCCCTTTAAAAATCAATAAACAATATATCATATTATTGATTAGGTCACTGAATCATAATTTTGCATTGAAATAAATGTAAATAAATATAGCATTAATAATTCTGTTTAATATTATGTTTCAAATATATGCACATAACATCTGCTCATTAAATAGGCCATTTAATCAAGATTTCTCATCAAATATCAATAAACAATCTATCAGATCATTAATCAGGTCATTGAATGATAATTTGTCATTGAAATATATATAAATAAATATAGCATTAATAATTCTGTTTAATATTTTGTTTTCAATAAATGCTCATTATATCTACTCATTAAATAGGATATTCAATCAAGATTTCCCTTTAAAAATCAATAAACAATATATCAGACCAATGATTAAGTCATTAAATCATAATTTGGCATTGAGATATATGTAAATAAATACTGCAGTAATGATTCTGGTTAATATTATGTTTTAAATATATGCATATACCATCTGCTCATTAAATAGGCCATTCAATCAAGATTTCCCATCAAAAATCAATAAACAATCTATCAGATCATTAATTAGGTCATTGAATGATAATTTGTCATTGAAACAGATGTAAATAAATATAGCATTAATAATTCTGTTTAGTATTTTGTTTTCAATAAATGCTCATTATATCTGCTCATTAAATAGGTCATTCAATCAAGAGTTCCCTTTAAAAAATCAATAAACAATATATCAGACCAATGATTAAGTCATTAAATCATAATTTGGCATTGAAATATATGTAAATAAATACTGCAGTAATGATTCTGGTTAATATTATGTTTTAAATATATGCATATACCATCTGCTCATTAAATAGGCCATTCAATTAGGATTTACCATCAAAAATCAATAAACAATCTATCAGATCATTAATTAGGGTATTGAATCAAAATATGGCATTGAAACACATGTAAATAAATATAGCATTAATAATTCTGTTTAGTATTTTGTTTTCAATAAATGCTCATTATATCTGCTCATTAAATAGGATATTCAATCAAGATTTCCCTTTGAAAATCAACAAACAATATATCAGACCAATGATTAAGTCATTAAATCATAATTTGGCATTGAGATATATGTAAATAAATATTGCAGTGATTATTCTGGTTAATGATATGTTTTGAATATATGCACATACTATCTGCTCATTAAATAGGCCATTCAATTAAGATTTCCCATCAAAAATCAATAAACAATCTATCAGATCATTAATTAGGGTATTGAATCAATATATGGCATTGAAACACATGTAAATAAATATAGCATTAATAATTATGTTTAGTATTTTGTTTTCAATAAATGCTCATTATATCTGCTCATTAAATAGGATATTCAATCAAGATTTCCGTTTGAAAATCAACAAACAATATATCAGACCAATGATTAAGTCATTAAATCATAATTTGGCATTGAGATATATGTAAATAAATATTGCAGTGATTATTCAGGTTAATGATATGTTTTGAATATATGCACATACTGTCTGCTCATTAAATAGACCATTCAATTAAGATTTCCCATCAAAAATCAATAAACAATCTATCAGATCATTAATTAGGGTATTGAATCAATATATGGCATTGAAACACATGTAAATAAATAACGCATTAATAATTCTGTTTAGTATTTTGTTTTCAATAAATGCTCATTATATCTGCTCATTAAATAGGTCATTCAATCAAGATTTCCCTTTAAAAATCAATAAACAATATATCAGACCAATGATTAAGTCATTAAATCATAATTTGGCATTGAAATATATGTAAATAAATACTGCAGTAATGATTCTGGTTAATATTATGTTTTAAATATATGCACATGACATCTGTTCATTAAATAGGCCATTCAATCAAGATGTCCCTTTAAAAATCAACAAACCATATATCAGATCATTAATTAGGTCATTGAATCAAAATATAGTATTGAAATGAATGTAAATAGATATAGCATTAATAATTATGTTTTCAATATATGCAATAGATAATTTCTCATTATATCTGCTCAATAATTAGGCCAATCTATCAATATTTCCCTTTAAAAATCAATAAACAATATATCATATTATTGATTAGGTCACTGAATCATAATTTTGCATTGAAATAAATGTAAATAAATATAGCATTAATAATTCTGTTTAATATTATGTTTCAAATATATGCACATAACATCTGCTCATTAAATAGGCCATTTAATCAAGATTTCTCATCAAATATCAATAAACAATCTATCAGATCATTAATTAGGTCATTGAATGATAATTTGTCATTGAAACACATGTAAATAAATATAGCATTAATAATTCTGTTTAGTATTTTGTTTTCAATAAATGCTCATTATATCTGCTCATTAAATAGGTCATTCAATCAAGAGTTCCCTTTAAAAAATCAATAAACAATATATCAGACCAATGATTAAGTCATTAAATCATAATTTGGCATTGAAATATATGTAAATAAATACTGCAGTAATGATTCTGGTTAATATTATGTTTTAAATATATGCATATACCATCTGCTCATTAAATAGGCCATTCAATCAGGATTTCCCATCAAAAATCAATAAACAATCTATCAGATCATTAATTAGGTCATTGAATGATAATTTGTCATAGAAATACATATAAATAAATATAGCATTAATAATTCTGTTTAATATTTTGTTTTCAATAAATGCTCATTATATATGCTAATTAAATAGGATATTCAATCAAGATTTCCCTTTAAAAACCAATAAACAATATATCAGACCAATGATTAAGTCATTAAATCATAATTTGGCATTGAAATATATGTAAATAAATACTGCAGTAATGATTCTGGTTAATATTATGTTTTAAATATATGCATATACCATCTGCTCATTAAATAGGCCATTCAATCAGGATTTACCATCAAAAATCAATAAACAATCTATCAGATCATTAATTAGGGTATTGAATCAAAATATGGCATTGAAACACATGTAAATAAATATAGCATTAATAATTATGTTTAGTATTTTGTTTTCAATAAATGCTCATTATATCTGCTCATTAAATAGGTCATTCAATCAAGATTTCCCTTTAAAAATCAATAAACAATATATCAGACCAATGATTAAGTCATTAAATCATAATTTGGCATTGAAATATATGTAAATAAATACTGCAGTAATGATTCTGGTTAATATTATGTTTTCAATATATGCACATGACATCTGCTCATTAAATAGGCCATTCAATCAAGATGTCCCTTTAAAAATCAACAAACCATATATCAGATCATTAATTAGGTCATTGAATCAAAATATAGCATTGAAATGAATGTAAATAGATATAGCATTAATAATTATGTTTTCAATATATGCAATAGATAATTTCTCATTATATCTGCTCAATAATTAGGCCAATCTATCAATATTTCCCTTTAAAAATCAATAAACAATATATCAAATTATTGATTAGGTCACTGAATCATAATTTTGCATTAAAATAAATGTAAATAAATATAGCATTAATAATTCTGTTTAATATTATGTTTCAAATATATGCACATAACATCTGCTCATTAAATAGGCCATTTAATCAAGATTTCTCATCAAATATCAATAAACAATCTATCAGATCATTAATTAGGTCATTGAATGATAATTTGTCATAGAAATACATATAAATAAATATAGCATTAATAATTCTGTTTAATATCTTGTTTTCAATAAATGCTCATTATATATGCTAATTAAATAGGATATTCAATCAAGATTTCCCTTTTAAAACCAATAAACAATATATCAGACCAATGATTAAGTCATTAAATCATAATTTGGCATTGAAATATATGTAAATAAATACTGCAGTAATGATTCTGGTTAATATTATGTTTTAAATATATGCATATACCATCTGCTCATTAAATAGGCCATTCAATCAGGATTTACCATCAAAAATCAATAAACAATCTATCAGATCATTAATTAGGGTATTGAATCAAAATATGGCATTGAAACACATGTAAATAAATATAGCATTAATAATTCTGTTTAGTATTTTGTTTTCAATAAATGCTCATTATATCTGCTCATTAAATAGGATATTCAATCAAGATTTCCCTTTGAAAATCAACAAACAATATATCAGACCAATGATTAAGTCATTAAATCATAATATGGCATTGAGATATATGTAAATAAATATTGCAGTGACTATTCTGGTTAATGATATGTTTTGAATATATGCACATACTATCTGCTCATTAAATAGGCCATTCAATTAAGATTTCCCATCAAAAATCAATAAACAATCTATCAGATCATTAATTAGGGTATTGAATCAATATATGGCATTGAAACACATGTAAATAAATATAGCATTAATAATTCTGTTTAGTATTTTGTTTTCAATAAATGCTCATTATATCTGCTCATTAAATAGGATATTCAATCAAGATTTCCCTTTGAAAATCAACAAACAATATATCAGACCAATGATTAAGTCATTAAATCATAATTTGGCATTGAGATATATGTAAATAAATATTGCAGTGATTATTCTGGTTAATGATATGTTTTGAATATATGCACATACTATCTGCTCATTAAATAGGCCATTCAATTAAGATTTCCCATCAAAAATCAATAAACAATCTATCAGATCATTAATTAGGGTATTGAATCAATA
Organism: Lutraria lutraria; assembly: GCA_964023205.1. Classification (NCBI taxonomy): domain Eukaryota; kingdom Metazoa; phylum Mollusca; class Bivalvia; order Venerida; family Mactridae; genus Lutraria; species Lutraria lutraria. The sequence continues at coordinate 18,792,111 of OZ026846.1, forward strand.
TATGGCATTGAAACACATGTAAATAAATATAGCATTAATAATTATGTTTAGTATTTTGTTTTCAATAAATGCTCATTATATCTGCTCATTAAATAGGTCATTCAATCAAGATTTCCCTTTAAAAATCAATAAACAATATATCAGACCAATGATTAAGTCATTAAATCATAATTTGGCATTGAAATATATGTAAATAAATACTGCAGTAATGATTCTGGTTAATATTATGTTTTAAATATATGCACATGACATCTGTTCATTAAATAGGCCATTCAATCAAGATGTCCCTTTAAAAATCAACAAACAATATATCAGATCATTAATTAGGTCATTGAATCAAAATATAGTATTGAAATGAATGTAAATAGATATAGCATTAATAATTATGTTTTCAATATATGCAATAGATAATTTCTCATTATATCTGCTCAATAATTAGGCCAATCTATCAATATTTCCCTTTAAAAATCAATAAACAATATATCATATTATTGATTAGGTCACTGAATCATAATTTTGGATTGAAATAAATGTAAATAAATATAGCATTAATAATTCTGTTTAATATTATGTTTCAAATATATGCACATAACATCTGCTCATTAAATAGGCCATTTAATCAAGATTTCTCATCAAATATCAATAAACAATCTATCAGATCATTAATTAGGTCATTGAATGATAATTTGTCATTGAAACACATGTGAATAAATATAGCATTAATAATTCTGTTTAGTATTTTGTTTTCAATAAATGCTCATTATATCTGCTCATTAAATAGGTCATTCAATCAAGAGTTCCCTTTAAAAAATCAATAAACAATATATCAGACCAATGATTAAGTCATTAAATCATAATTTGGCATTGAAATATATGTAAATAAATACTGCAGTAATGATTCTGGTTAATATTATGTTTTAAATATATGCATATACCATCTGCTCATTAAATAGGCCATTCAATCAGGATTTACCATCAAAAATCAATAAACAATATATCAGACCAATGATTAAGTCATTAAATCATAATTTGGCATTGAGATATATGTAAATAAATACTGCAGTAATAATTCTGTTTAATATTATGTTTCAAATATATGCACATAACATCTGCTCATTAAATAGGCCATTTAATCAAGATTTCTCATCAAATATCAATAAACAATCTATCAGTTCATTAATTAGGTCATTGAATGATAATTTGTCATAGAAATACATATAAATAAATATAGCATTAATAATTCTGTTTAATATTTTGTTTTCAATAAATGCTCATAATATCTGTTCATTAAATAGGATATTCAATCAAGATTTCCCTTTAAAAATCAATAAACAATATATCAGACCAATGATTAAGTCATTAAATCATAATTTGGCATTGAGATATATGTAAATAAATACTGCAGTAATGATTCTGGTTAATATTATGTTTTAAATATATGCATATACCATCTGCTCATTAAATAGGCCATTCAATCAGGATTTCCCATCAAAAATCAATAAACAATCTATCAGATCATTAATTAGGTCATTGAATGATAATTTGTCATAGAAATACATATAAATAAATATAGCATTAATAATTCTGTTTAATATTTTGTTTTCAATAAATGCTCATTATATATGCTAATTAAATAGGATATTCAATCAAGATTTCCCTTTAAAAACCAATAAACAATATATCAGACCAATGATTAAGTCATTAAATCATAATTTGGCATTGAGATATATGTAAATAAATATTGCAGTGATTATTCAGGTTAATGATATGTTTTGAATATATGCACATACTATCTGCTCATTAAATAGACCATTCAATTAAGATTTCCCATCAAAAATCAATAAACAATCTATCAGATCATTAATTAGGGTATTGAATCAATATATGGCATTGAAACACATGTAAATAAATAACGCATTAATAATTCTGTTTAGTATTTTGTTTTCAATAAATGCTCATTATATCTGCTCATTAAATAGGTCATTCAATCAAGATTTCCCTTTAAAAATCAATAAACAATATATCAGACCAATGATTAAGTCATTAAATCATAATTTGGCATTGAAATATATGTAAATAAATACTGCAGTAATGATTCTGGTTAATATTATGTTTTAAATATATGCACATGACATCTGTTCATTAAATAGGCCATTCAATCAAGATGTCCCTTTAAAAATCAACAAACCATATATCAGATCATTAATTAGGTCATTGAATCAAAATATAGTATTGAAATGAATGTAAATAGATATAGCATTAATAATTATGTTTTCAATATATGCAATAGATAATTTCTCATTATATCTGCTCAATAATTAGGCCAATCTATCAATATTTCCCTTTAAAAATCAATAAACAATATATCATATTATTGATTAGGTCACTGAATCATAATTTTGCATTGAAATAAATGTAAATAAATATAGCATTAATAATTCTGTTTAATATTATGTTTCAAATATATGCACATAACATCTGCTCATTAAATAGGCCATTTAATCAAGATTTCTCATCAAATATCAATAAACAATCTATCAGATCATTAATTAGGTCATTGAATGATAATTTGTCATTGAAACACATGTAAATAAATATAGCATTAATAATTCTGTTTAGTATTTTGTTTTCAATAAATGCTCATTATATCTGCTCATTAAATAGGTCATTCAATCAAGAGTTCCCTTTAAAAAATCAATAAACAATATATCAGACCAATGATTAAGTCATTAAATCATAATTTGGCATTGAAATATATGTAAATAAATACTGCAGTAATGATTCTGGTTAATATTATGTTTTAAATATATGCATATACCATCTGCTCATTAAATAGGCCATTCAATCAGGATTTCCCATCAAAAATCAATAAACAATCTATCAGATCATTAATTAGGTCATTGAATGATAATTTGTCATAGAAATACATATAAATAAATATAGCATTAATAATTCTGTTTAATATTTTGTTTTCAATAAATGCTCATTATATATGCTAATTAAATAGGATATTCAATCAAGATTTCCCTTTAAAAACCAATAAACAATATATCAGACCAATGATTAAGTCATTAAATCATAATTTGGCATTGAAATATATGTAAATAAATACTGCAGTAATGATTCTGGTTAATATTATGTTGTAAATATATGCATATACCATCTGCTCATTAAATAGGCCATTCAATCAGGATTTACCATCAAAAATCAATAAACAATCTATCAGATCATTAATTAGGGTATTGAATCAAAATATGGCATTGAAACACATGTAAATAAATATAGCATTAATAATTATGTTTAGTATTTTGTTTTCAATAAATGCTCATTATATCTGCTCATTAAATAGGTCATTCAATCAAGATTTCCCTTTAAAAATCAATAAACAATATATCAGACCAATGATTAAGTCATTAAATCATAATTTGGCATTGAAATATATGTAAATAAATACTGCAGTAATGATTCTGGTTAATATTATGTTTTCAATATATGCACATGACATCTGCTCATTAAATAGGCCATTCAATCAAGATGTCCCTTTAAAAATCAACAAACCATATATCAGATCATTAATTAGGTCATTGAATCAAAATATAGCATTGAAATGAATGTAAATAGATATAGCATTAATAATTATGTTTTCAATATATGCAATAGATAATTTCTCATTATATCTGCTCAATAATTAGGCCAATCTATCAATATTTCCCTTTAAAAATCAATAAACAATATATCAAATTATTGATTAGGTCACTGAATCATAATTTTGCATTAAAATAAATGTAAATAAATATAGCATTAATAATTCTGTTTAATATTATGTTTCAAATATATGCACATAACATCTGCTCATTAAATAGGCCATTTAATCAAGATTTCTCATCAAATATCAATAAACAATCTATCAGATCATTAATTAGGTCATTGAATGATAATTTGTCATAGAAATACATATAAATAAATATAGCATTAATAATTCTGTTTAATATCTTGTTTTCAATAAATGCTCATTATATATGCTAATTAAATAGGATATTCAATCAAGATTTCCCTTTTAAAACCAATAAACAATATATCAGACCAATGATTAAGTCATTAAATCATAATTTGGCATTGAAATATATGTAAATAAATACTGCAGTAATGATTCTGGTTAATATTATGTTTTAAATATATGCATATACCATCTGCTCATTAAATAGGCCATTCAATCAGGATTTACCATCAAAAATCAATAAACAATCTATCAGATCATTAATTAGGGTATTGAATCAAAATATGGCATTGAAACACATGTAAATAAATATAGCATTAATAATTCTGTTTAGTATTTTGTTTTCAATAAATGCTCATTATATCTGCTCATTAAATAGGATATTCAATCAAGATTTCCCTTTGAAAATCAACAAACAATATATCAGACCAATGATTAAGTCATTAAATCATAATTTGGCATTGAGATATATGTAAATAAATACTGCAGTAATAATTCTGTTTAATATTATGTTTCAAATATATGCACATAACATCTGCTCATTAAATAGGCCATTTAATCAAGATTTCTCATCAAATATCAATAAACAATCTATCAGTTCATTAATTAGGTCATTGAATGATAATTTGTCATAGAAATACATATAAATAAATATAGCATTAATAATTCTGTTTAATATTTTGTTTTCAATAAATGCTCATAATATCTGTTCATTAAATAGGATATTCAATCAAGATTTCCCTTTAAAAATCAATAAACAATATATCAGACCAATGATTAAGTCATTAAATCATAATTTGGCATTGAGATATATGTAAATAAATACTGCAGTAATGATTCTGGTTAATATTATGTTTTAAATATATGCACATACCATCTGCTCATTAAATAGGCCATTCAATCAGGATTTCCCATCAAAAATCAATAAACAATCTATCAGATCATTAATTAGGTCATTGAATGATAATTTGTCATAGAAATACATATAAATAAATATAGCATTAATAATTCTGTTTAATATTTTGTTTTCAATAAATGCTCATTATATATGCTAATTAAATAGGATATTCAATCAAGATTTCCCTTTAAAAACCAATAAACAATATATCAGACCAATGATTAAGTCATTAAATCATAATTTGGCATTGAGATATATGTAAATAAATACTGCAGTAATGATTCTGGTTAATATTATGTTTTAAATATATGCACATGACATCTGCTCATTAAATAGGCCATTCAATCAAGATGTCCCTTTAAAAATCAACAAACCATATATCAGATCATTAATTAGGTCATTGAATCAAAATATAGCATTGAAATGAATGTAAATAGATATAGCATTAATAATTATGTTTTCAATATATGCAATAGATAATTTCTCATTATATCTGCTCAATAATTAGGCCAATCTATCAATATTTCCCTTTAAAAATCAATAAACAATATATCATATTATTGATTAGGTCACTGAATCATAATTTTGCATTGAAATAAATGTAAATAAATATAGCATTAATAATTCTGTTTAATATTATGTTTCAAATATATGCACATAACATCTGCTCATTAAATAGGCCATTTAATCAAGATTTCTCATCAAATATCAATAAACAATCTATCAGATCATTAATTAGGTCATTAAATGATAATTTGTCATTGAAATACATATAAATAAATATAGCATTAATAATTCTGTTTTATATTTTGTTTTCAATAAATGCTCATTATATCTACTCATTAAATAGGATATTCAATCAAGATTTCCCTTTTAAAATCAATAAACAATATATCAGACCAATGATTAAGTCATTAAATCATAATTTGGCATTGAGATATATGTAAATAAATACTGCAGTAATGATTCTGGTTAATATTATGTTTTAAATATATGCATATACCATCTGCTCATTAAATAGGCCATTCAATCAGGATTTACCATCAAAAATCAATAAACAATCTATCAGATCATTAATTAGGGTATTGAATCAAAATATGGCATTGAAACACATGTAAATAAATATAGCATTAATAATTATGTTTAGTATTTTGTTTTCAATAAATGCTCATTATATCTGCTCATTAAATAGGTCATTCAATCAAGATTTCCCTTTAAAAATCAATAAACAATATATCAGACCAATGATTAAGTCATTAAATCATAATTTGGCATTGAAATATATGTAAATGAATACTGCAGTAATGATTCTGGTTAATATTATGTTTTAAATATATGCATATACCATCTGCTCATTAAATAGGCCATTCAATTAGGATTTACCATCAAAAATCAATAAACAATCTATCAGATCATTAATTAGGGTATTGAATCAAAATATGGCATTGAAACACATGTAAATAAATATAGCATTAATAATTCTGATTAGTATTTTGTTTTCAATAAATGCTCATTATATCTGCTCATTAAATAGGATATTCAATCAAGATTTCCCTTTGAAAATCAACAAACAATATATCAGACCAATGATTAAGTCATTAAATCATAATTTGGCATTGAGATATATGTAAATAAATATTGCAGTGATTATTCTGGTTAATGATATGTTTTGAATATATGCACATACTATCTGCTCATTAAATAGGCCATTCAATTAAGATTTCCCATCAAAAAAAAAATAAACAATCTATCAGATCATTAATTAGGGTATTGAATCAATATTTGGCATTGAAACACATGTAAATAAATATAGCATTAATAATTATGTTTAGTATTTTGTTTTCAATAAATGCTCATTATATCTGCTCATTAAATAGGATATTCAATCAAGATTTCCCTTTGAAAATCAACAAACAATATATCAGACCAATGATTAAGTCATTAAATCATAATTTGGCATTGAGATATATGTAAATAAATATTGCAGTGATTATTCTGGTTAATGATATGTTTTGAATATATGCACATACTATCTGCTCATTAAATAGGCCATTCAATTAAGATTTCCCATCAAAAATCAATAAACAATCTATCAGATCATTAATTAGGGTATTGAATCAATATATGGCATTGAAACACATGTAAATAAATAACGCATTAATAATTATGTTTAGTATTTTGTTTTCAATAAATGCTCATTATATCTGCTCATTAAATAGGTCATTCAATCAAGATTTCCCTTTAAAAATCAATAAACAATATATCAGACCAATGATTAAGTCATTAAATCATAATTTGGCATTGAAATATATGTAAATAAATACTGCAGTAATGATTCTGGTTAATATTATGTTTTAAATATATGCACATGACATCTGTTCATTAAATAGGCCATTCAATCAAGATGTCCCTTTAAAAATCAACAAACCATATATCAGATCATTAATTAGGTCATTGAATCAAAATATAGTATTGAAATGAATGTAAATAGATATAGCATTAATAATTATGTTTTCAATATATGCAATAGATAATTTCTCATTATATCTGCTCAATAATTAGGCCAATCTATCAATATTTCCCTTTAAAAATCAATAAACAATATATCATATTATTGATTAGGTCACTGAATCATAATTTTGCATTGAAATAAATGTAAATAAATATAGCATTAATAATTCTGTTTAATATTATGTTTCAAATATATGCACATAACATCTGCTCATTAAATAGGCCATTTAATCAAGATTTCTCATCAAATATCAATAAACAATCTATCAGATCATTAATTAGGTCATTGAATGATAATTTGTCATTGAAACACATGTAAATAAATATAGCATTAATAATTCTGTTTAGTATTTTGTTTTCAATAAATGCTCATTATATCTGCTCATTAAATAGGTCATTCAATCAAGAGTTCCCTTTAAAAAATCAATAAACAATATATCAGACCAATGATTAAGTCATTAAATCATAATTTGGCATTGAAATATATGTAAATAAATACTGCAGTAATGATTCTGGTTAATATTATGTTTTAAATATATGCATATACCATCTGCTCATTAAATAGGCCATTCAATCAGGATTTCCCATCAAAAATCAATAAACAATCTATCAGATCATTAATTAGGTCATTGAATGATAATTTGTCATAGAAATACATATAAATAAATATAGCATTAATAATTCTGTTTAATATTTTGTTTTCAATAAATGCTCATTATATATGCTAATTAAATAGGATATTCAATCAAGATTTCCCTTTAAAAACCAATAAACAATATATCAGACCAATGATTAAGTCATTAAATCATAATTTGGCATTGAAATATATGTAAATAAATACTGCAGTAATGATTCTGGTTAATATTATGTTGTAAATATATGCATATACCATCTGCTCATTAAATAGGCCATTCAATCAGGATTTACCATCAAAAATCAATAAACAATCTATCAGATCATTAATTAGGGTATTGAATCAAAATATGGCATTGAAACACATGTAAATAAATATAGCATTAATAATTATGTTTAGTATTTTGTTTTCAATAAATGCTCATTATATCTGCTCATTAAATAGGTCATTCAATCAAGATTTCCCTTTAAAAATCAATAAACAATATATCAGACCAATGATTAAGTCATTAAATCATAATTTGGCATTGAAATATATATAAATAAATACTGCAGTAATGATTCTGGTTAATATTATGTTTTAAATATATGCACATGACATCTGCTCATTAAATAGGCCATTCAATCAAGATGTCCCTTTAAAAATCAACAAACCATATATCAGATCATTAATTAGGTCATTGAATCAAAATATAGCATTGAAATGAATGTAAATAGATATAGCATTAATAATTATGTTTTCAATATATGCAATAGATAATTTCTCATTATATCTGCTCAATAATTAGGCCAATCTATCAATATTTCCCTTTAAAAATCAATAAACAATATATCATATTATTGATTAGGTCACTGAATCATAATTTTGCATTGAAATAAATGTAAATAAATATAGCATTAATAATTCTGTTTAATATTATGTTTCAAATATATGCACATAACATCTGCTCATTAAATAGGCCATTTAATCAAGATTTCTCATCACCAATATCAATAAACAATCTATCAGATCATTAATTAGGTCATTGAATGATAATTTGTCATAGAAATACATATAAATAAATATAGCATTAATAATTCTGTTTAATATCTTGTTTTCAATAAATGCTCATTATATATGCTAATTAAATAGGATATTCAATCAAGATTTCCCTTTTAAAACCAATAAACAATATATCAGACCAATGATTAAGTCATTAAATCATAATTTGGCATTGAAATATATGTAAATAAATACTGCAGTAATGATTCTGGTTAATATTATGTTTTAAATATATGCATATACCATCTGCTCATTAAATAGGCCATTCAATCAGGATTTACCATCAAAAATCAATAAACAATCTATCAGATCATTAATTAGGGTATTGAATCAAAATATGGCATTGAAACACATGTAAATAAATATAGCATTAATAATTCTGTTTAGTATTTTGTTTTCAATAAATGCTCATTATATCTGCTCATTAAATAGGATATTCAATCAAGATTTCCCTTTGAAAATCAACAAACAATATATCAGACCAATGATTAAGTCATTAAATCATAATTTGGCATTGAGATATATGTAAATAAATATTGCAGTGATTATTCTGGTTAATGATATGTTTTGAATATATGCACATACTATCTGCTCATTAAATAGGCCATTCAATTAAGATTTCCCATCAAAAATCAATAAACAATCTATCAGATCATTAATTAGGGTATTGAATCAATATATGGCATTGAAACACATGTAAATAAATATAGCATTAATAATTCTGTTTAGTATTTTGTTTTCAATAAATGCTCATTATATCTGCTCATTAAATAGGATATTCAATCAAGATTTCCCTTTGAAAATCAACAAACAATATATCAGACCAATGATTAAGTCATTAAATCATAATTTGGCATTGAGATATATGTAAATAAATATTGCAGTGATTATACTGGTTAATGATATGTTTTGAATATATGCACATACTATCTGCTCATTAAATAGGCCATTCAATTAAGATTTCCCATCAAAAATCAATAAACAATCTATCAGATCATTAATTAGGGTATTGAATCAATATATGGCATTGAAACACATGTAAATAAATATAGCATTAATAATTATGTTTAGTATTTTGTTTTCAATAAATGCTCATTATATCTGCTCATTAAATAGGTCATTCAATCAAGATTTCCCTTTAAAAATCAATAAACAATATATCAGACCAATGATTAAGTCATTAAATCATAATTTGGCATTGAAATATATGTAAATAAATACTGCAGTAATGATTCTGGTTAATATTATGTTTTAAATATATGCACATGACATCTGTTCATTAAATAGGCCATTCAATCAAGATGTCCCTTTAAAAATCAACAAACAATATATCAGATCATTAATTAGGTCATTGAATCAAAATATAGTATTGAAATGAATGTAAATAGATATAGCATTAATAATTATGTTTTCAATATATGCAATAGATAATTTCTCATTATATCTGGTCAATAATTAGGCCAATCTATCAATATTTCCCTTTAAAAATCAATAAACAATATATCATATTATTGATTAGGTCACTGAATCATAATTTTGCATTGAAATAAATGTAAATAAATATAGCATTAATAATTCTGTTTAATATTATGTTTCAAATATATGCACATAACATCTGCTCATTAAATAGGCCATTTAATCAAGATTTCTCATCAAATATCAATAAACAATCTATCAGATCATTAATTAGGTCATCGAATGATAATTTGTCATTGAAACACATGTAAATAAATATAGCATTAATAATTCTGTTTAGTATTTTGTTTTCAATAAATGCTCATTATATCTGCTCATTAAATAGGTCATTCAATCAAGAGTTCCCTTTAAAAAATCAATAAACAATATATCAGACCAATGATTAAGTCATTAAATCATAATTTGGCATTGAAATATATGTAAATAAATACTGCAGTAATGATTCTGGTTAATATTATGTTTTAAATATATGCATATACCATCTGCTCATTAAATAGGCCATTCAATCAGGATTTACCATCAAAAATCAATAAACAATATATCAGACCAATGATTAAGTCATTAAATCATAATTTGGCATTGAGATATATGTAAATAAATACTGCAGTAATGATTCTGGTTAATATTATGTTTTAAATATATGCATATACCATCTGCTCATTAAATAGGCCATTCAATCAGGATTTCCCATCAAAAATCAATAAACAATCTATCAGATCATTAATTAGGTCATTGAATGATAATTTGTCATAGAAATACATATAAATAAATATAGCATTAATAATTCTGTTTAATATTTTGTTTTCAATAAATGCTCATTATATATGCTAATTAAATAGGATATTCAATCAAGATTTCCCTTTAAAAACCAATAAACAATATATCAGACCAATGATTAAGTCATTAAATCATAATTTGGCATTGAAATATATGTAAATAAATACTGCAGTAATGATTCTGGTTAATATTATGTTGTAAATATATGCATATACCATCTGCTCATTAAATAGGCCATTCAATCAGGATTTACCATCAAAAATCAATAAACAATCTATCAGATCATTAATTAGGGTATTGAATCAAAATATGGCATTGAAACACATGTAAATAAATATAGCATTAATAATTATGTTTAGTATTTTGTTTTCAATAAATGCTCATTATATCTGCTCATTAAATAGGTCATTCAATCAAGATTTCCCTTTAAAAATCAATAAACAATATATCAGACCAATGATTAAGTCATTAAATCATAATTTGGCATTGAAATATATGTAAATAAATACTGCAGTAATGATTCTGGTTAATATTATGTTTTAAATATATGCACATGACATCTGCTCATTAAATAGGCCATTCAATCAAGATGTCCCTTTAAAAATCAACAAACCATATATCAGATCATTAATTAGGTCATTGAATCAAAATATAGCATTGAAATGAATGTAAATAGATATAGCATTAATAATTATGTTTTCAATATATGCAATAGATAATTTCTCATTATATCTGCTCAATAATTAGGCCAATCTATCAATATTTCCCTTTAAAAATCAATAAACAATATATCATATTATTGATTAGGTCACTGAATCATAATTTTGCATTGAAATAAATGTAAATAAATATAGCATTAATAATTCTGTTTAATATTATGTTTCAAATATATGCACATAACATCTGCTCATTAAATAGGCCATTTAATCAAGATTTCTCATCAAATATCAATAAACAATCTATCAGATCATTAATTAGGTCATTGAATGATAATTTGTCATTGAAACACATGTAAATAAATATAGCATTAATAATTCTGTTTAATATTTTGTTTTCAATAAATGCTCATTATATCTGCTCATTAAATAGGTCATTCAATCAAGAGTTCCCTTTAAAAAATCAATAAACAATATATCAGACCAATGATTAAGTCATTAAATCATAATTTGGCATTGAAATATATGTAAATAAATACTGCAGTGATGATTCTGGTTAATATTATGTTTTAAATATATGCATATACCATCTGCTCATTAAATAGGCCATTCAATCAGGATTTCCCATCAAAAATCAATAAACAATCTATCAGATCATTAATTAGGTCATTGAATGATAATTTGTCATAGAAATACATATAAATAAATATAGCATTAATAATTCTGTTTAATATTTTGTTTTCAATAAATGCTCATTATATATGCTAATTAAATAGGATATTCAATCAAGATTTCCCTTTAAAAACCAATAAACAATATATCAGACCAATGATTAAGTCATTAAATCATAATTTGGCATTGAAATATATGTAAATAAATACTGCAGTAATGATTCTGGTTAATATTATGTTGTAAATATATGCATATACCATCTGCTCATTAAATAGGCCATTCAATCAGGATTTACCATCAAAAATCAATAAACAATCTATCAGATCATTAATTAGGGTATTGAATCAAAATATGGCATTGAAACACATGTAAATAAATATAGCATTAATAATTATGTTTAGTATTTTGTTTTCAATAAATGCTCATTATATCTGCTCATTAAATAGGTCATTCAATCAAGATTTCCCTTTAAAAATCAATAAACAATATATCAGACCAATGATTAAGTCATTAAATCATAATTTGGCATTGAAATATATATAAATAAATACTGCAGTAATGATTCTGGTTAATATTATGTTTTAAATATATGCACATGACATCTGCTCATTAAATAGGCCATTCAATCAAGATGTCCCTTTAAAAATCAACAAACCATATATCAGATCATTAATTAGGTCATTGAATCAAAATATAGCATTGAAATGAATGTAAATAGATATAGCATTAATAATTATGTTTTCAATATATGCAATAGATAATTTCTCATTATATCTGCTCAATAATTAGGCCAATCTATCAATATTTCCCTTTAAAAATCAATAAACAATATATCATATTATTGATTAGGTCACTGAATCATAATTTTGCATTGAAATAAATGTAAATAAATATAGCATTAATAATTCTGTTTAATATTATGTTTCAAATATATGCACATATCATCTGCTCATTAAATAGGCCATTTAATCAAGATTTCTCATCACCAATATCAATAAACAATCTATCAGATCATTAATTAGGTCATTGAATGATAATTTGTCATAGAAATACATATAAATAAATATAGCATTAATAATTCTGTTTAATATCTTGTTTTCAATAAATGCTCATTATATATGCTAATTAAATAGGATATTCAATCAAGATTTCCCTTTTAAAACCAATAAACAATATATCAGACCAATGATTAAGTCATTAAATCATTATTTGGCATTGAAATATATGTAAATAAATACTGCAGTAATGATTCTGGTTAATATTATGTTTTAAATATATGCATATACCATCTGCTCATTAAATAGGCCATTCAATCAGGATTTACCATCAAAAATCAATAAACAATCTATCAGATCATTAATTAGGGTATTGAATCAAAATATGGCATTGAAACACATGTAAATAAATATAGCATTAATAATTCTGTTTAGTATTTTGTTTTCAATAAATGCTCATTATATCTGCTCATTAAATAGGATATTCAATCAAGATTTCCCTTTGAAAATCAACAAACAATATATCAGACCAATGATTAAGTCATTAAATCATAATTTGGCATTGAGATATATGTAAATAAATATTGCAGTGATTATTCTGGTTAATGATATGTTTTGAATATATGCACATACTATCTGCTCATTAAATAGGCCATTCAATTAAGATTTCCCATCAAAAATCAATAAACAATCTATCAGATCATTAATTAGGGTATTGAATCAATATATGGCATTGAAACACATGTAAATAAATATAGCATTAATAATTCTGTTTAGTATTTTGTTTTCAATAAATGCTCATTATATCTGCTCATTAAATAGGATATTCAATCAAGATTTCCCTTTGAAAATCAACAAACAATATATCAGACCAATGATTAAGTCATTAAATCATAATTTGGCATTGAGATATATGTAAATAAATATTGCAGTGATTATTCTGGTTAATGATATGTTTTGAATATATGCACATACTATCTGCTCATTAAATAGGCCATTCAATTAAGATTTCCCATCAAAAATCAATAAACAATCTATCAGATCATTAATTAGGGTATTGAATCAATATATGGCATTGAAACACATGTAAATAAATATAGCATTAATAATTATGTTTAGTATTTTGTTTTCAATAAATGCTCATTATATCTGCTCATTAAATAGGTCATTCAATCAAGATTTCCCTTTAAAAATCAATAAACAATATATCAGACCAATGATTAAGTCATTAAATCATAATTTGGCATTGAAATATATGTAAATAAATACTGCAGTAATGATTCTGGTTAATATTATGTTTTAAATATATGCATATACCATCTGCTCATTAAATAGGCCATTCAATCAGGATTTCCCATCAAAAATCAATAAACAATCTATCAGATCATTAATTAGGTCATTGAATGATAATTTGTCATAGAAATACATATTAATAAATATAGCATTAATAATTCTGTTTAATATTTTGTTTTCAATAAATGCTCATTATATATGCTAATTAAAAAGGATATTCAATCAAGATTTCCCTTTAAAAAATCAATAAACAATATATCAGACCAATGATTAAGTCATTAAATCATAATTTGGCATTGAAATATATGTAAATAAATACTGCAGTAATGATTCTGGTTAATATTATGTTTTAAATATATGCATATACCATCTGCTCATTAAATAGGCCATTCAATCAGGATTTACCATCAAAAATCAATAAACAATCTATCAGATCATTAATTAGGGTATTGAATCAAAATATGGCATTGAAACACCTGTAAATAGATATAGCATTAATAATTATGTTTTCAATATATGCAATAGATAATTTCTCATTATATCTGCTCAATAATTAGGCCAATCTATCAATATTTCCCTTTAAAAATCAATAAACAATATATCATATTATTGATTAGGTCACTGAATCATAATTTTGCATTGAAATAAATGTAAATAAATATAGCATTAATAATTCTATTTAATATTATGTTTCAAATATATGCACATAACATCTGCTCATTAAATAGGCCATTTAATCAAGATTTCTCATCAAATATCAATAAACAATCTATCAGATCATTAATGAGGTCATTGAATGATAATTTGTCATTGAAATACATATAAATAAATATAGCATTAATTATTCTGTTTAATATTTTGTTTTCAATAAATGCTCATTATATCTACTCATTAAATAGGATATTCAATCAAGATTTCCCCTTAAAAATCAATAAACAATATATCAGACCAATGATTAAGTCATTAAATCATAATTTGGCATTGAGATATATGTAAATAAATACTGCAGTAATGATTCTGGTTAATATTATGTTTTAAATATATGCATATACCATCTGCTCATTAAATAGGCCATTCAATCAGGATTTACCATCAAAAATCAATAAACAATATATCAGACCAATGATTAAGTCATTAAATCATAATTTGGCATTGAGATATATGTAAATAAATACTGCAGTAATGATTCTGGTTAATATTATGTTTTAAATATATGCATATACCATCTGCTCATTAAATAGGCCATTCAATCAGGATTTCCCATCAAAAATCAATAAACAATCTATCAGATCATTAATTAGGTCATTGAATGATAATTTGTCATAGAAATACATATAAATAAATATAGCATTAATAATTCTGTTTAATATTTTGTTTTCAATAAATGCTCATTATATATGCTAATTAAATAGGATATTCAATCAAGATTTCCCTTTAAAAACCAATAAACAATATATCAGACCAATGATTAAGTCATTAAATCATAATTTGGCATTGAAATATATGTAAATAAATACTGCAGTAATGATTCTGGTTAATATTATGTTGTAAATATATGCATATACCATCTGCTCATTAAATAGGCCATTCAATCAGGATTTACCATCAAAAATCAATAAACAATCTATCAGATCATTAATTAGGGTATTGAATCAAAATATGGCATTGAAACACATGTAAATAAATATAGCATTAATAATTATGTTTAGTATTTTGTTTTCAATAAATGCTCATTATATCTGCTCATTAAATAGGTCATTCAATCAAGATTTCCCTTTAAAAATCAATAAACAATATATCAGACCAATGATTAAGTCATTAAATCATAATTTGGCATTGAAATATATGTAAATAAATACTGCAGTAATGATTCTGGTTAATATTATGTTTTAAATATATGCACATGACATCTGCTCATTAAATAGGCCATTCAATCAAGATGTCCCTTTAAAAATCAACAAACCATATATCAGATCATTAATTAGGTCATTGAATCAAAATATAGCATTGAAATGAATGTAAATAGATATAGCATTAATAATTATGTTTTCAATATATGCAATAGATAATTTCTCATTATATCTGCTCAATAATTAGGCCAATCTATCAATATTTCCCTTTAAAAATCAATAAACAATATATCATATTATTGATTAGGTCACTGAATCATAATTTTGCATTGAAATAAATGTAAATAAATATAGCATTAATAATTCTGTTTAATATTATGTTTCAAATATATGCACATAACATCTGCTCATTAAATAGGCCATTTAATCAAGATTTCTCATCAAATATCAATAAACAATCTATCAGATCATTAATTAGGTCATTGAATGATAATTTGTCATTGAAACACATGTAAATAAATATAGCATTAATAATTCTGTTTAATATTTTGTTTTCAATAAATGCTCATTATATCTGCTCATTAAATAGGTCATTCAATCAAGAGTTCCCTTTAAAAAATCAATAAACAATATATCAGACCAATGATTAAGTCATTAAATCATAATTTGGCATTGAAATATATGTAAATAAATACTGCAGTAATGATTCTGGTTAATATTATGTTTTAAATATATGCATATACCATCTGCTCATTAAATAGGCCATTCAATCAGGATTTCCCATCAAAAATCAATAAACAATCTATCAGATCATTAATTAGGTCATTGAATGATAATTTGTCATAGAAATACATATAAATAAATATAGCATTAATAATTCTGTTTAATATTTTGTTTTCAATAAATGCTCATTATATATGCTAATTAAATAGGATATTCAATCAAGATTTCCCTTTAAAAACCAATAAACAATATATCAGACCAATGATTAAGTCATTAAATCATAATTTGGCATTGAAATATATGTAAATAAATACTGCAGTAATGATTCTGGTTAATATTATGTTGTAAATATATGCATATACCATCTGCTCATTAAATAGGCCATTCAATCAGGATTTACCATCAAAAATCAATAAACAATCTATCAGATCATTAATTAGGGTATTGAATCAAAATATGGCATTGAAACACATGTAAATAAATATAGCATTAATAATTATGTTTAGTATTTTGTTTTCAATAAATGCTCATTATATCTGCTCATTAAATAGGTCATTCAATCAAGATTTCCCTTTAAAAATCAATAAACAATATATCAGACCAATGATTAAGTCATTAAATCATAATTTGGCATTGAAATATATATAAATAAATACTGCAGTAATGATTCTGGTTAATATTATGTTTTAAATATATGCACATGACATCTGCTCATTAAATAGGCCATTCAATCAAGATGTCCCTTTAAAAATCAACAAACCATATATCAGATCATTAATTAGGTCATTGAATCAAAATATAGCATTGAAATGAATGTAAATAGATATAGCATTAATAATTATGTTTTCAATATATGCAATAGATAATTTCTCATTATATCTGCTCAATAATTAGGCCAATCTATCAATATTTCCCTTTAAAAATCAATAAACAATATATCATATTATTGATTAGGTCACTGAATCATAATTTTGCATTGAAATAAATGTAAATAAATATAGCATTAATAATTCTGTTTAATATTATGTTTCAAATATATGCACATAACATCTGCTCATTAAATAGGCCATTTAATCAAGATTTCTCATCACCAATATCAATAAACAATCTATCAGATCATTAATTAGGTCATTGAATGATAATTTGTCATAGAAATACATATAAATAAATATAGCATTAATAATTCTGTTTAATATCTTGTTTTCAATAAATGCTCATTATATATGCTAATTAAATAGGATATTCAATCAAGATTTCCCTTTTAAAACCAATAAACAATATATCAGACCAATGATTAAGTCATTAAATCATAATTTGGCATTGAAATATATGTAAATAAATACTGCAGTAATGATTCTGGTTAATATTATGTTTTAAATATATGCATATACCATCTGCTCATTAAATAGGCCATTCAATCAGGATTTACCATCAAAAATCAATAAACAATCTATCAGATCATTAATTAGGGTATTGAATCAAAATATGGCATTGAAACACATGTAAATAAATATAGCATTAATAATTCTGTTTAGTATTTTGTTTTCAATAAATGCTCATTATATCTGCTCATTAAATAGGATATTCAATCAAGATTTCCCTTTGAAAATCAACAAACAATATATCAGACCAATGATTAAGTCATTAAATCATAATTTGGCATTGAGATATATGTAAATAAATATTGCAGTGATTATTCTGGTTAATGATATGTTTTGAATATATGCACATACTATCTGCTCATTAAATAGGCCATTCAATTAAGATTTCCCATCAAAAATCAATAAACAATCTATCAGATCATTAATTAGGGTATTGAATCAATATATGGCATTGAAACACATGTAAATAAATATAGCATTAATAATTCTGTTTAGTATTTTGTTTTCAATAAATGCTCATTATATCTGCTCATTAAATAGGATATTCAATCAAGATTTCCCTTTGAAAATCAACAAACAATATATCAGACCAATGATTAAGTCATTAAATCATAATTTGGCATTGAGATATATGTAAATAAATATTGCAGTGATTATTCTAGTTAATGATATGTTTTGAATATATGCACATACTATCTGCTCATTAAATAGGCCATTCAATTAAGATTTCCCATCAAAAATCAATAAACAATCTATCAGATCATTAATTAGGGTATTGAATCAATATATGGCATTGAAACACATGTAAATAAATATAGCATTAATAATTATGTTTAGTATTTTGTTTTCAATAAATGCTCATTATATCTGCTCATTAAATAGGTCATTCAATCAAGATTTCCCTTTAAAAATCAATAAACAATATATCAGACCAATGATTAAGTCATTAAATCATAATTTGGCATTGAAATATATGTAAATAAATACTGCAGTAATGATTCTGGTTAATATTATGTTTTAAATATATGCACATGACATCTGTTCATTAAATAGGCCATTCAATCAAGATGTCCCTTTAAAAATCAACAAACAATATATCAGATCATTAATTAGGTCATTGAATCAAAATATAGTATTGAAATGAATGTAAATAGATATAGCATTAATAATTATGTTTTCAATATATGCAATAGATAATTTCTCATTATATCTGCTCAATAATTAGGCCAATCTATCAATATTTCCCTTTAAAAATCAATAAACAATATATCATATTATTGATTAGGTCACTGAATCATAATTTTGCATTGAAATAAATGTAAATAAATATAGCATTAATAATTCTGTTTAATATTATGTTTCAAATATATGCACATAACATCTGCTCATTAAATAGGCCATTTAATCAAGATTTCTCATCACCAATATCAATAAACAATCTATCAGATCATTAATTAGGTCATTGAATGATAATTTGTCATAGAAATACATATAAATAAATATAGCATTAATAATTCTGTTTAATATCTTGTTTTCAATAAATGCTCATTATATATGCTAATTAAATAGGATATTCAATCAAGATTTCCCTTTTAAAACCAATAAACAATATATCAGACCAATGATTAAGTCATTAAATCATAATTTGGCATTGAAATATATGTAAATAAATACTGCAGTAATGATTCTGGTTAATATTATGTTTTAAATATATGCATATACCATCTGCTCATTAAATAGGCCATTCAATCAGGATTTACCATCAAAAATCAATAAACAATCTATCAGATCATTAATTAGGGTATTGAATCAAAATATGGCATTGAAACACATGTAAATAAATATAGCATTAATAATTCTGTTTAGTATTTTGTTTTCAATAAATGCTCATTATATCTGCTCATTAAATAGGATATTCAATCAAGATTTCCCTTTGAAAATCAACAAACAATATATCAGACCAATGATTAAGTCATTAAATCATAATTTGGCATTGAGATATATGTAAATAAATATTGCAGTGATTATTCTGGTTAATGATATGTTTTGAATATATGCACATACTATCTGCTCATTAAATAGGCCATTCAATTAAGATTTCCCATCAAAAATCAATAAACAATCTATCAGATCATTAATTAGGGTATTGAATCAATATATGGCATTGAAACACATGTAAATAAATATAGCATTAATAATTCTGTTTAGTATTTTGTTTTCAATAAATGCTCATTATATCTGCTCATTAAATAGGATATTCAATCAAGATTTCCCTTTGAAAATCAACAAACAATATATCAGACCAATGATTAAGTCATTAAATCATAATTTGGCATTGAGATATATGTAAATAAATATTGCAGTGATTATTCTAGTTAATGATATGTTTTGAATATATGCACATACTATCTGCTCATTAAATAGGCCATTCAATTAAGATTTCCCATCAAAAATCAATAAACAATCTATCAGATCATTAATTAGGGTATTGAATCAATATATGGCATTGAAACACATGTAAATAAATATAGCATTAATAATTATGTTTAGTATTTTGTTTTCAATAAATGCTCATTATATCTGCTCATTAAATAGGTCATTCAATCAAGATTTCCCTTTAAAAATCAATAAACAATATATCAGACCAATGATTAAGTCATTAAATCATAATTTGGCATTGAAATATATGTAAATAAATACTGCAGTAATGATTCTGGTTAATATTATGTTTTAAATATATGCACATGACATCTGTTCATTAAATAGGCCATTCAATCAAGATGTCCCTTTAAAAATCAACAAACAATATATCAGATCATTAATTAGGTCATTGAATCAAAATATAGTATTGAAATGAATGTAAATAGATATAGCATTAATAATTATGTTTTCAATATATGCAATAGATAATTTCTCATTATATCTGCTCAATAATTAGGCCAATCTATCAATATTTCCCTTTAAAAATCAATAAACAATATATCATATTATTGATTAGGTCACTGAATCATAATTTTGCATTGAAATAAATGTAAATAAATATAGCATTAATAATTCTGTTTAATATTATGTTTCAAATATATGCACATAACATCTGCTCATTAAATAGGCCATTTAATCAAGATTTCTCATCAAATATCAATAAACAATCTATCAGATCATTAATTAGGTCATCGAATGATAATTTGTCATTGAAACACATGTAAATAAATATAGCATTAATAATTCTGTTTAGTATTTTGTTTTCAATAAATGCTCATTATATCTGCTCATTAAATAGGTCATTCAATCAAGAGTTCCCTTAAAAAAATCAATAAACAATATATCAGACCAATGATTAAGTCATTAAATCATAATTTGGCATTGAAATATATGTAAATAAATACTGCAGTAATGATTCTGGTTAATATTATGTTTTAAATATATGCATATACCATCTGCTCATTAAATAGGCCATTCAATCAGGATTTACCATCAAAAATCAATAAACAATATATCAGACCAATGATTAAGTCATTAAATCATAATTTGGCATTGAGATATATGTAAATAAATACTGCAGTAATGATTCTGGTTAATATTATGTTTTAAATATATGCATATACCATCTGCTCATTAAATAGGCCATTCAATCAGGATTTCCCATCAAAAATCAATAAACAATCTATCAGATCATTAATTAGGTCATTGAATGATAATTTGTCATAGAAATACATATAAATAAATATAGCATTAATAATTCTGTTTAATATTTTGTTTTCAATAAATGCTCATTATATATGCTAATTAAATAGGATATTCAATCAAGATTTCCCTTTAAAAACCAATAAACAATATATCAGACCAATGATTAAGTCATTAAATCATAATTTGGCATTGAAATATATGTAAATAAATACTGCAGTAATGATTCTGGTTAATATTATGTTGTAAATATATGCATATACCATCTGCTCATTAAATAGGCCATTCAATCAGGATTTACCATCAAAAATCAATAAACAATCTATCAGATCATTAATTAGGGTATTGAATCAAAATATGGCATTGAAACACATGTAAATAAATATAGCATTAATAATTATGTTTAGTATTTTGTTTTCAATAAATGCTCATTATATCTGCTCATTAAATAGGTCATTCAATCAAGATTTCCCTTTAAAAATCAATAAACAATATATCAGACCAATGATTAAGTCATTAAATCATAATTTGGCATTGAAATATATGTAAATAAATACTGCAGTAATGATTCTGGTTAATATTATGTTTTAAATATATGCACATGACATCTGCTCATTAAATAGGCCATTCAATCAAGATGTCCCTTTAAAAATCAACAAACCATATATCAGATCATTAATTAGGTCATTGAATCAAAATATAGCATTGAAATGAATGTAAATAGATATAGCATTAATAATTATGTTTTCAATATATGCAATAGATAATTTCTCATTATATCTGCTCAATAATTAGGCCAATCTATCAATATTTCCCTTTAAAAATCAATAAACAATATATCATATTATTGATTAGGTCACTGAATCATAATTTTGCATTGAAATAAATGTAAATAAATATAGCATTAATAATTCTGTTTAATATTATGTTTCAAATATATGCACATAACATCTGCTCATTAAATAGGCCATTTAATCAAGATTTCTCATCAAATATCAATAAACAATCTATCAGATCATTAATTAGGTCATTGAATGATAATTTGTCATAGTAATACATATAAATAAATATAGCATTAATAATTCTGTTTAATATCTTGTTTTCAATAAATGCTCATTATATATGCTAATTAAATAGGATATTCAATCAAGATTTCCCTTTTAAAACCAATAAACAATATATCAGACCAATGATTAAGCCATTAAATCATAATTTGGCATTGAAATATATGTAAATAAATACTGCAGTAATGATTCTGGTTAATATTATGTTTTAAATATATGCATATACCATCTGCTCATTAAATAGGCCATTCAATCAGGATTTACCATCAAAAATCAATAAACAATCTATCAGATCATTAATTAGGGTATTGAATCAAAATATGGCATTGAAACACATGTAAATAAATATAGCATTAATAATTCTGTTTAGTATTTTGTTTTCAATAAATGCTCATTATATCTGCTCATTAAATAGGATATTCAATCAAGATTTCCCTTTGAAAATCAACAAACAATATATCAGACCAATGATTAAGTCATTAAATCATAATTTGGCATTGAAATATATGTAAATAAATACTGCAGTAATGATTCTGGTTAATATTATGTTTTAAATATATGCATATACCATCTGCTCATTAAATAGGCCATTCAATCAGGATTTCCCATCAAAAATCAATAAACAATCTATCAGATCATTAATTAGGTCATTGAATCAAAATATAGCATTGAAATGAATGTAAATAGATATAGCATTAATAATTATGTTTTCAATATATGCAATAGATAATTTCTCATTATATCTGCTCAATAATTAGGCCAATCTATCAATATTTCCCTTAAAAAATCAATAAACAATATATCATATTATTGATTAGGTCACTGAATCATAATTTTGCATTGAAATAAATGTAAATAAATATAGCATTAATAATTCTGTTTAATATTATGTTTCAAATATATGCACATAACATCTGCTCATTAAATAGGCCATTTAATCAAGATTTCTCATCAAATATCAATAAACAATCTATCAGATCATTAATTAGGTCATTGAATGATAATTTGTCATAGTAATACATATAAATAAATATAGCATTAATAATTCTGTTTAATATCTTGTTTTCAATAAATGCTCATTATATATGCTAATTAAATAGGATATTCAATCAAGATTTCCCTTTTAAAACCAATAAACAATATATCAGACCAATGATTAAGCCATTAAATCATAATTTGGCATTGAAATATATGTAAATAAATACTGCAGTAATGATTCTGGTTAATATTATGTTTTAAATATATGCATATACCATCTGCTCATTAAATAGGCCATTCAATCAGGATTTACCATCAAAAATCAATAAACAATCTATCAGATCATTAATTAGGGTATTGAATCAAAATATGGCATTGAAACACATGTAAATAAATATAGCATTAATAATTCTGTTTAGTATTTTGTTTTCAATAAATGCTCATTATATCTGCTCATTAAATAGGATATTCAATCAAGATTTCCCTTTGAAAATCAACAAACAATATATCAGACCAATGATTAAGTCATTAAATCATAATTTGGCATTGAAATATATGTAAATAAATACTGCAGTAATGATTCTGGTTAATATTATGTTTTAAATATATGCATATACCATCTGCTCATTAAATAGGCCATTCAATCAGGATTTCCCATCAAAAATCAATAAACAATCTATCAGATCATTAATTAGGTCATTGAATCAAAATATAGCATTGAAATGAATGTAAATAGATATAGCATTAATAATTATGTTTTCAATATATGCAATAGATAATTTCTCATTATATCTGCTCAATAATTAGGCCAATCTATCAATATTTCCCTTAAAAAATCAATAAACAATATATCATATTATTGATTAGGTCACTGAATCATAATTTTGCATTGAAATAAATGTAAATAAATATAGCATTAATAATTCTGTTTAATATTATGTTTCAAATATATGCACATAACATCTGCTCATTAAATAGGCCATTTAATCAAGGTTTCTCATCAAATATCAATAAACAATCTATCAGATCATTAATTAGGTCATTGAATGATAATTTGTCATTGAAATACATGTAAATAAATATAGCATTAATAATTCTGTTTAATATTTTGTTTTCAATAAATGCTCATTATATCTGTTCATTAAATAGGATATTCAATCAAGATTTCCCTTTAAAAATCAATAAACAATATATCAGACCAATGATTAAGTCATTAAATCATAATTTGGCATTGAGATATATGTAAATAAATACTGCAGTAATGATTCTGGTTAATATTATGTTTTAAATATATGCATATACCATCTGCTCATTAAATAGGCCATTCAATCAGGATTTCCCATCAAAAATCAATAAACAATCTATCAGATCATTAATTAGGTCATTGAATGATAATTTGTCATAGAAATACATATTAATAAATATAGCATTAATAATTCTGTTTAATATTTTGTTTTCAATAAATGCTCATTATATATGCTAATTAAAAAGGATATTCAATCAAGATTTCCCTTTAAAAAATCAATAAACAATATATCAGACCAATGATTAAGTCATTAAATCATAATTTGGCATTGAAATATATGTAAATAAATACTGCAGTAATGATTCTGGTTAATATTATGTTTTAAATATATGCATATACCATCTGCTCATTAAATAGGCCATTCAATCAGGATTTACCATCAAAAATCAATAAACAATCTATCAGATCATTAATTAGGGTATTGAATCAAAATATGGCATTGAAACACCTGTAAATAGATATAGCATTAATAATTATGTTTTCAATATATGCAATAGATAATTTCTCATTATATCTGCTCAATAATTAGGCCAATCTATCAATATTTCCCTTTAAAAATCAATAAACAATATATCATATTATTGATTAGGTCACTGAATCATAATTTTGCATTGAAATAAATGTAAATAAATATATCATTAATAATTCTATTTAATATTATGTTTCAAATATATGCACATAACATCTGCTCATTAAATAGGCCATTTAATCAAGATTTCTCATCAAATATCAATAAACAATCTATCAGATCATTAATGAGGTCATTGAATGATAATTTGTCATTGAAATACATATAAATAAATATAGCATTAATTATTCTGTTTAATATTTTGTTTTCAATAAATGCTCATTATATCTACTCATTAAATAGGATATTCAATCAAGATTTCCCCTTAAAAATCAATAAACAATATATCAGACCAATGATTAAGTCATTAAATCATAATTTGGCATTGAGATATATGTAAATAAATACTGCAGTAATGATTCTGGTTAATATTATGTTTTAAATATATGCATATACCATCTGCTCATTAAATAGGCCATTCAATCAGGATTTACCATCAAAAATCAATAAACAATATATCAGACCAATGATTAAGTCATTAAATCATAATTTGGCATTGAGATATATGTAAATAAATACTGCAGTAATGATTCTGGTTAATATTATGTTTTAAATATATGCATATACCATCTGCTCATTAAATAGGCCATTCAATCAGGATTTCCCATCAAAAATCAATAAACAATCTATCAGATCATTAATTAGGTCATTGAATGATAATTTGTCATAGAAATACATATAAATAAATATAGCATTAATAATTCTGTTTAATATTTTGTTTTCAATAAATGCTCATTATATATGCTAATTAAATAGGATATTCAATCAAGATTTCCCTTTAAAAACCAATAAACAATATATCAGACCAATGATTAAGTCATTAAATCATAATTTGGCATTGAAATATATGTAAATAAATACTGCAGTAATGATTCTGGTTAATATTATGTTGTAAATATATGCAAATACCATCTGCTCATTAAATAGGCCATTCAATCAGGATTTACCATCAAAAATCAATAAACAATCTATCAGATCATTAATTAGGGTATTGAATCAAAATATGGCATTGAAACACATGTAAATAAATATAGCATTAATAATTATGTTTAGTATTTTGTTTTCAATAAATGCTCATTATATCTGCTCATTAAATAGGTCATTCAATCAAGATTTCCCTTTAAAAATCAATAAACAATATATCAGACCAATGATTAAGTCATTAAATCATAATTTGGCATTGAAATATATGTAAATAAATACTGCAGTAATGATTCTGGTTAATATTATGTTTTAAATATATGCACATGACATCTGCTCATTAAATAGGCCATTCAATCAAGATGTCCCTTTAAAAATCAACAAACCATATATCAGATCATTAATTAGGTCATTGAATCAAAATATAGCATTGAAATGAATGTAAATAGATATAGCATTAATAATTATGTTTTCAATATATGCAATAGATAATTTCTCATTATATCTGCTCAATAATTAGGCCAATCTATCAATATTTCCCTTTAAAAATCAATAAACAATATATCATATTATTGATTAGGTCACTGAATCATAATTTTGCATTGAAATAAATGTAAATAAATATAGCATTAATAATTCTGTTTAATATTATGTTTCAAATATATGCACATAACATCTGCTCATTAAATAGGCCATTTAATCAAGATTTCTCATCAAATATCAATAAACAATCTATCAGATCATTAATTAGGTCATTGAATGATAATTTGTCATTGAAACACATGTAAATAAATATAGCATTAATAATTCTGTTTAATATTTTGTTTTCAATAAATGCTCATTATATCTGCTCATTAAATAGGTCATTCAATCAAGAGTTCCCTTTAAAAAATCAATAAACAATATATCAGACCAATGATTAAGTCATTAAATCATAATTTGGCATTGAAATATATGTAAATAAATACTGCAGTAATGATTCTGGTTAATATTATGTTTTAAATATATGCATATACCATCTGCTCATTAAATAGGCCATTCAATCAGGATTTCCCATCAAAAATCAATAAACAATCTATCAGATCATTAATTAGGTCATTGAATGATAATTTGTCATAGAAATACATATAAATAAATATAGCATTAATAATTCTGTTTAATATTTTGTTTTCAATAAATGCTCATTATATATGCTAATTAAATAGGATATTCAATCAAGATTTCCCTTTAAAAACCAATAAACAATATATCAGACCAATGATTAAGTCATTAAATCATAATTTGGCATTGAAATATATGTAAATAAATACTGCAGTAATGATTCTGGTTAATATTATGTTGTAAATATATGCATATACCATCTGCTCATTAAATAGGCCATTCAATCAGGATTTACCATCAAAAATCAATAAACAATCTATCAGATCATTAATTAGGGTATTGAATCAAAATATGGCATTGAAACACATGTAAATAAATATAGCATTAATAATTATGTTTAGTATTTTGTTTTCAATAAATGCTCATTATATCTGCTCATTAAATAGGTCATTCAATCAAGATTTCCCTTTAAAAATCAATAAACAATATATCAGACCAATGATTAAGTCATTAAATCATAATTTGGCATTGAAATATATGTAAATAAATACTGCAGTAATGATTCTGGTTAATATTATGTTTTAAATATATGCACATGACATCTGCTCATTAAATAGGCCATTCAATCAAGATGTCCCTTTAAAAATCAACAAACCATATATCAGATCATTAATTAGGTCATTGAATCAAAATATAGCATTGAAATGAATGTAAATAGATATAGCATTAATAATTATGTTTTCAATATATGCAATAGATAATTTCTCATTATATCTGCTCAATAATTAGGCCAATCTATCAATATTTCCCTTTAAAAATCAATAAACAATATATCATATTATTGATTAGGTCACTGAATCATAATTTTGCATTGAAATAAATGTAAATAAATATAGCATTAATAATTCTGTTTAATATTATGTTTCAAATATATGCACATAACATCTGCTCATTAAATAGGCCATTTAATCAAGATTTCTCATCACCAATATCAATAAACAATCTATCAGATCATTAATTAGGTCATTGAATGATAATTTGTCATAGAAATACATATAAATAAATATAGCATTAATAATTCTGTTTAATATCTTGTTTTCAATAAATGCTCATTATATATGCTAATTAAATAGGATATTCAATCAAGATTTCCCTTTTAAAACCAATAAACAATATATCAGACCAATGATTAAGTCATTAAATCATAATTTGGCATTGAAATATATGTAAATAAATACTGCAGTAATGATTCTGGTTAATATTATGTTTTAAATATATGCATATACCATCTGCTCATTAAATAGGCCATTCAATCAGGATTTACCATCAAAAATCAATAAACAATCTATCAGATCATTAATTAGGGTATTGAATCAAAATATGGCATTGAAACACATGTAGATAAATATAGCATTAATAATTCTGTTTAGTATTTTGTTTTCAATAAATGCTCATTATATCTGCTCATTAAATAGGATATTCAATCAAGATTTCCCTTTGAAAATCAACAAACAATATATCAGACCAATGATTAAGTCATTAAATCATAATTTGGCATTGAGATATATGTAAATAAATATTGCAGTGATTATTCTGGTTAATGATATGTTTTGAATATATGCACATACTATCTGCTCATTAAATAGGCCATTCAATTAAGATTTCCCATCAAAAATCAATAAACAATCTATCAGATCATTAATTAGGGTATTGAATCAATATATGGCATTGAAACACATGTAAATAAATATAGCATTAATAATTCTGTTTAGTATTTTGTTTTCAATAAATGCTCATTATATCTGCTCATTAAATAGGATATTCAATCAAGATTTCCCTTTGAAAATCAACAAACAATATATCAGACCAATGATTAAGTCATTAAATCATAATTTGGCATTGAGATATATGTAAATAAATATTGCAGTGATTATTCTGGTTAATGATATGTTTTGAATATATGCACATACTATCTGCTCATTAAATAGGCCATTCAATTAAGATTTCCCATCAAAAATCAATAAACAATCTATCAGATCATTAATTAGGGTATTGAATCAATATATGGCATTGAAACACATGTAAATAAATATAGCATTAATAATTATGTTTAGTATTTTGTTTTCAATAAATGCTCATTATATCTGCTCATTAAATAGGTCATTCAATCAAGATTTCCCTTTAAAAATCAATAAACAATATATCAGACCAATGATTAAGTCATTAAATCATAATTTGGCATTGAAATATATGTAAATAAATACTGCAGTAATGATTCTGGTTAATATTATGTTTTAAATATATGCACATGACATCTGTTCATTAAATAGGCCATTCAATCAAGATGTCCCTTTAAAAATCAACAAACAATATATCAGATCATTAATTAGGTCATTGAATCAAAATATAGTATTGAAATGAATGTAAATAGATATAGCATTAATAATTATGTTTTCAATATATGCAATAGATAATTTCTCATTATATCTGCTCAATAATTAGGCCAATCTATCAATATTTCCCTTTAAAAATCAATAAACAATATATCATATTATTGATTAGGTCACTGAATCATAATTTTGCATTGAAATAAATGTAAATAAATATAGCATTAATAATTCTGTTTAATATTATGTTTCAAATATATGCACATAACATCTGCTCATTAAATAGGCCATTTAATCAAGATTTCTCATCAAATATCAATAAACAATCTATCAGATCATTAATTAGGTCATCGAATGATAATTTGTCATTGAAACACATGTAAATAAATATAGCATTAATAATTCTGTTTAGTATTTTGTTTTCAATAAATGCTCATTATATCTGCTCATTAAATAGGTCATTCAATCAAGAGTTCCCTTTAAAAAATCAATAAACAATATATCAGACCAATGATTAAGTCATTAAATCATAATTTGGCATTGAAATATATGTAAATAAATACTGCAGTAATGATTCTGGTTAATATTATGTTTTAAATATATGCATATACCATCTGCTCATTAAATAGGCCATTCAATCAGGATTTACCATCAAAAATCAATAAACAATATATCAGACCAATGATTAAGTCATTAAATCATAATTTGGCATTGAGATATATGTAAATAAATACTGCAGTAATGATTCTGGTTAATATTATGTTTTAAATATATGCATATACCATCTGCTCATTAAATAGGCCATTCAATCAGG
Organism: Lutraria lutraria; assembly: GCA_964023205.1. Lineage (NCBI taxonomy): Eukaryota > Metazoa > Mollusca > Bivalvia > Venerida > Mactridae > Lutraria > Lutraria lutraria. The sequence goes on from OZ026846.1 coordinate 18,823,899, forward strand.
ATTTCCCATCAAAAATCAATAAACAATCTATCAGATCATTAATTAGGTCATTGAATGATAATTTGTCATAGAAATACATATAAATAAATATAGCATTAATAATTCTGTTTAATATTTTGTTTTCAATAAATGCTCATTATATATGCTAATTAAATAGGATATTCAATCAAGATTTCCCTTTAAAAACCAATAAACAATATATCAGACCAATGATTAAGTCATTAAATCATAATTTGGCATTGAAATATATGTAAATAAATACTGCAGTAATGATTCTGGTTAATATTATGTTGTAAATATATGCATATACCATCTGCTCATTAAATAGGCCATTCAATCAGGATTTACCATCAAAAATCAATAAACAATCTATCAGATCATTAATTAGGGTATTGAATCAAAATATGGCATTGAAACACATGTAAATAAATATAGCATTAATAATTATGTTTAGTATTTTGTTTTCAATAAATGCTCATTATATCTGCTCATTAAATAGGTCATTCAATCAAGATTTCCCTTTAAAAATCAATAAACAATATATCAGACCAATGATTAAGTCATTAAATCATAATTTGGCATTGAAATATATGTAAATAAATACTGCAGTAATGATTCTGGTTAATATTATGTTTTAAATATATGCACATGACATCTGCTCATTAAATAGGCCATTCAATCAAGATGTCCCTTTAAAAATCAACAAACCATATATCAGATCATTAATTAGGTCATTGAATCAAAATATAGCATTGAAATGAATGTAAATAGATATAGCATTAATAATTATGTTTTCAATATATGCAATAGATAATTTCTCATTATATCTGCTCAATAATTAGGCCAATCTATCAATATTTCCCTTTAAAAATCAATAAACAATATATCATATTATTGATTAGGTCACTGAATCATAATTTTGCATTGAAATAAATGTAAATAAATATAGCATTAATAATTCTGTTTAATATTATGTTTCAAATATATGCACATAACATCTGCTCATTAAATAGGCCATTTAATCAAGATTTCTCATCAAATATCAATAAACAATCTATCAGATCATTAATTAGGTCATTGAATGATAATTTGTCATAGTAATACATATAAATAAATATAGCATTAATAATTCTGTTTAATATCTTGTTTTCAATAAATGCTCATTATATATGCTAATTAAATAGGATATTCAATCAAGATTTCCCTTTTAAAACCAATAAACAATATATCAGACCAATGATTAAGCCATTAAATCATAATTTGGCATTGAAATATATGTAAATAAATACTGCAGTAATGATTCTGGTTAATATTATGTTTTAAATATATGCATATACCATCTGCTCATTAAATAGGCCATTCAATCAGGATTTACCATCAAAAATCAATAAACAATCTATCAGATCATTAATTAGGGTATTGAATCAAAATATGGCATTGAAACACATGTAAATAAATATAGCATTAATAATTCTGTTTAGTATTTTGTTTTCAATAAATGCTCATTATATCTGCTCATTAAATAGGATATTCAATCAAGATTTCCCTTTGAAAATCAACAAACAATATATCAGACCAATGATTAAGTCATTAAATCATAATTTGGCATTGAAATATATGTAAATAAATACTGCAGTAATGATTCTGGTTAATATTATGTTTTAAATATATGCATATACCATCTGCTCATTAAATAGGCCATTCAATCAGGATTTCCCATCAAAAATCAATAAACAATCTATCAGATCATTAATTAGGTCATTGAATCAAAATATAGCATTGAAATGAATGTAAATAGATATAGCATTAATAATTATGTTTTCAATATATGCAATAGATAATTTCTCATTATATCTGCTCAATAATTAGGCCAATCTATCAATATTTCCCTTAAAAAATCAATAAACAATATATCATATTATTGATTAGGTCACTGAATCATAATTTTGCATTGAAATAAATGTAAATAAATATAGCATTAATAATTCTGTTTAATATTATGTTTCAAATATATGCACATAACATCTGCTCATTAAATAGGCCATTTAATCAAGGTTTCTCATCAAATATCAATAAACAATCTATCAGATCATTAATTAGGTCATTGAATGATAATTTGTCATTGAAATACATGTAAATAAATATAGCATTAATAATTCTGTTTAATATTTTGTTTTCAATAAATGCTCATTATATCTGTTCATTAAATAGGATATTCAATCAAGATTTCCCTTTAAAAATCAATAAACAATATATCAGACCAATGATTAAGTCATTAAATCATAATTTGGCATTGAGATATATGTAAATAAATACTGCAGTAATGATTCTGGTTAATATTATGTTTTAAATATATGCATATACCATCTGCTCATTAAATAGGCCATTCAATCAGGATTTCCCATCAAAAATCAATAAACAATCTATCAGATCATTAATTAGGTCATTGAATGATAATTTGTCATAGAAATACATATTAATAAATATAGCATTAATAATTCTGTTTAATATTTTGTTTTCAATAAATGCTCATTATATATGCTAATTAAAAAGGATATTCAATCAAGATTTCCCTTTAAAAAATCAATAAACAATATATCAGACCAATGATTAAGTCATTAAATCATAATTTGGCATTGAAATATATGTAAATAAATACTGCAGTAATGATTCTGGTTAATATTATGTTTTAAATATATGCATATACCATCTGCTCATTAAATAGGCCATTCAATCAGGATTTACCATCAAAAATCAATAAACAATCTATCAGATCATTAATTAGGGTATTGAATCAAAATATGGCATTGAAACAACTGTAAATAGATATAGCATTAATAATTATGTTTTCAATATATGCAATAGATAATTTCTCATTATATCTGCTCAATAATTAGGCCAATCTATCAATATTTCCCTTTAAAAATCAATAAACAATATATCATATTATTGATTAGGTCACTGAATCATAATTTTGCATTGAAATAAATGTAAATAAATATAGCATTAATAATTCTATTTAATATTATGTTTCAAATATATGCACATAACATCTGCTCATTAAATAGGCCATTTAATCAAGATTTCTCATCAAATATCAATAAACAATCTATCAGATCATTAATGAGGTCATTGAATGATAATTTGTCATTGAAATACATATAAATAAATATAGCATTAATTATTCTGTTTAATATTTTGTTTTCAATAAATGCTCATTATATCTACTCATTAAATAGGATATTCAATCAAGATTTCCCCTTAAAAATCAATAAACAATATATCAGACCAATGATTAAGTCATTAAATCATAATTTGGCATTGAGATATATGTAAATAAATACTGCAGTAATGATTCTGGTTAATATTATGTTTTAAATATATGCATATACCATCTGCTCATTAAATAGGCCATTCAATCAGGATTTCCCATCAAAAATCAATAAACAATCTATCAGATCATTAATTAGGTCATTGAATGATAATTTGTCATAGAAATACATATTAATAAATATAGCATTAATAATTCTGTTTAATATTTTGTTTTCAATAAATGCTCATTATATATGCTAATTAAATAGGATATTCAATCAAGATTTCCCTTTAAAAAATCAATAAACAATATATCAGACCAATGATTAAGTCATTAAATCATAATTTGGCATTGAAATATATGTAAATAAATACTGCAGTAATGATTCTGGTTAATATTATGTTTTAAATATATGCATATACCATCTGCTCATTAAATAGGCCATTCAATCAGGATTTACCATCAAAAATCAATAAACAATCTATCAGATCATTAATTAGGGTATTGAATCAAAATATGGCATTGAAACACCTGTAAATAGATATAGCATTAATAATTATGTTTTCAATATATGCAATAGATAATTTCTCATTATATCTGCTCAATAATTAGGCCAATCTATCAATATTTCCCTTTAAAAATCAATAAACAATATATCATATTATTGATTAGGTCACTGAATCATAATTTTGCATTGAAATAAATGTAAATAAATATAGCATTAATAATTCTGTTTAATATTTTGTTTTCACTAAATGCTCATTGTATCTGCTCATTAAATAGGACATTCAATCAAGATTTCCCATTGAAAATCAATAAACAATCTATCAGATCATTAATTAGGTCATTGAATGATAATTTGTCATTGAAATACATGTAAATAAATATAGCATTAATAATTCTGTTTAATATTTTGTTTTCACTAAATGCTCATTGTATCTGCTCATTAAATAGGACATTCAATCAAGATTTCCCTTTAAAAATCAATAAACAATATATCAGACCAATGATTAAGTCATTAAATCATAATTTGGCATTGAAATATATGTAAATAAATACTGCAGTAATGATTCTGGTTAATATCATGTTTTAAATATATGCATATACCATCTGCTCATTAAATAGGCCATTCAATCAAGATTTCCCATCAAAAATCAATAAAAAATCTATCAGATAATTAATTAGGTCATTGAATCATCATTTGGCATTGAAACATATGTAAATAAATATTGCAGTGATTATTCTGGTTAATGATATGTTTTGAATATATGCACATACTATCTGCTCATTAAATAGGCCATTTAATCAAGATTCCCATCAAAAATCAATAAACAATCTATCAGATCATTAATTAGGTCATTGAATGATAATTTGTCATTCAAATACATATAAATAAATATAGCATTAATAATTCTGGTTAATATTATGTTTTAAATATATGCACATAACAGCTGCTCATTAAATAGACCATTGAATCAAGATTTCCCATTGAAAATCAATAAACAATCTATCAGATCATTAGTTAGGTCATTGAATGATAATTTGGCATTGAAATATATGTAAATAAATATAGCATTAATAATTCAGTGTAATATTTTGTTTTCAATAAATGCTCATCATTATATCTGCTCATTAAATAGGTCATTTAATCAAGATTTCCCTTTAAAAATCAATAAACAATATATCATATTATTGATTAGGTCACTGAATCATAATTTGGCATTGAAATAAATGTAAATAAATGTAGCATTAATAATTCTGTTTAATATTATGTTTCAAATACATGCACATAACATCTGCTCATTAAATAGGCCATTTAATCAAGATTTCCCTTTAAAAATCAATAAACAATATATCATATCATTGATTAGGTCATTAAATCAAAATTTGGCATTAAAATATATGTAAATAAATACTGCAGTAATTATTCTGTTTAATATTATGTTTTCAATATATGCACATGACATCTGCTCATTAAATAGGCCATTTAATCAATATGTCTCATCAAATATCAATAAACAATCTATCAGATCATTAATTAGGTAATTGAATGATAATTTGTCTTTGATATACCTGTAAATAAATATAGCATTAATAATTCTATTTAGTATTTTGTTTTCAATAAATGCTCATTATATCTGCTCATTAAATAGGTCATTGAATCAAAATATAGCATTGAAATGAATGTAAATAGGTATAGCATTAATAATTATGTTTTAAATATATGCAATAGATAAATTCTCATTATATCTGCTCCATAAATAGGCAAGTCTATCAATATTTCCCTTTAAAGATCAATAAACAATATATCATATTATTGATTAGGTCACTGAATCATAATTTGGCATTGAAATAAATGTAAATAAATGTAGCATTAATAATTCTGTTTAATATTATGTTTCAAATACATGCACATAACATCTGCTCATTAAATAGGCCATTTAATCAAGATTTCTCATCAAATATCAATAAACAATCTATCAGATCATTAATTATGTCATTGAATGATAATTTGTCATTGAAATATATATAAATAAATATAGCATTAATAATTATGTTTAATATTTTGTTTTCAATAAATGCTCATTATATCAGCTCATTAAATAGGTCATTCAATAAAGATTTCCCTTTAAAAATCAATGAACAATATATCATATCATTGATAAGTTCATTAAATCATAATTTGGCATTGAAATATAAGTAAATAAATACTGCAGTAATTTTTCTGGTTAATATTATGTTTTAAATATATGCACATAACATCTGCTCATTAAATAGACCATTGAATCAAGATTTCCCATTGAAAATCAATAAACAATCTATCAGATCATTAGTTAGGTCATTGAATGATAATTTGGCATTGAAATACATTTAAATAAATATAGCATTAATAATTCTGTTTAATATTTTGTTTTCAATAAATGCTCATTATATCTGCTCATTAAATAGGTCATTCAATCAAGATTTCCCTTTAAATAATCAATAAACAATATATCAGACCAATGATTAAGTTATTAAATCATAATTTGGCATTGAAATATATGTAAATAAATACTGCAGTAATGATTCTAGTTAATATTATGTTTTCAATAAATGCTCATTATATCTGCTCATTAACTAGGTCATTTAATCAAGATTTCCCTTTTAAAATCAATAAACGATATATCATATCATTGATTAGGTCATTAAATCATAATTTGGCATTGAAATATATGTAAATAAATACTGCAGTAATTATTCTGGTTAATATTATGTTTTCACTATATGCACATACCATCTGCTCATTAAATAGGCCATTCAATCAATATTTCCCTTTAAAAATCAGCAAACAATATATCAGATCATTAATTAGGGTATTGAATCAAAATATGGCATTGAAACACATGTAAATGAATATAGCATTATTAATTCTATTTTGTATTTTGTTTTCAATAAATGCTCATTATATCTGCTCATTAAATAGGTCATTCAATCAAGATTTCCCTTTAAAAATCAATAAACAATATATCAGACCAATGATTAAGTCATTAAATCATAATTTGGCATTGAAATATATGTAAATAAATACTGCAGTAATGATTCTGGTTAATATTATGTTTTAAATATATGCACATGACACTTCCGCTCATTAAATAGGCCATACAATCAAGATGTCCCTTTAAAAATCAATAAACCATATATCAGATCATTAATTAGGTCATTGAATCAAAATATAGCATTGAAATGAATGTAAATAGGTATAGCATTAATAATTATGTTTTAAATATATGCAATAGATAAATTCTCATTATATCTGCTCAATAAATAGGCAAGTCTATCAATATTTCCCTTTAAAGATCAATAAACAATATATCATATTATTGATTAGGTCACTGAATCATAATTTGGCATTGAAATAAATGTAAATAAATGTAGCATTAATAATTCTGTTTAATATTATGTTTCAAATACATGCACATAACATCTGCTCATTAAATAGGCCATTTAATCAAGATTTCTCATCAAATATCAATAAACAATCTATCAGATCATTAATTATGTCATTGAATGATAATTTGTCATTGAAATATATATAAATAAATATAGCATTAATAATTATGTTTAATATTTTGTTTTCAATAAATGCTCATTATATCAGCTCATTAAATAGGTCATTCAATAAAGATTTCCCTTTAAAAATCAATGAACAATATATCATATCATTGATAAGTTCATTAAATCATAATTTGGCATTGAAATATAAGTAAATAAATACTGCAGTAATTTTTCTGGTTAATATTATGTTTTAAATATATGCACATAACATCTGCTCATTAAATAGACCATTGAATCAAGATTTCCCATTGAAAATCAATAAACAATCTATCAGATCATTAGTTAGGTCATTGAATGATAATTTGGCATTGAAATACATTTAAATAAATATAGCATTAATAATTCTGTTTAATATTTTGTTTTCAATAAATGCTCATTATATCTGCTCATTAAATAGGTCATTCAATCAAGATTTCCCTTTAAATAATCAATAAACAATATATCAGACCAATGATTAAGTTATTAAATCATAATTTGGCATTGAAATATATGTAAATAAATACTGCAGTAATGATTCTAGTTAATATTATGTTTTCAATAAATGCTCATTATATCTGCTCATTAACTAGGTCATTTAATCAAGATTTCCCTTTTAAAATCAATAAACGATATATCATATCATTGATTAGGTCATTAAATCATAATTTGGCATTGAAATATATGTAAATAAATACTGCAGTAATTATTCTGGTTAATATTATGTTTTCACTATATGCACATACCATCTGCTCATTAAATAGGCCATTCAATCAATATTTCCCTTTAAAAATCAGCAAACAATATATCAGATCATTAATTAGGGTATTGAATCAAAATATGGCATTGAAACACATGTAAATGAATATAGCATTATTAATTCTATTTTGTATTTTGTTTTCAATAAATGCTCATTATATCTGCTCATTAAATAGGTCATTCAATCAAGATTTCCCTTTAAAAATCAATAAACAATATATCAGACCAATGATTAAGTCATTAAATCATAATTTGGCATTGAAATATATGTAAATAAATACTGCAGTAATGATTCTGGTTAATATTATGTTTTAAATATATGCACATGACACTTCCGCTCATTAAATAGGCCATACAATCAAGATGTCCCTTTAAAAATCAATAAACCATATATCAGATCATTAATTAGGTCATTGAATCAAAATATAGCATTGAAATGAATGTAAATAGGTATAGCATTAATAATTATGTTTTAAATATATGCAATAGATAAATTCTCATTATATCTGCTCAATAAATAGGCAAGTCTATCAATATTTCCCTTTAAAGATCAATAAACAATATATCATATTATTGATTAGGTCACTGAATCATAATTTGGCATTGAAATAAATGTAAATAAATGTAGCATTAATAATTCTGTTTAATATTATGTTTCAAATACATGCACATAACATCTGCTCATTAAATAGGCCATTTAATCAAGATTTCTCATCAAATATCAATAAACAATCTATCAGATCATTAATTAGGTCATTGAATGATAATTTGTCATAGAAATACATATAAATAAATATAGCATTTATAATTCTGTTTAATATCTTGTTTTCAATAAATGCTCATTATATATGCTAATTAAATAGGATATTCAATCAAGATTTCCCTTTTAAAACCAATAAACAATATATCAGACCAATGATTAAGTCATTAAATCATAATTTGGCATTGAAATATATGTAAATAAATACTGCAGTAATGATTCTGGTTAATATTATGTTTTAAATATATGCACATGACATCTGCTCATTAAATAGGCCATTCAATCAGGATTTACCATCAAAAATCAATAAACAATCTATCAGATCATTAATTAGGGTATTGAATCAAAATATGGCATTGAAACACATGTAAATAAATATAGCATTAATAATTCTGTTTAGTATTTTGTTTTCAATAAATGCTCATTATATCTGCTCATTAAATAGGATATTCAATCAAGATTTCCCTTTGAAAATCAACAAACAATATATCAGACCAATGATTAAGTCATTAAATCATAATTTGGCATTGAAATATATGTAAATAAATACTGCAGTAATGATTCTGGTTAATATTATGTTTTAAATATATGCATATACCATCTGCTCATTAAATAGGCCATTCAATCAGGATTTCCCATCAAAAATCAATAAACAATCTATCAGATCATTAATTAGGTCATTGAATCAAAATATAGCATTGAAATGAATGTAAATAGATATAGCATTAATAATTATGTTTTCAATATATGCAATAGATAATTTCTCATTATATCTGCTCAATAATTAGGCCAATCTATCAATATTTCCCTTAAAAAATCAATAAACAATATATCATATTATTGATTAGGTCACTGAATCATAATTTTGCATTGAAATAAATGTAAATAAATATAGCATTAATAATTCTGTTTAATATTATGTTTCAAATATATGCACATAACATCTGCTCATTAAATAGGCCATTTAATCAAGGTTTCTCATCAAATATCAATAAACAATCTATCAGATCATTAATTAGGTCATTGAATGATAATTTGTCATTGAAATACATGTAAATAAATATAGCATTAATAATTCTGTTTAATATTTTGTTTTCAATAAATGCTCATTATATCTGTTCATTAAATAGGATATTCAATCAAGATTTCCCTTTAAAAATCAATAAACAATATATCAGACCAATGATTAAGTCATTAAATCATAATTTGGCATTGAGATATATGTAAATAAATACTGCAGTAATGATTCTGGTTAATATTATGTTTTAAATATATGCATATACCATCTGCTCATTAAATAGGCCATTCAATCAGGATTTCCCATCAAAAATCAATAAACAATCTATCAGATCATTAATTAGGTCATTGAATGATAATTTGTCATAGAAATACATATTAATAAATATAGCATTAATAATTCTGTTTAATATTTTGTTTTCAATAAATGCTCATTATATATGCTAATTAAAAAGGATATTCAATCAAGATTTCCCTTTAAAAAATCAATAAACAATATATCAGACCAATGATTAAGTCATTAAATCATAATTTGGCATTGAAATATATGTAAATAAATACTGCAGTAATGATTCTGGTTAATATTATGTTTTAAATATATGCATATACCATCTGCTCATTAAATAGGCCATTCAATCAGGATTTACCATCAAAAATCAATAAACAATCTATCAGATCATTAATTAGGGTATTGAATCAAAATATGGCATTGAAACACCTGTAAATAGATATAGCATTAATAATTATGTTTTCAATATATGCAATAGATAATTTCTCATTATATCTGCTCAATAATTAGGCCAATCTATCAATATTTCCCTTTAAAAATCAATAAACAATATATCATATTATTGATTAGGTCACTGAATCATAATTTTGCATTGAAATAAATGTAAATAAATATAGCATTAATAATTCTATTTAATATTATGTTTCAAATATATGCACATAACATCTGCTCATTAAATAGGCCATTTAATCAAGATTTCTCATCAAATATCAATAAACAATCTATCAGATCATTAATGAGGTCATTGAATGATAATTTGTCATTGAAATACATATAAATAAATATAGCATTAATTATTCTGTTTAATATTTTGTTTTCGTGGAAATGCTCATTATATCTACTCATTAAATAGGATATTCAATCAAGATTTCCCCTTAAAAATCAATAAACAATATATCAGACCAATGATTAAGTCATTAAATCATAATTTGGCATTGAGATATATGTAAATAAATACTGCAGTAATGATTCTGGTTAATATTATGTTTTAAATATATGCATATACCATCTGCTCATTAAATAGGCCATTCAATCAGGATTTCCCATCAAAAATCAATAAACAATCTATCAGATCATTAATTAGGTCATTGAATGATAATTTGTCATAGAAATACATATTAATAAATATAGCATTAATAATTCTGTTTAATATTTTGTTTTCAATAAATGCTCATTATATATGCTAATTAAATAGGATATTCAATCAAGATTTCCCTTTAAAAAATCAATAAACAATATATCAGACCAATGATTAAGTCATTAAATCATAATTTGGCATTGAAATATATGTAAATAAATACTGCAGTAATGATTCTGGTTAATATTATGTTTTAAATATATGCATATACCATCTGCTCATTAAATAGGCCATTCAATCAGGATTTACCATCAAAAATCAATAAACAATCTATCAGATCATTAATTAGGGTATTGAATCAAAATATGGCATTGAAACACCTGTAAATAGATATAGCATTAATAATTATGTTTTCAATATATGCAATAGATAATTTCTCATTATATCTGCTCAATAATTAGGCCAATCTATCAATATTTCCCTTTAAAAATCAATAAACAATATATCATATTATTGATTAGGTCACTGAATCATAATTTTGCATTGAAATAAATGTAAATAAATGTAGCATTAATAATTCTGTTTAATATTATGTTTCAAATACATGCACATAACATCTGCTCATTAAATAGGCCATTTAATCAAGATTTCCCATTGAAAATCAATAAACAATCTATCAGATCATTAATTAGGTCATTGAATGATAATTTGTCATTGAAATACATGTAAATAAATATAGCATTAATAATTCTGTTTAATATTTTGTTTTCACTAAATGCTCATTGTATCTGCTCATTAAATAGGACATTCAATCAAGATTTCCCTTTAAAAATCAATAAACAATATATCAGACCAATGATTAAGTCATTAAATCATAATTTGGCATTGAAATATATGTAAATAAATACTGCAGTAATGATTCTGGTTAATATCATGTTTTAAATATATGCATATACCATCTGCTCATCAAATAGGCCATTCAATCAAGATTTCCAATCAAAAATCAATAAACAATCTATCAGATAATTAATTAGGTCATTGAATCATCATTTGGCATTGAAACATATGTAAATAAATATTGCAGTGATTATTCTGGTTAATGATATGTTTTGAATATATGCACATACTATCTGCTCATTAAATAGGCCATTTAATCAAGATTCCCATCAAAAATCAATAAACAATCTATCAGATCATTAATTAGGTCATTGAATGATAATTTGTCATTCAAATACATATAAATAAATATAGCATTAATAATTCTGGTTAATATTATGTTTTAAATATAAGCACATAACAGCTGCTCATTAAATAGACCATTGAATCAAGATTTCCCATTGAAAATCAATAAACAATCTATCAGATCATTAGTTAGGTCATTGAATGATAATTTGGCATTGAAATATATGTAAATAAATATAGCATTAATAATTCGGTGTAATATTTTGTTTTCAATAAATGCTCATCATTATATCTGCTCATTAAATAGGTCATTTAATCAAGATTTCCCTTAAAAATCAATAAACAATATATCATATTATTGATTAGGTCACTGAATCATAATTTGGCATTGAAATAAATGTAAATAAATGTAGCATTAATAATTCTGTTTAATATTATGTTTCAAATACATGCACATAACATCTGCTCATTAAATAGGCCATTTAATCAAGATTTCCCTTTAAAAATCAATAAACAATATATCATATCATTGATTAGGTCATTAAATCAAAATTTGGCATTAAAATATATGTAAATAAATACTGCAGTAATTATTCTGGTTAATATTATGTTTTCAATATATGCACATACCATCTGCTCATTATATAGGCCATTCAATCAATATTTCCCCTTAAAAATCAACAAACAATATATCAGATAATTAATTAGGTCATTGAAACAATATATGGCATTGAAATAAATGTAAATAAATATAGCATTAATAGTTCTGTTTAATATTATGTTTCAAATATATGCACATGACATCTGCTCATTAAATAGGCCATTTAATCAATATGTCTCATCAAATATCAATAAACAATCTATCAGATCATTAATTAGGTAATTGAATGATAATTTGTCTTTGATATACCTGTAAATAAATATAGCATTAATAATTCTATTTAGTATTTTGTTTTCAATAAATGCTCATTATATCTGCTCATTAAATAGGTCATTGAATCAAAATATAGCATTGAAATGAATGTAAATAGGTATAGCATTAATAATTATGTTTTAAATATATGCAATAGATAAATTCTCATTATATCTGCTCCATAAATAGGCAAGTCTATCAATATTTCCCTTTAAAGATCAATAAACAATATATCATATTATTGATTAGGTCACTGAATCATAATTTGGCATTGAAATAAATGTAAATAAATGTAGCATTAATAATTCTGTTTAATATTATGTTTCAAATACATGCACATAACATCTGCTCATTAAATAGGCCATTTAATCAAGATTTCTCATCAAATATCAATAAACAATCTATCAGATCATTAATTATGTCATTGAATGATAATTGGTCATTGAAATATATATAAATAAATATAGCATTAATAATTATGTTTAATATTTTGTTTTCAATAAATGCTCATTATATCAGCTCATTAAATAGGTCATTCAATAAAGATTTCCCTTTAAAAATCAATGAACAATATATCAGACCAATGATTAAGTTATTAAATCATAATTTGGCATTGAAATATAAGTAAATAAATACTGCAGTAATTTTTCTGGTTAATATTATGTTTTAAATATATGCACATAACATCTGCTCATTAAATAGACCATTGAATCAAGATTTCCCATTGAAAATCATAAACAATCTATCAGATCATTAGTTAGGTCATTGAATGATAATTTGGCATTGAAATACATTTAAATAAATATAGCATTAATAATTCTGTTTAATATTTTGTTTTCAATAAATGCTCATTATATCTGCTCATTAAATAGGTCATTCAATCAAGATTTCCCTTTAAATAATCAATAAACAATATATCAGACCAATGATTAAGTTATTAAATCATAATTTGGCATTGAAATATATGTAAATAAATACTGCAGTAATGATTCTAGTTAATATTATGTTTTCAATAAATGCTCATTATATCTGCTCATTAACTAGGTCATTTAATCAAGATTTCCCTTTTAAAATCAATAAACGATATATCATATCATTGATTAGGTCATTAAATCATAATTTGGCATTGAAATATATGTAAATAAATACTGCAGTAATTATTCTGGTTAATATTATGTTTTCACTATATGCACATACCATCTGCTCATTAAATAGGCCATTCAATCAATATTTCCCTTTAAAAATCAGCAAACAATATATCAGATCATTAATTAGGGTATTGAATCAAAATATGGCATTGAAACACATGTAAATGAATATAGCATTATTAATTCTATTTTGTATTTTGTTTTCAATAAATGCTCATTATATCTGCTCATTAAATAGGTCATTCAATCAAGATTTCCCTTTAAAAATCAATAAACAATATATCAGACCAATGATTAAGTCATTAAATCATAATTTGGCATTGAAATATATGTAAATAAATACTGCAGTAATGATTCTGGTTAATATTATGTTTTAAATATATGCACATGACACTTCCGCTCATTAAATAGGCCATACAATCAAGATGTCCCTTTAAAAATCAATAAACCATATATCAGATCATTAATTAGGTCATTGAATCAAAATATAGCATTGAAATGAATGTAAATAGGTATAGCATTAATAATTATGTTTTAAATATATGCAATAGATAAATTCTCATTATATCTGCTCAATAAATAGGCAAGTCTATCAATATTTCCCTTTAAAGATCAATAAACAATATATCATATTATTGATTAGGTCACTGAATCATAATTTGGCATTGAAATAAATGTAAATAAATGTAGCATTAATAATTCTGTTTAATATTATGTTTCAAATACATGCACATAACATCTGCTCATTAAATAGGCCATTTAATCAAGATTTCTCATCAAATATCAATAAACAATCTATCAGATCATTAATTATGTCATTGAATGATAATTTGTCATTGAAATATATATAAATAAATATAGCATTAATAATTATGTTTAATATTTTGTTTTCAATAAATGCTCATTATATCAGCTCATTAAATAGGTCATTCAATAAAGATGTCCCTTTAAAAATCAATGAACAATATATCATATCATTGATAAGTTCATTAAATCATAATTTGGCATTGAAATATAAGTAAATAAATACTGCAGTAATTTTTCTGGTTAATATTATGTTTTAAATATATGCACATAACATCTGCTCATTAAATAGACCATTGAATCAAGATTTCCCATTGAAAATCAATAAACAATCTATCAGATCATTAGTTAGGCCATTGAATGATAATTTGGCATTGAAATACATTTAAATAAATATAGCATTAATAATTCTGTTTAATATTTTGTTTTCAATAAATGCTCATTATATCTGCTCATTAAATAGGTCATTCAATCAAGATTTCCCTTTAAATAATCAATAAACAATATATCAGACCAATGATTAAGTTATTAAATCATAATTTGGCATTGAAATATATGTAAATAAATACTGCAGTAATGATTCTAGTTAATATTATGTTTTCAATAAATGCTCATTATATCTGCTCATTAACTAGGTCATTTAATCAAGATTTCCCTTTTAAAATCAATAAACGATATATCATATCATTGATTAGGTCATTAAATCATAATTTGGCATTGAAATATATGTAAATAAATACTGCAGTAATTATTCTGGTTAATATTATGTTTTCACTATATGCACATACCATCTGCTCATTAAATAGGCCATTCAATCAATATTTCCCTTTAAAAATCAGCAAACAATATATCAGATCATTAATTAGGGTATTGAATCAAAATATGGCATTGAAACACATGTAAATGAATATAGCATTATTAATTCTATTTTGTATTTTGTTTTCAATAAATGCTCATTATATCTGCTCATTAAATAGGTCATTCAATCAAGATTTCCCTTTAAAAATCAATAAACAATATATCAGACCAATGATTAAGTCATTAAATCATAATTTGGCATTGAAATATATGTAAATAAATACTGCAGTAATGATTCTGGTTAATATTATGTTTTAAATATATGCACATGACACTTCCGCTCATTAAATAGGCCATACAATCAAGATGTCCCTTTAAAAATCAATAAACCATATATCAGATCATTAATTAGGTCATTGAATCAAAATATAGCATTGAAATGAATGTAAATAGATATAGCATGCATTAATAATTATGTTTTAAATATATGCAATAGATAAATTCTCATTATATCTGCTCAATAAATAGGCCAATCTATCAATATTTCCCTTTAAAGATCAATAAACAATATATCATATTATTGATTAGGTCACTGAATCATAATTTGGCATTGAAATAAATGTAAATAAATGTAGCATTAATAATTCTGTTTAATATTATGTTTCAAATACATGCACATAACATCTGCTCATTAAATAGGCCATTTAATCAAGATTTCCCATTGAAAATCAATAAACAATCTATCAGATCATTAATTAGGTCATTGAATGATAATTTGTCATTGAAATACATGTAAATAAATATAGCATTAATAATTCTGTTTAATATTTTGTTTTCACTAAATGCTCATTGTATCTGCTCATTAAATAGGACATTCAATCAAGATTTCCCTTTAAAAATCAATAAACAATATATCAGACCAATGATTAAGTCATTAAATCATAATTTGGCATTGAAATATATGTAAATAAATACTGCAGTAATGATTCTGGTTAATATCATGTTTTAAATATATGCATATACCATCTGCTCATCAAATAGGCCATTCAATCAAGATTTCCAATCAAAAATCAATAAACAATCTATCAGATAATTAATTAGGTCATTGAATCATCATTTGGCATTGAAACATATGTAAATAAATATTGCAGTGATTATTCTGGTTAATGATATGTTTTGAATATATGCACATACTATCTGCTCATTAAATAGGCCATTTAATCAAGATTCCCATCAAAAATCAATAAACAATCTATCAGATCATTAATTAGGTCATTGAATGATAATTTGTCATTCAAATACATATAAATAAATATAGCATTAATAATTCTGGTTAATATTATGTTTTAAATATATGCACATAACAGCTGCTCATTAAATAGACCATTGAATCAAGATTTCCCATTGAAAATCAATAAACAATCTATCAGATCATTAGTTAGGTCATTGAATGATAATTTGGCATTGAAATATATGTAAATAAATATAGCATTAATAATTCAGTGTAATATTTTGTTTTCAATAAATGCTCATCATTATATCTGCTCATTAAATAGGTCATTTAATCAAGATTTCCCTTTAAAAATCAATAAACAATATATCATATTATTGATTAGGTCACTGAATCATAATTTGGCATTGAAATAAATGTAAATAAATGTAGCATTAATAATTCTGTTTAATATTATGTTTCAAATACATGCACATAACATCTGCTCATTAAATAGGCCATTTAATCAAGATTTCCCTTTAAAAATCAATAAACAATATATCATATCATTGATTAGGTCATTAAATCAAAATTTGGCATTAAAATATATGTAAATAAATACTGCAGTAATTATTCTGGTTAATATTATGTTTTCAATATATGCACATACCATCTGCTCATTATATAGGCCATTCAATCAATATTTCCCCTTAAAAATCAACAAACAATATATCAGATAATTAATTAGGTCATTGAAACAATATATGGCATTGAAATAAATGTAAATAAATATAGCATTAATAGTTCTGTTTAATATTATGTTTCAAATATATGCACATAACATCTGCTCATTAAATAGGCCATTTAATCAATATGTCTCATCAAATATCAATAAACAATCTATCAGATCATTAATTAGGTAATTGAATGATAATTTGTCTTTGAAATACCTGTAAATAAATATAGCATTAATAATTCTATTTAGTATTTTGTTTTCAATAAATGCTCATTATATCTGCTCATTAAATAGGTCATTGAATCAAAATATAGCATTGAAATGAATGTAAATAGGTATAGCATTAATAATTATGTTTTAAATATATGCAATAGATAAATTCTCATTATATCTGCTCAATAAATAGGCAAGTCTATCAATATTTCCCTTTAAAGATCAATAAACAATATATCATATTATTGATTAGGTCACTGAATCATAATTTGGCATTGAAATAAATGTAAATAAATGTAGCATTAATAATTCTGTTTAATATTATGTTTCAAATACATGCACATAACATCTGCTCATTAAATAGGCCATTTAATCAAGATTTCTCATCAAATATCAATAAACAATCTATCAGATCATTAATTATGTCATTGAATGATAATTTGTCATTGAAATATATATAAATAAATATAGCATTAATAATTATGTTTAATATTTTGTTTTCAATAAATGCTCATTATATCAGCTCATTAAATAGGTCATTCAATAAAGATTTCCCTTTAAAAATCAATGAACAATATATCATATCATTGATAAGTTCATTAAATCATAATTTGGCATTGAAATATAAGTAAATAAATACTGCAGTAATTTTTCTGGTTAATATTATGTTTTAAATATATGCACATAACATCTGCTCATTAAATAGACCATTGAATCAAGATTTCCCATTGAAAATCAATAAACAATCTATCAGATCATTAGTTAGGTCATTGAATGATAATTTGGCATTGAAATACATTTAAATAAATATAGCATTAATAATTCTGTTTAATATTTTGTTTTCAATAAATGCTCATTATATCTGCTCATTAAATAGGTCATTCAATCAAGATTTCCCTTTAAATAATCAATAAACAATATATCAGACCAATGATTAAGTTATTAAATCATAATTTGGCATTGAAATATATGTAAATAAATACTGCAGTAATGATTCTAGTTAATATTATGTTTTCAATAAATGCTCATTATATCTGCTCATTAACTAGGTCATTTAATCAAGATTTCCCTTTTAAAATCAATAAACGATATATCATATCATTGATTAGGTCATTAAATCATAATTTGGCATTGAAATATATGTAAATAAATACTGCAGTAATTATTCTGGTTAATATTATGTTTTCACTATATGCACATACCATCTGCTCATTAAATAGGCCATTCAATCAATATTTCCCTTTAAAAATCAGCAAACAATATATCAGATCATTAATTAGGGTATTGAATCAAAATATGGCATTGAAACACATGTAAATGAATATAGCATTATTAATTCTATTTTGTATTTTGTTTTCAATAAATGCTCATTATATCTGCTCATTAAATAGGTCATTCAATCAAGATTTCCCTTTAAAAATCAATAAACAATATATCAGACCAATGATTAAGTCATTAAATCATAATTTGGCATTGAAATATATGTAAATAAATACTGCAGTAATGATTCTGGTTAATATTATGTTTTAAATATATGCACATGACATCTGCTCATTAAATAGGCCATTCAATCAAGATGTCCCTTTAAAAATCAACAAACAATATATCAGATCATTAATTAGGTCATTGAATAGTAATTTGGCATTGAAATACATGTAAATAAATATAGCATTTATTTAATAATTCTGTTTAGTATTTTGTTTTCAATAAATGCTCATTATATCTGCTCATTAAATAGGTCATTCAATCAAGATTTCCCTTTAAAAATCAATAAACAATATATCAGACCAATGATTAAGTCATTAAATCATAATTTGGCATTGAAATATATGTAAATAAATACTGCAGTAATGATTCTGGTTAATATTATGTTTTAAATATATGCATATACCATCTGCTCATTAAATAGGCCATTCAATCAGGATTTCCCATAAAAAATCAATAAACAATCTATCAGATCATTAATTAGGTCATTGAATATTAATTTGGCATTGAAATACATGTAAATAAATATAGCATTAATAATTCATTTTAATATTATGTTTCAAATATATGCACATACCATCTGCTCATTAAATAGGCTATTTAATCAAGATTTCCCATTAAAAATCAATAAACAATCTATCAGATCATTAATTAGGTCATTGAATGATAATTTGGCATTGAAATACATGTAAATAAATATAGCATTAATAATTCATTTTAATATTATGTTTCAAATATATGCACATAACATCTGCTCATTAAATAGGCTATTTAATCAAGATTTCCCATTAAAAATCAATAAACAATCTATCAGATCATTAATTAGGTCATTGAATGATAATTTAGCATTGAAATACATGTAAATATATATAGCATTAATAATTCTGATTAGTATTTTGTTTTCAATAAATGCTCATTATATCTGCTCATTAAATAGGATATTCAATCAAGATTTCCCATTAAAAATCAATAAACAATCTATCAGATCATTAATTAGGTCATTGAATGATAATTTGGCATTGAAACACATGTAAATAAATATAGCATTAATAATTCTGTTTAGTATTTTGTTTTCAATAAATGCTCATTATATCTGCTCATTAAATAGGTCATTCAATCAAGATTTCCCTTTAAAAATCAATAAACAATATATCAGACCAATGATTAAGTCATTAAATCATAATTTGGCATTGAAATATATGTAAATCAATATTGCACTAATTAGTGTGGATAATATTATGTTTTAAATATATGCACATAACATCTGCTCATTAAATAGGCCATTCAATCAAACATTTCCCTTTAAAAAATCAATAAATAATCTATCAGATCATTAATTGTGTCATTCAATCATAATTTGGCATTGAGACACATGCACATAAATATTGCAGTAATTATTTCTTTTAAGATATGTTGTCAATCCATCCCATTCCATAATCTCATTAAATAAGCTTTTAACTCAAGATTTCCATTTAACAGTCAATAAACTATCTATTAGATCAGCAATTATGTCATTCAATCCTAATTTGGCATTAAAATATATGTAAATAAATATTGCAGTAATGATTCTGTTTAATATTTTGTTTTCAATATATGCACATTACATCTGCTCAGTAAATAGGCCATTCACTCAAGATTTCCCTTTAAAAATCAATACACAATCTATCAGATAATTAATTAGGTCATTGAATCATAATTTGGCATTGAAATATATGTTTTCAATTCATTCACATACCATAAGATAATTAATCAAAGATTTCCTTTTGATCATCACACAAAACATGTAGTCATTAATTAGGTCATTGAATCAAATTTTGGCATTGAAATACATGTAAATAAATATAGCATTAATAATCCTGTCTAATATTTTGTTTTCAAAGAATGCTCATTATATCTGTTCATTAAATAGGCCATTCAATTAAGATTTCCCTTTAGCAATCAATAAACAATTCATCAGATCATTAATTAGGTCTTTCAGTCATAATTTGGGATTGAATTATATAAATAAATATTGCAGTAATAATTATGTTTAATATTATGTTTTCAATTTATGCATATTTCATAAGCTCATTTAGTAGGTCATTTAATGTAGGTTTTGCCATTGATAATTATTATACAACTTATGAACTCAAAAATAAATTAAATGTTATTGAATCAAACTTTGGCTTATATCAACAATAATTCCGTTTGAATTATTAAAGGAAATTTATATGACATAATCAAAGGGGTTTTGCAACATGTAAATTAATAATTTCATTTTGATATAATATTTATGCATAATAATGTGCTTTTTAACCAAATAAATTCCCATAAACTTGTACATAAAATAGCCCAGCAGTAATTCTGCTTGATGGATATTCACAATAATGACAATACTATAAGCTCACTTAATAAACTATTTAGTCAAAGGTTTCCCTTTGATAATCAATACACGTTATATAAGGTCATTAATTAGAATATTCAATAAGAAATTGGCATTGAAATATGTAAATGAATATCGCAGTACTTAATAATTCCGTTCAACATATGTTTACAATACATGCACATTCTATAAGCTAATCAATTAGGGTATTTATACAAAGATTTCCCTTTGATAATCAATACACAATATATCAGGTCATTAATTAGGGTATTTAATCAAGGTTTTGCAGTTTGTAATCAATACAGAAAATATCAGGTCATTAATTAAGGTAGTCAATTAAGAGATGGCTGTGAACTATGTAGATTAAAATTGTGGTAAAGGTTCAACTTAATCGAAGTTTTGCCTTTCAGAATTGCTGTACCATGTAAGGTCATTAATTAGTTTATTCAATCAAAATTTGACTTTGTAATATGTGATTAAATTATGTAACCATGGTTTTAATAGTTTTTTCTATTCATGCACATATATGAAGTTATCAATATGGCAATTTAAGCAATGCATGCACGCAGTACAATTAATTAGAGACAAATGACAAATGTAGTTCTTATTCAAAGTCATCCAAATATTATACAGTTTGAGCTATAGGAGTATAATTGATAGTGTAGCAGTAAGTTCACATTTCAAATGTGTTAGTTCTAATTTCGGTGATTACGCAGATCATATTTATGTGATATAGTTAGTTATTCAACCAGTATAGCTCATATGCCTGGACAATTTGTCATGATGTATCAGTAAATGTCAAATTCTAGTATTATATATATTATTCCTGTACAATAGATTATATTTGAGTATTTTAGATAATACTCCACTGCTATAACTATAGATAATATTCCAGTAGTATAGGCAATATTCAAGTTCTATAGATTATATTCCAGTACTATAGATAATATTCCAGAGCTATAGATTATATAATCCAGTGCTATAGAATTAATTCCTGTACTATAGATTATATTTCAGTGCTTTGAAATATATTCCATTGCTGTATGTTATATTCCAGTACTATAGTCAATATTCCAGGGCTATGGATTATATAATCCAGTGCTATATAATATATTCCAGTGCTATAGAATATATTCCAGTGCTGTATGTTATATTTCAGTGCTATAGATAATATTCCAGCACAATATACAATATTTAAGTACTACATGTTGTAATCCAGTACTGTAGATAATATTCCAATACCAAGATTATATTCCAGTGCTGTATATATATTATATTCCAAAAGTACATATTATATAATATTCCAGTACTATATCTATTTTCCAGTGCTATAGTTTATATTCCAGTACTTTAGAATATATCCCAGTGTTATTGATTATATTCGAGTGTTTTTTATATACCAGTACTATGGAGTATAGTCCAGTACTATATTCCAGTGTTTTTATCTAATACATGTAAACTTCGTTCCTGACAGTACTCTCAGTGCTTTGATTTATTATGTTCCAGTACTATAGATTATAATCCAGTACTATAGCTTATATTCTAGAACTATAGAATATATTCCAGTGTAGAAAGAAGAAAAATATATATGTTTTCGCACCTTTGTCACCTATTACAGTACAGTAATATTCATACAAACAAATAATCATAGAAAGGAGATGTTTCTATATATTTCCCATTTTTGACAGCATGGGTATTAAGAAAAGTTTGATTTTTAGCTTGACTGCTCTATGCATTACAACTCAGAAACCATAAGAGGTAGCAACATGAAACTTCACAAGTGGATAGATCTCACTGAGGCAATGAAGAGGCAAGCATTGGCACTGATTCCAGTGTTCTTGTTTCCATAATACACTAAGGTCAATGGTGTATAATGTGAAAGTCACTACCAATATCTAGTGTCAGGCACAGTGGTGTGTGACATGAAATTTGCTACTAATATCTGGTACAAACTTCCAATACAGATTAAAAATATATCTATAATATCTTTCCAATGTTAATTTCCTCACTTTTGAATAAATCTAAATAATTTACTGAATTGCATTTTACCTATAATTCTAAGGTCAGATAGCTTAATTGGATAGAGCAACCTAGGCCAGTTATTGGCTATGGGGAGATTTGGGTTCGAATCCTGATCTGACTTTCATGTATAACTGTGAACATTTAAAAAATTGGTAACTTAATTTGTACAGTTTGTTTTGGGCTTACAGTGAGACTGAGCAGTGTAATTACTTTGAATTTGAACAGTGCAACTTAAAAATTCAAACTACATGTACATCTACTTGAGACTAATTAAAATCCCATTTTCTTTTTTTGACAAATGCATAGATAAATCCCTGTTCTAAATTCATTGGCCCAGTGGTCCCGCAAATGGTTTATGATGTTTAATCCTGCTAAATGCCATTTGCTGAATATCACCAGAAAGAAGAACTACATTTTAACTTCTTACAGCATTGAAAATGCTATCCTCAAGAGAGTAGAATCATATATCCCTAGATCGGAGTCGAACTATCATCCGAGCTAACCTGGAAACATCACATATGCAACATCACTAGTAAAGCAAATAAGATTCTTAAACTCCTTAAATGTCACCTATACAAGACAACTGCAACCAAGAAGTGAAAAAGATGGCATTTCCATCTCTGGTCCGACCACATCTTAAGTACTTTTTTGAGTATTGGACTATTACTTAATAGGGCTGTCCCGATACAGATCCCAGCCGATACGATACGTATTGCAATACGGTACTAGCGATATGCGATATCAACGATACGATATAAAAATATTTCAAAGTAATGAAAGACGTTGTAATATTCATTTTTGGGAACTCTGCATACTTGTTTGGTGGTAGAAAGTCCTACTTAACTGTTAAAAAGATGTAAAACTAAAATTGTCTTGTACTTAAAGTCATCAATTTGATTCACATATATGTTAGTTGATTTTGTGGAAATTAAATAATTATGAGAAATATTATAACAGAAGCAAGTCTTAATCTCTGTCCCATAAATGACCTTATATCAAGAATAGAACCTAGCCACATAAAATGTTTAAAGAATAAGGGTTATGATTGCCAAAATGATTAACCATACTAAATTAATAATTAATCATATGATGGTGGGACATATTTGTTCTAAGGTTGCTAGTCCCACCACTATACTTGACATCGCGATGACACGTCTTACTGAGAACTACGTGCTTGTTTCAATAATCAGCAAACCAAAATGCTGCCATATTTTTATGTAAAATTGCATGGTGGCGTAATACAAATTATAAGTCAATTTCTACTTGACAAAATATGAATACTAGTAACTAGTAATCGAATCGAATTCGTTGTCTAGCTTTATCTCACGCTGCTAATGTCTATAAATAGAGTATGGAATCCCGAATATTAGTTGAGTAAGCATTGTCGACGATGATACGAGAGTAAATTCGCAAATTTAGTTCAGTTGTTCAACATTCTAAGAGTTTTTTTAATATAAAATAAAAAACTGCGATACGGCCGATACGAGACCTTCCGATACGATACGCATATCGTTCAGCACTGTACCGGTACGTACCGGTAAGCAGCCATATCGGGACAGCCCTATTACTTAAAGTAAGATATTGCAACAGTTGAGAAAGTTCAACATAAGGGAGCCCACATTGTTACCAGATACATTCAAACAGACACAGTGAAACATCAATGCTGAATGATCTCAACTGCCATGGCCATCACTACAACATTGTCATCAGAACAAAAGACTAACATCCTTCTACAAAGCAGTCAACCATGGATCACCAGTCATCATCCCTGATTATGTCATCCACCCATTGTGCCATGGCACAAAAACACACTTGTAACAAAGCTTTTGTCAAACTCCACACCAACTAACCTATGGACACTACAAGAACAGTTTGACTGTCTTCCCGCCAGACTATCCATGAGTGGAATGCTTTACCACCTGATCTAATGTCGTAGTGTTAGCCACTTCAGTCTCTTAGGTCGACAGAAATACACAACCTAAGCAATACATGGGTTTTTATTATTTTAATTGTATATTATATGCTTTCCAGAGTTTAGCCTTTGTGATGTTGTCACTTGCATGCGATGCATTAGACCTTGGCAGCATTGACATCAATTTAGAACTTTTTTTACTTTTTTTAGCTAAAATATGATTCATATAGAAATATAGAAGATGGTGCCTTAATTAATTATTTCATTTGATCTATATTAAACTAAACAATGATCAATATAATTGTATTTTCTTTGATAACCTTTTTGATTGTAGATACATTTTGATTGTTTTATTTTTTCTATTTTTTGGCTTTTTTAGCTAGGATAACCAAAGTTCGAGACGGGCAGTACGTTGTGAATGATTCATGTTTTGGGTGCTTTCAGTGTTTTGATTTTAGTCATTCAGATTTGTCTCCCTAACTAAGCGACGTTGATTGGTGCACTGCAACATGGAACGGGAACCAGTTTACAAGCGTCCAGATTTACGATAAGTTCTTCGCATGTTGATGTACAGTTTTCTCCTGTTTATGAACAAATAACTCGTAAGTGTTGATTCTTGTTGATAAAATATGATATTTTTAACGATGAAATGTAATTGTTGACTGTTTTTTTTTGTTGTAACTGCTAGTTATGAGTATGTCATATGTTTTCGCGAATTTACGATATTTCGTTACAATACAGATACAGGTTGAATCAGGCAAACAAGTAGAGGTAGACGTTGATACGTTAAACTGTATAGGTTGTAATGGGGTAAGGGTTAGTTACTCTTCTGCCTTTAGCCGAATTTGTATCATTCGTTCTGCCAGTAGTGCTAATGCCCCCATCACACCAGAGCACGTCCGCATCACGCTCGCAAAGTTCCCCTCGCGTCCTGAAAATTTTGATGGACGGGGTCAAACTCGAAAAAAATGATTCACTCAGGTTCGCACTATGTCCTTACAACGTCTTTGCCAGGTTCTCACTGCGTCTATCACGTTCCCAGTAAGTTCATTTCACGTGCAGCTTCCCGTTGTCACCAGGTCTATTGCGTTTATACTAAGTCCCAATTACGTGCTCACTACGTCCATGCAGACTGAACTGCGCTCTCCCTAGGTCCCAATAACGCCCTCATTGCATTCACTAGCTCCGTATGTATACTGTACCATGTGTCCATTTATTTTATATGGTCATGATGGCCAAACAGAAGTCTTCTTTCAGCTTATAGCCATGCACTAACACAACATAATCTTAGTTGCTTCATGTTCCTTTTTCTTCTATTTCTTATTTAGACAATGGCAATTTCAGCATCCAAAATGGCTTGTTGTCCTAGTACGTTAACACAATGCATTCATTTGTTAACATACATTTGACTGGAAATGAAAGAATGGTGTATAAATCCAGTATATATACCAATTGCTCAGAACCTGACAGGAACGTACTGGTCACCTGTTGCAAACGTACTAAAGACGTGACGGAGCAAAATTACAACCTAGTGCAGTCTTCTGTAACGTGATGTGGACGCACTATGGTCTTAGCATACACCTGGTTGAGACGTAGTGAGAACTTCATTGATGTAACAAAAGCGTAGTAACAACCCAGTGACATCGCGGTGAAAATCGCTTGCTGTCTTTTCAAGTCCGCACCACGCTTCTTCTGCGTCAATGAAGTTCCAACTAGGTTTTAGTCATGTCCCTGTTACGTTCTTACCACGTAAGCACAGCGTTCTAATTTGACCACGTCCCCGCCACGTTATTTTTTGACATGCCAAAAGTCCCACCACGTCCTTCACGTCCATGAAGACCATACCACGCTTGAACCGGTTCCTACTGCGTCCTCATCACGTTAATCAGTTTCTTGCCATGTTCTGTCAGGACGTGGTGGACGTAGTGCGAATGTGACCCTAGTGTGATGGGGGTATAAACCACACTATTTGTGTCTAACAAAAATCTGCATACTTGGTGGAAAATCATATAATTATCACTCATAGGGCATGATAACTACAATATTCGTGACCGAAGTGAATCGTTCAGTAGGTAGAACTCATTTGAGCATAAATTACTTCAAAATAATATGAAAGGTGCTTTTAATGCTTCGTTTCTCCACGCTTTTAAATGTTAAGTTCTCAGTTCATATTACACATGACCTATTTAATGCATGGAGTTCACACTGTGAAATCAATATGCATGTTAATTGAAAATTACGGCACTTGTGTAATTATATACCCGCTTAAAACTTCAATGCTCATGACATATTGTTAATTAATTTCACAAATTTAGGGTGAATGATTACATTATAGATCTTTCTTAATTTTGATTTGAAATTCGAACTCAACAATTTTGACAGTCGCGCTCGCAAGTTCACTATTTTGAATGAAATTGATAACGCAGCAATTCCATACCGATGTGATGAATGTCCGCTTTAACGTTGTTTAACCCCGATTTTAAACGAAAACATGTAAGTGCTAGCTGGATGAGGCATGTGGTTGTCCCAATATTAGAAGAATGTCAACAAAATTACCGGAATTACCATAAGCATGTTTGCACCAAGTTAGGGCAAAGTTTTTCCTTAATTATGATAATTATTCATTGTAACAAGACGTTTAAAATTTAAATTCCGTAGCGCTGTCATACTAAAATAGTAAAATTACACGGTCTCTCTGGAAAAGATACATGAAGAATTTTATCGACACAAAGTCTTAATGTTAATTTAAACATTAATTTGGCTTAAAGACATTGAACAGCTTATATTTTATATGTGACCCCCAAAAAGCCACATGAGGTCGAATCTCTGGTTTTATTGCTCTTATCCGTTTAAATCTCTCTGGTCACGGTCGTCTTTATATTTGACACCTATTATAAATAGGGTCATACATTTTATTGAATTCTAATGATAATTAGTTCATGACTAACTTCCTGTTGTTTTTATAAGCATATAGTAACTGCATTATTGTGTAAACAGAAGCTTGCATGTCTAATCAATGACCCCTTCTGTTTTATTACTATTACCCCCTAATGTGGAATACAGAAGATAGCTAGTCCATAAATCACATGCCTTGCATTCCTGGTTCAATGTCTTTAAATAAGTCATAGATGTTTTAGATTATATGTTTTGTTGCTATATTATAAGGTATAAGTAAAAACTTATATTTATCCATATTAATTTACAATATTCATACTTCTAGCTGACATACACATTCGAGCGTACATGTATTTCATGTCGCTCTCATATCTCCATTGGTCAATGCTGCGTAAAGAGGGTTTATTTGTCAGTTATAATTCCCTTACTATATTTTGATAGAATTTCTTAACAGTATGTCATACAATCATGTAAGTCCTTACTATTTTCTTTAAAATATATTTTTTGTTATTTTATTATCATAAAGTATATTACTGTCGCATTACATGCATATATTGTCGTGGTCATGTCTGAATGTATAATTTATACTAATACTATATGCGTCAAAGATACTAAATTTGTGTAAAATAGTGTACCTGTATGTGTGTAGAAGGTTAATTGATCAGTTTTTAGCTCACATGTCACAAAGTGACTAAGTGAGCTATTAGGATCACTCTCCGTCCGGCGTCGTGCATCGTCAAACTTTTTGTTGTGACCACACTAGGGGCCACATTTTTGGCTCAATTTTAGCAAAACTGGGTCAAAACGTTAATATCAACAAAATCTCGGACGAGTTTGATATTGGGCCATTTGGGGTCAAAAACTAGGTCACCAGGGCCAAATAAGGGAAAACCTTGTGAACACTTTAGAAATCACTGTTTTGCATTTATCTTCATGAAACTTTGTCAGAATGTTTATTTTAATAATATGTAGGTCAAGTTTGATAATGGGTAATTTCTGTAGTAAAATTAGGTCACTAGGGCAAATTGCTGGAAAACCTTGTGAACACTCTAGAAGTCACTGTTTTGGTTGGATGATCATGAAACCTTGTCAGAATGTTTGTCTTCATAATATCTTGGACGAGTTCGAACATGGGTCATCTTGGGTCAAAAACTAGGTCGCTAGGTCAAATCTTATGAAAAACCATGTTAACACTGTAGATTTCACAGTTATTATTGGATCTTCACCAAACTTTGTCAAATTGTTTGTTTTAATGATATAACGGTCAAGTATAAATATGGGTCATCTGGGGGTCAATAACTAGGTCACCAGGTCAAATCTTAGGAAAACTTTGTTAACACTGTAGATGTCACAGTTTTAATTGGATCTTCACCAAACCTTGTCAAAATGTTTGCCTCAATGATATGTGGGTCAAGGATGAACATGGGTCAGCCGGGTTCAAAAACTGGGTCACAAGGTCAAATCTTAGGTAAAAATCTTGTAAAAGCTCTTAATGTCATGGTTTTGATTGGATCTTGGCCAAACATTGTCAGATTGTTTGTCTTAATGATATTAAGGACAAGTTCAAATATGGGTCACCTAGGGTCAAAAACCAGGTCACAAGGTCAAATCTTAGGAAAACCTTATTAACACTGTAGATGTCAAATTTTGATTGTATCTTCACCGAACCTAGTCAGACTGTTTGTCTTAATGATATGTAAGACAAATTCGAACATAGGTCGTCTGGGGTAAAAAAACTAGGTCACCGGTTCAAAACAATGTTTTAATGAGTGAACAGTGATTGTCATGTGAGCAATATAGGGCCATCTTGGCCATCTTGGCCCTCTTGTTTAATTTTTTCACATGATTGATTTTTTATTTTGAAACTGCATTAAAGTAAACATCAACATGTAGGCAAAGTGTATTCGCCTTGCCACATCACTACATGACTAAATACTATTTAACAGTATTTATTACTTTGTCAAATCTCCATTAGGAGATTCAACTAGTATATTGATTTAAAAAATAAATCATTCAAATTCAACTTCAGTAAAACCTCGATTATCCGAACTCGGATTATCTGAAAACCTGGTCTTATCCGAAATGAAATTTCGGTCCCGAATTTCCCTCTATATATTTCAATGTAAATAAACCTTGATTATCCAAATTGACTAATCCGAATACCATGGCTTATCCGAAGTGATAAACAGGTCCCCACAATCATCTGAACGTGTATTTTTACACCTGTTATCCGAAGTGGAAATTAACTCTGATTGATCAGACAAGTTCATTGTAGGATTTCTTTAACGTGTCAAAAGTTGTGAACAACAAATTATCAAACCACTGTGAACAAAGGATTGTTCGTTTGGATCATTGTTTGCAGTAATGGGAACAAAATTAGCCTGTTACGATACGGTCTCGGTTAGATCTTTCACCTTTTATTTTTCGCTTGATTTATGAATTGCATCATAATTTCATTTTAATAAGCAACTAACATTAAAAAATCATTTTATTTTTCAAAGTTTGTTAAATTGATAAATAATACACATGACCAATATAAATTACCGGCACTCGATTTCAAAATCATTCCATTTTCGGAAAATGAATACAAACACGATAAGCTAAGATATCTTAGGACTACATTGATTTGTGTGACGCTCATAAGTGTGTTTGTGACTGTAGTAATAAAATGAAACTTTGAGTTAGACTTTTATTTTATTTCTGGTTGTAATTTATTTAAACAGTCTGCCTTATCTATAATCCGTGTATATTTCATTTCAGGACTTCATTTTATCGATGGATTAATGTGCTTTGAAATATGATAAAAGGTTGCAAAGACATATTAATCCTTAATCAATTTCATAAAGTTAACATTTTCTGAAAACTTTAGCTTTATCGTGATGAGCCTTAAAAATGAAATAAGTTGAAAAATACAAAAATTAGACCCTAGGGCCTTGGAATTCGAACCCAAAAATAAGTGGCAATTTTTATCGAAAAATAGGTGAAGTGCCCCTTGATAAAAACATATTTTCTTATAAGATATATGTAATATATTAACATTTTCTGAAAGCTGAGAGCTTTTTCTTTATTTTGATATTGTGTGGGCTAAGCATTCCTGTATATGGCAAGACTGGTCAATTGATCAGCTTTTATTGTACATGTATACAATGTATATGATTAATTGATATTACAGTATGTCCATTCGGATTCTACACCAGTGTACTTAAACTAAGGGTAATTTTCACTTTACACATGTTTATTCAAACAATCATTCAATAATCTAGTTGATATTGGGGTGTCCAAGGTCTGTTTATTCACGTTATGGTACTTAAAATCACATTGTTAACCATCAGTTTATTTGTTACACTGTACATGTTTTATCATGCGTACCCATGTATCATTCAAACATAGTGTATCAGGAATTTCTCATGATATCTCTCTCTGAAAGGGTGTATATAGGACTCAGTGACTGCTCAGTTCACTGATATTTACATTTAGATCTTACCACAGACACTAAAGTCTTATTTAGTCAAAATTCAAGTCCATTCACAAAGGTCGCTCTTACCACTGTCAATGCTTATACGACTTTACCCCCAACAGAGCTATTCAAAAAGTGTCTTCTTACTACATTTGTGAGAAGACATTTCAACTATTGCGCATTTCGTGAGATAACTATTTGTTGATGCTTTCATTGCATTAAGGCCAAGGAAGTATTTTTTATAGCTTCCACTTTTCAACAAACACTTTCATACATTTATTTGATTTATTCAAAATCTATAGTACCAGTATTTATTACCTCACAAGAGCATATTGCAATACAGTAAAACCCGATAATTTGAATGTTGTTGAACCCTGAAAATCGTTAGGATAATTAAATCCATGGTTTCGAAAAATCATTTTCTCTTTCTCAAAATCAATTTCTCTTTCTCAGACTCTTGTATGCACACATGACTCTTGTATGCAAACATGACGTTATGTGAGTGATAATAATACAAATAAGATGTGTAACGAACAGTTTTTATTATTTATCCTTGTTTTATGAATGTATATAAAGGTTATAGGAATATCCGCGCAATAAACTGACAGATTATACAGAACACTATCCGACACAGTAATACTGTATTCTTTACTTCATTTACTAACAACTAGACATCACTGTCGTCACTTTTCAGAACAACATATGATTTGTTTGGAAGAAGTGATGTTTTAATGTAAGGTGCATTTCTTTTCATTGAATCATCCTTTTCTAC
This sequence comes from Lutraria lutraria, assembly GCA_964023205.1. Classification (NCBI taxonomy): domain Eukaryota; kingdom Metazoa; phylum Mollusca; class Bivalvia; order Venerida; family Mactridae; genus Lutraria; species Lutraria lutraria. The sequence continues at coordinate 18,857,095 of OZ026846.1, forward strand.
TTATTTCTGTTTAATTGTGTTCGTATCAGTTTTCAAATTAAGAATGACGCTGAAATGCAAATCATTTCATGATATACGTACTGGTCTGAAGTCAAAGGGAAGTATAAAATGGTGAATAACAATATGATCTATTTTAAAATTAACCCATCATTGATTTGAACAATTAAACTTTTGACACTTGACATGCTTTGTGTATGAATTAACAATGCACATTGTTTGTCACACGCCCGACACGCCAGTTGATTCTCAATTAGTGATTGTGAAGAATTGACGATTCAAGTAATAGGTGTGAAAATACTTGCATTCATGACTTTAGGGACCAAATAATGTATTACACCAGGTATTCGTAAAGTCCAATTTATATAACCGAGGTTTGTTGTAGTTGAAATATATAGAGACATAATCGGGACCGTAGACCGGATATTCGGATAATCAGTCTTCAAATAATAGAGGTTATACTGTATATATCACAATACAAAATTTCCCACAATACCCATCCCTAACCATTACAGTGTTCAAATAACGGCTCATGGGTCAAAATTGTCCACGATACCCATCCCTAACCATTACAGTGTTCAAATAATGGCTCATGGGTCAAAATTGTCCCTGCCCCAGGGGTTGTGGATTTTGTCTCTTCATGCATAATTATAGTAAAAACTTCAAAAAGATTCTTCTCTTAAAACAACAAAGGCTAGAGCTTAGATATTGGGCATGAAACATTGTGTAGTGAACCTCTTGTTAGAATCTGGCCCTGGAGTCATAGTAGGTCTTACCGCAGGGGTTATTATACCCCCAGATATGAAATATATGGGGGCTATATTGGATTCACGCTTGACGGTCGGTCGGTCGGTCGGTCGGTCGGCCGGTCGGTCGGTCCGTGCGTCTGTAGACACAATTTGTCCGGAGATTTTCTCAGCAACTACTTACAGGATTTCAATGAAACTTCACAGAAGTGATCAGTAGTAAGTCTAGTTGTGCATGCTTAAAGCATTTTTCGTTCGAATTAATTTTCGCTGAGTTATACCCCTTTGTTGTTTTTATTCAGTATATACAATAGGCAAATTTTGTCCGGACAATTTCTCAGCAATTACTCACAGGATCTCAATGAAACTTCACAGAAGTGATAAGTAGTAAGCCTAGTTGTGCATGCTTAAAGCAATTTTTGTTCAGATTAATTATCACTGAGTTATACCCCTTTGTTGTTTTTATACAGTATATACAAAGGCAAATTTTGTCCGGACAATTTCTCAGCAACTACTCACAGGATCTCAATGAAACTTCACAGAAGTGATCAGTAGTAAGCCTAGTTGTGTATGCTTAAAGCATTTTTTGTTCGGATCAATTTTCACTGAGTTATAGCCCTTTGTTGTTTTTATACAGTATATACAATAGGCAAATTTTGTCCGGACAATTTCTCAGCAACTACTTGCAGGATTTCAACGAAACTGCACAGAAGTAATAAGTAGTTAGCCTAGTTGTGCATGCTTAAATCATTTTTCATTTGGATTGATTTTCACTGAGTTATAGCCCTTTGTTTTTTTCTACAGTATATACAATAGGCAAATTTTGTCCTGACTATTTCTCATTGACTACTGCCAGGAATTCAGCAAAACTTCTCAGAAGTGATAAGTAGTTAGCCTAGTTGTGCATCCATTAAGCTTGTCTTGGTTGGTTAATTTTTCACTGAGTTATGGCCCTTTGTTTTATACAATTAGGCAAATTTTGCCCGTACCATTTCTCAGCAACTACATGCAGGAATTCAGTGAAACTTCTTAGAAGTGATAAGTAGTTTGCATGTTGTTGTGCATGTCCACAATAGGTTTTGTCCAAGTAAATTTTAATGAGTTATGGCCCTTTGTTATTTTTTATATAATGTATATTTAGAAACTGGTCAGGATATATCTAAGCAACAATTTGCAGGTATTAAAAAAATGAAAATGCATTATATTTCCCTCTGTAAAATGTAACAATAACTGTGTCAAGGCCGCAGCTGGGGGTATTCATCACCTTTAGTGATAGTTCTAGTTGTTGTTCCTTCAATAATTTGGAATACTTAAGTAAAAACTTCCTTGTAAAGTAAAAATCTTGTTCTTTAATGTATCAAGTCATGATGGCACTTGCTCAGAATGTTTGTCGTGATGATTTGTAGGTGAGTGTTAGACATTAATAGTAAAACATTGATATGAAAGAAACTAGTATGAATTGGCTATGTAATTCTATGCTGACTGGAGACATTGATCCCTGCTGGATGGAGTGAGTGTAATTGGTAGATCCAGTTATTCTAGTAGTTTTCAATCTTGCACCTTAGATAGGTACTTTTCTCAGCAACAAGGTCACAATTTAGGATCTTTATTATTTGGTATTGTACATTGTGATTTAGTTGTTGATTGAAGTATTTGGTGACGGGTGTATCTAGTAAGTTGTCATCTTGGACTCTATGCTTGAGTCTTAGGTGGTATGGACCTTTTGGAATGATGCCACTGTTGTTGCAAGATATTAGGAGATAGTCTATAGTAGTCCATGCTTTGAGACTTTACATATTTGTTGAGAATGAATCTTTCTGGTTTCCTTGTATAGAGACAGTCTATATGCAATGTCATGATGGTAAGATCGACCATTAAATTTTGACTAAACAAGTGTCTGTGGATTTTGCCCTTGTCTGTACTTTTGACACCTCTTTTTATTATGCTTTAAATTTATTTTGGCCAGGGTTCTAAATTCATAGACTGAATTATTATATTTCTTTTCTTCTAAATTCATGGTCTTTATGTAAAGTAAACATTTAGGTTAGGTTAGAATTGTTGATTATTTATTTTACTTATTGTTCACCTTTATTATTATTCATACAACTTGTTTCAGTTCTAATATTGTGACAACTTAGAATAGAATGTTAAAATATCAGTAAACCCAGAAACTGTGTTGTTAAATATATTAAGTTGTTTGTAAATTCAATTTAAGAAACAGTAGAACCTGGGATTTTGATCCAGTGTTTAACATGTATATAACCATGGCAAACTATAAAATTGAACACACAAGTCATCTGTGATCAGGTATCCTAATATATCAAACCATGTTAAACATGAGGAAAGGATCATAACAAAACAAACTAAGACAGTGTTACAGTTGTATATACAGAGTGGAATTGGATTTGGCTATATATATTTACAGTGTAATAGTAGGAGGAAAATAATGTACCCAATGCGGGGCTCGAACCCGCGACCTCCTGCTTGCAAGTCAGATGCTCTACCCACTGAGCTAATCAGACTGGTGAATATCCCAGCCAATTTATAAATATTATATACACACCGCTACAACGGTTTGTCCTTATTTTTTGTCCAATGAAATGTCTGCATTTCATTTGAAATTTGAAAAATATATCGCATAAAAATGTACTGAGAACCTGATATGGAGAAAATAAGTCAAGATTGTGTGCTACGTTTCTAAAAGCTGATTAGGGCGGTGCTAAATATGTCATTCTTTAATGCAATTGCACAGTGTGAGTTCGATAATGGGCCACTTAGGGTTAAAACTGTCACTAGGGCCAAATAAGAGAAAACCTTGCGAACACCAGAAATCACTGTTTTTATTGGATCTTCATGAAACTTTGTCAGGATGTTCACTTTAATGATATGTAGGTCAAGTTCGATAATGGGTCATCTGCAGTCAAAAACTAGTTTACTAGGGCAAATTGCTTGAAAACCTTGTGAACACTCTAGAAGTCACTGTTTTGATTGGGCCATCATTAAAGCTTGTCAGAATGTTTGTCTTTATAATATCTTAGACGAGTTCTAACATGGGTCATCTGGGATCAAAAACTATGTCGCTAGGTCAAATCTGATGAAAAACAATGTTAACAATCTAGATTTCACAGATCTTGGATCTTCACCAAACTTTGTCAAATTGTTTGTTTAATGGTATGTAGGTCTAGTACAAGTATGGGTCAGCCGGGGTCATAAACTAGGTCACCAGGTCAAATCTTAGGTAAAAACCTTGATAAAGCTATAGATGTCACAGTTTTGATTGGATCTTCGCCACACCATGTCAGATTGTTTGTCTTAATAATATTAAGGACAAGTTCAAATATGGTTCACCTTGGATCAAAAACTAGGTCGCAAGGTCAAATCTTAAGGAAAACCTTATCAACACTGTAGAAGTCAAATTTTTACTGGATCTTCACCAAACCTGGTCAGAAAGTTTGTCTTAATTATATGTAAGACAAATTTGAACATGGGTCATCTGGGGTCAAAAACTAGGTCAAGAGGTCAAACCTGGTCTATGCTGTACATATGTAGTTGTCATGGTTTTGCTTTGCATCACTTGTGATATATCGCTTAAAATTCAAAATGTATATAACTAATACATAAAGTACATTGACACCAGTTATTAGTAATCAACATGCAATGTAAAACTAAGTTTAATATCTAAGATTTGACATTTGATGCAGAAGTTTTAAGGCGCATTTACACAGTATATTGTTATTTCAATCGATTCAAGTAAGTTATACCAGTAACTGAAGAATTTTGACTTATTTTGCATCTCCGTATGTATGTATGCATGTAAATATGCATTTTTTGTAAGGCTGAGAGAATGGTCGTTTCAAATTTGTTTGTAAAATCACCAACTTAAAGACAAACAAGTAAGGCTAGTGTGTATGCAGAAATTCTGAATGCTAGTGGAGGGGGATTTTTATCTACTTCTGCTTAACATACTTAAGTGACTTTCAGCATCTTTAAGTTATTGCCAATAACATTTCTGAAAAAACTTTTTAAACATTCTGTGGGGGTATCTTTCACTCCTGTGACAATACAAAGCCCTACTTAAGTTGACTGTAAGGAGCTTCTTAATGTTTCAATATCTGATACATTATGCTATATTTCATCTTACAGGCAAGAAGAAGTACTCATTCATTAGAAGATCCTCTAACTTGCTGCGGAAAACTTTTAGTTTCAGATGAGATGATCATAAATTCATAATTACGATTTCTGTCTTCAACAACAGATATCAATCTTATTTGACAAAGAAAAATAAAATGTAAGTCACCATGCAAAATCAGAAATATAAGTATCTAGGGTAACAATCAAACAAATAAAGATAATTGGGCAATCCTGTTTTTGAATATTATTATTTTTAGTAGCAGTATGGTGGTATGTCAAGAAAGGACAGTCTTATGGATATTATAATGCCTTGAATTCATTTTTTTTCCAGATAAAAACTATGCTGTGAAGACATTAATGTTCTCTTTTCTGGGTGTATTGTGGAGAATATTGTTCTGACAATGTTCACAGGATTGCCAGTGACCTGAAAAGTCAGTAAAACCTTTCTTTTCAAGGTTAGTGAATTGCCCACTTACAATTTACAATTTCGCAGGTAGGTATGTTATTTGATGTTACCTTCTTACACAAATGTTTTACCCAGGATTTCAGCTGTTTTTTTTACCTGCATCTTATACACTGCTGCGACATATACCTGGGCATTGATCAATAATTATATGGTGGTTTTGGTCAGTGAAAAGTCAGGGATTGTTTTTAGTCATAGTTACTTGAAACCCAGGTTCAAAATCACTGATCATTTACCATAGAATTTAGATGAATCCTGAGAGCTATTTATGGATGTTTGTTTGTTTGTTTCACCATGTGTGTCATATGAGGCGTACATGCAGTTTACCTATAACCATTGTTCCTGGGAAGAACCAGTACTGGACTACCATCCTCTGGCTCTGTAAGCAACTGCCTACTTTCTCATATAAAGAAACAGCGATCTTAACCACTTGACCCTGGAGGCGGGCCTATTTACTAGGGCCCATCAATATTATCATGAACTAATTCTGGGATACAAGTATAAGTTATCCAACATGCTTTTGACCTCTATTCCTTTTCAAAGTAACGTCCCTTACAAAGTTTGCATTTATTCCACCGTTCTACCCATGACCGGAACACGTGCTGCAAGCCATCATGTGACATCTCCCGCAAATTTCTGTTTACGGCGCACCTCAACTCCTCTCGGGACTCGTATTTCTGACCATGCAGCCTATTTTTGAGATTTGGAAATAGCAAGAAGTCACAAATTGCCAAATCTGGACCATATTGTGGATTTGGAAGCAGTTCTATATCAAGTTCCTTCATTGTGTTCAAAACAACGCGGCTGCTATGGCTTGGTGCATTATCATGGTTGAGCAGAATCCCAGACCTCTGAAGCTGTGGGCGCTTTCTTTTAATAGACGGTAACAGCATAGATTTAATTACAGTTGCGTAATAGTTTCCAGTAACAGTGGTTTTCAGAGGAAGAAAGTGATTTAAGATTATACCTTGTTTGTCATAAAAATAAAATGGCCATTACTTTACCAGCTGACTTGGAAATCAACACTTTTGTTGGTGAAGGCGATGAAGGATGCTTCCAAATTGAGCTCTGTTACTTACTCTCAGTCTCAAAAAAGTGTATCCATGTCTCATCACATGTTATCACTCGATTGAGAAAGGCATCACCCTTGTCGTTGTAAAGTTGGCAGTATTCGCGACACCTCTTGACCCTTATCCCCATCTGATCCATAAGCAGCAAGCGCGGTACCCATCTTGCCGAAACACGGCGCATTCCAAGCTTATTAGATATAATGTGCTGAGCTGTACCATATGAAATGCCAAAATTAATCGCAACATTTCCAACAGTTATCTTCTGGCTTCAAGAATGTATTCTTGAATTTCAGCCACTGATCGGTCTGTATGCTAATCATCTTGGGTTGTTTCTCTACCATCCTTGAAGCGATTCATCCACTTTGAAACAGCACCATTCGATAAACAGGAATCCCCATAAACAGTATGCAAATTTTCCCGAATTTCGGAAAACGATTTTCCGAGTAATGTATAAAAATCTATCACAATATGTTACTTGTTTACATTTTTCAACGCCATTTTACAACAAAAGCTGCTGACATAACGTCGTAATATTGATATGACGTCATAAATAGTGACGTCCTCGAATTTGTGTCATGCTGAATTGTTTGGAGAATGATTGATATTTGACCATACAACAATTCATTTCGATATGTCAAATGGTTATGAAACAGTGAAATTAGTTCACGATATTATTGATGGGCCCTTGTATGGAAGGAGATGTTATTTTTAAATGCCTGTTGAACCATCATTAGACTCAAGGGTCACTTAATGTTGTTACTTACCTTCTTCCCTCATACAGTTATAAATATATACAATTTGTAAATATTAAAACTTTATGTACTTATATAATCACGTATAAAATATTGGAAAAGACTACCATAATACTCTTAGATTTACTGAATTTATGTCTTTTTGTTTAAAAAATGATACAACTACACATGTTCATGTATTAGTAAAGAACTTTACATTTATATTTTATGTAACTATATCACTTCATGGAAATGTTAATTTGTGTTTCTGTAATGTGTGAAATGTTGGACATGTTGTCTTATTTTCAAATAAAATCTATCTATCTATGATTATGTATTTTCTATTATATTTTTCAGTACTTGGAGTTCATTGTTCATACAGCCAATGCTAAAATGAAAGAGAATTTGGAAAAGGAAAGGAATATCAGGTTTATGTTTCACCATATTTCCCGTCATAAGTTACATTTGTAATTTGAAATACAATCTGCCTCATTAAACAAGCTGTTTGTACTTTGTAAATTATACAGTGTATGACATTTATATAACTAACAGATGTATATTTTTCTGTTAATTGATTATTACCATTTGCATCATTAAAGTTTATAAAAGTGTGACAGTCCTATTATTTGCAGAATAATTGTTTGTATGTGATAACAGTCATACCCAAGTACCTTAATTTTAAAAATTAATATTTGAATTGACCATACCCAAGTTCCTAAATCTTAAAAATGAATATTTGAATTGACCTTTACATTTGCATGAGCAGAGCTGCTATAGAAAGGGAGATAACTCAAAAACTAAAAAATCAACCAAATAAAAAGTAAAATATTCGGAATAATGAATTACTTTGATGTATGAGTATAGCTAAACCATGTTTTTTAGCTGTGACAAATTATTCAAAATAATCCACTAAGCCAAATAATGGAAATGGATATTTGGAACAAATCTGACTAGAACATATTGATAAGATAAGGTATGTATGTAATATATACTCTGTTAAATTAGTGTAGTCTTCTCAAAAAACTTGGTCGAGCTATATCAGAATCATTACTTACTGATATAGATATTGTTATAAATGGATGGAAAAGTTGACTGCTGATTAATGATTTGGATTTCAAGAATGAAGGATTAACTGTATTCTTATTTTCAAAATTTTCATATTGCATGGCCAATTAATGTAGCAAATTGAACAATTGCCAAAGAATCTCTTATTAAACAATTTCTGCTAAAATCATAATCAATGTATAAATACAGTATGGCTTATTAGTTATCAATACTGTTTCTATTATTTGAATACAGTCAAAACTCGTTATATCGAAGTTCGGGGGACCTGCCAAAATAGTTTCGATATAAACAAACTTTGATAAAGGAATTTCGATACCCGTGTTTACATTTTAGAGCTAAAGTCAGTGTGTCGTAATAATAACGTAATCGTGTTAATTAGTTTACGGGATAGTAACGGGTATTAAGAATACGTCATTTATACCGGTACTTATACGGGTACTTTTGATATATTTATTATGCATAAGATAGTTTTAAATGAGCGTATATCATTTTTTTATTATAATTTTGTATCATCAACGACAACCCATGTTTGTATCAGTTTTATAATCGTGAGAATGGGCACTAACATGTTTACACAGCTGTCAATAATTACAACAAATTTGATATACGTGTGTTTTTTTGATATGTAATTAGAAGGATAAAAATCGGGACTTTATCTTTACTTCGATATAAGCGGGATTTCAATATAAGCGATTTCGATATAATGAGTTTCGACTGTATTAAAATATTTCATTCTATATTTTTTACACATCTTACAAAAAATGCTAATACATAAGTTATTTTGAAATTGTTTCAGACATGGAGGTCTTCCATATATCCTCAATTACAGAGACTTTGAAAGAAGAAGCAGATAAGATTGTTAACTTAGCTGGCAGACTTATAGAGGTAGAATCTTTTGAAACTTGAAGAAAGAAAGATCAGACTTGTGAATCATTCTTTCCAGGTATGATTGTTGATGAATTAGGGAGTGCCCCACCAGGATTCAGGTGTACCAAGTATAGAAATTGACAACATTTGTACCAGGAAGTCATCTACTCATCAGAAGTGTTACTAGGAAGACAGGGAACATGCTATTTGGTAATAATTAGCTATATAATAGAATCATATTACATGAATATGTATGAATAGAAAGACCCTTGAAAGTTTCAAACAGTTCTTGATGCATTTTTAGCTCACCAGAGCACGAATGTGGTCAGGGTGAGCTTTTGTGATCGCCCTGCGTCCATCGTGCGTCGTTCGTTGTGAAGTGGCGTCCATATTTACTTAAAACAGCATCTCCTCCTACACCGCTATGCCGATTGCAACCAAACTTTGCTGAAATGATCCTTGGGTTGTCCCCTTTCAAAGTTGTTCAAAAAATTAAATTTCATTAAAAACTCTGGTTGCTATGGCAACAAATAGAAAAAACTTAAAAAATCTTCTTGTCCGAAACCACAGGGCCTAGAGCTTTGATATTTGGTGTGTTGCATAGTCTAGTGGACCTCTACCAAGTTGTTTAAATTATTGCCCTAGGGTCAAAATTGGCCCCGCCCCAGGGGTCACTTGATTTATATAGACTTATAAAGGAAAATTTTAAAAATCTTCTTCTCTAAAACCGCAAGGCCTAGGGCTTAGATATTTTGTATGTGACATTGTCTAGTGGACCTCTACCAAGTTTGTTCAAATTATGGCCCTGGGGTCAAAATTGGCCCTTCCCTGGGGTTTATTCTATTTTATATAGGAAAATTTGAAAAATCTTCTTCTCCTAAACCACAAGGCCTAGAGCTAAGATATTTGGTATGTAGCATTTTCTTGTGGACCTTTACCAAGTTTGTTCAAATTATTGCACTAGGGTCAAAATTGGCCCCGCCCCGGGGGTCACTTGATTTATATAGGCTTATAATGGAAAATTTAAAAAATCTTCTCCGAAACCACAAGGCCTAGAGTTAAGATATTTTGTATGTACTATTGTCTAGCAGACCTCTTCCAAATTTGTTCATATTATGGCCCTGGGTTAAAAATTGGCCCTGACCTTAGGGTCACTTGATTTTACTTGGACTCGTGTATAAATATTTTAACAATGTTCGTCTCCAAATGACCTTTTTTCCTGGTGAGCATTTACAGGGCCATCATGGCCCTCTTGTTATCTAGTACAGTTCTGTATCATTACCATGCTATAATAATACAGCACTAATTTTATGCAAGTACAGTTCTCTTCCATGAAAGGTTACAAACTTTAAAAAACCTGCATTTAATATACCAGTAGGTATTTTAGTATGATAACTATAACCATATTAGAATTATGTTTCAGGTGTTCAACATCTACTAAAACAACAAGTTGGCATAAAATTGCTATCCCAGAGACTGGAATATCCTCAATGAAATTTACAATGGTAACTTTGCAATTTTTATAGATCCAATTTACTACCTGTATGTTTGAAGGGAGGCTATTCTCACACAATAATTGAACATGAATTAATTGTCTCCCTTGTGTGTTTTGATTTTACATCAACCTTGCATGTAGTTGAATGTAGTTTTCTATCAACCATTTGTCTGATTACATTTGAGTTAAGTTACCCATGAATAATGGATAAATTTACAGTATAGATACAAAAGATATTCTATTGAAATATGCATATTTCTATTAGTTCTACTGGACTTGTTGACTAATTCTGCCTCATTGTATCATATTAGATTCATTTCAAAACTAGTTTTACTGTTTTAACTACAGTTGAGGCTGTCTTAACGACTGGCTGTATATAACGACATGCTGTGTTATACGACTGTACTTTTTGCTCACGTGCGTTTTCGTTCTATATAACGACATGCTGTGTTACGTGTTATACGACCATGATAATTGCTCCGTAACACATACATTGTGTGTAAAGTCAGGTGTGATAAACGACCGCAAGTTTGAAACAGTCCTTTTAACACCGCTCACAGCTATACATGTATATATAGTCATAGTCAGTAATTATCGATTGCATTGTATACAACAGTCAAAGTGTTTTACACACATCGGTATACATGTATAATAGTGACATATACAGGAAAAATGGCGACTAAATAAAAGCGGATTGTTTTAACATTAAAACAAAAACTCAATGCAATCAAGGAATTATAGATAAAGGACGGCCGACATACAAAATAGCCAGTGATCTTGGTGAAAATGAGCTATTCAAAATTATGTTTGTGAAGCCGAAACAGTCAGTGATCACAGATTTTTTTGGTAGAAACACATGAATTGTTTCATGTGATGTTTCCTGAAATGAAGTTTTATCATCTGTGAATAATATATCTTATTGATTAAACATCAGTACATTATATCTTAATATTATTTCTACAAGCCAGTATGTCATTTGCCCATTTTGAGAAAATCACGTTTGAAGTTTGGCGTAAATAAGCAAGTTACAGCTTTGTGGACTTCTGATTAACCAAATTTTGGTCTTGAAGCAGTTTATTGTAAAGAGCACATTGAGATGAAAAAGATGATCCCAAAATCATAATATCGCCAAGAATTAATTTACGGGGTTGTAGAAATAAGCTGACGAGGAAGTGTTGCAAGTCTAAAGATGAGAGTTGGTTGTAGTTGGCAGGTATTTGAGGTTAACAATAAACTGTAGACAAGAGCTAATTGTTGTATGGAATAGTTGACATTCACAAATGACTAGTACTGAAGACAAGATATGTATGTTGTTGGTTATATTTGAGGTATACAAGTTGCTGTACATAGATGAGAGATTGTTGTTGGTGGTGGTATTAGAGAAGTATAAATTACTGTAGAAGAGAGGTGGATGTAGTTGAGAGGTATTTGAGGTATACAAATTACTGTATATGAGAGGTGGCTGTAGTTGGGAGGTATTTGAGGTTAACAAGTTTCTGTATATGAGACGTGACTGTAGTTGGGAGGTATTTGATGGTTACAAATTACTGTATATAAGAGGTGGCTGTAGTTGGGAGGTATTTGAGGTTAACAAGTTACTGTATATGAGACGTGACTGTAGTTGGGAGGTATTTGATGGTTACAAATTACTGTATATAAGAGGTGGCTGTAGTTGGGAGGTATTTGAGGTTAACAAGTTACTGTATATGAGACGTGACTGTAGTTGGGAGGTATTTGATGGTTACAAATTACTGTATATGAGACGTGACTGTAGTTGGGAGGTATTTGATGGTTACAAATTACTGTACTTAAGAGGTGGCTGTAGTTGGGAGGTATTTGAGGTTAACAAGTTACTGTATATGAGAGGTGGCTCTAGTTGGGTGGTATTTGATGGTTACAAATTACTGTATATAAGAGGTGGATGTAGTTGGGAGGTATTTGAGGTTTACAAGTTACTGTATATGTGAGGTGACTGTAGTTGGGAGGTATTTGAGGTTTACAAGTTACGGTATATGAGAGGTGACTGTAGTTGGGAGGTACATGTATTTGAGGTTAACAAGTTACTGTATACGAGAGGTGACTCTAGTTGAGAGGTATTTGATATTACATGTTACTTTATATGAGAGATGACTGCAGTTGGGAGTTACTTGAGGTTTACAAGTTACTGTACATAAGAGGTGGCTGTAGTTGGGAGGTATTTGAGGTTTACAAGTTACTGTATATAAGAGGTGACTGTAGTTGGGAGGTATTTGAGGTTTACAAGTTACTGTATATAAGAGGTGACTGTAGTTGGGAGGTATTTGAGGTTTACAAGTTACTGTACATAAGAGGTGACTGTAGTTGGGAGGTATTTGAGGTTTACAAGTTACTGTATATGAGAGATGACTGTAGTTGGGAGTTATTTGAGGTTTACAAGTTACTGTATATGAGAGGTGACTGCAGTTGGGAGTTATTTGAGGTTTACAAGTTACTGTACATAAGAGGTGACTGCAGTTGGGAGTTATTTGAGGTTTACAAGTTACTGTACATAAGAGGTTACTGTAGTTGGGAGGTATTTGATGTTTAAATTACTGTATACAAGAGATGACTGCAGTTGGGAGTTATTTATTTGAGGTTTACAAATTACTGTACATAAGAGGTGGCTGTAGTTGGGAGGTATTTAAGGTTTACAAGTTACTGTACATAAGAGGTGGCGGTAGTTCGGAGGTATTTGAGGTTTACAAGTTACTGTATATAATAGGTGACTGCAGTTGGGAGGTATTTGAGGTTTACAAGTTACTGTATATAAGAGGTGACTGTAGTTGGGAGGTATTTGGGGTTTACAAATTACTGTATACAAGAGGTGACTGCAGTTGGGAGATATTTGAGGTTTACAAGTTACTGTATATAAGAGGTGACTGCAGTTGGGAGGTATTTGATGTTTAAATTACTGTATACAAGAGGTGACTGTAGTTGAGAGGTATTTAATATTTACAAGTTACTTTATATGCGAGATGACTGAATTGGGAGTAATTTGAGGTTTACAAGTTACTGTATATGAGAGGTGACTGTAGTTGGGAGGTATTTGATGGTTACAAATTACTGTAAACAAGAGGTGACTGTAGTTGGGAGGTATTTGATGGTTACAAATTACTGTATACAAGAGGTGACTGTAGTTGGGAGGTATTTAAGGTTTACAAGTTACTGTATATAAGAGGTGGCTGTAGTTGGGAGGTATTTAAGGTTTACAAGTTACTGTATATAAGAGGTGGCTGTAGTTGGGAGGTATTTGAGGTTTACAAGTTACTTTATATGCGAGATGACTGTAGTTGGGAGGTATTTGAGGTTTACAAGTTACTGTATATAAGAGGTGGCTGTAGTTGGGAGGTATTTGAGGTTTACAAGTTACTGTATATAAGAGGTGGCTGTAGTTGGGAGGTATTTGAGGTTTACAAGTTACTTTATATGCGAGATGACTGTAGTTGGGAGGTATTTGAGGTTTACAAGTTACTGTATATAAGAGGTGGCTGTAGTTGGGAGGTATTTGAGGTTTACAAGTTACTTTATATGCGAGATGACTGTAGTTGGGAGGTATTTGAGGTTTACAAGTTACTGTATATAAGAGGTGACTGTAGTTGGGAGGTATTTAAGGTTTACAAGTTACTGTATATAAGAGGTGGCTGTAGTTGGGAGGTATTTAAGGTTTACAAGTTACTGTATATAAGAGGTGGCTGTAGTTGGGAGGTATTTAAGCTTTACAAATTACTGTATATAAGAGGTGGCTGTAGTTGGGAGGTATTTAAGGTTTACAAGTTACTGTATATAAGAGGTGGCTGTAGTTGGGAGGTATTTAAGGTTTACAAATTACTGTATATAAGAGGTGACTGTAGTTGGGAGGTATTTAAGGTTTACAAGTTACTGTATATAAGAGGTGGCTGTAGTTGGGAGGTATTTGAGGTTTACAAGTTACTGTATATAAGAGGTGACTGTAGTTGGGAGGTATTTGAGGTTTACAAGTTACTGTATATAAGAGGTGACTGTAGTTGGGAGGTATTTGATGTTTCAGGTTACTGTAGACGATAGGTGACTGTAGTTTGGAGGTATTTAAGGTTTACATAGTTGGAAATTAAGTGAGATTTACAAATTATCATGATTGTGAGGTGGTTGTTATTGGGAATTAGCTGAAGTATGCAGATTGCTGTAATTTAGGGGTAGTTTTAATTGAGAATTGCAGATTTATAACGTGAAAGTATGTTAGAAAGAGTTAATTTGAATATAATAATTATGTAAATGTAAGCTTTTTGATAGACATTATTTAATGTATCTAACATCAATAATTGTGTTTTAGTGTAATCTTAATTTCAGCAAATTTCATAAATATAGTATGTCCTCCATGTAAACTTTGAGATGGCTTATTTACCTTAATCCATGGAAGATTGAGTCATAACTGGTTGACTGATCAGTAGAAATAATGTAAAGTTGTCCTGTTTAACCACAGTGAGTGCTAGGACATGTATATGCAATCGTATCTATATAATGAACATAATTCTGCTTTTATCTTTATATCTATCAATATTATGTACATGTTTTACATTTATTAAAGTAGTACATGTGTAACAGCAAAGACCTATATATAGTATAGGTCTTCGGTGACAGGTTTCCCCTCTCTGACTTTACAATTTTATATTATGAATCAGAAATGCTGTCTATACATCTTCACTGAGTCACATTTACGGGAAGACACATTGTCATGAATGAGATACAACCCTCGTAAACACATTCTAGGGCGACATTTTTTTAACACATCTCAGGACATTATCCCGATAAAACTTTCCTTGATAATGATTCTTTATTGTGTTTCAGTGTTTCTATTGCACACTGTACTCCCTCGCTTGTTCGATCGTCAGTGAGCAGATGTGGCACCCATCTTGCACAAATTCTCCTTAATTCCAAATGTTTTGTCAGGATATTGTGTACTGTCCCTGTTGATAAGTTCAGATAATTGGCCATCTCACGCTCAGTTGTCAGTATATCTAGCATCATCCTCTATCAGATACTTTACAGCAGCAATTTTTCTATCATTGATTCCAGTCTAAGGTCTGCTAGAACGGTTCCGGTCTTTGATAGCCTGGGTGCCGTTTCTAAATACTTTGAACCACCTATAAACAGTACATTTTGATACACTATTAATCCCACAGTGTGCATAAACTTCATTTAGTATCATGCTGGTACTAATTCCTAAGCCACGTCATACTTTTATATAGCCTCTTATTTCTAGTTTTTCACTATTCTTCATATCTACTGATAGTAATGCCCAGTGTGTATGACTACACCTCATGTAATATACAATAACTTTGTCATGCATGATTTAGTTTTGATAATATTTTACACATTTGTCAATGAAAAGCTAACAAAAGAATACCTTGAATTTCATGCAAATCGACCTATTAATTTCTATGGAAGCGCCTCAGTATCAAACATTTTTGAACACCCCTCATAGAATTATAAGAGACTAGAAACATAAAACAATTCTTTGACAAAATTACTGTTATTGAAAACCATCTAAAACAGTCCCTAGTTTAATAGTCTTGCAAACACAAGGGAAAGTCTGGTAAAATTGTACATATGCAGTAGAAACTCCCTAATCCGAACTCCCTTTGGACTGACCAAAAAGTTTGGATTAGAGAGGATTTCGGATTAGAGAGGTTTTTGTACATTTAGTGTTTGTAGGGAAGATTTACTGTTTGAAATTTTTTTCTGACGTTTTTGTTTACTGAACTCATTGCTGAGTGATTTTGTTGGTTTACATGAAATATAAGTACATGTTATTTTGTAGCTTAATAATTATTGAACATAGCTAAAACAGTTTTATTGTTTCCCGGTTTCTCAAATGTTTATTAGACTTAAAATAAGGCTAACATATTAACAATGTTTGACCTTTTTAGCTCACCAGAGCACGAATGTGCTTAGGGTGAGCTTTTGTGATCGCCCTGCGTCCATTGTGCGCCGTGCATCGTTACGTGGCGTCCATGTTTACTTAAAACAACATCTCCTCCTACACCGCTATGCCGATTGCAACCAAACTTTGCTGGAATGATCCTTGGGTGGTCCCCTTTCAAAGTTGTTCAAAAAATTAAATTTCATTAAAAACTCTGGTTGCTATGGCAACAAATAGAAAAAACTTAAAAAATCTTCTTGTCCGAAACCACAGGGCCTAGAGCGGAGATATTTGGTATGTAGCATTGTCTAATGGAACTCTACAAAGTTTGTTCAAATTATTCCCCTGGGGTCAAAATTGGCTCCGCCCCGGGGGTAACTTGATTTTACATAGACTTATATAGGAAATTTAAAAAATCTTCTTGTCAAAAACTACAATGCCTAGAGCTTTGATATTTGGTGTGTAGCATAGTCTATTGGACCTCTACCAAGTGTGTTAAAATTATTGCCCTAGGGTCAAAATTGGCCCCGCCCAGGGGGTCACTTGATTTATATAGACTTATATAGGAAAATTTAAAAAATCTTCTTCTCCGAAACCCCCAGGCCTAGAGCTTAGATATTTTGTATGTGGCATTGTCTAGTGGACCTCTATTAAGTTTGTTCAAATTATGACCCCGGGGTCAAAATTGGCCCTGCCCTGGGGTTTATTCTATTTTATATAGGAAAATTTAAAAAATCTTCTCCGAAACCACAAGGCCTAGAGCTAAGATATTTGGCATATAGCATTGTCCAGTGGACCTCTACCAAGTTTGTACAAATTATTGCCCTAGGGTCAAAATTGGCCCCGCCCCGGGGGTCACTTGATTTATATAGACTTATATAGGAAAATTTAAAAAATCTTCTTCTCCGAAACCGCCAGGCCTAGAGCTTAGATATTTTGTATGTGGCATTTTCTAGTGGACCTCTACCAAGTTAGCTCAAATTATGGCCCCAGGGTCAAAATTAGCCCTGCCCTGGGGTTAATTCTATTTTATATAGGAAAATTTTAAAAGATCTTCTTCTCCGAAACCACAAGGCCTAGAGCTAAGATTTTTGGTATCTAGCTTTGTCTAATGGACCTCTTTTAAATCTGTTCATATAATGACCATGGGATAAAAAACGGCCCAGATGGGTCACTTGATCTTACTTGGACTCGTATAGAAAACTTCAACAATGTTAATCTCCAAATGACCTTTCCTCCTGGTGAGCATTTATAGGGCCATCATGGCCCTCTTGTTAACATTTCTAGGCTATTTTCTTCATTGATTTTCATGAATTAGATCAACTGTGGCTTAATTAATCCTTGTAGTGCATGGCTGAAACATTCTTTCCCCTTATAGGCTTGTTTGTGCAAGATATGGCAAACTTTTAAAAAATCAATCTCAGTTTAAAAAGCGTAATCTCAAAATAACTGCTTTACAGATATGCAAGACATGAAGTCATAACCGTTGCCAGTACATAGACTGCAGTGATAGAGATCAATGGCGACACAACATACTATACATATGTTTCATGTGTCGTTCAATAATCAAATTCAATAATTGAAACCACGCCCATGTTTGATGTCTAGTAAGAGATTTTATAACAAATGTTTTGTCATTAATGAATTAATAGTATCATATCATACCAATACAATGCGCATTATGTACGTTATTGATTTTTTAACGCTGATAAGGAAAAGTCGATAAAGGGGTGCAGTATTTATCGCAATAAAACACCATTTTTTTGTGTTCGGTTAAAATTTTTTGTTACTTGGTGTTAAAGTATGATATTCAATCTTCATAAATAACGTAAAATATCATTTTACGTTATTTTAGCGATTTCAACCTATGCCGATAAATTAACTATATTCAAATCCATGTATAGAAACTTGAAATCTTGTGTAAAGACAACCCAAGGACTAACTGACTATTTTCATTGTAGTATAGGCCAGGGTCTTTCAATTGAATGGTCTGGACTCGTGCTCTTCAGGCACTTATCTCTGTATAAACATCAAGTCGTGCTGTCGATACTTATCGGAGAGCTTTTTTCACGCGTGTATAGATAACACCCACATTTTCAATTTCCATTTTGTCAAAAACAAGAAATCGAAAATTTAAAGTAAAATCATGAATTAACGGAGTATTGATTTTTCTAAAATGTGTTGCAAGCATTTCAGCGATAGATGATTTTTAAAGACGGAATCACTTACTATAAATAGTAAAATCCATTACAACCGGTCAAACTCAAAATGGCGACTTCTCAAAAAGGCTAAAATTCATGTATCATTATTTCTTAACATCGGAAACAATATGAAAAAGTAATTGCATGAGTTACTTCAACAACCTTTAGAATACATGAAATTAATCCCGAATACATCACTTTATAACTTAAAAGGGTTATATTTACTTACGAAAAATACACGCTTTGCGACAACACTCTAGATCTGGGCTTAAAACGAGTTTTCGTCCATTTATATACAGCCGGATTACAACAAAATAAATGGATTTTATCCTAAGAAATTGGTCAAATTAGAAGGGGTTACATACGACCTAACTTTTCGTGGAGCTCTACACCAATAAAATGGTTAGTAATTTGTGAATATTTGGGTATCTATTTCAATGCGATCTTCACCGTTTCACAATGACGGCCATCTTGCGCGCGACCACGTGATCGCTACACAACGCTTTAATTTACGGAGTCCAGACCCTTCTATTTGAGTGACCCTGTATAGGCACAAAACAAGGCTGTGTTAGTTCACCGATCATTTTCAATCTTTTTATAATTGATTTAATCACTTATTTAAATGAGTTTTGTGGTCAAGGTATATTTGTTTCTGACTCTATTGATGAATTGCATGCTTTTATGTTTGCTGATGATGTTTCCGAAATTGCTGATACTGTGATTAATGTTCAACAGAAAATAAATGCATATCAATTTAGGTATAAAGTCAAAAATGATTGTCTTCTAAAATAGTGGTATAAGACCAATGAAATCTGGTACTACAGAGATGAATGTTTGGAAGTCGTACCATTTTATAAATATCTTGATGTTTACTTTACATCAATGCTAAATTGGAAATACACTAAAGATATGCTAGTATTACAGGCAACAAATTAAACATGTGGTAAAAGGGTAATTAGTGTAGGTCACAAAAACAGCACTTCTCTGCTTACACAATCGTAGAATGAAATACACTTTAACTGCAAGAGCTAGGCTTCAATAAATTATCTTGAATAAATTATGTCATTATCTATTTATGGTCTTCATTACACGGGACTGAAGATGAGGTTAATTTCCTGGTTACCTGAAACCTTTCCATACCCATTGCCATAGGTCATATATTTGGTTAAGCCATGCACAGCTTTATAGTATATCATCAATAGATTCTATAGTTTTAGATTCAATTTTCTATTTATGATGTTCTAACCTATTCTTTTAAGCATTAGTCAGCTGGATCAGAATCGTATTACTTCATTTCTGATAAAAATAGAGCGATTGGTATCTGAGGGTCATGGGTTCAAACCCCACTGGGACCATACTTTTTCTATTTTTTTTTAGTTTAAGATAATGTTTTTTATCTAAAAGATGAATTTATACAACAATGTGATGGTAAATATTACTTCCAAAGTAGTTTGTTCAGTTTGTAATAATTTATACATGGTTAATATCCCTGAGGGTCATAGGTTCAAACCCAACTTTTTAGTTTTCGACAATGTTTTTAGCTCACCAGAGCACAAATATATTTCTGGGCACTAGATATTGGTCAAGTTAGATAACCAGCATAATTGCCCCTGTCACTTGTCTGTTATGCCCCTTGATACATTGAAAATTGACTAAAAATGAAGTGTGCTGGAAGTGTTTAATATATTTCTCAGATCACAAGGCTGTCTGGATTTCAATGAAAAATGTGAATGGTGCTACATGTCATATAAAATGTTGCTTATTTTAAAAAAGATATATAATTTGCCACTCATGGTATCCCAAACCTTTAGACGGGCGTATTTTGTGAAATTTTGCACTCTTGTTGTCTTTTACACAATATATAGGTGGTACTTTACTTTAGGTGTCAAAGTGATACATAAATGGCCACATTGTTTTGTTTTACTAAGTAGGTCAATGGTTTTTTTTATTTCAAACCGTTTGATTATAGCAAATTCAAAGCTTTTTAATAGGTATCTTGTCAAAACGCATGGTAGTTTTATTTTCACAAGTTGTATGGATCTTCAATGTTTTAACACTGTCTGACTGTTAAACATACTATTTAAGATTTTAGCATTTATCGGGTTTGACAAGTTGTCAATTGATAAGGTTCACCTGTGTATACAAATTAGTCACATTCAATTAATAAGCCATAATTACCAAATTCTCACTTTGTTGATAAAATCAGTTATTTAAGTTTCTAATCTATCAATACATAGTTGTCTCATTTACAATATTTACCTCCCTTGGCGGCCATCTTGCCTGGCATATTCAACAGGCATTGATTGAAGATATTTATATTTTTGCTTTAATAATTCTAAATATAGGATATTAATATATGACAACTACATTTTCTCAAACCTGATGTACTTATGGCATTAACAACTTCAAGATTAAGTTAACTTTTATATAATAAGTAGTTAAATAAACAATTTTCAGATTTTTTCTATTAAGCGCATAAGAAATTTGCCTACTGTAGATGTGGGAACTATGTATTAGTCATCTGATAAATTGATGCAACATGACCAAATCGAAATAAATACTTTATCAACTGTTATATGGGTAGTCATAAAAGTGTACAATCATAATATTTTGATTAAAGGAATTTTACTTTGACTTCTTTTGAAGCAAGAGAGATGCCTATTGTTAAACGCAATTGTCTCAAAAACAATGGTATGTAATGTATTTGTCTCCACATTGTTTTTGCATTAATTCTGCAGGTTCAACAACAGCCGGGAAAAAGCAACTGGAGAAAATGGCACTTGATTATATTGCATCTAAAAATGAGCCAGATAATGGTACATATTTCTTCTTTAGACAGAATATCCATTTATTGAATGTATTCTTATGCAACCATGCACTTTTTATGGATCAAATATAATAGAACACCATTTCATTTCTTTACTTTTGCGAGTTCCTGTTTTTCTTCTTGTTATTACCATTCTTGATGATTATGCATATTATTGTGGAACATATTTATCATGTACGCCTTTTTTACGCATTTACATGTAGTTTGTGATGGATATTTTCTTTAAAAAACATTTTCATCAGCCAAACTTACGTTTTCGTAAATAATATTGATAGACAAATAAGCAGATATATAGTTGGTTTTACACTATGGGATTTTAAGAAATTGGGCAGCACAGATTTTGAAACCACATCTTGGTGATACATGTAATTATCATTGGTTATAAAAACGCAAAACTATCCATTTCTGTTTGATTACTGGTCAATAAACAAAGCGAGACCAATAGAATCCATTTCTATTTAATTTTGCTGTCTCATCGATAATCTGGGTTTTTTGTCTTTCTGTTGTAGCATTCCATGATATATATATTTTTTCTTTAGAGCAAGATGATCAAACACAGCCAGACGTCAACGAAAAAGAAGCCTCCATTGATAAGAATATTTTCTGTATACTGTATACCTAGGACCTGTGCTGCAAGTTGGAATTTTTATGAAATCTTGTAAAAGAATAATATCATACATTCTAATGACAAAGAAGGTTAACTTTTATTATGAGTGTTATTGAGTTCTTTCAGTATCGTGAAATCGGTGAAAAAATAAAATGTCGAATCAAATTGGGTACGAAACAAATGGAAATTGTCATAGCATTTAAATAAAACAGAGCCGTGATGACATGTATGCATTTATTGATCATGAATAGAGGTGTCAAGAATTTCCATCTGCATTTATACTAAGAACATAGATTTAATGTGCATGTTTATAAAACATATTGTCCAGATTCATCTGAAATCCAATGCTTAGACTCTCTGGCACTCAATCATTTACTAGCTATAGTCCAACTTATTTGACTAGTTACAGCGAGATACTTTTGACTTGGTCCCATTCTGCACAGGCTAATAGGTTGACCCTTCCAAATTTATATACAAAACTATTGCTACATATATCCTTCACATTGTCTGTCTTTGTGAAGACAACAAGCTGTATTTTGTCTTGAATACTTTATGGTTTTTTTTAGACAAACCTCCAACCAAGAAAAGAAGGACAACTAGTACTCAGAAAGGTGATGCCCCAAAGAAGTCAAAGACCCATGAAAAACAAAGGTAGGATTGAAAATTGATTTATTTTTAAATTAATGTCATTAGTGATATACATGTATGTCAACATAAGTATAAACCTCAACTTAAGATTTTTAAAATATTTTTGAAGCATGATCTGTATCAATGCATCTGGTCTGCTATTGTAATTACAAACACTTAAATCAGACACAATCTGTTAATTAAGAAAAGAAGGAATCTGTTAAAGACTTGTAAATTTTAAATGAATTTTGAACATGTACCCCATGGAATAGTGTATGCTGATAGACAAAATTTGAAATGTACATGTTCAGTATATATTGATCAGGTACATAATAAAACAATCAATATCAAACTGTGCTTATAAATACATATTTTTGAAAATATGACAAATTAAGTTGATCACTATAAATTTGTGTTTCTTATGTAGTTCTTGTAAGTCAACGTAACTTTTTATGTAGCAAAAAACAACACTCTTATTTTCTGCATGTAATACTAATATAAGGAAGCTTAGTTCTATATACTAACTTGCTTTTAATACACCTTTCTAAAGGACCATCCTTTCCCATAAAGGTGAAAACAAATGTTGGTATGTAGTATGAAAAGTTTTGATTGGATTATGCTATCTAAAGTAATACACATGCTTGGATGTCAGGTCAAATCAAGTTTCTCCAATTTATGGATTTAAAAACTAAACCATAATTATATACTAAAATAAACCCACTGTATAAAGTGCATTGCAAGTAATTTGAAACAAATATGACATTTGATTGGTCTTCTATAAACCAATATCGCACGTAATTTACAAATTTTTTAACAATGATAACTACTCTGTAAAAATATAGGAATATATTACAACAAATAGCCTTAAAATAAATGTATAAAGCAGGGAACCATGCCTCAGTTTTTTTATAAAAAGATACTTGACTTTAAAGAAATTCCGTACCCAGAACCACGCTGTTTATTACATAATACTCCATAGATAAAAAATGAAAACAAGTATCAAAATTCTGAGGCACTGTTCCCTAGATTAACATTTTCACTACAAAATACCGAAAACTGCTTTGAAATCCGTCATCAAATAAGACGGCACTGTTAATTCGAAAATGACATCTACTGTGGGTTTTTTTAAGCTGAACAATTAACAATTAAAGTGTCGGATCATTATCGTCGCATGAATTCAACGAATTTGACCCACCTCATTCAATTTTGATAGGCAATCAAATCGCTTATGTTTACGGTTCAGTAATTGAAACCACGCCCAGGTTTGATGTCTAGTAAGAGATTTTATACCAAATTTTTGTCATTAAACAATTAATAGTATCATATTGTACCGATACAATGCACATTACGTTAGAGATGTTTAACGCTGATAAGGAAAAGTTGATAAAGTGGTGCTGTATTTATCGCTGATTTAGCGTTCGGTTGCTTGGTATTAAAGTATGATATTTAATCTTTGTAAATAATGTAAAATATCATTTTACTTTATTTTAGCGGTTGTAACCGAGCCAGATACCTCAAATTGATTTATTTTACTTATTCTACTTTACAAGGTTAGTGATAAACAAATGACAAGCATTCAGTGACTGACTTGGATTGTTTTATTTAAATCATTCATGCTCTGTTATCAATATGTTAAGTGTGGTACAAAACATGAAGGTCATTAGATTAATCTCAGGATAACTCTTTGTCAGTACACATGGATCATGGATTACGTATACCTTTCATGCTATTGTTCCCCTCAAGATGCATTCTCCCTCCCCCCCCCCCCCCTTCTAAGGGGCCCACCACCTTTTCCCTAAATAAATCCGTATTGTAATGATTTTACCACAAACTGACAAAGTGTTTTCTTTAACAGAAAATAAAGAAGAATGAGAGAAGAAGAAGGAAGAAACTAAAAGACAGAAAGAGATTGGTTTGAAGAAAAACGCTGCATTTCTCCAGTCACTAGATGTATTTTGGGAGCAGGTAAGATAATAGTCAAAAACTCTTTCATGTATGACATAAGGTTATAATAAATTGGTGCTATGTGTTCATTTAAGGTAGTATGCGACCTTTCCCTGACATTTAGCACAATGGTAGTATAGCATGTTCTTCGAGTTTTGTTTGTTTTCTTTTTTCTGTTTTCCTAGCAACGCCACGATGAATGTCAGCGGTGTAAGACCGACATTTTACATGCAAAATTTGTTCAAACATACCACTATTGTAATTTCAGATACACCAACTTCAAGCTCTCTTTCTGCAGAATAAGCTCATATAAGTTTTAATGGGGTTTTGCCATCATTGTCCTGGCGGAACCTTTAGTACTAAAAATATGTCCGTTTTTTCACCCGTAATTTGGTAAACGGAAGTAGATACAATCAACTTTTGAATCATATGTTGATATTGTGGAGATGTTAACAAGCAATTATAAAATGTAAAAATGATATGTCATCACGCATTATTTTTCACAAAATTGCAATATAGTAAAGTTCGGACATCATGAATGACGTTGTTGAAACTGTAACGTCACGCCAATATTCAACTTATTTGTAATAACGTCAGGCTACTATTAGTGTTACGTAACAATTTTAACAACGTTATTCATGATGTTTGAACTTTACTTTTAAAATTATAAGATATCTTCGTAAATTGTTAAGTGGAAATCAGAATCAGCAAACTGTCTGTAATACTTTTATAATTTATGTTGTATTAATTTAGCCATTGATAAGCATATAAGTATTTCAACCTTAGTGGCTTGTTAATTAGACAAAACTAATACTGTTTACAATGTAACAACTTTATTGATTTACTTGATACATAATTTTTTTTTTCAGACTACAGCACAACCTCTGTAGAGCAACATCCTGTGGGTGCTGCAAATATTGGCCGTTGTTTAGAGGTTGTTGCTCTAAAGAGGTTATATTTATATACAGAGGACCACTCTGGAGAGGTTGTACTGTAGTTCCTTGAACCGACCCGCTGTAACAGGCCATTCTTTCCCCCCTGGCCACTTTTTCCCCAGGGAAAAAGTGGCCTAAGCCATTCCTTCCCCCTCTAGGCCGCTTTTTCCCCCTTGATTATTTTATTTGTATATCTACATCTTTCGCTTAACGTCTGTTTGTTCATATTTCTGAGTTTATACTTTAGTCATGAATTTATATTCAATTCTGTATGTTCATATTTCCGAGTTTATATTTACTTCTGTATGTTCAAATTTCTGAGTTGAACTTACGTCTTTATGTTCATATTTCTGAGTTTATATTTGCTTCTATAGTTTATACTTCTGAGTTTATACTTACTTCTGAATGTTCATATTTATGAGTTTTTACTTATGTCTGTAAGTTCATATTTCTGAGTTTATACTTCTTTCTGAATGATCATGTTTATGAGCTTATACTTTCTTCTGTAAGTTCATATTTCTGAGTTTATATTTACTTCTATAGTCCATATTTCTGAGTTTATACTTAACCTCTTTATGTTCATATTTCTGAGTTTATACTTATGTCTGTACATATATATTTCTGAGTTTATATTTACTTCTATAGTCCATATTTCTGAGTTTATATTTACTGCTGAATGTTCATATTTCTGAGTTTATACTTATGTCTTTATGTTCATATTTTTGGGTTTATACTTATGTCTTTATGTTCATATTTCTGAGTTTATACTTATGTCTTCATGTTAATATCTCTGAGTCACCAAGAGTGAAAAAAATGACCAATAATGTAACCAATTAATATAATGGTTAGCTTTATTTCAGAATTTAAGTTAGGGGAAAAATTGGCCAAGAGGGTAATAACTAGCCAATAATGTATAGTATTTCTGAAGACAGGGGGGGGGGGGAGAAATGGCCTAGAATTATAATGCAATACTGTTATCATTAGAGGGGGAAAAGTGGCCAAGGGGGGGAAGAAATGGCCTAGAATCATAATGCAATACTGTTATCATTAGAGGGGGAAAAGTGGCCAAGGGGGGGGGAAGAAATGGCCTAGAATCATAATGCAATACTGTTATCATTAGGGGGGAAAAAGTTGCCCAGGGGGGGGAAGAAATGGCTTAGGCCAATCTTTCCCCGCGGAAAAAATGTCCGGGGGAGAAAATAGACTGCTACACCGGTCCAGATTAAAATCATCCTATCCATTACCTAAATTACCAGCCGCATTCTCTGGATAAAGTGACAAAGTGAGCTATTAGGATCACTCTCCGTCCGGCGTCGTGCGGTGTGCGTCGTCAAACTTTATGTTGTGACCACACTAGGGGCCACATTTTTTGCTCAATTTTAGCAAAACTGGGTCAGAACGTTAATATCAACAAAATCTCGGACGAGTTCGATATTGGGCCATTTTGGGTAAAAAACTAGGTCACCAGGGCCAAATAAGGGAAAACCTTGTGAACACTTTAGAAATCACTGTTTTGACTGGATCTTCATGAAACTTTGTCAGAATGTTTATTTTAATAATATGTAGGTCAAGTTTGATAATGGGTCATTTCTGGTGAAAAACTAGGTCACTAGGGCAAATTGCTGGAAAACCTTGTGAACACTCTAGAAGTCACTGTTTTGATTGGATGATCATGAAACCTTGTCAGAATGTTTGTCTTCATAATATCTTGAACGAGTTCGAACATGGGTCATCTTGGGTCAAAAACTAGGTCGCTAGGTCAAATCTTATGAAAAACCATGTTAACACTGTAGATTTCACAGTTATTATTGGATCTTCACCAAACTTTGTCAAATCGTTTGTTTTAATGATATAACGGTCAAGTATAAATATGGGTCATCTGGGGTCAATAACTAGGTCACCAGGTCAAATCTTAGGAAAACTTTGTTAACACTGTAGATGTCACAGTTTTAATTGGATCTTCACCAAACCATGTCAGAATGTTTGCCTCAATGATATCTGGGTCAAGGTTGAACATGGGTAAGCTGGGGTCAAAAACTGGGTCACCAGGTCAAATCTTAGGTAAAAATCTTGTAAAAGCTCTAAATGTCATGTTTTTTATTGGATCTTGGCTAAACCTTGTCAGATTGTTTGTCTTAATGATATTAAGGACAAGTATAAATATGGTTCACCTAGGGTCAAAAACCAGGTCAGAAGGTCAAATCATAGGAAAACCTTATTAACACTGTAGATGTCAAATTTTGATTGTATCTTCACCAAACCTAGTCAGAATGTTTGTCTTAATGATACGGTATGTAAGACAAATTCGAACATAGGTCGTCTGGGGTCAAAAACTAGGTCACGAGGTCAAATCTTAGGAAAACCTTGTCTATGCTGTAGTTTTCATGGTTTTGATTGGATCTTCACCAAATTTTGTCAGAATGTTTGTCTTATTTATATGTAGGACAAGTTCTAACATGGGTCATCTGGGGTCAAAAACTAGGTCACCGGTTCAAAACAATGTTTTAATGAGTGAACAGTGATTGTCATGTGAGCGATATAGGGCCATCTTGGCCCTCTTGTTAAGTTATATACTGTAATGGGCTCATATTACCTGTATTCTAACCAGTACTATCTTGCCCTTTCACAAGAAGATGATAACTTCTCTACATATGGAGTATGATTGACCTTTTTGTCATATTTTTATAGAAGGGTATGACCAATCATGTCTGGGATTGGATCAAGAGTGTTGGAGTATGTTCAGAGCACTGGACTGTAGTCGAAGCTTTATTTTGTTTGAATAGAAATTAATTTTAGTTGTAAATCATTTCTGAAAAAATTAATAATGATTGTGAATTTTGTCTTGCAGATCCCTGTAATGTCCGAGGAAATATCTAGAGGGGAAAGAATACTAGACGACTTTCTTGACAATGCAGGCAGTAGTGATGCTGAAAATCAGGTATAAGAGATTAATAACATGTGTGCATAAATGTATGTGCACTCTCATATTTAAAAGCGCAGAAATGAACAATTCGTACTTTGCGTCTCTGACAAGTTTTTTTATATTCTGATTATGCAAGCCGGAATAAGCAATTTTATTGTTGTTTTATACATGAACTTACCAAACAGACATTGCTCGTAAGCTTCACTATCTAGTTATGGTATGGTTGCTGTCTCATTCTGATAACTTGTTTTGATTTTTAATAGTTTGGAGTTTCTGAATTGGAGGCATGAAAGGCCAAGCTTTCGGAAAAGGAGAGAGCTGGAGATTGTCACCAATCAATTACTACAATTGCGGGAGGAGTTGAAGAAAGCTAAAACGTCTCCGGTTCTCCAGGAGTCTGAAAGTAAGATTCTTTCTTTTCAGTTTTTATACCCTCACAAATGAAGTTTAAGGGGGTAAATTTGAGTAACTCTGTTGGTCGGTCTGTCTGCCTGCGCCCGCTAACTATTTCACAAGTTTCTGGAGCAAACTTCTTCAATATACCTTAAGCAATTGCAATGAAATTTGAAATGTATCATAACCATGAAGTGTAGATGCGATAGACAAAATTTCCATGCACATCGATCCTCACATTCCAAAGTCATGTGCCCTTGAACTTAGTCATAAACTGTATTTAACATTCTTTGTATCAAAGCTGTGGCAGGGTATTAGTCACTTCTGTGACAAAGCTTTAGTTTTTTCAAACCTATAAAAACATAAATCAAGCAGTCTGATTATATTATGAAATAGTTGATTTAAATTGAACTTCAAAGAAACATAAGTAAGGATATTTTATAGAAAATGTTTAAAGAAACCAAACTTAATGCTGCTTATTCCTTGTAAATAACACTGTTAAATGTTTTGTATTGAATATTTTGTATTTGTTTAAAACAGATGAATGGATGAAGCAAATGGATGGCCAGCCAAGAGCTGGAGTCATACCAAAACAGATTGCTGAAGATAATGGTGTAAGTTCAAATAAGACATGTATTGTTTGTATCAGACAAAAATCTATTTGATCGATTGTTTTACTGCTTACTTCTTATCATCTTTCTTAAAGTCCTCAATTATGGACTTGTTTGTGAGCTCGTTTCAATATTGTGTAAGTTTTGCCATTCTACTCTTTACTGGGTCGTCAATGGAGACAAATTAAAAATCCTGAAAGTCATATGCAGCTGACCATTTTTGCCTAACAAGAGGCCTTCAACCACATTGTTTCCTTATTCAACTCAATTTTTGTATAGAAAATCATTCAGAATAGATTAAATTGACCGTAATTTTGCCATGACTTGAGAACTAGTCATCAGATAATTTTTCTTGTTATCAGAAATCATAGCTCTTTCAGGACAGATAAATATGGATATTTCTGATATATTGTAACTCCTTTAATTAACAAAAAATATAAGAATGAATAATGATTTTATTATTCCGGAATTTTTTTAGATGATGGAGCTGATACCAAACAGTGGGATATTTGTTTACCCCAAAGACATCAGAGTAGTGAGCAAGAAGACAAATGGTACGGCTATTGCTGGCTACCTGATGTCGGTTTTTTATACTAACAGTAGCCAACGGGAAAGGAGGATTCAACAAATAGATTGCGAAAGTGATAATAGGTAAGAAAATCTAAAGTCAACCAATAAGCTAGATTTCATTGTCTTCAAAAGGCTCCATTTCAAATGAGCATTAGGCCTAACTTAAAAATATGTTTGTTTGCCCTTTACCGACTGTGAATTTTAGAAGAGGGTTGGTACAGTACGATTCGGGTGATTTGCCCAAATATCGCGTTTCCCCTGCGTTCGTAATCAGCAATTTATCACCCGTAGCGGCGATTTTCTTCGCGCAAGGATCTTGAAAATAAACGCGAATCACCGCAATGTCGCTATTCACCACGTTTTATGACTTATTATCAGATGGTAATCTTTGATCGCTAAGGATCACGGTGATTCGCGAACGTCTAAAGCCGACTCTCAAGTAGCTAAAATGATATTAATTGTGAATCTTTATTCTACTTTCACTTTCTGTTGACTGTTCATTTTCTGAAAACAGTCACATGGTAAGATAATTCAGGATTAAACACTTACTAAAGCCGTCGGCATGAGACCGACTGAACTCCAGGCATCTGATTAAATTTTGTTAAGTAGGAAATCCCATTCTTGCAGTAAATATGTAGAAAAACCAGTAAATATGCTTAGCGAATTTGTGACTGTGTAGCTATGTTTTAAATATGCAGCGTTACGTACAAGGCGAGATTCATATGTCTATTTTTAGTGTTTTATATATCGAGTACCAGGGCGAGAATCATTATTTAGACCGAGTTGCAGTCTCTCATTTTACCTATGTAGCTCTGTGCTCTTATCAATAAAACCAGTCCACTGTTTACATGTAATATTATTTCGCGCAATAATATACGAAAGCTGACAGATTAATTAAAGCTCATCAACTACTTCACTCAACACTTTATGTCAACGCTAATTTTTCACACATATCAGGTAACAATTTGTTCAGAAAAGCGCCATTAAATAATGTGTGAATAACACTGTTATTGACAAGAAATTTGTAAGTTTTGAGTAAACTAAAGAGGCGACATCGCGTATCACAGGGTTGAGTGATCGTCGCTGCAATCAACCGCGAATTATTGCCCTTCAGTGGTGACGGTCACCGTCGATCATCGTCGCTCTGAACGCGAGGACCAAAATTCAAATCGCCGCGTTGAAGCGATCTACCTGTGGCTTAGCGTGCTTTTTATTCCGCGACGTTTCGCGATTTTCAGACAAATCACCCGAACCGTACTGTAGGTAGGGAAAATATTTTATTTTATTTCTGAATATGACCTTTACCTAGAATGAAATTACACTTCTTTCTAGAAGCATTCTATATTTATTTTATGTATTCTGCTACCATACAACCATTTATTGTGTGCTTTAATCAACCATAAACATATACTCAGTGCCTTAACACACATTATTGTTTTCCTTCATTACTTCAAATGATACCTACTTTAAATGTTTATCGAAAGCAGTACATAAAATATATATGTCGGTCAGTAAAGGGCAAACAAACTTAATTTTAGTTTAAGCCTTAGCTAGTGCCTCCGTTATATTTCTTTTCATTTGTGACATCAAATTTTGATGCTACTAATGCTGAACTGTAAAATGCTTCCCGATGATATTCTATTTTCTTATCAGATCAGATTATTTCTGTTGAATTGTGGAGCGCAGTGATCCTAACCAGCTTCCCTGGACTTCATTTAGCCTTTAACCAGTACTAACCACATTCAAATTTGTAAGCCTCAACTGAAGTTCTAACTCCCAGTTGAACAGTAGACCAGAATTCAAACATATATATTTATCTCACCTGACTAAAAGAACTTTATTATGTGTTAAACACTCAATAAAAATTATTGAATTTTATTGTATTATATCAAGTCTTATTTTTTCAGATTATGCTGTAATAAAGGGGAAAGATTCAGAGGCTTCCGTGAAATTGTCAATGAGGACAAAAATTAGTGCTCTGGTCAGCTTTGAGAAGAAGAAAGCAGTAAATACAAACTGAGAGAAAGCAGTAAATACAAACTGAGAGAAAGCAGTAAATACAAACTGAGAGAAAGCAGTAAATACAAACTGAGAGAAAGCAGTAAATACAAACTGAGAGAAAGCAGTAAATACAAACTGAGAGAAAACAGTAAATACAAACTGAGAGAAAGCAGTAAATATAAACTGAGAGAAAGCAGTAAATACAAACTGAGAGAAAGCAGTAACTACAAACTGAGAGAAAGCAGTAAATACAAACTGAGAGAAAGCAGTAAATACAAACTGAAAGAAAGCAGTAAATACAAACTGAAAGAAAGCAGTAAATACAAACTGAGAGAAAGCAGTAAATACAAACTGAGAGAAAGCAGTAAATACAAACTGAGGCAGTGAGAGGACATTGTTTATGAATGAAGTGTTTCGTACAGAGTTTATTGAGGCATGCCATCTTTGGAGCTAAAGACCGTAACTCTTGTCTATGAGGCAAGGTGCAGCGCCACTGAAGTGTAAATACACTACAACCTCTCCAGAGCAGCCCTCTGTAGAACAACAACCTCTCTATAACAACACCTTCAAAATTTCCCTAAGCAGATTTTTACTATAATTTTAACCTCCGTAGAGCAACAACCTCTAAACAACAGGGTGTTGTTCTATAGAGGTTGTACTGTAGTGTATAAATGTAAATAGTGTAAATATATGTAACTAATTTATGAAATGCTTATATGTTAAATAATTAAAAATCTTACAAACCATTGTAACTTTCTGTAACTTAAGTTAGAATTGAATGTAACTTTTCAGTAACTTTTTTGTAACTTTGCAGTAACTGAAGTGTACCTTTACAGTAACTTTTTTGTAACTTTTCAGTAACTTTTTTGTAGCTTAAGTATATGCTTTTAAAGTAACTTTATTGTAACTACAATATAACTTTTTTGTAACTTTTAAAGTAACTTTTTTATAACTCATCAGTAACTTTTTTGTAACTTTATTGCTATACCTAGAAATGTAACTTAAATGTAATTTTACTGTAACTTTTTTGTAACTTTTGTGAGCCTAGAATGTGACTACATTTTGTAACTATGTTGAAATAAATTATGTTATAATACACATCACTTGTAACTTCTCTGTAACTTTCGTCGAAAAAGTGGTTCCAAACTTGTATAACTTAGTTATGCTTTATTTGTAACTTTTTAAGACTCAAAAAGCATAACTTTTTCGGAACTTTTTTTGGTACGGGGGTGCATTCGTCTGGACACATGCACTACCACTGTACTTGAGGCTCTAACATGAAGAGGCTAAATGCTTTGCAGCAATACACAAAGTCCAACATCTTCGAACGACATCACAATCTTTAAACGCATTTGTCCTGAAAACTAAACGAATGGTCACAAATTGTCAGGAAATGACAAAACCAAAAGGATCTATACCAAAATTGATAATCATGTTCATAAATCATGTTATAAGACATCAATTATTGCCCAAATTATAAATTAACTACGTCAAGAAGAAGATGGGTATGGAAATCACGAGGCTCACACTGTCCATGACAAATTTGGCTGAAAATATTACATCCTATTTTAATATATAAATATCACTTTTATCAGTTTTTAAAGAGTGTCGGAACGACAGACGCAGACATAATTTATTTTATTGTAGACTTAACATATACACAAACAATATGTAGTCATGCTTATATATAGGAAGAAATATGTAAATTTGATTAATAAATGATCAAATCTTATAGACATTTATGTGTTCAGAATATTCAAGTACATTAGACACGCAGTTTCTCACTAAAATGGATCATTTAACAGCCTTACATAATTATACTTGGCTGAAGCAACAATAACATAACAAACTATACATAATGTCTGTACAAACACTTTAATAGATATATTTAAATTTTTTAGATATTACAAACACTGTACCATAGTTGAAATAACTACACGAAAACGCTTACATAAATACATAACTAGTCATATCAACATATCACAGACATTGTCGTAGCTTCCTATATATAGGCACGTGTCTACACTTTTTCTAACAAAAAAAATGCGAAAAACGTGATAAAAATGAATGATTAGGGGCCGGAAGAATGGACCATCAGTGTACCCAAAGCTTAAACATTGTTTATTGAAAACTGAAAATGAATAAATCTAGCAGGGAAAAACTGCAAGATCATCATATTAAAATATTTTAGGGTATAGCACACCGAATAATGCTGCAGAATGCGTCTCCGGTGAAACGACGATCTGGACCCCCTTAGAAAGTTGCCTACATATTATTATAGGGCAAGCTACGCCCCTGAACGTATATTTATAGGTTATGTGTAAG
The DNA here is from genome assembly GCA_964023205.1 of Lutraria lutraria. Lineage (NCBI taxonomy): Eukaryota > Metazoa > Mollusca > Bivalvia > Venerida > Mactridae > Lutraria > Lutraria lutraria. The sequence goes on from OZ026846.1 coordinate 18,891,541, forward strand.
TTCGACGGTCGTTATTCATTAGTTATTTGAACGTTTAACCCATTCCTTACCATTGAGTCTTTACAACATAAATGTAGGATTTGTCATCTTATGTAGGGCAACTAGCCCCCCCCCCCCCCCCCCTAAAAAGCAGGGCTGCAGATTTCAAATTTTTCAAATCTTTTTGAAATTCTGAGATATGGTGTAGGGTCAAACCTGTGAACAAAGGCCACCTTTTGGAAAGACAAATTGATAACACATAATGCCCCACATGGTGACCTTTGACCTACTGACCTGAAAATGCACAGGTTCTGTACAGATTATCATGAGGAACCAACATGTGAAGTTTGATGTTTGTAGGTGTATGCGTTTGATTTCATAGCACCAGAGCGATGGTCCATGGTTGGCTCATATCATTTTTGGAGCGAAGTTCCTATAACTACACATTACGTTTTTTTCTTACATTTATGTGACGCCTCTAACATCCGCATTGCAAAAATAGTACCACTTGATTATACGACTATACCCCCAGCAGAGCTATTCAAAAAGTGTCTTCACTTTTAAATAACTCAACTTTCACGTGGACATTATCCTTTATCGTCTCATACACGTATTTTCTTCAAAAATGGCTTCTTACAGACGATAAGAAGACGGTTCCCTTAGACAAACAACCATTTTATCCTCGGGTTCGCCTCATTTGCTCATAGGGCCACTGACACCAATCTGTACATTGAAAGGGAAACTATTGTTCGAATGGACTTGCCCGCTCGATCTCCAGACCTAAATCCCATCGAACACGTCTGGGATTTGCTACAGAGAGCAATATCTGGGCGTCCTGTCCAACCAACAACCACCAGACAGCTCAGAGAGGAACCTCTAGAGGAACGGGCTCGAATCCCACAATTTTAGATTCTACGGCTCAGTATGAAGCATGAGAAGTCGATGTCATGCTGTTTTTGACGCACGAGGACATCAGTATCGATACTAAAAACAAAACCTTTTGATTTAAGACTCATCCCTGGATTCACTATGATGAGGTAATTATTAATTTAGGATAATATAAACAAGTTTCAATAATGTAACTGAACAAGGGATCAAACAGACAATCAGAAAATTATTTCATTGTATGTCCGTGCATCCGTCTGTCATCTCAGTTCATTCATTCACTAATTTATTAGCCTAGCTAACAATATTTTCCAATGCCACCCAGAACAATTGTTACATGTGATTTATATCCCAACTAGTGCACGAAAAAACAAAATCACAAACTTAAATGTTACCCAGAATGCGTCATGTCATGGTGGTAATTTTGACCCTATCCTCATTTCGACGCTCGTTACGCTCGAATGATTCAATGTATGAATAACATATTGCACTCATGATATGCAGGTATCTTTGAAAATAACCAAAAATCATATTTTATGTATGTAATCCAAAATTGACGATAATGCCATACAGAATTATCAAATTTTGAGTAGTATATACATATACCAAAGACCTATACATACATGTATAGGTCTTTGCATATACTATACATTTTTGGTATAAGTATACATTGCAGACTGCAGTTTTGATAAAAGTTGAATATATATTGCAAGATTAAAACTGTAAAACTAAAAAGTATACTAATTCCGCACACAATTTGCATTCATAAATTTTTGAGGTGACACAATTTACTACATATTGAAAATAGCTTCATTCGGTAAAGTAGTTCAGTGACTGGGACAAATATGCACTGCGATTGGAAACTGTCATTTTATTCTAGATGTGATGTCTTTGGTTTGGCGGTGCATGCTCACTGACTTCTATTCGAAGGCCTTTCAACAAAATCAGCGTCGTTTTACACACAATGGTAGTTTATAAACAATAAATTAACACTAGAATGTTGTATTCGATTAAACTCAATACACTACAACCACGTTCACTGTAAGATCCGTCAATTCGTGTACGATTTTAATCATTCAAACCAAAGTTCTGAAAGTTTACGCCAGGGGCGGCTTCGATTTTCACTCCTGTCACATTAACAAAACCTTAAAAATCCGCAGGAGGAAACCTTCATGATATATGCATAAAATGTAGCCGCACATGCAGCAGGACCTTGGCTACCCTAGCAGGACCAAATTATTTCACTTATGTTTGTTTACAAGTCGATTTCTCCACTACAGAATGGTCAATAACAAAATCATTTGGTCAGAGCATGCAGTAAACATTGCAGTTTATGATTGTATTTCCAAAAATATGCTTTATTATGCTTTAAGACTGTAAATAGTCGATAAACAGCATATAGAAAAATATAGCAGTACTTTGGGGGTGTATTGTGGCTTTCCATAGTAAAACAGTTGCTGAATCATCGTCTAGAACGTCTGCTGATACTTCCTGAAATGAGATGAAAAGCTTTTTTGAACCCCAGCAATACTTTACGAGGATTTTACGCCTCTTCCAAACGTAGTTTTGTACCGTCCGTAGCACGTACATGTAATCCATTTGCACGAGTTTCTCATGTGTCCATTTGTATCACCTGTGAACAATTGTTGGTTTAGATACACTTGAAGTTACAATTTGTGTAAAACAGACCTGTGTAAGATTTGAATAAAAATGTGGCCATGTGACTCATAAAATTTGGTCATTTATACGTTGGCGGGACAAGACAGCTGTCATTGTTTGATAAAACAGAATATTTCTGATGAGAATTTGTTTCAAGATGTGGACAGTTTTGGAATGTTGCGACAACTGTACGGACAGGTAAAATTGTTATTTTGTTATATTATGTGATAAACTTAATTCACTTGACGACTAAGCTTTCTTATATTGTAACATATCATACAAGTATGTCGGTGCACGTGGTTTTTCTAATGAATACTAAAATACTGTACAATAAAATGTCTCATTTTGTAAGGCAGTGCTTATTACGGCCAATAGCTATTCACAGCTAATGTTACATTGTTAATATGCCAACCGACTATAAATACAAATTTGTATTGCATTTTTGTAACAATGGGACCCATTGGTATTTAACTGAAATGCTGTTGAAAACATCAGGGGTTAGTATGTTGTTGTGGGGTGTATAAACATTGTTCTTTCTGCTTATTTTGACGGTACTACAAGAATTATTTTTTTCTGTATATTCATGAATATTTATCATTATTTAAAGGGAATAATTCCCTTTAGTTTGGTGGTTAAATGGTCTAAATATGTGTTAGCTCAACCACACCTGATGACCAATGAACGTAACTTCGTAAGAGTGGAAACAATTAGAATGTTCTATAATAATACAAACACTTACTAGTACTCCTGAGAATTTTGTGTGACAATGATTCACGGTGAATGATAATGGGTGACTTAGTTATTAATTACAACACAGTGTTACAACAAACATGACATACGCATATACAGTGCAACTTGTCTAAGGCAATACCCTTTTGGAGTAGCAAAATATACTATCGTTGAAGAGAGGTTGTTGCTCAAGAAAGGGCCGCTTTAGAGAGGTTGTATACATGTACAGTAAGAAATGCTACCACTATTTAGTGATTAAATTTATTCACAGATTTGTGTTGTGACCATATATTCATGGCCTGACTCGTTCACGATGACAGAATTTTCAGGTCGCCATTGTGAGAGATTTGAGAGAGGTAATTATTATTTTAATGCTATTAAATCGGTCAGTGCATACTGCATGATATTATATTTACGAAATGGGTCACTTTGTTATACCATATGTGTAAGAGATTAACAATTATAGCATTATTATAATTATGTTCTTTACGAGTTACTTAATATAATTGCACGATATTCAGGATTAGATTCACCTTGTTATTATTATATGTGTAAGTTTATATGTGTAAGTTATTTACGAATAGGGTCACTCCTGAGAATTAAATCCGCCTTTAGATAAACAAGAGGGTAAAGATGGCCCTATATAGCTCACATGACAATCATTGTTTGTTCGTTAAAACATCGTTAACAAGAAAAACAAAACGTTATAGGTAGACGAATTTCAAGAAGCATATTGGTTTATTTTTTTGTATGAAGTTGCTTTTTAGCTCACCTGATTCATCAGGTGAGCTTTTAGGATCGGTGAATGTCCGTCGTCCGTCCACAATTAGTTTGTTTACACTCTAGCAGCCGCAGCTCTTTACGAATCTTGATTAAACTTGCTCACAATGTATATGGCCAGAATGTCTCGGCTAAGTTCGATTATGGGCAAAATCTGATAATAACTTCTAGAGTTATGGGCCCTTGAATTACAAAATTTGCTATATTTAGCTTGTTTACACTCTAGCGCCTTCATTTATTCACCAATCCTGATAATATTTTCAGTAAATGTGTATAACCAAAAGATCTTGGACAAGTTCGATTATGGGCAATATTGGACCAGAACTTCAAGAGTTATTGGTCCTTGACTTTGAAAATTTGCTATATTTTAGCTTGTTTACACTCTAGCACCTACATTTATTCACTGATCCTAATAATATTTTCAGTAAATGTGTATAACCAAAAGATCTTGGACAAGTACGGTTATGGACAGAATCGGACCCAAACTTCAAGAGTTATGGGCCCTTGATTTTGATAATTTGCTATATTTTAGCTTGTTTACACACTAGCGCCTTCATTTATTCACCAATCTTAATAATATTTTCAGTAAATGAGTATAACCAAAAGATCTCAAACAAGTTCGATTATGGGCGGAATCGGACCACATCTTCAAGATTTATGGGCCCTTGACTTAGCAAATTTGCTATATTTTAGCTTGTTTACACTCTAGCGCCTTCATTTATTCACCGATCCTAATCATATTTACAATGAATGTGTATGACCTTGTGGTTCTGGACAAGTTAAGTTATGGGTGGAATCGGACCACACCTTCAAGAGTTATGGACCCTTGGATTAGAAAATTTGCTACGTTTTAGCTTGTTTAACAGTATTATACGGTACCTTCATTGTTGGTTTTGATCTCAAAATCTACGTAAAAATGAGTTTTACGAGATAGAAACTATATTACCTGGTCATTGATTATTGGCCTTTGTTCTCAGGTGAGCGATAAAGGGCCAATGTGGCCCTCTTGTTTCATAAAGGATATTGTCTGTATATTTAATTCAATCCAAGGGTATAAAATATTTACATGATATGAGTAATACACATTATAATGACAATCATGAGTATTTGACAAATGAATAAATTCATGTATATAGTTCACAAGCACATGGTTATATCATACCCTACATCAATCAAATAGAACCAACCCTAAATGTTAATGAATTCACCATAAGTCTGAGCACTATCATACAACCACAAACAGCTATAATAAACAAATACTCGTAAGTATAATTCGTCTAGAAAACCTGTGTCATGAGGTCTGTTGATATCAAGTTTTTCCTGTGATTTGACCAGGTGATCTAGTGTCTGACCCATAGATGACGCATGTCCGAACTTGTCCCACATATCATTATTAGGACAAACATTCTAACAAGGTTTGGTGAAGATCGAATCAAAAGTTGACATCTGAAGTGTTAATAAGGTTTTCCTAAGATTTGACCGGGTGACCTAGTTTTTGACATCAGATGACAAAGTTTGATGAAGGTCCAATCAAAACAGTGACATCTTGAGCATTAACATGGTTTTTACCTAAGATATGACTTGGTGACCTAGTTTTTGACCCCAGGTGACCCATGTTTGAACTCGTCCAACATATCATAATGACAAACATCCTGACAAAGTTTGATGAATATCCACTCAAAACTGTAACGACCTTCAATGTTAACAATGTTTTTCTAAGATTTTACCTGGTGGCCTAGTTTTTGACACCAGGTGATTCATATTCAAGCTTGTCCTACATATTATTAAGACAATTAATTTGACAATGTTTGGTGAAAATCCAATTATAACTGCGAAATCTAGAGTGTTGACAAGGTTTGCATAAGGTCTGACTAGTTTTTTACCCAAGATGACTCATGTTCGAACTTGTCCAAGATATTATAAAGACAAACATTCTGACGAGGTTTCATGAAGATCCAATCAAAACAGTAACTTCTAGAGTACAAACAAATTGGGTTTGGGTGACTCTAGGGTTAGGGTTAGGACTCTTTGTTCAACCGGAGTCACTTAAAAAAATGTCCATAAGTAGATTTATGTGGCTAAAATCGAGTTTTTGTGGCTAAATTTTAACAAATTTTAACATGGGAAAGCCACTTAAGTATCCTATCATTAGTACGTCCGTGTTCACAAAGTTTTCCAGTAAAATTAATTTGCCCTGGTGCCCTTGTTTCTGATCCCAAATGACCCATTATCGCACTATCCAATCAAAACAGTGATTTCTAAGTGTTCACAAGGTTTTCCTTCAATTTGCCCTGGAGACCTAGTTTGACCCCAAATGACCCATTATCGAAGTCGTCCGAGAATTTTTCAATATTAACATTCTGACCCAGTTTTGTGAAAATTGAACTAAAAATGTGGTCCCTATGTGTTCACAAGTTAAATTTGACGCTGCCCAACATCAGACGCCAAACCATGACTGATCACAAAAGCTCACCCTGGGCACTTATTAGAGCTGATATTCTATCTTTATAAATTCAGCATTTTAGTTTGTATTTACAATTGATGTTTTCAGATTTCGTAAGCATAGTGACCCTTTCATCTATTTCATCGAAGTACATTTTATGAAACATTCATATCATATATGATGTACAGTATCAGAGGCTGAATAAATTCTAGATAAACTTAGATGGACTTTTTTGGTGTAAAGGGAAACAACCGAGAGATAATAGGGGTGGCTTATTACTCACGGAAATTACTTTCATTAGTTATTACATAATGTTGCCATGCTGCTGTGTGCAACTCCGAGTGCACCAGGCCTATGTCGTTCGGGATCTTTAGTTCAAGCCCTAGACCTAATTTTCTATGAGTACAAAAATTTTAGGTATGGAGGTTTCATTCACTTACATAATCTGATAATCAATAACAGTTTATCATTTTGTGGTAACAGGTCTCATGGAAATAAGAAACAGTCTTCAACTGAAGTTGTAAGCACAGTACACTTCAAGCATAAGGGCATGATTGGGAGATTTGGGCGAATCGTTCTTGACAATAAACTACCAACACAGTTTGATGCCAATTAGAGCAAGAGCGACAGTCAGCAATACATTAAGACTATTCAAGGCTTCAAGGTAAAATTTTATTTAATGATTGTGTAGTACATGACATTCTTGTTCATAGTCCATAGATTGGGCTGGTTACTTACTTTAAATACTTATCCAGGATGTTACATACTTTGTCTGTCCGTTACATACTTAATGAAGCACTTACATATTTGGAGACTTGCATAGCATATCAGGAACTTCCATCCTTAACCAGGTACTTACATTCGATCTTCTTTAATTTGTTTCAAACTCAGTAAGTCTGTTACATAGTTTGTTAGAAGATGACATACTTAGTAAGGCAATTATTGTATACTTAGTTACATCATTTTATATTTTTTAATATGTTACATTAAAAGTAAGGCACTTAAATATTTAGTCGTTTTCAAACTTCCCCAGTTAGGCACTTACTTATTTGGTCTGTTACAAATTCAATTCAGCACTTTGATAATGCCAGACGCAATAATACTTATTTAGTCTGTTACACATTAAGTAAGAAATGTACTTAGTCAGTCTGTAAGCATTATTAGTCAGGCACTTGCATACAATGTTAATCTGTTACGTACTAAGTTCAGTACTAACATACTTAGTTAGTCAGTTGCATACTATGTCAGACATTTGTATACTTAGACAGATACTTACATACTAAGTTTTGTCTGTTCCATACTAAGTCAGTTACATATTTAGCCAGGCACTCTTATGCTTAGACAGATACTTATTTAGTCAGGTCCTTATATCACACCGTGTATCCGGATAATAGGAACACTCTTGAATACAAGTAACGCAGAGGCATGAATTAAAAAATATTTCATATTTTTGATATTTTTTTTAAAATACTGGGTATTTACATGAGATACTAAAATCTGTTTATAAGTAAACAGCCAGCATTGTTTGCATAATCTTTGTGTAAGATGTCATTTAATTATTTGATCTCGTTTATTAGAAATCATCAGATTTGCATTTTAAGTTGTCATTTTCTTGAGAAATGTTGGTCTTTTGTACGTCTACAGACCTCATTTTAAATTATTTTGTACTGGCACTACACAAATTACGCGTAAATGTCTGCAGAACCAGTGTACAAATGATTTTGTTTTTATTTGAAAAATAGTCTCACAAATAAACACCAAAGAAAACATGTACAAAATGGTTTGGATCAAGTGAACGCCATCCTGAAAAACACATGGATAAAAAGAACGCACAAATGGATAGATATCAACGTGGTCACAGTGACTTTCATTATTTATATTTTTATAGCAATCACACATGTTGCATTTATTTTCTTTATCTTTTGTATGACATAACGTCTATAGGATGATTGAGTCTGTTTCTAAGATTTGTGTGTTGTAATTTCTTGACTTTGTAGGACTTTTTCTTTACAGAAGATACATTTGAAGAAAATCAACAAGTTCTTTATATAACAAATATTTTCTTTCAATACTATTCATATAAGTCAATTCATAAAAATGTTCATAACACATTTATCCTGGAGGACATGCCTTGTCACATCCTATTTGTATATGGATCCTTTCGAATATAGCACCTCGGGGTAGCTCTTTTCGGTAATTGACACTGTTTAAATTGGGGAGCTGTATACAGAAAAAGCATGTACAAAGTCGAGGTCAGCGGAACGACTGGTCTGGCTAATGAGGTTATCTCCTTGATATTTTAGTGCTGCTCTTGAGAGATTGTACTGTGCATGGTGTTATTTAATGTGTACTTACTTACATAGTCCTCTTCGACCCATGGGGGAACATTTGTCATCCACAACTCTACGCCATCCGGACCGGACCTGAGTCCTTGCTTTTGCCTCATTCCAGGACATGGGGAGTCTTTAGTTCCTTGTCCAGTGTTCTTCTCTATGTCAGGACAGGTCTACCTAGTCTTCTCTTGGGTTCCAGTCAAAAATTTGGTAGACAATAAATTTTGGGTCTTTTTGGATGGTGTGTCCGATCCATTGCCATTCCCCATCTTGATAGTTTCTTCGATGAGGACTTGCTAAAGTTCTTATCCACATGTCCTTGTTGCAATCTTTTTCTGGCCAGCGGATTTGGAAGATCTGTCTCAAAAATGTATTCACAAAGCCCTAATGTTTTGGTGCGTCTCCCCGTCTCTGATCGAAGATCACATTGGCCTAACGGCGGTGAAGACGTGCCTGGCTTTCCCGATTCTAGACCGAATGTCTTTTCCTGTTCCGCTCGATGTGCTGGTGGTGCTTCATAGGTAGGTGAAGCTGCTGACATCTTCTATTAGGTTGTCTTGGATGGTGAAGGGTGACTGAATCGCTGCATTAATCCTTCATGAACTTGGTCTTGCCTGCATTGATTGTCAGTCTGTAGATTGCGCAACCTGTTGAAGACGGTCAGTTTTCTCCTGCATCTTGTGGAAATTGTGGAACATTAGGAGGATGTCAGCATCGATGTCCAGATCTACTTTGTGAAGGTCAACTGGATGCCGCGTGGTGCATTGATGGTTGTCTTAATTATCCAACTTCACAATCGACTAAACGGTCAAAACACTCAAAATAATTGTTTTACAAACTACCTAAGTACACGACATGCGCAAACGAACAATTCAATACATTTCTTTTCGTACATGAAACAACGAAAGCAACAACTTTTTAGTTGCATAATCGTGTGTTATTGCTAATCCAATAAGTTGAGTTAAATGCGTTCACTGATTATCCACGCTACGTTAACCACGTATCCATTTCTCTCTAGGGTCATCTTCATAAAACTGAATTTTAACAATATCAAAGAAAAACAGAGTTAAATCGAATAAGCACCCGATTCTATATAAATTTGTCTTTTTAAACGCTGTGTATCGTTTCTTCCTTATAATGCGTTATTTTTGTAAAATTTAATAAAACATCGACAAACAATGACAAAATCTGATAGTGAGTATATTAAATTAGTTATCATACTGCCACTATCATGATTTGTAATATTTAATTTGATGACTATTCAAGATGTATATTCTGACAATTGACTAGAATAGAAAATATGTGCATAACTGACTCATTAAAGCCAAAATTCAGAGAAAAAAGATAGATATGTGACTCTGTCTGCCATTTTTGTTGCTGCGTTGATCGCTATCCGTAGGAGTTCGTGTTATTCGGATACACAGTATGTTATCCATGCTAGTTAATCTGTTACATCCTATGTCAGGCACTCATATACGAGTACTGATTCAGATATTTACATTATTAATCAGGCACTTATATATTTATTCAGATACTTAAATATTAAGCCAGGCACTTACATACTTATTCAGATATTTACAATATTAATTAGGTAATTATATATTTATTCAGATACTTAAATATTAAGCCAGTCACTTACATATTTATTCAGATACTTAAATATTAAGCCAGGCACTTACATACTTATTCAGATAGTTAAATATTAAGCCAGGCACTTATATGCTTATTCAGATACTCAAATATTAAGTCAGCCACTTACATAATGATTCAGATACATAAATATTCAGACAGGCACTTACATGCTTATTCAGATACTCAAATATTAAGCCAGGCACTTAAATACTTATTCAGATACTTAAATATTAAGCCAGACACTTACATATTTATTCAGATACTTAAATATTAAGCCAGGCACTTACATGCTTATTCAGATACTTAAATATTAAGCCAGGCACTTACATAATTATTCAGCTACTTAAATATTATGACAGGCACTTACATAATTATTCAGATACTTAAATATTAAGCCAGGCACTTATATACTTATTCAGATAGTTAGATTACTTAGAATTACATGCTCACGTCTGAATCTCGTGCAACACCGGGTTAACTATAGGCCCTATTCTATCGTGTGTGGGTCTTTTAAATTTGAGTGATTGTGTTCAATGTGACGATGTTCTGTTGTGTGTAAAATAAAGAGTTTTTAATGCAATTAAATTGTCTTCAATTAATGTGCTAAACATTAAACTTTCCAATTTTTTTTTTCATTTTAAAATTTTAGCAAAGGAACTAGTAAAGCGCTAGCGTATGTCCTTCACATGCATGCATATGACATTACAATATGAATGAAAATTCGGTCTGTAAGTGTATGTAATGTTAAAAATATTTGCATGGGCACGAACGATGTGGATAAACATTGCTATTTTTTGTTTTTGCTTCGTATGGGAAAAATCAAGTTCCTACAGTACTTTCAGTACTTTGATTTTATATGATGTTTGGAACTACACAAATGTACTATGTTGCAGAAAAAAGGAAAAATGTAACCCTACCCCAGTTGTTTACCTAGTTATTCAGATTCCTAAATACTAAGCCAGGCACTTAACATATACTAATTTGATTCTTTGTTTTGAGGCCCCAGCTGGCCTCGTTTATTTCACCCCATAATAAGTATGAGGAGATCAGGGTCATCCCACCATCATACCTTGCATTAAATTTCACAGTTCATATCTACTACATAACAATGTAACAATCTACTGTAATGAACATAAATATGATTAAATAAATGATTTACAGCATAACATATTATCCAAATTATGTCTTTGATATATTGAAATAAATGTAGAATTTTGCTACAATTCATAAAGTAAAATAAAGTAAAGTCAATAGATTATCTTATAATGGTATATTGCATGGTCAGACACTTAAATACTACGTCAGACACTTACATACTTATTCAGATACTTAAATACTATATTAGGCACTTAATACTTATTCAGATACTTAAATACTATATCAGACACTTACTACTTATTCAGATACTTAAATATTATATCAGACACTTACTACTTATTCAGATACTTAAATACTACATCAGACACTTACATACTTATTCAGATACGTAAATACTACATCAGACACTTATCTACTTATTCAGAAACTTAAATACTACATCAGACACTTAATACTTATTTACAAACTTACATACTTATTCAGATACTTAAATACTATATCAGACACTTACATACTTGTTCAGATACTTAAATATTACATCAGACACTTAATACTTATTCACAAACTTACATACTTATTCAGATACTTAAATACTACGTCAGACACTTACATACTCATTCAGACACTTAAATACTTTATCAGACACTTAATACTTATTCAGATACTTAAATACTACATCAGACACTTACATACTTATTCAGATACTTAAATACTAAATCAGACAGATACTTAGACACTAAGCCAGGTCTTACATACTTATTCAGATACTTAAATACTATATCAGACACTTACATACTTGTTCAGATACTTTAATACTATATCAGACACTTAATACTTATTCAGATACTTAAATACTACATCAGACACTTATATACTTATTCAGATACTTAAATATTACATCAGACACTTAATACTTATTTACAAACTTACATACTTATTCAGATACTTAAATACTATATCAGACACTTACATAAGTATACAGATACTTAGACACTAAGCCAGATCTTACATACTTATACTAAGCCAGGCCTTACATACTTATACTAAGACAGACCTTACATACTTATACTAAGCCAGGCCTTATATACTTATACAAAGACAGGCCTTACATACTTATACTAAGCCAGGCCTTACATACTTATACTAAGCCAGGCCTTACATACTTATACTAAGACAGACCTTACATACTTATGCTAAGCCAGGCCTTACATAATTATTCAGATACTAAGTCAGGCACTTACATACTTATACTAAGACAGGCCTTACATACTTATGCTAAGCCAGGCCTTACATAATTATTCAGATACTAAGTCAGGCACTTACATACTTATACTAAGACAGGCCTTACATACTAATGCTAAGACAGGTCTTACATACTTATACTAAGACAGGCCTTATAAACTTATACAAAGATAGGCCTTACACACTTATACTAAGCCAGGCCTTACATACTTATACTAAGACAGACCTTACATACTTATGCTAAGCCAGGCCTTACATAATTATTCAGATACTAAGTCAGGCACTTACATACTTATACTAAGACAGGCCTTACATACTTATACTAAGACAGGCCTTACATACTCATACTAAGACAGACCTTACATACTTATACTAAGCCAGGCCTTACATACTTATGCTAAGACAGGTCTTACATACTTATACTAAGACAGGCCTTACATAATTATACTAAGACAGGCCTTGCATACTTATACTAAGACAGACCTTACATACTCATACTAAGACATGCCTTACATACTTATGCTAAGCCAGGCCTTTCATACTTATGCTAAGACAGGTCTTACATACTTATACTAAGACAGGCCTTGCATACTTATACTAAGACAGACCTTACATACTCATATTAAGACATGCCTTACATACTTATGCTAAGCCAGGCCTTTCATACTTATGCTAAGACAGGCCTTACATACTTATACTAAGACAGGCCTTGCATACTTATACTAAGACAGACCTTACATACTTATACTAAGCCAGGCCTTACATACTTATGCTAAGCCAGGCCTTACATACTTATGCTAAGACAGGCCTTACATACTTATGCTAAGACAGGCCTTACATACTTATACTAAGACAGACCTTACATACTTATGCTAAGCCAGGCCTTACATAATTATTCAGATACTAAGTCAGGCACTTACATACTTATACTAAGACAGGCCTTACATACTTATACTAAGACAGGCCTTACATACTTATACTAAGACAGACCTTACATATTTATACTAAGCCAGGCCTTACATACTTATGCTAAGCCAGGCCTTACATAATTATTCAGATACTTAGATACTAAGTCAGGCACTTACATACTTATACTAAGACAGACCTTACATACTTATACTAAGCCAGGCCTTACATACTTATGCTAAGCCAGGCCTTACATAATTATTCAGATACTTAGATACTAAGTCAGGCACTTACATACTTATACTAAGACAGGCCTTACATACTTATGCTAAGACAGGCCTAACATACTTATACTAAGACAGGCCTTACATACTTATACTAAGCCAGACCTTACATACTTATACTAAGCCAGACCTTGCATACTTATACTAAGCCAGGCCTTACATACTTATACTAAGACAGGCCTTACATACTTATACTAAGACAGGCCTTACATACTTATGCTAAGACAGGCACTTACATACTTATACTAAGACAGGCCTTACATACTTATACTAAGACAGACCTTACATACTTATGCTAAGCCAGGCCTTACATAATTATTCAGATACTAAGTCAGGCACTTACATACTTATGCTAAGCCAGGCCTTTCATACTTATGCTAAGACAGGTCTTACATACTTATACTAAGACAGGCCTTACATACTTATGCTAAGACAGGCCTTTATTCAGGGGTGACCCCTTACACAGGGTTGACTGTATTTAGTCAGGTCCTTTACTAACTTAGTTTGTCTGTTTATACTTTGTTAAGCACTTTTGTGAATAGATTTTCCAACTTATATATTTTCATATTTTGTCCAGTTAATGATCATTTAATTAACACCAAAATTGTTCTTTTTATAGCATGGTGCAGAGAACTAAGAAATCACTCATTAACTGGATGTATGATCTGTAGAAAGCTGTGGTGGTATTGTTTCCCATGATGCTCCTGTATTGATCTGATGCCTACCTGAGGGTATGTACACAAGTCTTAGCTTAGATTCGATAATTGTTACTTCGCATATTTTTCAATTATAATTAATAAGGGCTTACTTATTTGTCAAGTACATACACATGTTCTTGAACTAGATTTTTTGTCAGCTAATGGATCCTCATAAAAGCAGGACCATGGTTGCATTTCATCAGAGTGTGGTCAGTTGATTCCGAACATTATTAGTCAATAGTTAATAATATGCCATTTTATTAAACTGTCTAAGCTGCATAATTTCAGGGTCAATGCTTGCATTTATTTTTACCTTCGGCAAGGTAGTACCATACATACAATTATTTTGGTGTACCATGATTTTTGTTATACCAGTGAACAAACGTACAATTATGTATTTAACCATGACTACAAAACATTATATAATGGTAAAAAAAATAACTGTAGTATGAAGCTAAAAATGATGACATTCATAGACTGTGTAATTATTAGCTTTGACAGTTTAATAAAATTGCACCACACATTACATTAAGCAACAAACAATAAGCCAGTCAGTCACATACCAAGTTATATACACTAAGTAACATACAACTAGCTAATCACTTACCAAGTTATATACACTAATTAACATACAACTAGTTAATCACTTACCAAGTTATATACACTAATTAATATACAACTAGCTAATCACTTACCAAGTTATATACACTAGTTAACATACAATTAACCAGTCACAACACAAGTAATATACACTAATTAACATACAATTAACCAGTCACAACACAAGTAATATACACTAATTAACATACAATTAACCAGTCACCAAGTTGTATACACTAATTAACATACAATTAGCCAGTCACTACACAAGTTATATACACCAATTAACATACAAATAGCCGGTCACTTACCAAGTTATATACACTAATTAACATACAATTAACCAGTCACCAAGTTATATACACTAATTAGCATACAATTAGCCTGTTACCAAGTTATATACACTAATTAACATACAATTAGCCAGTCACTACACAAGTTATATACACCAATTAACATATAACTAGCCGGTCACTTACCAAGTTATATACACTAATTAACATACAATTAAAAGACCACTTACCTTGTTATAAACTATTAACCAGTCACTGACATTATCTGATAATGTATTTATGACTTACTTTTTTCATAACCTATTCAAAAATGCTTGTTAAAAATAGTCACTTAGCAGGTTTATATACACTTGGTCTGGTGTAACTTACTTTAGTTACTTAAACGAAGTCAGTTATATACACAGTCAATCACTGACTAAGTAAAATAGGGTAAGTGTCTGGTTAATTGAATATAACTATGTAAGCATCTGACACTTGCAAGTGAAAAAATGAAACAATATTTGTCCATTGAAGCATATCTGTGTATCATATAGTTATCATAGTATCTACTATTAAGAAAACATGTAAGTTATAACGTCCCCTTAGTAAAATATGTATATTTTTTATATTTGGAGCTCAAATTTTCAGTGCACATCTCTAACAAGTCAAGCTACATGACTCTATCAACAAAAATGCATCTTATTGATTTTTACCCTGTTATGTCTCTGCAGTTATAAAACATTTAATTTGCAAGTGTAGCACGTGGAAAGTCACAATATGAATCTTCAAAATAATTTTTGAAATCGATAGAATGTTATTAAGCCACATTACAGAAAAACAAAATGAGATGGATGTCCATTGAGGAAAGGGCCTGCACCGGCCTTATACTATCATTTTACGTATATCATTATAGCTGTCGAATGTATTTGGCATTCAGTCAAGCAGTCATTTTCTTACAAACTTCAAAGATTCTGGCAATGTAGAAAGGACATTAAAATACAATTACATGTTCCACCAACTAAATCTTCATGAATACAATTGACAGTTGTAATGACTTACGTGAAATGATATTTTTACAATTTAATGACATTCAATACTTTTTGGTGACATTGGAGAAAAGTATTGAAAGTTCCAAGATAAAAATACTGTGTTTTTTTCTCTTTTGTTTAATAAAGGTAGATATATCACTAAATACTGCAGCAATACAGACTGGGCACATTATAAGACATATAATTATTTTCTAGTAAATAACATTGCAGAATCATGTATAAAACTTAACCACAGCTATTTCATATGTTAACTTAGTGGTTTGTTTTAAATTGATGTGTTAATTAAATTAAATATTAATTGAAATCTAAATGTACCTGTAAGTACGGGACCCTTGCTGAATAAGGCCGACAGCGCTGGCCCTTAAAAAATTTCCTCAGTGGACATCCACCCCATTTTGTGTTTTTCTGTAACGTACATGGCTATCTATTTAAAAAATAACTTCGAAGATTCATACTTACCATGTGCAAATTAACTGTTTTATAACTATGGAGAAGAAACGGGTAAAAATCAATAGAACACATTTTGTTTGATAGTCATGTAGCTTATATGAAAAAATATGCATATTTTACAAAGCAACATTATAAGTTTTGTTAAGTGTATTTGTCAAGTGTATTTGTAGGCAATATACAATCACTGAATAAGTGTTCTTTATCAAATTTGGAGTAGTAATGTATATTTCTTGATGTATTGTGTATAAATAATTATATAATTATGATTGTTAAATAGAATATTTTTGATGTGATAGGGATGTAATATTTGTATGTAATGTAATATGTTTATTCTTAAAATACATTGTATTCTATTAATGTCATGGTGATAATTTAGGAACAAGATGTTGAAAATGAGATACACAAGGCCGACCCTTACACATTTGGTGGTCTGTGTAAAGTGTAGGCACTTATGGAAATTTCGCCGTCTTTGTGGGCAAATTTTTTCTTTTTTTTTTTTGCTTCTGCTTTCATGTTTACTTTTTTCAACTTCTTCACTTGCTTATAATATTGTGTGATTGTTTTTTTCATGTTCATTTTATAAATTTTACTTGTCACAATTCAATTTTTTACTTCATTTCTTTGCTTGTAATAATATATTGTGTAGTTGATTATTTGTACTTGAATAAAAATGCTAACAAAAGACCAAGTCTTAACAGTTTATTTATACACTTGTAATGATCTTCAATAATACAATATATGGCCAGAAAAGTCATTTTTATGACTACCTGAATTATTCTAATACAAACAAATACATTGTACCTAGTGTTCTCACAAAAATGTTATAGACCTCTCGTAATATACACGACCCTTTTCTAGCCAAAGTCAGTTTCTAAAATTCTTATTATATAAGGGGTTGCAGACTAATAAACAAGTATACATAGTTCCCACATCTACAATATTTACCTCCCTTGGTGGCCATCTTGAAAGGCTTATTTGACAAGAATTGAAAATGTTTATATTTTTGTGCAGATAAAAAATTGATATGAATATGTGACAACTACATTTTCTTAAACCTGGTCCATATGCTTATGTTTTTCCATAAGTTATATTTTGTAAATTTTGTTGTTTCTTCTATTAAACACATAAGAAATTTGACTATCAAGATGGCCGCCAATTCAATACAAGGGAGGTAAATATTGTAGATGTGGGAACAATGTCATTTTATTAAACTGTCAAAGCTGCATTTATTTTTAGCTTTGATTACTTTTCGTTAATTTATACGATAAGATGTCAAATGTACAATCATGTATTTAACAATGAGCTACATATAGAATTACTAGAATGTAAACATGAGGAATGGGACATTCCCTAATGATGAAATAAACTCTACCGACTGTGGTATGAAGTTAAAAGAAGTGAATGCATAAATTTAGCAACCGTGTAATTATTAAGTTTTGACAGTTTGATAAAATTTCACTATAAAGTATAAACAGAGTTAAGTATATTTATAAAGAATACAAGTATAAAGCAATACCCTTTTGGAGTAGCAAATTATGTTGTTGTTTAGGATGGTTGCTCTAGAGTTTGAATTAATAGTTAAATTATGCTGTTCGCAATAGAGTTTGCTGCTCAAGAGAGGGCCCCTCTTGGAGAGATTGAGCAATATAAACAATACAAGTATAAACAATGCACAGGCAGAAATTAAGAAATTTCATTTTTTTGCAAATTGATTATGCCTATGACAATTACACATTTTTTTGTGCCAATGTCATTCTTGCATATGATAATGCTCTAGCTTCCTTAGGAAAGTAATAATATTTATATAATAAATTCAATTATGATACCCAGTAGACTTTTAGTTTAACATCGAGATCAGCATCAAGGATCATGTACAATCAATCATGTGAAGTCAAAAACAAACATAGCTAGTATTACAAACGTATAAAAAGTATACCCCCCCCCCCCCAAAAGTGATGGGGCACAAAAATGTACATTAAATAGTTGATGTTTTATAATTTATAATGATGATCAGTTGGTGTCTTAATTAACAATCAACAAAGATGTAAAAGTTGTATCTGCTATAAACAGTGCAATGTCCCAATTTAAAACTGAATCAAACTTATATACATGTTACTAACATGTACCATAAGGGAAATGTTTCACTCAATTATAAAGTCATATATTAATGATACAGAATGAATGGACTGAAAGAAGGTGATTACAAAATTTGTCTTATTGAAGATATTTCTCTAACCAAGTTGTTTGTTTTCCATTGTTGTGTTGAAAGATTTCACAGTAAACCATACCTACATCCAAGATTGTAACCTGTATCACCTACAAAAACATAAGATAAAAAATAAAACAGAAATAACTTCATACAGGTATCTACAGTACAATATAAGAAGTTAGTTAGTGTTTCTTTGTTTTATTGACATTATATCAGAAATCAACAACTTTTAGAACATTATGATTTAAGAAATATAAGAACACTACAGACACAACAAGATGCTGAGACTCCAGTGTTTTCATTCATTGTATATACCCTTGTGGCATGCTTGTCAAGAAAAGTCCATTTTTTAAACAATTTTGAGTCCAAATTATGTCAAGGTCAAAGTGAGGTTGGTTGATATGGGTAGATTGAGAATGTCATAGGCAACAACCGTATAAGTATTCAAGTGTTCTAGTAATTAAGCAGTGTTGGTGCTAGATGAAATGGTAAAATCTACTTAACCTAGTATGAACGGACAGGGCAATCAACATAATTATGCCTCCTGCATCATACATAACTAAGCTAAGTGTCTACATGAATGACAAGTGTATATAACTATGTAAGTAACTGACTAAGTATTCAGGTGTTCTCGTATGGATGGATGAAAGGATGGAAGGACAGACAGGACAATCACTATAATGTCTCCTGCATTATAGATGCTTGAGGTATAAAAAGCTACATCATAGACTTCTTACATACTAGTTTGACATCTGCTGGTACAGTGTGATTTTATTAACCTGTTGACTATCACTAAAGGTGATGAATACCCCTAGATGCCGCCTTGACACAGTTATTGTTACATTTTACAAAGGGAAATATAACGCTTTTTCATCTTCTTAACATCTGCAAACTGTTGCTTAAAAATATCCTGACCAATTTCTAAATATTTATTACATTAAAAAAAATAAAGGGCAATAACTCATTAAAATTTACTTGGAAAAAAACTATTGTGGACATGCACAACTTGGCAAACTACTTATCACTTCTAAGAAGTTTCACTGAATTCCTGCATGTAGTTGCTGAGAAATGGTTTGGACAAAATTTACCTATTGTATAAAGGAAAGGGCCATAACTCAGTGAAAATCCAAACAAAACCTGGTTATTGCATGGACAACTTGGCTTACTTTTTATAACTTCCGTGAAGTTTCATTGAATTCCTAAGAGTAGTTGCTGAGAAATTGTCTGTACAAATTGTGTCTACGGACACACGGACCGACCGACCGTCAAGCGTGAATCCAATATAGCCCCCGTATGTTTCATATCTGGGTGTATAATAATTTCATGGTCGCTGAATGCGATTATTTTTAGCTTCTTATCACAGTTGATATAGTTTTTGTTTATTTTACTATTAGGGAATGTTCCATTCTGCATGTTTACATAATATTATGTTGTGTATCATTAAATACATGCACATATAACAACCGGTGTAACAAATTATGAAAGTAATCGAACCTTACCAAAGCTAAAAATAAATGCAAGCATTGACCATGAAATTATGCAGCTTTGAAAGTTTAATAAAAGCACACAATATCTGGCTTTAGATTTTGATTATCAATTAACCAAGATCAAACATCAACATGAGGGTTGATTATTTTCAACCATTAGCAACACATTTTTGAATGTCTAGTTCAAATAGAAACAATCATTGGCTTCAAGCTTAATTTTTTTATAAATAATGCAGAACTTAAAGTTCCAGACTTCACAATATTGTTTTTTTTATGAAAATCTTTTAATAGTTTTCCTTGGTTCAATACTGTCAGATAGTGATGTCAGTCATGAACTAATTAATGTCTGTGTTTAGTCATTATAATCTAATCAAAATTCAGATCATATATAAGACATATTATTTACTTACCAGCAAGTGGTCATAAGATTTTCTTGGTTACTGCAGAACATTTCTTGGATTGTCTAGAAAATAGATAGAGATTCAAAGAACAGTGAACAAGCAGAAAATCACATCACAGGTGAATTATAGTAGAGCAGCATAGCAAGACTGGTTGCCAAATCTTTGTAGTACTGGTTCCCAAATCTTTGTTGTATCAAAAACTGGTTCCCAAATCTTTATTGTATCAAAAACTGGTTGCCAAATCTATGTTGTATGAAAGACTGGTTTTAAAATCTTTGTTGTATCCCATATCTTTGTTGTATGAAAGACTGGTTCCCAAATCTTTGTTGTATCAAAGACTGGGTTAAAAATCTTAATTGTACAACAGTATTATTGGAAACAGAATGATAGACAGCTTTCTGTAGCCGTTTCTAGCTAGATACCCATGAATTTTGATGCAGACCAAAGTACAATGTTTTACTACATCCACCATGCAATTGTTAAACTAGTTCCCATTCTATGTTTCAGTGCTAGTCTATTAAATTTTAGTTCAGTTTCCATTAGTACCTCCAGTACTTTGATTGCATGATGATTTCACTTTAGGACCAGAAATGTTAGTTAAAAAAGAATGAATACAGAAAGATTTACTTGAGTTTATCAGGGTTGTGACTATGTTACAAATTCATTCATTAAGGCATTAGTATAGTGGCATATTTCTGCATAATTTATTATAGCCCCACTACCATTGGTAGGGGGGGGGCTATATAGGAGTCACTTTGTCGGTCGGTCGGTCCCGAAACTTTTCCGAACTGTATCTTCTGTATGGATTAAAGGATTTTTTATTACTTGGTACATTTGTTCACCATCATGGGACGGTGTGTCATGCGAAAGAATTACATCAATATCTCCAAGGTCATGGTCACACTTGAATATCAATTCTCAAAAATGGCCATAAATTAGCTGGTCTTACAGTTATCTATTGTGGGATTTTAAATTAGCTGATCACCATCATTATAATAACAAGCAATCACACGGATTATCCGCAGATTTTGTACAACTAGAAGCCATACATCTGTGACAAGGCCGTATGTGGGGGTATTTTAAGTCACTCTGTGGCAGTTCTAGTTTAGATTACTTTCGTGAAAATCTATCAGATTTTCATGATAAGATTTTCTGACTTTAAGGTGGATCGCGGGTTTCCTCCAGAAAAATGGTCATTTTTTTAGACGTCAACGTACAATAAATAAGTTTTGCATGAACAACCTTTAATGTATTGACTAACGCAGAAATGATATATTCAAATGATATTTCCATGGAAACCGGTAAAGAGCGCCATCTAGCGGAGTTATATATTTTTCGTTGATTTTCGCGTTATTTCCTGTATTGCTTCGATAATATTGTGTATTAATTTATGCAATTTACATAACACTGCAAACCTGGATCATTTACAAATCCGAAAAAGTCAGTAATGTTACATTTTGCTGCTATTAAATATTAAAAGACGTAGAGCAAACTCTGTAGGGGTGGCAATTTACAATGCCAAAAAATGAGACATTTTTCTCTCAGTCATGTCAGTAGTGAAAAAACGGCCCGATGAATTGTTTTTAAAAATGCAGAACAAATTCTTTGTACAATTTAGAAAACTTAAAACAATAAAAAAAATATGGTCACTGACTTCATTTTCGCGCCAATGAAACTTATTTAAACTTGGAAAAGGGCTAAAAACGTCGTTTTTATACAAGATCGATGTGACATTGCGACTTTTTAGTTGTTACTGTATTTTGGCTTATCATCACGTCGATCTTGTCTTTCATGTCTTTCAAATTATTTTAAGAATCTCTACTGGTTTAAAAACTAGAGGGCCAAGATGGCCCTATATCGCTCACATGACAATCACTGTTCACTCATTAAAACATTGTTTTGAACCGGTGACCTAGTTTTTGACCCCACTAGATGACCCATGTTAAAACTTGTCCTACATATAAATAAGACAAACATTCTGACAAAATTTGGTGAAGATCCAATCAAAACCATGAAAACTACAGCATAGACAAGGTTTTCCTAAGATTTGACCTCGTGACCTAGTTTTTGACCCCAGACGACCTATGTTCGAATTTGTCTTACATATCATTAAGACAAACATTCTGACTAGGTTTGGTGAAGATACGATCAAAATTTGACATCTACAGTGTTAATAAGGTTTTCCTAAGATTTGACCTTGTGACCTGGTTTTTTACCCTAGGTGACCCATATTTAAACTTGTCCTTAATATCATTAAGACAAACAATCTGACAAGGTTTGGCCAAGATCAAATTAAAACCATGACATTTAGAGCTTTTACAAGATTTTTACCTAAGATTTGACCTTGTGACCCAGTTTTTGACCCCGGCTGACCCATGTTCAACCTTGACCCACATATCATTGAGGCAAACATTCTGACAAGGTTTTGTGAAGATCCAATTAAAACTGTCACATCTACAGTGTTAACAAAGTTTTCCTAAGATTTGACCCGGTGACCTAGTTATTGACCCCAGATGACCCATATTTATACTTGACCGTTATATCATTAAAACAAACGATTTGACAAAGTTTGGTGAAGATCCAATAATAACTGTGAAATCTACAGTGTTAACATGGTTTTTCATAAGATTTGACCTAGCGACCTAGTTTTTGACCCAAGATGACCCATGTTCGAACTCGTCCAAGATATTATGAAGACAAACATTTTGACAAGGTTTCATGATCATGCAATCAAAACAGTGACTCTAGAGTGTTCACAAGGTTTTCCAGCAATTTGGCCTAGTGACCTAATTTTACTACAGAAATTACCCATTTTCAAACTTGACCTACATATTATTAAAATAAACATTCTGACAAAGTTTCATGAAGATAAATTCAAAACAGTGATTTCTAAAGTGTTTACAAGGTTTTCCCTTATTTGGCCCTGGTGACCTAGTTTTTGACCCCCAAATGGCCCAATATCTAACTCGTCCGAGATTTTGTTGATATTAACGTTCTGACCCAGGTTTGCTAAAATTGAGCCAAAAATGTGGCCCCTAGTGTGGTCACAACAAAAAGTTTGACGACGCACGACGCCGGACGGAGAGTGATCCTAATAGCTCACTTTGTCACTTTGTGACATGTGAGCTAACAAAAATGGCCATTTTTCTGGAGGAAACACGCGATCCACCTTAAGTTATGCAATTTATATAACTGCAATGCTGAATCGTTTCCAAATCCGAAAAATACAAGAATGTAATATTTTGCCGTCAATAAATCTTAAAAGACACCAATCAAACTTAGTAGGGGTGGCAATTTGCAATACCAAAAAATGAGACATTAATTTCTCATTCGCATCAATACTGAAAAAACATCCTAGTGATTTTTTTAAATGCAGTACAGATTCTTTATACAATTTGAAAAACTTGAAAAAAATAACATATGGTCACCGACTTCGTTTGGCAACAATGAAACTTATATAAACCCATATTGGAAAGCCGCGACACGCCTTTAATTGAACCCTATCTCCTAACCCACCTATGTTCAAGTGGATGAAAAATATGAAAGCAAGAACTTATATACATACATAGATTCGCAACTTCAGTATTTACAGTTTGAAATGCACTATTTCTGAATAAAACACATTTAATTTCTGTATACAAAGAAGTTGCATTTTCTACACTTATATTAAATTTTTGGTTACAGCAGTCGAGTATCACAATGGATTGTGGGATTGCCTATCAATATTGTTTTAGCTATTTTTAGCAGTTGTGAAAACATGATGTCCTTGATGAAAGTAAAACATTTGCTCACGAAAATTAACTCTCTAAGTATATGAAGAAATATGTCTCCATACAAATGCAATAAGAATTCACAGCACAACCTCCCTACAACAGCCACCAATGGGAAGGACAAGGATGGCTATTGTAAGGAGGTGGTTGTTGTTGAGGAGAGTGAAAATAGAGTAAAACATCAATCTAGGTTGCTAGTATACTGGCTATAATAAGGAGGTGGCTGTTGTTTGGAGATGACCATTCCTGGAGGTTACACTATATACATAAAGGAAAGATACCTCTTGATTTCCTGCCTGTAATATCTGATCTTTAGTACACATTATCATCTTATTGTTTTATCTTCATTAGAATGGTAAACTTCTTCAATGAAGAACTGGGTTGTTTTGTTTCCATGGATACTGGTGAAGGTACAGCTGAACATGACCTTCATAGCCATCTTCAGAGTTTGTTCCACAATCGTAGAATAAAGCTGCACATTCAGCAGAAGTCAAATTGTAATCTTTGAGTTACACATTAGCAGAACAGAACAGAATAGATAATTTATTCAGATTATGTACAAAGTACATAATCCATATCAGAGAAAAATACAAGTACAAATGTATGAGTCACATAGATATTTACACAGATAATGGTCAAATTATTCATATATGAGTGAAATGCATAAAGTCATGATATAAAAATTATATAATATACAATACAATAAGGATGAATATAAAAGAAACTCACAATTGTTAATCATTACCTATTAATATTCAAAATTGAATTTCTTATAGAGAGAGCTTTATGTACATAGTCAACCATTAGGAATTCAAACATTATAAATAAAAACATTATATGATATTCATTGAAGTCAGTTATTGAAATTTGAATTGTGTATCAAGTTTTGTTATTACGTGTATAAAGCCATATCTGACAGACCTTTAATTGGCAAAATAATTGTATGTATGTGATAAGAATCACACCCAAGTACCTAATTTTTTTTAATGAATATTGGATAATAAGTATCTATACTAAGCCAAAAAAGAAAGTATCCATTAAAAATCATTTCATTGATATAAATATTTCGCCAAAATAACCAATATACAATGTAAATGTATTTGTTGGAGTACCTGTTAACCTTGGTTTTATCAATAATCAGCCAAGCGATTAAAGCACATACATGTATGCCCCATGCAGCTAATGCAGATTTATCAAAACATTGTTATTTTGGAAATCTACGCCTATGTCATATCAATCCAGTTTTTTTTAATGAAATATGGATCGCTGCTGCTTCAAATGTTTACAGGAGATAAAAAATGATTGTTCGACAAGAAGAAATTCTAATGTATACTTCTTTTCTAAAAATCGATAGATACATAAGAGTGGATACTTTGCTGCTTGAATTGTTAAACAGTGCAGCAACAAAATGTTCCGGAACATTTTATTTTGATAACTTGTAACAATCATGTTTGTTAGATTACACAGACAGTTTTTTGTAAAACTCTTTACAGAAAACACTTAAAGGTTATGAAACTATGTAATTATATACTTATGTTATATTATATACTATGAAGTTTATGCAGCATTTCTTGTCAGACATAGCTTTGTACACTTAGACATGTTATTATACTGTTGACAAAATGAGGAAAATTTCAATCAGATTTCAAGACTTTCATAATCAAGCAAAATAATGTTTCAGGGTAAATTTAATCTAAAGACTACAGCCTATGATATGGCAATAGAGTTTGGACCTGCCAGAACATGCAGGCTGTAATTCTAGCTATAAACAGAAAGCCCCATATTATAAGATTTTAAATCTTAGTTGAGACAGCTTTATACCCTCATAAAACCTAAGAAAGTTCCAATGCTCATTTATATTTCGGTAATTGATCGGTGCCTATACCACATGACTTTCCAAAGAAAGCGTTTGTTGTTGAGCGTGTTTACTAATTTTGTCCCACACACATCATTGAGAAGAACATGGTATAGGCACCATGTTTAACTGACAGCTCAATAGAAAAATAACTTGAAAAGAATAAAACATTGTTCATTGCTAATAAGGAGAGACAATATTTGTGTTATATCTATGCAACTCTACCAGGCTCTACATACCTGAAGCATACATATACACAGTATAGAAGTATCATGGGAAGGCTCTTCCATTGCAGCATCACAAAGACGAGAAGTAGATGATTTCATTCTCATTTTTCTCTCAAGTTCTGACAACCGATCTACAATAAACAACATAATTTCTATCTTATTTTCATATTTTCTATGAAATTGAACACTTATTACATGTAGAGAAGTAGACTGCTGCATGCGGAGAGCAAGGTAAGTATTGGTACAGAATCCAATTGGTTTATTGCCAGCTGCAGGTTACTGCGAGTGTAAAGTGAGATGGCAAAAATGAAAAATATTAAATTCATTAAGCTGGGAGCTGTTAGAGCTGCTATAGGGCCCCAGTTGGTCCCAGGGATGATCAAAACCACAAAATTCTACAGATGAAAAATAACATCCCTGCCACTGGTATATCACATGTACTGAACTATTGTGGACAACTGGAGTACAACCAAAACATATTTATGATAAATCATTGACATGCTGAGAGTGATAATTTTAGAGTATGCAATTTTTAACACCTACCTTACACTGATGGGCAAGCCTTCATTGTAGAACACAGGCCGCAAAAAATACAAGTCTATTCATTCACATACACCATACCTAGAATTGTTCACTGTTTTTCTTGTTACTAACGACTTTAATATAGAATGATAAATTTAAAAATAAAATAAACACTGATATCATGGGTCCATTAAAAGCTATTTTAACAAGAGCGCCAAGATTGCCCTATATCGCTCACCTGAGAACAACTACGCTATATTTTTTTTTCATGAATAATAAGATGCTATAATGTAATAAATTTGAAATATAGCAATTTTTTAAGTCAAGGGCCCATAACTCTGCAAGCACTGGTTCAATTTCGCCCATATCAAACTCTCAGAGACCTTTAGGTCATACAAATTCACTGTAAATATGTTTAAGATTGGTGAAGAAATGAGGAATGTAAATAAGTTAAAATAAAGCAAATTTTCTAAGTCAAGGGCCCATAACTCTGGAAATACTTATCACATTTTGCCCATAATCGAACATAATTGATAAATAGCTGCGGATGCTAGAGTGTAAACTCTCTAAGTGTGGACAGGCACCGGCATTCATCGATCCTACAAGCTCATCCTGAGCCAATTGGCTCACGTGAGCTAAAAATTCAACCAATTGTTGTTGAGCTTAAGAATGTTAGATTTGAAATAAGTCATTGAGCACTTATGATGATGTTTTATTGTTATACACAATACTGTCAGTAAAACAGTAAATCTATTTTAAATAACCGAGCTTAAACATCAACCACAAAATATCTATTATAACATTCAAATAACCACCTTGGTCTCCTTAGGCATAAAAGAAATATGTATTTTTTCTGGTTACTTGTTCATTACAATAGGATAGGTAGGTTTGGGCTTTTTTGGTCACTTGAAAGCACATGGAAAAGTTAAAAGCAACTGCCTACTTTCTCACAGCAATAACATTACAATATCCTAACAAAGAAATTGAAGACAATTAAACAAACTATAAAATAGAAATACAAAATCATCTGAAGAAAGAATTCATAATTTAATTGTATAAAGCTAACATACCTGTGACCTAAAATTAATTTCATTAGTAAAATATCAACCTAACATGTGTCTGTCCACTAACAATCTGATTGAAAACTGGTTCTCCTTACAAACGTGTGTACACTTTTCAAGAAGCATGAGAATTTTGCATCAAAACCTGGTTGACAAATAGGATGATAGAAAAGCACTGAACCGTTTTGAGCTGAGATTTAAATTTGCCGTGTAAACCACAGGTTACCTGTGGTGTAGACAAAATGATTAACAAACAAGAGAGCCAAGTGGCCCTGCAATGCTCACCTGAGAAATGAGTTGTGGCAATATCACTTATGAATTTGATTTAAATGTGTGCTGCAATAAGTAAAAAGTATTGGAAAATAAGACCTCAGGGATATCATTTTTTAGCAATTTTGTAAGAGGGCCTCTACATGCTGCTACATGCAAAATATCTAAGCTCTAAACCTTATGCTTTTAGACAAGAATGTTATTTTTATATTTTCCCCTATTATATAAATCTATATAAAACAAGTGACCATGTGGTTCAAGACAAGATTTTTTAAGATTTTCCTTTTGGTTGCCATGGAAACCAGAGTACAGCATGGAATGAAATTCCTTTAGCAACTATTGTAAAGGACCACCCAAAGATTATTCCTGTGGAGGTTCTTCAAATTTGACAGAGCCGTTTCAGAGAAAAGTCGTTTGAAGAATTATGCAGACAAATACTATACTAATACTTCACACTCGGGTGAGCTAAAAAAATTACTGCAAACCCTTGTACAATAAATTGACCAGTGTAGAATATGTTGTGTATTTTACAAAGGATGATAAGGCCATACTAGTTCAATTATTTGTTCATCGGATTTGCCGTTTGCTCTTTATCAAAATTAGAAAAATAACATTTTAATTTTTGCTTTTGACTACTTGCTGACCATGCCAACATCATAAAACAAGAGGGCCAAGATGACTCTACTTTGCTCAAATGACAATCATTCATTAAGGTTTTCCTCAAATTTGACCTGATGACCTAGTTTTTTACCCCAGTTGACCCATTATCGAACTTGTCCATGATATCATTAAGACAAACATTCAGGCAAGATTTGATGAAGATCCAATACAAACAGTAATCTCTAGAGGGTTCTCAAGTTTTCCTAAGATTTCATAATTTTGAATCTTTTTTTTATGGATTATTTGTTTCTTTCGTATCTTTTGATTAGCAGGTTGGAAGCCAGGGGTGATTAACTCAAAGCTATCATGAAGCTTACGACTCTCATAACACGGTAATAAGGAGGTAGTATCAATTTTCGAGGCTAACTCAACGAGGTTGTTAGATACGACGTTCTCGTAAAGTTGACAAATATTTACGAGAAAAATATTTAGGTGATAAGAGGGTCGTAAGTTATACGTCGACATTTAAGACTTCTATTTGATTCGGAGGTTAATTATTTATCATCTTTTTTAAGAAAATGTCTTACATATGTACACTTCATGGTGATACATACTTGAAGTTTCAATTTCATCCCTTGAAAAATGTGAAAGTAGGTCGCTCCACAAACTAAGAGTGCCATTATAAACTATATGGCTAAGTTCAAGGGGACATAACTCTTAAATGAGTGAATCGCTGGGAATGAAAATTGTGTCTTGCACATGTACACTTCATGGTGATAATATATTTCAAGTTCCATTGCAATTGCTTAATGCAGGCGTCACACTGTCCCGAAGTAGACACCAGATGGACACACGATTTAGGAAATGTTCAACTTCGGGTGTGATCGTGATAACATCGGGCCATTCGTGAGGGCATCTTAAGCCATCGTATGACCGCCGGTTCAGTTTCTCAGGCTTCGGCACCAACTTCGTGAGCGGTGACAAAACCTTTGGCATGCCAAAAAATTGCCGATGGTCCACGCGAAGTATCATGTTCGTGTTGAATTCGTGTGTTCATTTCACCCTTCGTATTGCCATCGTGAGGGCATCTTGTTTAATCGTGTCATCATCGTATTTTCTTCGTGTAATCATCGGTGCTATCGGGCATTTTTGCCATACGAAGACAATACGAAGGAAACAAGAAGCCGCCCGATTGTCTTAGGAAGGCAACACGACTACGTGAAGCCTTCTCAATGCCGTCGTGTAGCCATCGTATTAGAGTACGATGACATCGAGATGGAACCACGGTGACTACGAAGACAGCCGATTTTGAGTAGCTCAAGCGTTTCACAAGTGTTATGGTAACGAAAATATATAAAACGCAAATCATAGAGTATCTTCCTCGGTCAGTCCTATATGCATTTCTACAGAAGAGCGTTGTGTGTTACTCTCAAAGCTTCAATCACATTTATCCATAATTCACTTTCTGCAGAATGGCATACTTTGAGGATGAGACTTCGATATACCTTAGATAAACATAATCAACAACTCTTACAGGCCAGTACCTCCTCTTAAAGGTAAAATTGTCTTATTTCTTTTCGTCATTTCTTGCTATTTGCCTTTGTTAGGTGATAGGTCTATCATGACCATAAGTACATTATCTTATCATTATCATCATCAATACTAGCATTCTTTCAGTCCGAAATAGTACGGTCATATTTATCTTAATAAATAATGATATATGACCCAACCTAGGGTTTACTGTTATAGCACGCACTCGCCATTTTACTTTCATAGCGTATCTGATATGCACTAGGTAGTAAACTTTATCTGCAAAGTGAAAAGCAAGTTAACTTTTGCATTGTGATCTAAATACCATTTATTACTGACTGTTGTTGTTTGATATAATTTTATTTCATATCTTAAACTTGTTGCAACACACTTGCCATTTTGCTTCTGTAGCGTAGAGACGAGTCAGAATCCTTTGGGTTTGTAACATAATAGAGGATTACACTCGCATTTGATAATGTACTTCAATTCGTTTAGCTTTTTATTTCAAGGGCAAGGACAACTCGAGGTGAATGAGGAAACAGAAGTCTATGTGTGTCAGGAAATGGCTCTCTGGT
The DNA here is from genome assembly GCA_964023205.1 of Lutraria lutraria. Lineage (NCBI taxonomy): Eukaryota > Metazoa > Mollusca > Bivalvia > Venerida > Mactridae > Lutraria > Lutraria lutraria. The sequence goes on from OZ026846.1 coordinate 18,923,087, forward strand.
AAAAGAAGACTAAGCTATAACCAACCAGTATAGCACTCTTCTAACGGAACTGAAGACATAGATAGGAATACCTTCTACAACTACACAAGCTTCCCAGAGGTCCGGCGAATGCTAGAAAGGTCGTTTAGAAGAGAAGGACACATTTCCAGGTCTCAACCTGTCTATCACCCTACGACAACTAGCCGACGGTTACAACTATCCTAGCTTGTCCTACAACTTGTCCAAACACCATATCCTTTATCATAAATGAAGTATGTGAAGCCGAGTTTGCTGCTGAGATGATCCAGTGTCCTACTACAACTTAAAAGTTGATCGACCGCCATTGCTGAATAGTTTCAGAAGACAATTTCTACGCTGCTGTGGTGCTCTGGATGGCAGGCATGTGGTGGTCACCTGTTGTTGGAACAGTAGGTCTGCCAACATAAACTACAAGAGGTTCTTCTCATTGTCCTCATGGCCCTGGTCGACGCAGATTACAAATGTATTTGCATTGATTTTATGGCCCTCTGTGGCTGGAGGCTCAGTAAAGTCTACTCAGTTGTCTCTGAACTCTGCATTTACCAGGCAGCCTCATTCCCCTGTTAGTCTATGCATTGGATGTCATGTTAATTGACTCAAGTTTGAGATAATACCAATTGAAATCCAACGATAAGTCAAAGGTTTTATACCATCGGGAGGTCACATGACGCCATCGTGACCTTGTTTGAAGGCATCGTACTCACAATACGACGTCGTGAAGCCATCGTGTAAGCTTCGTGTGTCCTGCGGGTAAACATCTTAATAAAATATTACATCATCGTTCTGACTTCGTAAGTGTTTCGGGTGTCATCGTGTCATATTCGGAAGGCATCGTACTTGATTCGGTTGTTGATTCGGCTGTTGACTAGGATCGGGGCCTTTTCGCGCGATTCTCAAAAATCCACATTCGTGTGGCCATCTGCTGTCAATATCGGGACAGTGTGACGCCAGCATAAAGAATGCTCCACAATTTTTGTTTTTTTTATGCGGACCGACCGACCAACCAACCGACCAACCAACCGACCGACATAGCGACTCCAATATACCCCCTCTCAAACTTTGTTTGCGGGGTATAGTAAATGAATATTTACCAATTGTAACATAAACTAATGACGGTTGAAGAGCATTCTACAGTTTTTTGCGTTTGATACTTTGATGTATTTACGCGTTTTAAATAAATAAATAACATAACAAGAGGGCCAAGATGGCCCTTGATCGCTCACCTGAGAACATCTCGTATAACCCATTTTTACGTAGATTTTGAGATCAAAACCAACTAGAACTGCCACAGAGTGACTTAAAATACCCCCATATACTGCCTTGTCACAGATCCAAGTGTGACCTTGACCTTGGAGATATTGACGTAATTCTTTCGCATGACACACCGTCCCATGATAGTGAACAAATGTACCAAGCAATTAAAAAATCTCACAATAAATGTCATAGTTATGGCCCGTACAAGCTCATTTTTTACATTTGACCTCCAAGTGTGACCTTGAAGATATTGACGTCAGTCTTCCGCATGACACACCGTCCCATGATGGTAAACAAATGTACGAAGCAATTAAAAAATCTCACAATGAATGACATAGTTATGGCCCGTACAAGCTCATTTTTTACATTTGACCTCCAAGTGTGACCTTGACCTTGGAGATATTGACGTAATTCTTTCGCATGACACACCGTCCTATGATAGTGAACAAATGTACCAAGCAATTAAAAAATCTCACAATGAATGACATAGTTATGGCCTGTACAGGCTCATTTTTTACATTTGACCTCCAAGTGTGACCTTGACCTTGGAGATATTGACGTAATTCTTTCGCATGACACACCGTCCCATGATGGTGAACAAATGTACCAAGCAATTAAAAAATCTCACATTGAATTATCTAGTTATAGCCCGTACAAGCTCATTTTTTACATTTGACCTCAAAGTGTGACCTTGACCTTTGAGATATTGACGTAATTCTTTCGCATGACACACCGTCCCATGATGGTGAACAAAAGTACCAAGTTATTAAAAAATCCTTTAATCCATAGAGAAGTTACAGTGTGGACAAGTTTCGGGACAGACCGACTGACAGACCGACCGACAAAGTGACTCCTATATAGTCCCCCCTACCAATGGTAGTGGGGGTATAACAATGAAGGTATAATACTGTTAAACAAGCTAAAACATAGCAAATTTTCTAATCCAAGGGCCCATAACTCTTGAAAGTTGTGGTCCGATTCCACCCATAACTAAACTTGTCCATGACCAGAAGGTCATACACATTCATTCTAAATATGATTAGGATCGGTGAATAAATGAAGGCGCTAGAGTGTAAACAAGCTACAATATAGCAAATATTCAAAGTCAAGGGCCCATAACTCTTGAAGTTTTGATCCGATTCTGCCCATAATTGAACTTAGCGAAGATCTTTTGGTTATACACATTTCCTGAAAATATGATCAGGATTGGTGAATAAATGCAGGTGCTAGAGTGTAAACAAGCTAAATACAGCAAATTTTGTAATTCAGGGGCCCATAACTCTAGAAGTTATTGTCCGATTTTGCCCATAGTCGAACTTAGTCGAGACATTGTGTCCATGGGACATTCATTGATCATAAAAGCTCACCTGATGAAATTGATCTTGTAATCCATTAATATTCATTAAAAAATGTATCCATTTCAAAGTATGTTGTTACTTTTGACGTGCGTTGCAGGAGAAACAACTGTATGTATGCGTATCTGTATTATGGTTTGATTTTTTACAGGATTATTATCGTATAATAAATAGTTAATAGATCTCAGCAATTTGACTTGAATTCCACTATTTTAAACATTCATGGCTAGATACAACATCCAGCAGTATAATGTAACCATTTAGTGTCGGCGAAATTGTGCTGCCTTTACAAATTAGTATGTACTATTCCTGATGGCCAGACAATATTTAAGACTATTCACCAAATACAATATAACATCACTTTTCCCATTATGTCAGATTCATTAATACGTGCATATATTAATTGTGAATGAATAATTAAGATAACAAGCAAAATGACGAATGTCAAAAAATATTTTTTCTTTCGATATTTATAATATGATTGGTTACGTTTCTTGAATTGTAAGAATGATATCAAATTAAATGAATATAATTTTGAAGTGGTAGTTTGAACAAAGTTTTAAAACTTCAATCTCAGAAGTTGGGTAACAAAGACTTTAAGTACTAGTATGTTGTTTATTATATATAAGAAAGCTATGCAATTTTAATATTAACGAAGAGTTTCGTCTAACCAATGGAAAAATAAAAATGGTTTTAACAAAACCGTTTTTCAGAATTAATAATCATTATACTTCAAACCCTCGCGAATTCTTAAATGTCGCGAATAAATGCTGAATTTGATATATTCGAAAATGAGTATGTCTGAAAATACGCAACTTAATTCTGTAATAGTATTTTAGACATTTGGTACTGAGCACTTCTTAACAGACTTAGAAAGTCCACTTCTATACTATTTTATTAAATTTAGAACCAGAAACCATCGATTACCAATAGAAACAGACAGCTGGCTAAGAACACCAATAAATCAAAGATTATGTAACACCTGTCAAGATAAAATTGGCAACGAGTTCCATTATTTATTCGAATGTTCTCAATTTAATGATGAAAGAAAACGATTTTTGAAACCCATCTATTACCGTCGACCAAATATGTTTAAACTGGAAAATCTAATGTGCACAAAAAATAAGTTAGAATTAAATAAGTTATGTAAATTTGTAAAATGTATAATCCAAAAAGTGATAATGTAATTCTTCTATATGCTGAAATTGTTAAATATTATGTCGATATACTTTGACAAATGTACATTTTTCAGTATGTCTAAATTCTATAGCTCGTTTATTTGTTTTGTTTTATTGTAAAAACCTCATATTTGCATGTTTTGTACATGTATTGAGTGAATAAATGATATGTTCTGTTCTGTTCGTAGAATAATCAGTTTAGTTAATCTGTTGAAAGCAATATGTTAACAATAAACATGTACCTTTAATGTTTGCAATCTAATTTTTTCATAATATTGCTTTTACTAAACTTTTGTTTGTTGAATAATTTTGGACATCGTTTGAACATACTAGTAACAGTTTTTCACACTTCCCTACTGTTTGTAAAACATAACTTCCACAACAATCCCAAACTATTATCAGTCTATTGTTATTATACTGAATTAGATATAAAACACTGAATCACAACTTAAATGTCTAACAGATCAGGGCCCCGTTCTATCAACGTACTTACGCTTTAAATAAAGCGTAACTTTGGCGTACGTCGGAAATTAGACGTAAATGACGTTCTATCAATATTGACATAAATATTTTATGCGTAAAATCGTGCGTAACTTTACACCATTTAAGACTAGGTGTAAAGTTACGTCATTTGTTATATGAAGGCGTTGTGGATGTTGTTTGATGTTGGGGCACGTCAAAAGATTCCTTTATTTCGCCCATATAAAGGGCTAAACGAGTTGAAGGAACGGGAAGTGGGATCTCAATTGTATTATATGTCTTCATAAAAGTGTACAGGGTGGTGCTGGCTTTTGTAAAGTTACATAATTTGTGTTTGGACGTGAATTGCTTAATACCTGACATTGTAAATGACAACAGTAATGAACCTCAATATATAATTATGCAGGCAACCCATTCAATGTCAAACATTACGCGACATGCACATGTATAACGAAATAATAAGACTATTCAGCCACAATGAAAACTGAAAAGACATCATATATGGGGCTGTACATAATACCCCCTCCCCGAGTCCCTTTTATTTTTTCCTCCAGGTTCCGCATCTCTCCATATTTTAAGGTACGAGTGTCGCGTCCCATTAAAGTAGAATTCAAAGACACATTTCAAACATTTACAGCTATTAAATCACAAATATGCGCTCAAAGCAATAAATAACAACCATTTGAGTACCACACCGTATACCCCAAAGAGCCGAGAAATTGCAAGAAATGTCTGCTATTTTTTAAAGAAAACGCGTCATTTGATAAATTCATATCCATAAATGAATTTTTGTCACAAAAGTGAACCTTTTTAAAGATACCATCATTTAATCCTCAATATGTGAAATCCCGGCTTTCCATTCCGATTTTCCACAGAGATATTGATGCATAAGGTCGGCCTGCCCTCGTATTTTTGAGAACATCAAGCACAGTTTGATTGTAAAAGTTGCGAACCTTGCGATTTCTCGCTGAAAAATGCACGGGTTTTCGAGTATTTATTCCTTTTTTAATAGCGAATAAATTGTACCGCATTGGTTTTGTGCGGATCCTTCAAGATAAATATAAATTAAGCCGATACTTACTTTCCATTCGTAACTGTAAAATGTATCGGCAACTGTGTTTGCCTGAGCAACTGTGTTCGGCTCATCACGGTATACAGTGTGAGTACAGTTAGTTGTAAAGTCAATGAACATACACAGCACGTGGGACGTTTTGTTGCTAGATGTTAAAAGCCGAAACAAACAAGTAATTATCTTTATTTGTCAAATTGGAAACGTGAAATATGCAGCTCCAAAGCGAAATGATTACTTGTTGTCTTCAAGATAGCCAATAAATGTGATAATAAGGCCAATATTTGCGAAAATATTTCCCCCCACTTTTTACATTTGCCTTGCCCAGAGTGAATCCAGCATCCTGTTTATTTTTCCAGCTAAGTCCCGCATCCATTCTGAAAATAGCCCGAATCCTGCGTCCCAAAAGGGGGTATTACAGTCACAAATATGAAAGTCATCATTGAAATTACTTTCATTCCTATTGACCTATACATGTATGTACATGTATAATTATATTTAAAGGTCAACAAGAAATATTGGATTGTCAGGCAAAACTGTGTTTATTTAAAAACATTTACTAATATTCAACATTCTTTCAAAATCCACATTTCTGTGAATACCCTACACAGCCAAGTCGATTAATATATAAATTCCAGTTGTCACAAATGTGAATTTCATCATTTGAGCAGCACATTGAGTAAAGATTGATTGAAGGTCTTCATGCGTAATTTAACAATTACCGACCAATTAATTTTATAAGCATATTTGCCTTGAATCTAGAAGGCTAACATGTAGATAAACTGCATATATTTATATACAGCACCAGGGTACAGTTGCATATTAATTCTGAAAAGTTGTTATAAAAATTCATATGATAAATAAATACATTTGTATATTGCATGTATGTACTTGATGGTGTCTGTGGTTGTGCAGGTAACTGTCTATTATGTTATAGTTGACCTTGCTACAAATTCTTAATGACATGAGGTAGAAAAAGAACTACCAGTAAGTTATGCACTTTCTCAATCGACGTATCAAAGAGATACAGTGTTGTCTGGTTGAGTAAAAATTGTTAACTTCCATATCTTTGATGAAAGGGTTAAATAATATTGTCCAGTGAAACTCTCCCTCTCTAATAAGTTATTAAATTTGTTATTTATTTAATTCTGACATAGTATATGCACCCGCTAATAGAAAGCGCGATTTTGACGTCACTGGTCATAGGTCAGCAAGTGCTTTTAGACCGTGTCTTGACGTTTCGTCACTTACGCAAAAAGTTACGCATTCGTTATTTACAAGTTTTCAGCGCTCCGTTGTAGAACACTTTACGTAAAGCGTAAATATTGACGTAAACGTAAACTTACACTTACGTTTTGACGTAAGTTACACTTTGTTGATAGAGCGGGGCCCAGGTGTGACACACAAATATCAAATCAACGACAGTGTGTCTTTGATCAGATTGCACTTTAATTCTGACTGACGACGTCGCGAATTCATAAATACGCGAATAAAGAGAACAGCTGATTTTTAACAAAAAACGCGAAATTTTGACCTCGCGAAATTAAAGCATTCTTCAGTACAAGTTTTTAAGTTACATTTCATGTTCACAAAGTTTAGACAAAATGTAAGATTTTTCCTAAAGGTAATTGTTAATTTGCAACGAACCTTCGGTGAGCGGCTCAATATTTGAACTAAAAGTTTACTTTCTCTTTATCTCTACATGCGTGTGTAAAGTGCTTACGAGGTTGTAAATCACGAAAGTGGTACGACTTCCTAACAAGGTCGTTTGAGTTAGTCAAATAAGAAGGTTGTAACGATCTCGTAAAAATCCTGTTTACAACATCGTATTCGCTATGACGTTGTTATGTTTGAGTTAGTCATCCCAGCATTGTATTACATTCATGTAGATTGGTATGTGAATATGTGGGTAGTCTTAATGTGGGTTGTCAGAGTCTGTGTGTTTTTCGTAGACGGTAAATATTCTTCAGGTAAAATTATGAGATAATGTCTGGAACATTTACAATAGCTTCGATGAACGTACAGGGACTCAATGAAATTAACAAAAGACGGGATGTATAGAATTTTTTTAAATGTACACAGTACAATGTGACATGCATCCAAGACACTCACTTCAATGAAAAGGACAAACTTATTACTAGATCCATGTGGGGTTATGAAAGTTATTTTAGTAACTGCAATTCACAATCAAGAGGCGTAGTGATTTTAATTAATAACAATTTTGATTTTACCTTTAAAGAGATAGGAACTGATCAGGGGTGGTATTCATGAAAGATCTTAAGGATAAAATTTTCCTTAAGGTTGAAGTTTTTCCTTAAGTTTAAAGAGATTTTCCTTAAATCTAAAATAAATCTTAAGCGGTATTCACAAAACATTTTAACTTAAGATTTTCCTTAAAACACGCAATTTTTTCCTTAAATTTTAAGGAAGGTCGTGGCTTCCTTAAATCTGTTAAGGACATCCTTAAGTATCCTAAATTTTATAAGTGTGTTAAGAAATCGCATAGAACGTCAAATTCAGGCGGTATGTATTTGGTTTCTTCGTAGTTTGAACATAATTATTGCTTCTGTCAAAAATTTGGATCAACGATGTTATCCTTTTAAAGTGAAATGTACTGCTTGATGAGTATACTAAGTTCTTATCTACAGATAAGGAAGAAATTCTTGCATTTATGCTTTTACATCATTGAATGTCATGGAAAAAGACACAAACAGTAACAATTTTGGTTCAAATATATACAACTGTACAAAACTTTATTGAAAATTAAGGCGTTAAGCTCATGATGATTAATTACATAAATTATACATGTTTGTACGTGTATACAACATAATACAATTAAGTCAAATATGCGTTTCAATGAAATTACCCAGGCGAAATAATGACCATGGTCTGCCATGGTCACCACGGTAGTTGATACATTTGTAGTTGAGCATCTCATATCATGTTCGGCTATCAAATACTGTGTTTCGACAAGATCAAGAGCATGGTCGACCATGACATGCCATGGCCGACCATGGTCAGAGAATACGGTTGATCAACAGGCAATGGTCGGCCATGTCCGACCATGGTCGGTCGGACATTGTCCGACCATGTTCAACTATGTTTGATGACATCACAGGTCACATGGTGTAAATTCAAAATGGCTGACTGCTGACATAACCAGACAAGTATGATGACCTTGAGAACATCATTCTACATCAGGATAACGCCCCTATAGTCACCGGGCATTAGATACACAATTATCCATTACTGTCCAGCTTGGTGCTGAGATCCTGGAACACCCGCCGTATTCACCAGATTTAGCTCCTTGTGACTTTTTTCTGTTTACCAAATTTGAAATCACATTTAAAGGGTCAACATTTTTCTCAGGCTTTGAAGAGCTCCAGTCTTGTGCAATGTCTGTGTTAAGGGGATTTGACATGTCATTTTACAAGAACAGTGTGTGCAGTTCAACGGTGCATATTTTGAGAAAATGTGACTTGACGTCATGGATAACGTTCTGGCGGCGGTGGGATGTCAATGGTTGTACGAAAACATTTGTAATTTGAATAGTTCTTGTGTTTTCGATATGAAATTTTTATTATGATATGCAGAACACTTTCAGCAACTTCATTATTGTGTTAATTATTACTTAAAATCTAGCATTTCTTTATACGCAAGGTTGTCCACGAACTTAATGATCACCCCTCGTATAATTATTATATAGAGAGTCTTGTTTTATTTCTCAACCGATTTGTGTAAATTATACACAAAATTAAATAGGAAGCTTTCATCTTTTAGAAAATGTTAACTAATTGATATAAAAATTATATCTTACCTGAAAATATGTTTTAAATAATGTGAACATTAGCTCATGATAAAATGTGTTTTTGTGTCGCTCAAACTTGCGCATAAAATTACTTTATTCGCACGCCTATGTATGTTGGACGTACAACCCAACTGTAATTTTTATAATTAATGCTGGTCAAATCAAATTATTATTGTTTGAGCCGTAAGATTTCACAGTAAGAATCGGAGAAGAACAGTTGATAAATACGAAAACTTCAAATGCATTTTCATTATAGTATCTATATTAGCTTTATTTTTTCATTTTTTTATCATGCAAAATGTTTTATGGCTATTAAACGCACTTACAATCTGTTAAAAAGAAATGTCAAAATGGATTTTTTTTAAGAGAAAAATGTTTTCACGGTTTTAAAATAAGTTTATAAAATATCAGATTGTCAACAAGTTATATAACATCAGCGATACGTACATACGCCTGTGCGTAACGGTTATTTGAAAAGTGAACAATATAAAAATGTCATCTAAGTCGAAAGCTAATAGTATGTCTAATAATCGTTAATCACGATGTTTGAAATAAAATGCATTCAAATAAATAATATTTGACAGTGCCTCTTATCCTGAAAGTTCACCATTTTAGTTCTAATTAAAACTCCTGAGGACGTGAATGCCTCCCCGAGAGCTAAGTAAAAAAGGGATCATAACTACTGAGAAAATGTTTAGGTTAAAAATGAAATCGATCTTGACCTGCATTTTATCATTATACACCTTCATGTAAAATATGAAACCAATCCTTGAAATATTTCTTGAGTTATTGCTTGGAGACCAAAATTTGAACAGACTGACACACAGACGCATGGATGGACAAGGGAAACTTTTTATGCTCTTCCACAATTTTGAATAGCAGGCCATAAAAATCCAGAATCAAGCAACAGTGGGGGTTACGTACTTCCTGGTGTGAATAACATTCAGTTATAGCTGACTACGCCCATGAACATAAAACTGAATGTCTTTTCCATTATTTACGAATATCTTGTACATCGCACTCAACAGTCTTAAAATGAAAGGCCGTATCGTAACAATAATGGCAAAAGCCGCGTTTTCTTATCTTTAAGATAGCCCATGAGCTATCGTAAAGTTAAGAAAGAATCGCTCCCAAACTTAAGAATTTGTAGCTGAGAAAATATTGAAGAAATATATTTTAACGCTAACAAGGGAGATAAGACACTTCTTACTTAAGAAGTGGCGTAGGATGTTTCATGAAACGGGGCCTATGTGAGTAAGGTTAAATGGTTAAAGATACCATAAATAGAGTTAAACAAAAATATGCTGCAAATATTCAACTAAGTAATCTCCCTTTAGAAAACATTCTCAATAAAGATATTTCATTTGACATCAATGATAGATTATTTTATGAAACTTTATTATTAGAAATAAGAGGTGAAACCATTTCTTTTGCATCATACAAAAAAAAGCTTGAAATTAATAAACAGCTACAGCTCATTAATTAAGCCAAAGTAATTCTGATTTAATGAAAATAAAAAGAAAGAACTATATACTCTCCAAAAAAAAACTCTCGAAGGAAAAATAGTCAGAGCTAGAGCTAAATGGATCCATGAAGGTGAAAAACCTACTAATTATTTATGTAACCTAGAAACTCAAAATCAAAATCACCCCTATCATCCCCAGAGTAACGGTATGCCTGAATGTTTCAATCAGACCCTTCTTAATATGTTAGACACCTTGAGTGACCAACAAAAGGCCTCTTGGAAATCACATGTTCCTGCGTTAGTGCATGCTTATAATGCCACTAAACATAAAAGTATTGGTGTGACTCCTCATTTTTTAATGTTTGTTAGACATCCGCATCTAGCTACTGATGTATTTTTAGGAATCACACCTGACAAATCTGTAAGTAAACGTCAGTCAAATTATGTTTCTGATTTGAAGAGGCGCCTTGAATTTGCATATAAGGTAGCAAGCTGTGAGGCCAGCAAACAGGCGAGATGACATAAGAAGCGGTATGATGTCAGGGTAAGAGAAGTTAAACTGGAAAAGGGAGATAGGGTTTTAATCCGGAATGTTGGTTTGAAGGGTAAGAACAAGTTAGCAGATAAGTGGGATAAGGATACATATGTGGTCATTGACCAACCCAACTATGATGTCCATGTTTTTAGAGTGAGGAAAGAAAATGGAGGGCGTATTGTAAAAACACTCCATCGTAACCTTATTTTACCCTATATGGGACTTCCTGTTTGTCGGCCTCCAGTTAGCGTGGTGGTTGAGGAATCTTCTCCCGGGGATTAAACTGTTTGCCTGCCCCCAGAAAGCATTGTGGTTGAGAAACCTCATGCTAGGAATGAAAGTGTGTCCACCTCTGGGTAATGCATTGGCTGGGAATCAAACTACAGTCTCTCAAACTCCTGATGAGGGTACTGACCTCAGTGGGCCTATGACAAGGTTTGTTATTCCTGCTCTGAGAGATAATCCCCCTTCTTTTGCTACTTCAAGGAAGGTGCCAGTAAGAACACGGCAGTCTGAGCGGACAAAACATCCACCTAAATGGATGAACTCAAGACTGGGTTAGATGATAGGTTTATTGTATATTTTGTTTTCAGCGCAAGTTTATCTGCATGCACATGTGTATAAATTGTTTGTTTGTAATATGGGTTTAGGTTATTTTGATCTGATCCATGGTTAGCTATTTGCTATACATTATATTTGTAGTATATTTTATACTTAAGTCCTCATTCTATGTTGATTGGTGGGAGTATGCCTGACTACCATATTTTCCCTGTTCAATGGTCTATTATGTGTTCATGTTTTTGTTTGATTAACTTTGCTCAGGCTAGCTTTTTCTGTTGTTTTTTCATATTGATGAAATGCATATCATTTCATTAATAATTATATGGGTATTCATTATGTCCAATGTAATATTACTACTGTATATTGGCATGATTTCCGTATTAATATTGATGTATTTGGTCAGTTATGACTTGTTAAAATGTTTGATATATCATGAGAATGGTATTATTAACCTTAGAAACTGTTGTTACTATGGATTACATTCGTTGGAGTGTGGTGTCAGTGCAGCTCTTTCAGCAGCATACATTTGTAGATTTGTAGTAATATTACTTAGCAGTAATTTAGTTTACTGAGTAGATAAAATAGTATTTTTATTATATTGTGACTGATAGTTTAGAATGTCGGGACGAAATTCTCTGTAGAGGGGGGGGGGGGGGGGGGGGTATGTCACAGCGTCAGTCACACATAATATACTATAACCCTTTATATCATTCATGTATACTGTCATATCATTACATCATTCATTTTATTCATTACACAGTAACATCAATAACACTTTACCCTTGTCAGGGCCTCAATTTTCATTTGGTTATGGTCGTGATGCACGGGCTTGGTTTCCTGCCGTAACACGTCATCTTTTCACTAAAACTTCAGTCGTAGAGTAAATTTCGACAAGAAGGACGTGCTACGTTTTGCTTAAAACTATTATTGTGTACTTTCAGGTATGATGTCACACCATTATTTTCTTCATGTTGTCATCACTATCCATCATCTCATTGCTCATTGTTATTTTATGTATTCTTTATTATTCAGTCGTAGAGTAAATTTCGAAAGGAAGGACGTGTTACGTTTTGTTTAAAACCATTAGTGTGTACTTTCAGGCTGAAAAGTCACTTTGGGCCACCTGTGTTCATATTTTTCCCTGATACAAAAATAATATTGGGGAGAAACCCACGACATTTTGACTAACCATGAGGACATTATATAGGAAACTAAGAACTATTATAAAACTTTATACTCTGAACATCCAGTTGAAAACTTTGACCCACAATTATTTTTTCATGTAAATATTCAAAATTGTCAATGGAAGAGAGTTTCTTTGGAAACTAAATTGTCAAACCATGACATGTTGAGTAGCCTTAAAAAAATGAAAAACAATTCAGCTCCAGGTAGATCTAGCTTCATTACTTCCTTTTTCAAATTCTTTTGGATTGATATTGGTGATTACTCTAAAGTGTTCACAATGTTTTTCCCTTATTTGGCACTGGTGACCTAGTTTTGCCCCAAAATGGCCCAATATCGAATTTATTCAGATTTTGTCAATACTAACATTCTGACCCAGTTTTGCTAAAATTGGGCTTAAAATGTGGCCCCTAGTGTGTTCACAAGGTAAAGTTTGACGACACATGACACCGGACGGAGACTGATCCTTAAAGCTCACCCTGTCACTTTGTGACATGTGAACTAAAAATTCAAGAGTTTGTGTTATTTTATAATGCGACAAATGAATAGGGTTAGTTTTTCTTAGAAAAAAGACATTATCCTACCAAACATTTTTCAAGTTACAGCTATAAAAAACAGAGAAGAAATAAGAAGGCAAAGTTTCACAATGGCGTGTTTCGATTTTAAGTAAAGAAATTAATTTCATTAGTCCATAAGAACTGTTACTACTATATGATCCTAAGGTGCATTTATATGGTTATGTTATCAAATATGAAATAACAGAATGATACAGTTGTTTGGATTATGGGGTTTCCTCCTGTAATACAGTCATGAAACAATGCCTTTTTTATTAAAACGGTCAATATCAAAAGAATGCTGTGACATGAACTGTTTCGTCTTAAGTTATGTGAGTAGGTACTTTTTTCAAAATTTGTAAGTGTTGGGAGAGTATCATTCATCTTACATGAGTATATGTATTTTTTGTAATAATAATTACTTGATTAAAAATTTTATTTGCTAATGTTTATAAAAGTGGACTACCTAGTATCAGTTCTGTTTTTGTCCAGAGATTGGTTATTTCTAGTTTAATAGTATTGACCCAGTCTTTGAGATGTTCCAAAAAAGAAGATACAAATTGGCAATTATAAAATAGATGACATAAAGTATATGTCATAACAGATAATGATCGTTGGTAAAGGAAGTGAGAATGACATAATTTTGTGTCGGATTGTGTTCTGCATTATCTATAAATACGTGGGTATTCATTTAACAAGAATTATTGTTTCATTTGTTAACTCATATACATTCATAAAACAAAGATAAATAATTAGTGTTTGTTATATATTTGATTTTATTCTTATTATAACGTCGTGTTTGTATACGAGAGTTAACTCCATTGTAAGATACGGACAGTACAGAATTTATCGTTTCCAACCAGTACATCATACTGAAATGGATTATTCGAAACCATGGATTATCCGAATGATTTTTCAGGGCCCAATGACATTCAAATAATCGGGGTTTTACTGTATTTCAGACATCTTTCCAGAAATTGTTTTCAATATTATGAGATATTGATTTAATGAAATCATTACCAAAAACTACTAAACTGATTAATATTTGGACATAGCTGTTCTACTAAATTAAAGTATTTTAAATTTTGTTCTACTAAATTAAAGTATTTTAAATTTATCATTAGGTATCTCCTAAGCCAAGTGATTTAAGGCTTTCATGAAGTCAATAATATCTATCACTCTTAAACCCCCCTGATCAAAGTCTTGTTTGGTACATTTTCTCTTAATTTTGTCTTTTTAATCGTTTCATAATAAACTATATATTAGATTTTCTATCTGTTTAAGCATATTCTCATTTGGATTTGGTAAGCACAAAACAAGGTAATTTATTTTAGACAAAGCTAGGGTTTTGATTACTGTATTTCTTCCAATCGGAGTAAGATTTCTCTTTTTCCAGATTGCAGGTAAATTTATAATTTCTTGAATCTTTATCTCAAACTTTAAATGTGACCATTTCAAGTACCAGTAAGTCTTTGGAAAAGTTATACCTAAAAGTGTAAAAATGGTTCATATAATTTCTCAATTAAGACCAAGCTCTGGACGTATTGTAGTATTTCTTTTTTTAAATGATCCAATCCATATTGCTTTTGTCTTATTAATATTCATTCAATTAATATTCATGTAGTCCTGAAATGTTTGCATATACATGTATAGAATTTTAAAACAGACATTGTAGTTCTTAAACTTAGTTCTGTACCATCTAGCATAAGGTTTGCATCATCTGCATATTGTGAGATCAAGAGTTCAGTTTGATTAATTTTTATTCCATTAATATTTTTATTTTGCCTGATTAAGATAGATTAAATTTCAGCACATATAATAAATAAATATTGGGAAAAAGGGTCTCCCTGTCAACAGCCTCTATATAGTGTGAACCAATCAGACAAGTGACCATTTATTATAACACAAGAGCAAACATTTGTATAGAAAAGTTTAACTCAACTTATTAGGTGTGGACCAAAGTTGAAAAAAGCTAAAGATTTGTACATAAATTTCCAAGACAAAGAGTCAAAAGCTGTTGAAAATCCAGCAACAGTAACATTCCTAGCTTTTTGTGTTTTTCTAAGTAAAACGTGATATCATATATAACTCTAATATCATCACCTATGTTATAACAGTCTGGTAAACATCCACTTTGGTCTTCATTTATAATTTTTGGACGCAATTGCTGCAGAAGCAATTTTATACGAAATGTTTAGTAAAGAGACAGGTCTCCAGTTAGATAGTACTAGTTTATAATTGTCTCCCTTAGGTATGCAGGTAATATTACCTTGTTTAAAAGTGATTGATGATTCTTTATTTATAAGGGCTTCATTAATAGAATCTAGTTAAATAGTATCCAATATCTATTAAATTTTTTTTATAAAACGATGAAGTAAAGCCGTTGCTACCTGGGGATGTATTATTTTTTCATTTTTTAAGACTATTAAGCAGTTCCTCATATGACAGGTTGGTTTCCAACATTTGACTTTCTGAATCTGTTTATTTTCTTATATATTCAGAATCCACAATAGTTCAACATTTTTTTGTTTCTTTATTGGAATAAAGTTGTTTGTAGTGATGTTTTACTTCAGATAAAATTTCAGATTGATTATAATTAAAAGTATTCCTGATTTTGAATATAATTTTGACATTGATTTTGAAATATAATTTCTATTTTCTAGACTGCAAAAATAATTGGTAGGTTTCTCCCCTTCAGATATCCATTTAGCCCGAGATCTTATGAATTTACCTTCTATAATTGTTTTCTCAGTTCCTTTAATTCATTATTCTTTTCATTAATAAGATTATAATTATCAATGTATTGATTTTGTAAAATATTTATTTCATTGATCAATTTTTGTTGTTTGTTTTTATCCAACTTCTTTTTATAAGATGCATAGGAGATAGTGAGTCCACAGATTTCCATTAAAGGTTTCTAAAAAAATGCCTATCACTTATGTTAAATTGTATATCTCTTGCATGAATGTTTTTTATTTCTAGATTTGAATCTTGTTCTTGAAAAGCATATTGTATTTTAATTCTATTTATTGTTTGTTTAACTTTATTTACAAAGTCAGTATCTTTTAGTAAAGAAGTGTTAAATTTCCAGTAAGAGTTACCTTTCTTAGACTGACTCATTTTTATAGTTAATTTTACAATAGAATGATTAGTTCTGTAACCATGTTCTATATATGATGATTCTATATTAGTATATAAATAATTTGAAATTAAAAAGATGTCTAATCTAGCCTGTTTAATTGGATTCTTCCTATGTCATGTATATTTTCTTTCCTCAATATCCAACAGTCAATTAGATCTAATTCAAATATCATGTTTATGACATTATCTCTCGACTTTGGATTGTTAATATTTACATACCGTAATTATAGCAATCAATGTTTGTATTTAGTACTAAATTAAAGAATCCTACTTCAGTGTTATACTTCCTAATTCTTAACTAATTTATTATTTGAAAAAATAGCAGCTGAGATTTAATTGGTACTTACATTGTATATATAAATTTATTGTTGCATATGATTCATGTAATTATTCAATATGTGGTTATTTTACATTTTGTAGTCTCTTATAATTCAATGCTTGAATGGTCATGTACTATTTGTGTATGTTATTTATCTTGTAAATATTGTTTGTACATGAATGAGACTTAAATAAATAAATAAATAAATAAAAATAAATAAATACTTAGTTTCATACATGATTTTGCAATAGTTTAACAAAAAATCACCTTACACTATAACATAATAATTGACATTGCAAAGATAAAAAGACTCTTGGAGAAAATTATCATGAGCCTTTGTAAAATTAAGTGACCCGGGGACGGGGCCAATTTTGCCCGTACGGCAATAATTTTAACAAACTTGGTAGATGTCCACCAGACAATGTTACCTACAAAATATGTAAGCTCTAGGTCTCTAGGTTTTGGACAAGAAGATTTTTTTGGTATTCCTATATTTTAAGCCTATATAAATCATGTGACCCCTGGGGCAGGGCTATTTTTCACCCTGGGGCAATACTTTTAACAGACTTGGTAGAGGTTCACTAGACAATGCTACATACCAAATATATTAGCACTAGGTCTTGTGAATTTGGACAAGAAGATTTTTAAAATATTCCTATATTGATAAGAGTAAACCCTAGGG
Organism: Lutraria lutraria; assembly: GCA_964023205.1. NCBI lineage: Eukaryota > Metazoa > Mollusca > Bivalvia > Venerida > Mactridae > Lutraria > Lutraria lutraria. Next base: position 18,940,688 of record OZ026846.1, read on the forward strand.
CAGGGCTAATTTTGACCCCAGGGCAATAATTTGAACAAACTTGTAAGAGGTCCACTAGATAATGCTACATACCAAATATCTAGGCTCTAGGCATTGTGGTTTCGATCAAGAAGATTTAACAAGAAAAACTATACTGAAACGTTATAGGTAGACGAATTACAAGAAGCATTGGTTATAAGTTTTTTGTATGAAGTTGCTTTTTTCATAAAGGATATTGACCATCTACTTTATTCATTCCTCCATTATGGAGAGTATAACATATTTACAAGTTATAGGTAATACACATATTTTGACAATCATGAGTATTTGACTAAAGAATACATTCATGTATATAGTTCACATGTACATGGTATTACCATACCATACATCAATGGAATAAAGTACACCCTAAATACTACCAAATCCACCATAGTCTGATATGATACAACCACATTAAACTTACATCTAATGTTGTTTCGAATATTATGCCACATTAACATCATAGAATGATGTCTACATTACTTACTTACGTTTCAACAACAGAGCAGACTAACAGATTCAGTCAAACATGACAGGTAATGCGACGAATAGCCAGTCCAATGATTGACCAATCAAAAATGACCAAAATCACCATTAGCCAATCAAATGGCCAGGATTAGCCAAAATAGTAATAGACACTACAGTAAGTACTCACAAACAGCTAAAATAAACAAATACTCGTAAGTATAATTTGTCTAGAAAAATGTTCCTATATATAATTTATGTAAAATCAAGTGACCTCTGGGGCAGTGCCAATTTGACTCAAGGGCAATAATTTGAACAAACTTGGTAGAGGCCCACTAGACAATGCTACACAAGAAATATCTAAGCTCTAGGCATTGTAGTTTTCTGACAAGAAGATTTTTTTAATTTCCCTGTATAAGTCTGTAAAAAATCAAGTGACCTCTGAGCACAAGTCACAGTTCATGTGAGCTAAAAAGTGTGAACACCAATGACCCCTCGAAATTTTGCTAATTTATTGGCATATCTGTCCATTTGCAAACATAAAGTGTCAAATTTGACACATATCAGTTTAATATTGCTATTTTCATGCATATGTTGACTTGCATGATAATTATTTTTTTTATGCAAAAGGGTCATCAACCTGTATTTTCTACCAATTATTTGCAAAAAAAAACACAAAAATATTTTAGATATGTCATAAATGCACGTTTCTATTATTCCTGCCAATATTTCCTTTTTTTACCCATTATCAAGAAATAATTCATTACATGGAACAAGAACGCTGCGTTCAATAAACGCGTATGCCCCCGGTGGCATGCTTGTGCAGCAATAGCCCATTTGAACAATGTCAAGGTCAAAGTTGATAATCATGGGTGGATTGAGAATGGTCATAAGCAACAACTGTAGAAGTATCAAAGCGTTCTAGCAAGCCGTATTGGTGCTAGACGAAACGGTAAAATCTACTTAACCCGGTACAGAATCATTCTAAGTCCAAGTTAAGTCAAGGTCAAAGTGGGATTTGTCAACATGTATGGATTGAGAATGATCATACGCAACAACTGTAGAAGTATCAAAGCATTCTAGCAAGTGGTATTGGTGCTAGAAGAAACAGTAAAATCTACTTAACCTTGTATGTACGGACTGACGGAAGGATGGACAGGATAATCACTACATGCCCCGACATCAATGATGCCGGGGGCATAAAAAGAAGCAGTTGGCATGGAATAGATAATGATGGACTTAATGAAGCTAGTGAAAAATTAACTTATTCACACAATAACTGGAAACTAGAGCTGTCACAGAGTGACTAATACCCCCGCCGCCGCTTTGACACTAAGAAAGTGATAGTACACTATACGGCGAAGTTCAAGGGGACGTAACTTTGCAATGAGTGGATCACTGGGCATGGAAATTGTGTCTTGCACATCTACATTTAATATTGATAATATATTTCAAGTTTCAATTTAATCCCTTGAAAAATGTGGAAGTAGTCTGCTCCACAAACTAATACTGACTTAATCTATATGGCTAAGTTCAAGGGCAAATAACTCTGAAATGAGTGAATTGCTGGGAATGAAAACTATGTCATGCACATGTACACTTCATGGTGATAACATATTTCAAGTTTCAATTCCATCCCTTGAAAAATGTGGAAATAGTTCGCTCCACAAACTAAGACTGCCATTGTACACTATATGGCTAAGTTGAAGGGCACATAACTCTAGAATGAGCGAATTGATGAGCATGCAAATTGTGTCTTCAGCATGTACACTTCATGGTGATAACATATTTCAAGTTTTAATTCCATCTCTTGAAAAATGTGGAAGTAGTTCGCTCCACAAACTAAGACTGCCATTGTACACTATATGGTTAAGTTCAAGGGCACATAACTCTAGAATAAGTGAATCGCATGGAATGAAAATTGTGTCCTGCACATCTACATGTACACTTGATGGTGATAATATATTTTAAGTTTCATTGCAATTGATTAAAGAATATGAAATTAGTTCGCTCCACAAACTTTTGATATTTTATGCGGACGGACGGACCGACCGACAGAGTGTCTCCAATATACCCCCTATAGTATAAAAATTGATAATCAGTATAATAAATAGGAAGCGTTCTTTTGTGTATCCTTTAAAGATGTTCACAGCAGTTTATTTTTACTGGTCATAATTTACCTGTACACCGGCTAAAATATCGATTTTCACGACTATAAACAATGGTCGTGACGTCATGTAACACTTGACGTTATTCCCTATTTCACAAAATGTGCAAAATAATGGACATAGTAAAAAACTTTAACCAAAAATTCTAATTTAAAAGGGGCATAACTCTCAAAATACTGTCCACAGAATTATACCACTTGTCCTACAGATGCACCTTGTCCCCATAAGGAAGAATTCCAAGTATGAGTTGAATATCTTTTATAATGTTCAAGTAATTGTACTTTATCAAAAACTTTAACCACCTCAGATGTCAACGCTGGGGCGAGTACAATGTAGTATAACTCTCAATTTTTCTTCGAAAGTTGAGCTAAAAGCTAAAACTAGGTAAGAAGCTGCCGATCAAAATTATGTTGCTTTACTAACTTTGGTTGTGTATTTAATTTCGTGGAATCTGTGTGCTGTGAAGTTAACTGAAGTGTTGTGATGTAAATAAAGCTTCTCATATTAAACTTGCATTGATGCTAAACATTACAGGGACAGAAGTGAAGTATAAGGGTTGTGCTATAATAGTATTGACATAACTGAAACTATGTTCCTATGAAAGGTGTGTACACCAATGGCCCCTTAAAATTTTACTCATTTTTATACATCAGATTTTGTCATTTTGCAAATATTAAGCATTAAATTTGACATGTATTTTAAAGTTAAATATTACTGAATTCGGATACAATTAATGTATTTGTGATATTAAGTGCATGTATATGTTATTCCTGCCAATATTTTCCTTTGTTACACAAAACCTTATGATACTTAAACACACTTTACTCAGATTCAAAATGGAGGGCAATCACTTATAAATTGTTTTACAATACACACAAAAACAATGACTTTGTGACAATAGGATTAGTCTGTTTGAATGACAATAACAAGCATCATGGACGAGTACTACGAAGAAGTGTGATCCTTATTTATCTCAGACTTTAGAAAATTGGTCTACTTGAATTTCAAATTAAAAGCCAGAATACTACAAAAGACTTGCAGTAACTAATAGAAAACTATCAAAAAGACAATAATGTATGTAACACTGAATGTTGCGGAAATCAAGGCAATCAATGAACTTAACTTATAAAGTCCAGTTAATCAAGTAGCTTATAAAAAAATCTGATTAAGTGACAGTTTTTTATGACAAAATGTCCAAATTTAAGGTCTATATATGCTTCAAAGCTCACATTTCATACCTAAAAATTTACATTCTCAGAAACAAAATAAAAAAAGTAAAACGCCAAAGTGGTTCAAAGCAATGTAAAAATTAAGGTTTATTTTACTCAACATTACTAGCAAAAGCTGAATCTTTAATGTCAAAAAGTTGTTAAAAAATTGAAACACAAGTTGTCTGTTGAACTGTCAAAAACATGATTGTTCCAACTTCATGAGAAAAGTCAGACAACAAACATGTGGCTATAAATATATGTATATGCATGCCAATTCAAGTTTTATCTTAAACAATGGTCTTCTCCAAATACACAAAATTAATGATCATTAAGATCATTTACTGCACATGGTAGCTTAAAACTATGCATTCCAAAATTTGGGCTATGGACATGGCCAGTATCCAAATATTTGAATACATCATTTAAGCCTAGTGCTTTGTTGATGTGTATTATTATAGATAGATATAATAGTTGACCATTCTTATTATTATTTTATTTCATGTTTCAACCATTTGTAAAAAATGGTACATAGGAAATATATTACACATAAGGCAAATAGGTAGTAACTGCATGCTTATAGCATGAGAAATAGCAAATTTCAGTTAGAATAAAAAAAATATAAAATAGAATTAACAGTTAAAAAAATCCGCATAATTTTATAAAGTCAAGTTGAAAAAATTAGCATAATTTTATAAAGTTACAGTGTTCAAACCAAAATATATAACTGAAAATAAATGTTGAAATTGTAAAATTATTAAAGGTAAATAAATATAAGTAAAAAATTGAAACCACTATAATGTCACGAACATTAAAATTTGAGGATGACAGGTACATTACAGGTACAATGTAAGTAGAACAAATACTTTACATTTGGTGTTAAAAATGTTATTTTAAATACTTTTAGTAGTATAATAATTGTACTTTTGTTTTCTTTAATATAATCAGGTGCTAAATAAAGTTTTTTCCCATTTTGTTTATTTGTGCTCTCTTTGTTAAGTTTTGTCAGTCTGAACAAGATCAGATTAGAAAGGTTCTTCCGTAAAAAGAGAAGGTATAAGGATCACTTCTTTTTCGCATGTACTATCCTTCCCATGTGCACCAGGTATCATGCACTGTCCAATTATTTAAATTAAGTTTTTTAATAAGACACTGCCCCAACATTTCAAATTCTAAGTACATGTGTTTTGTTTCAAATCTTGTTTACGTACAGGGTGTCCCAAAAGAAAGGTGACACTTTCATACATGTTTAATGCCCCTTTAAATTGCAGATAAATACATAATATATTTATAGATATGTAGATCAAAGATGTATTTTTTTGTGTCAGAGAATCTTATAAATATCTTCAGAATTTGCAGTTAAATACAAATTAGAAAACAAAGGTGCATTTTTCATCCTTGATGTGGTTTTAGTATTTTATTACGTTTATTATGTGATGACTTCATCCTCTCTGACACAAAAAAATTTACATCTTTAAACTACATAATTATCTATACCCTCGAGTAACCAGTTTTCGTGAGGTTAAGGAAACATCGAGCGCGCTCAAGAAAAAAATTGTTTCCCACAAAATTTAAAAACAACGTATCAATAACACAACTTAACACGTATAATCTCGCATATGTTTTAAAAATGTCCTTCACTTGCTAACTCACGGACGCATCCATTTTCATACATGTAGGAAGTGACACTTCCATAATGTCTGGTAGAACAGTTTTCATGAGGTTTAAGTGAAATGGCTGAATTAAACGAAATTGGCCTTATAGAACAAGAGATCTGATATCATTTAACATGCAGTTTTATGTATTTAAAGGTTTATTTTAGATCCGTTTTTTATTTTATCTTTTATTTCGGCATCAACAGTTATAGCCTATCTCATAGAACTTCATTAGAATTGATGGCGAATATTGCCTGTCTGCATTTTGCTGGACACCAGCTAGTACCATATATTTCTAAATTTGTATGCCAGATTTAGGTTTAATGTGGCTCGCACATTCTTTTGATGTGTATGGGGGGAGATATTATATTTTTTATCGATAATTTATTGTATTTGGGACAATATACTACATGGTGACTGTTTTAACAAGTGACAAAACATTAAATTTATGTGTCTCCAACCATATAAGGAGGTAACCTTTCCTTCCATTTCATAATTTAATTATCAGCCACAGAACCATAGAGTCATCCAAGGTCATGACGTAACTGTCAATGGTGTAAACAGTCGACTGCTAAACAGATTTTATATTTTATATATTTCGAAAAATGAATGTAAGAATCTAGGTTTACTTATTGCATTATATTTTTTACATGGTTTTATCATAGTAAACGAAGGGAAACTATTTTCTTTTGCTTCCAAGAGCTATTCGAAGCTTTTTTCATTGCCGACAGAGGTTTGTCATCTCTGAAGTTGGCTTCCAGGATATGACGTCATTCAACAAAATATAGCGCAAGCTTTATGTAAATATTTCCGGTATAACGAAAACAAAGGTATCACGATTTAGGGTTACTCGACGGTATATATATTACGTATTAATCTGCAATTCAAAGGGACATTTAAGACATGTATGAAAGTGTTACCTTTCTTTTGGGACATCCTGTATTAAATTATGCCTACCGGTATACTAAAGATTTATCACTAAGTGACTTTCCGTATATAAGCATGCAACTTCATGTAATGGTAAATTTTTTAAAATAAATTTGTTTGTCACTGAGAAAAGATATACAAACAAGAAACTAGTGAAATTTCATAAAAATGGCTGTTTTACTCCTACTTTCCTCCAACATCTTTAAGTTTAATTTCCGAAATTACAAATATGCATGTGTTTCCTGGTTACAAAACTTATTTCAACAAAAAATACTGATAAGTGTGAAATTGTCAGCATAAACTCGCTCATGAGAGAATGTATTTTGAATTAAACAATTTATTTTGGTGTAATCATATACAAGATTGTAGTGGTTGAACAAAATTATGAAATGCTATTTATATTAGTCCAGTAAAAATTTTAATAAACCCCAATTTAAGCTGATAGCTTTTCGTTGGGCTCCATTTTTTCTGTTTTTTTTTAAAAATAAAATGGCAATTTCGAGGAGACAGAAAATTGCAGATTTGAGTTTAAGGAATAGCTGTCTGCCCTTATTGCATTCTTTCATTTTCTTAAATAAAAAGAACTTTGTTAATGCAGTAAAACCTTCTAATGATTGAGACCCAAGCATCAAAAGGGGCACCTATCAAGTAATTTAACATGAATCTTAATTTCATGTACATAAATAAAACTATACTTGAATATACATGACAAATTTATCACTTGATATTTGCAAATTTAAAGGCCTGAAGATTGCTTGAAGTTTTAGGTGACCTTTTATGTTCACACCTCTCTAAGGTAAATTGTTTCCATTATTTCAATACTACAGTACAACCTCTCCAGAACAGCCCTCTCTAGAGCAACACCCTCCCTTCAACAACAGCATGATTTTTTCCCACTGCATATTTTAACTTAAACCTCTCTAAAGCAACAACCTCTCAACAACAACACAATTGAAACTCCAAAAGGGTGTTGCTTTGGAGAGGTTCTGCTATATTTCAGCATGGCCTTCATATTTCTATTTGATAGAACATGTAAACTGACATTTTGTTTTTTACTGAATTTGGTAGACATGTTTTTTTCTGACTGATGTTTACTCATAAACAGATTGGTTGAGGACTTGGAACTAAAGAGGCCATTTTGTTTTGGTGGCGCTAATGATGACTATTTAAGTTAGGTAGCAAGTGCTCTTTTGCGGATATTTTTTAATTTCAAGGTTATATATAATTTTAATTTCCCATCTTCTTGAGTTGGTGGCATAATGAAAGTCAGCCATGATAGTCATTTTCCATCTTCAACATTTATAAGTGTGAAAGGATGCCTGGCACTATTGCTATAATTTTGCAAAGACTGAATTGATGTAGAAACAAGAGGGCCACTACACAATGTTTCATGCCAAATATTTATGTTGCTGAGAAGAAGATTTTTGAAAGTTTTACTGTAAAAAAAACCCATGACACCCAGGGCGGGGCCAATTTTGACCCTATGACCATACTTTGAACAATCTAGGTAGATAGCTAACAGACAGTATTCTATGTGGAATATGTTAACAAGCCCTAGCAGTTTTGGAGAAGAATAGTTTTTTTCTTTTCCATTCCCATGGCAACCAGAGGTCTGCATGGAATGGAATTCTTTGAATACCTTTGAAAGTGCTTCAGGCCAGGAACATTCCTGCCAAGTTTAAGCAACATTGGCCCACTGTGGTATAGCAGCCTTGCACAATCAAGTGACCATGAGAGGTAAGGTCATTTTGACCCTGCGATTCAAGACATATATATGAACAAATTTGGTAGAGGTCTACAATGCAATGCTACATCATGGAAATATCTAAATTCCAGGCCATCTGGTTAATTTTTAGTGAATTCTTGAAGATTTTCCTACATGAATCAATGACTCCCCAGGGTAGGGTCAATTTGACTAGGGGATCGTGATTTGATCAATCTTGGTAGTCATCCATGCTACATACTAAATATCTAAGCTCTAGAAGTGTTTCGGTTTTAGATTAGAATTGTTAAGATTTTCATATAGAAATCTGCGTAAAGTCAAGCAGCCCCTTGGGCAGGGATACCCCCAATGTCATGATACGTACAGTTTGGTAGAGGTTCACAAAGTGATGTTACATGCCAAATACCAAAGCTCTAGGCCTTATGGATTATTCTAATGAGTTTTTTTATGTACAATTAAGTGACACCCTGGGCAGGGTCAATTTTATCTCCCGGGGGGCGGGGGCGAGGGGGATTATGATATGAATCAATTATGTCTACTAACCAATGCTATATGTCAAATAACTTTATGTCGTCTTGTTTATTCTCAGATGTATATTAAGATCAACCTATGAACAATCAAGTGATCCCCCCTCGGGCAGGGCTAATTTGATCCAGAGGGGGGTTAGAACATTCCAATGAAGCAAAGAAAATCCACAGGGGGCAAGTTCAGGCGGATCGGAAAGTTTGACAAGAACGTCGGGATAAGTCAACATGTTTTGTACTGTCATCATCCAAACACAGAATCAGCAGACCTCAAACAGGACACCAGCCAGTCTATGTTTCAAATATGGGAAGCCCGGGCATTGGGGTGCATGGAGGTGGCAGTGAATAAGAATAGCATTGCATGTTTGTACAAGGGTGCATTAGTATAAATTTTGCAATTAAATTTTGACTTAAAATTTAGCAAGACATACATTTTTTTAAAGGACCATTTTCTATACACATTTGCTATTAAAGAGGTAAAACACCATGTTAAGATCTTTCAGGAGCATATTATTCATTTAGCTTTTTCATGGACAGAATCTGGACAGAAGAGATATTTTGTTTTCAGGATATTGCAATAAGGTATATATATACTGCCGATCGATACATTAGTTTGTTTGTTTGTTTGATTATTTGAGTTTTACGCCCCCCTTTTCAACAGTCAGGGACATATGAGGTAGACAGTTCACCTAACCATCTTTCCTGGGAAGAACCAATACTAGACTCCTATCCTCCATTAGCAACTGCCTATTTTCTCACATAAAGAAATATGGTAAGTAGCAGGGCTCGAATCCATGACCCTCTATCAGTGAGAGGTTACATTGATTTGATGTCAGCGACCTTAACCACTCGACCACGGCAGCGGGTACCGAAATATTAAGGATAGTCATCAAGAAATGGGGAAATTTAGGAATGTAAATAATTTGTTGTTAGATGATGGTTTTAGGGGAGCTAACTCCCTAAATATTGCAAGAAAAACTAGCAATTTTGCAAAACAAGATTTAATTAGTTTCAGTTTTCTGCTAGCAGAAGGTCAGTGAGAGCCTAAACAGCAGTCTATTTGGGTAAGTTATTTTTGTGATACATACATGGGCTTGCTGAAAGTATGGACCTGTAAGAAGGGTGCCATTTGCCTAGGGTTGGTTTGACAGAGTGAAGTTTGTACCCAACCTTCAAGGGAAAGAAGTGCTGATAAACACAGATAATAAAATGTATCAAGTGTATTAAAAAATGGGTATAGTAACAAGCCACATCTGCTTGACATTAATTGTGTTAAAACTGTAGATAAATAGTGCACTGAAGAACAAATAAGTTTACATTCTTGTTTGTTGCTAAGAACAAATAATTCTGAAGCTGATTTTCTCAGCAGATGTACTGACAGTGATGATTGGTCAGTTATTGAGTGGATTTTCAAAGTTCTAGATGACGAATGTGGAAAGCATATTTTTGACAGATGACCATTGAGTTTTAAATTGACAGCTATAAGATTTTGAGAAGTGTAGTGCTATATTTTTGACATTTTCATTCAGATAATACAGGCATTTATTTCTAACAATTAAACTCTTGCTTATTTTCATTGTATATGCAGAATGAATCATTTATAAATCATTCACCACAAGATATGTAAGTAATATTTCCTCCCTTTATGATATAAGTCAAATATAATTGACTCAGGTCCATCACTTCAAAATTTGGTATAGTTGAAATAACATTAGTTACATTTTAAATCTTCTATACTGATAAAAATTTATCAACAGCATCTTTTTTAATGTTTTCATATTGGCTTAGAATCCAAGATGGCCGCCATAATCCAATATGGCCGCCTAAACTTCATTCGGTTTAAGATTAAATTTTGAATTGTCGTATAAAAACATTTTCTGCAATAAAAAACTGTCAAGTTAGTAGCTTTTTCTAGTATTTTAGCATTGAAAGGTTTTTAATCAATACGTTTTTAATAATTTACATTACAAAGATTAATCAAAGTACTGGAAGTCATATTTTCGTGGGGAAAACGTGGAAACTCGTACGACATGGTGTAAATCACCACCATATGTTCGAGCACTACTTTAAATAGTGAATAAAACTATTTTCAGTATTAGTAAATCTTGTTACCTCAACAGTTTGTGAATGAAACTTTTGTTCGTTTGAATACTTAACTATTATACTTTTAGTTTTACAGTTTAAGTTGCCATAACATAATATTTCTGCAGTAATATCTCCAGCTTTTATCAAAAGTCTCACTCTGCAACGTATACAACAAGTGGTACTATTTTCTGTCCTGTTATAGGGCCGAGGGGAACTATTCTGAATATGATGATGTAGAAAAGTATCACCTTCCAAAAACATAGATTTGGTACTTTAGTAATCGAGAATTAATTCTAGATAGCAAAAATGTATTGGACTTCTTTTGTTTCAGACGCATTTTTTGTGGAGTATAGTTAAACTAAGTTATAATGTACAATGAATATGTTAGTGGCTGTGATTTTTATGTGATTACTTTTTATTACATTGTTGTTTTTCTATCACAATGAATCCTTATATTAATTTTCACTGTTGGAAATGCAATGTTTAATGTTGTTTTACAGTGCATCAACAAAATAAGTCATGTAAGGCGAAATTAGATAAGAGGACGTCTAGAAGTATGTTATCAGATTGGTAAATTGTATTATATTATAGTGAATCAGATTATATAACATCATATTAAGTGGGTTGATGTGTGGTATGTTTCTTTCATTCTTGGTATTCAGTTTGGAAAGTGCCAAGTGGTGGAATTACATTCAAAGATATATTTTGATAAAGTGTAGTTGAACAACTTGGTATGTACCGTTAAAGAAATTTAATTTTAGTTTTAAAATACAAATGTATAATTATTAGCGGCAAGTTTTTGTTTTAAAAAAAGGAATACTTAGTACTATAGTATTTCATTTGCCTCAACATAGAGACTCCTGGGACAGGTCTTTAACCATGAATATGTAGTGATTCAAGGGCTATTAGATATGATTTTTAGGCTGATCCATATACAATGGATCCGTAGTCCAGTTCTGAATGGATAAGAGACCAATATAAACGTAATAGTTCTTTTCTGTTAGATCCTCAATCAGTTACAACAAGGTATTGAGTCTTCTAGCAATTACTTTTTGAGTGGTTTAATATGACTAATATAAATGTAAGTCTGGAGTCAAATATAACCCCTAAAAGTCTGGTATAACCTGAATTGGTGTGTTGCCCATATTAAATTAAGACATATTTCCGGATGCATGTAGAAATGTATTGAAACTGTGAAACCATTTTTATCCGACATAGTTTTCATTTCAAGTATATCATTGTGGAGCCGTCTTTGAACGAGGTTTTTGTTTTGAGACTCAAAACATCAAATGATTCAAGTATAACCATCTACATAAAGGGAGCAGTCTACTCCTGGATTTAAAACTTCAACTTCACTTTTAATCTTGATACTAAATGGGGCAACCCACAGGATACAGCCCTGCGGCACACCCATTTATTGTGGGGTGGATCTGAAAGAGTGTTACCCACATGGACACGGAAAAAAGCCACAATAAAAAAGTGGAAGGTGGCATCTGAGACCAAAACCATGAAGATCAGGTAGTGCCACTTTTTAAAGACGAAAAATACAGCCACTGAATGATCATTGTTTATAAAGGCTTCTCTTAGAAGTCTTCAAGCACACAGCTTAGGAAGTCAACTGTACCATGCACGTTGGTGACAAAAACCACTCTGTACATTCACAATAAGGTTGATAGATTCAAAGAAGCAAACAGGTCCGTTGTTCACTATTCTTTCCAGTGCTTTATAGATACAACTGGTAAAGGTTATTGGGTGATGATCATTAGAAAGCCCAGCTTAGGAATAGGAATTAGCAAAGCTTTGAAGAAGGGAGTTCATCCGATTCCCATACATTATTAAACGTATCAAGTAAAAGAGAGTATGAATGGGCGTTTAAGAAATTAATTGATAATGAACTTTGTCTGGACCAGAGGATTTAATTGTACTTCTCTTGGTTTTGGAAGAGATATTTAGTTTTTTCACTCATCCCAGGTCTTGTGTGCCTGAAATCTATCTCTGTGTAGCATAACGTTACTAAGAGACTTTTACATAGAAAGTTGGAGATGACACTTGTGGAAGTGAACACATTCCCATCTTATTTCATCAAAATGTCCGTCTGTTTAAGACCAATCCAAACTGCCGAAAGCTAGCAATAGCGAATTTGAAAAAAATTTCTCTGGGACTTGTTTACTCATGAAAAGTTAAACAATTGTGAGGATGTGTCTAACATTGTTACTTCACTGCCCATAGAGACAGCTGAAGGCTCAATCCCTCTGACCTCCACAAACTCTAGAAGCCAAGACAAACTATAAATGTATGGTATAATGATGACTGTATAAGGGCTACCTAACCCTCAAGGAAGCCCTAAAGAAATTCAATCTGAGACTAACTGATGAAAATCTTAAATCCTTTTGTATATCACGATCAAAAGCTCGAAAATCTGAATAATATAACCTCGATTATAAAAACGTAGGTATGATCCACAAAGTCAATGGAGACGGCTCCATATAATTATCTCCAATTAAGCATTTGTCTGATGACAACAATGATACAGACAACCTACCCTCAGGAAGAGGCACTATATAGCTACTGCCCTCGGAAAAAAGTCTTCATCTGAGAACTATTCAGAAAAGATTAAAGTGAAGAGAAGGAACCTATTGCAGGATGTAGATAGGTCTTTGCATTGGCATCTTTCATTATTGTCTAATTAATTGTTTACTTTTGTTATATGACCTATCGACTCTAAATTTAGCAGCCATATTGGATTTATATCATGCATAATCAACATTAAAATACAAAAGTTCTCAGTATTTATCAATATTAAAGGTTAAAAATGTCTTAGGTTGAATAATTATAGTGGTTCTAGAATGTCATTTTTGTGTTTTACACAGTTTATGCCCAAAATTACATTGTGAGCTTTATAAGTTCAATATTGACTTTTTAACAAATAAGTTAAAAGTAATATCTTTTCTTTTTACATTAATTTTGTAATTTGAATTTGACAAAATAGTCAAATTTGGAATTAAACAGTAAAACAATTTGGTGGCCATTTTGGATTGGAGCGGCCTTATTGGATTTATGTAATTGTAACGGCCTTGCTTTTATCTTCTTTTTTGGTGCTTTGTGTGACAGTGTCTCTTTTCGTATTTTAATTTACTTTGGCTCTTTTTTTGTGATTGGTACTCTTCAACGTCACGTGATATTCAGTCGATCAGCTGTTATTGTGAAAGAAAGATCTATATTGGAAAGAAATTATTAATTCTGTTTATTTGAAGCTGATTATTGAGTTTATGTTGGTATAGTTATGCACTGTTTTAAAGGTCAAGAGAGATTGTGTTTGAGTGTTTGGAACATAACCATTGCATATCCATTGCATAACCAACCACTCTCTCCCTACACCATCCTGTGGGATAGTTGAATTTGTGTGCATTAACTGATTTACTGCTATTTATATATCCATTATTTCATTCTACCTGAATTAAACATCAGATTCAGAACTTTACTTTGTGTTAGTGTATTGCATGTCCCAGTGTAGCAACACAATAACTTTATATCCACACCCAGTAGTCTACGAGCTAGCCCGGGTATATAATGAATAATCAAGTTCATTAAAATACAAAGATCGCTTTTGCACCATGAGATTCTTGGGGGCATTTTTCTGGGTGTTATTCACCACAAACAGAACCAACATACCAAAAAATGGCTTATGTACTAATTAATTCCCCCAAAAATTTATGATAACTGGGCTATAATGCATGATACAAATTAAATGTTGAATGCGGGTCAAAATGGACCACTTCAAAAACGGCCCAATACCGAAACGGCCTAATTCCATATTATCCCATACCAAAACAGGCCATACTTTTATGTTGTATTACATGAAGTTAAATAAACTTTATTGTCAATATGCATCAGAAAATACTTAGTGTATGAAAGCTGATCAACAATAAAAAGATAAAAAGAAAATGTCGAAATGTTCACAATTCTTGGTTCAATAACTAAGGCTTGGAGGTTTTATCGGTTTATCGTTATAGCGCGATATCAGCTAGACAATATAAATATCACAATATTTTTTCAGCATACGGATAGATCGGGTTAAGCTTAAATAAGTGAACTTTATGTTTATTATTGTAAAAAAAGTTCATACATTGTGGTAAAGTTGATTTATGTCTAAATGCTGGTCAATCTTGTAATATCATTAACTGTGAACACATACATATTATATTTGTACATGCATTAAATGTTTCAACACTGCTAAAACAGAACAAACTAGAACTGTCAGAGAGGTGACTAATACCCCCGCCGCCACTTTGACACTAAGAATGTGATAGTACACTTTACGGCTAAGTTCAAGGGGACATAAGTTTTAACTCTGCAATGAGTGGATCACTGGGTATGAAAATTATGTCTTAACAATATACATTTAATATTGATAATATATTTCAAGTTTCAATTCAATCTCTTGAAAAATGTGGAAGTAGTTTGCTCTAAGAGTGCCATTGTACACTATATGGCTAAGTTCAAGGGCACATAACTCTGTTATGAGTGAATTGCTGGGAATGAATATTGTGTCTTGCACGAGTACACTTCATGGTGATAATATATTTCAAGTTTCAGTTCAATCCCTTGAAAAATATGGAAGTAGTTGGCTCCACAAAGTAATAGTGCAATTTTACACTATATGGCTATGTTCAAGGGCACATAACTCTGGAATGAGTGAATCGCTGGGCATGAAAATTGTGTCCTGCACGAGTACACTTCGTGGTGATAACATATTTCAACTTTCAATTCAATCCCTTGAAAAATGTGGAAGAAGTTCGCTCCACAAACTAAGACTGTCATTGTACACTATATCGCTAAGTTCAAGGGCGCATAACTCTATAATAAGTGAATCGTTGGGCATGAAAATTGTGCCTTGCACGAGGACACTTCATGGTGATAACATATTTCAAGTTTTAATTCCATCCCTTGAAAAATGTGGAAGAAGTTCGCTCCACAAACTAAGAGTGCCATTCTACACTATATGGCTAAGTTCAAGGGGACATAACTCTGGAATGAGTGAATCGCTGGGAATGAAAATTGTGTCTTCCACATCTACACTTCATGGTGATAACATATTTCAAGTATCCTAGCAATTGCTTATAGAATGTGAAAGTAGTTCGCTCCACAAACTTTTGATATTTTATGCGGACGGACGGACCGACAGAGTGACTCCAATACACCCCCTCCCAAACTTCGTTTGGGGGGTATAATTATTTGAAATGTGAAACTACACTGTGAGCTATTGTCTGTATTATTACCGAAGGCATTATATAAATGCTGATTTGTAATGTTTTTCTGTAAATTTATCATTTATATATATATCGCGATAGGCATCGTGATACAGCATGAAATATACGCTTTTAAGGACCGATACCCAGCTCTATAATAATAACTAGCACCTGGACTGAATGCTGTTACAGAGTATGCTTTTGTCATTAATGTCATGTAACATTATTATGTATTGTATTAAAACATAAATTGTGTTCAGTATCCGAATAATTGATAATATTCACAGTTAAATTACTAAAAATACATGAGTAGCATACATTTTAACCGTTTTTTTTTCTTTCACGTGTTACTTGACTGAAAACTGGGCCGTTTTGGACTGGTCGGTTTGAGAAGTGGGCCGTTTTGACCCTACACCCAAAAGTCAATGATATACTATATAATACATAAGCACTATGTGTGAAAATTTTGTTATCTAACCTAGGATTTGCTTTTTTATGAAATAATTTAGATACTACTTTTTCACAAATTTACTATGTGATACAAGTTATTATTGATCAGTATTTACAATGCTGGTTTGGTGAGCTAAAATTTCATTATCTAAATTGCTTTAAGGTTGATTTAGTACAAGAAAATATCTTAATTGAATTTCAATTGATTCACATAGAATAGCATTAACTGCTATTGAGCTCAAAAACTTGTAATTGAAGAAGGAAGAATTAGAAATATTGTCAAAGACCTTATAAAAACATTGTATACAATATCCGCAACAAACATATAACTTGTACTTTTCTATCGCCACTTTATGATTTATAATGATTAATTGGCATGGACTTATATGTTTATGCCAATAAAATAATTTGACTTGACTTGGTCATGTAATATGTAATTAACCAATCATGTATGTTTAGGCCACTCTTTTGTTAAGCACAATACCCGTGAAAATATAGTTTTTTAGGAAGTATTAAAGTTTGCAATATAAAGTCAATTGATAATCAGTTGATAAATATGTGTTTTTTAAGAAGCAGGCCAGGCCTTCTAAAGAAAGGCCATATAAATATATATGCAGTTTAGTTTGAAAAATATAGAAATATAGAAAAAGATATAGAAAGTTATTAGGAGAATATTTTTTAGGAACTGTTTTTATGACAAGAAAATATGCTTTGTCTTTTATAGACACTTTTTTGGATGCTGTCTAGGTAACATTTCATTTAACTTTGTGAACATTGAATTCATTATTTCCTTTTGTGATTAAATTTTAAACTTAGTGAATTGAAAATAAATATATGTTGTTATTGATTATTAAATAAACAACGTCGAAGGAAACATAGAACTTTAGAGTTTTAAAAATCATTATCAGAAAAAAAATGTGTTCGGAAATGATATTGTGAATGTAAATTATCATGTCTAAAATGTTTCGGGAGACAAATAAAAATAATGTTTTGACAGAGATCTGGTACATGATGATGTAATTGTACTGTTTATTATATACCGGTATATGTTTACAGTTTTAGTCATATTTATTGTGGGCTTTATTTATTTTAATATAATTCTTTTAAAAAGTCATGTTAAGAGACAAAGAAAAATAAATAAAGGGAATTAATTAGAAATTTCATAGGGTATCTATTACAAGTAATGAAAGATACATAGCATTATGTACAATTGTGTCAGTACATGTGGCACACGTTTTTGAATGTTTTTGTAAGTACAAAGTCTGTCATTATGTATAATACTACACAAAAGAAAAAGTTCAAGGCTTGTAATTATAAGATCCAAATTTGATCTAGTTTGAATTATACATAATTATATGTTGCCAAAAAAGGTTTTATGTTTCTGATAACTGTGATCAGCAATAAGATGGAACTGTTTATTATGATTGTTGAAAGTACTTTTATTTCTAATATTGATGCTTGTGTAGACTAGGTTCTGTAAATTTTATTACGAACAGGTAATATTTACGTTACGTAATTCACGGTTATTTGAAGACTGTGATACAATTTTTATCTCGGTTATCTATGATGTTGTTAAAGACCTGGTACTGGTCGTTGCCTCTTGAGGTGTTATGCAAACTTTTGTTATCTAGCTGGTATTGAATTGCCAGGAGGAATCTATATGATGGTTTACAAACCTTTTAAGTAGGTTTTATGTTTATGGGACAAAGTAATAAAGGTATATAGGATGGTTTTAGTTTTTTTACCGGTTTATTGGGTAATGGTGTTTACAGTTTTGTTGATATATATTTACTAGTCATGATTCCTGTGACAAATGGTGTGATGTAGTATGTATAACTACTTCATTTTGTCACAAGGGTCCAGGGAAACAAAGATCCGTTAAACACGGGGCGACAGCCCCTCCGTTGTATCGGCTGGCTGCAGTATCAGAGAAGAATGATACTGCTGGTGTGGACAGCGCCAGAAGTGTGGTTAACACTACGCCAGTTGGTGGTGATGTTCAATTAGAGCATACAAACGCTGGTGAAGGAATCAGGTTACATCCTTCTATTTAATGTTATTGTGTTTAAGTGTGTATTAAAACATGTTTTATTAAACTGCACATATTTTATGACGCAGTTTTTTTGTTTCTTTATTGTGTACATTTTGCATACATAAATGTATTTTGCTTTGTTTTATTTTGTTCAATTTTGCATTACTTTATCATTTTCGTAAACAATCATTGTACGAGGGGTAATTGAAAATTAATGATACTTTTTCTCGAAAAATTGTTTCTTTGAATTTATCACTCTGATACTCTATGAACATAAAGATAAAATATTTATCTACGATATACTAAAAAATAATAACTTTTGACATGTATAAATGCACCCGACGCATTGCTATAGTAACCCATTAATGAATAAGCGGGGCACGTGAAACAAATGGCTAGATTTTCTATGAAAAGATCTTTAAATATAAAATATAAATGTCTGAATGTCACGCAATTTCGTGCGTGACTTGTATCACGTCTTATGCATATGTGTTGAAAATTTTGATGTCATATCTGTTAGCGTTCGTAAACAGCAGATAAACAGGCAACCGTTGCTGAGATAACAAATATTCACATATTGGCGTCTAGAAATCCGCTCGAAAAACGGGCAGTAATAAAATCTTAAGCTGAACTTGGCAACACAGCTACACAGACTTATGAAATGAGGCAGAAGACATCTATGAAATCATCTGTTTCACAGGCGCTGGTTTTAAGATGGCACCGATCTTTAAGGAAGGGCAGATAAGATTGGAAGATGAATTGGGACGAAGGCGGAAAACAATTATTGACGTCAAATTGATCAAGTCAATTAAGGACATCATTTATACGGATCGCCGAGTGACAATTAGAGAATTTGCAACTTAACTCTTCATAGTTATGGAACTGTTCATAAAATTTTGGAAAAACACTTGAATATGTACAAAGTAAGTGCTCGATGGATACCGCGTTTATTATCTAATAACAATAAAGACACCCATATGTGATTGAATGCCTCAAGGAAGTTTTTGCAGCGGTATCGTAAAGAAGGTGACACTTTTCTACAGCGCATCGTTACCACTGATGAATATTGGTTGTTTTTATTTGACCCAAAAAAACTAAGAAATAATCAAAACAATGGAAAACACCAGAATCTTGTCCCCTTAAGAAGGCACGTGTCTCAAAATCGGCAGGAAAACAGGTCGATTTTCATGTTTTCCAGGTACTTTAATCAGCTTTGAGGGGTAACAGATTTGATTATTTTACTGAACTTTCGTATGCAGCACAGCATGTTGTTTCTAGTCTTGACTCACCTAGATATAGACTTGTATGCACAATGGATTGATTGACACCGTAAATGTATCTCATTTCGGGGCGAATATTTTGAGAAAGAAAGACGTCGTTAAGGGAAACATTAGGAAAACGTCGTCGTGTATCAATATCAGACTGCCCCACTCAAACGTGATGGACCTCTTTTAAACCGGCGGGATTTGACCAATTTTAATGCAATGAAATTGATATTTGGTATACAGGCAGAATAAAGATTGGGAATAATGCTGTCTTTGTTTCAAAATTCTACTCCAAATACCCTTCAAATACCAGACCCAGTCTCATTAATTTTTGATCACCCCTCATATGTATGCCTTGACTTTTATTCTTGTATACAATTGGTATATGTTCAGGCCTTTTAATTTGTATTTGTTCAGTATATCATTTTTTTGCAAGGTTGTTTATTAACCTGCACATATTTAATGATGTGGTTTATGTGTTTCTTATTTGTGTACATTTTGCATGCATGAATATATTTTGCCCTGTTTTATTTCGTTTAAATTTGAATTATTTGATTTTTTTGTAATCAATTATTTTCTGTGCATTGACCTTCATTCTTGTATACAATTGGTATATGTTCAGGCAGTTGAATTTGTATTTGTTTATTATATCATTTGTTTTCGGTATAGAAGCTACAGTTAATTGTTTTGTATTGTTCTAATAAGTAGTGGTATCATCATGACTTGTTATTAATTATTGATGTCATGTTTGTTTCATTCATCATTCAAGAGCGCCTTCATTATACCATTTTATTCATCAAAACATTTAGAACAGAAAAAAAACACCACATTAATATTTTTTTTCTTTATTTAAAAGGGCCGAATTGTAACACAGTGCAATACTGAATTGTTGAGCTATTCAATATCGACTTTGTATGTAGTTTTCCTTATGTGCATTATGCAATATCTATCTATGATGTTATTCAATACTTAATCGAACTTTTATTGTTGTAGGTCACCATGTAATATTAACATGTTTATTTATTATGTAGTTGACTGATGTCGTGGCAACTTATTACTGGTCTATAAATATATAGGATAGTATATAAGATCACGGGCCTCTGTGCAAGGCAGATTTGTCTTATGATATTCTTAACGGTAACAACTTAGCTAATAATAAGATAAAGATGTCGACATGAAATCCTGTGTTGTTATGATTATGTAACACTATGATGAATTTGTTTATTTGTTTATATTGATTTTTTCACGCCTTTTCAAAAGTCAGAGTCATATGAGTCAGTCAGTTCACCTAACCATCGTTCCTGGGATGAACTAGACTCTCATTCTCCATAAGCAACTATCAACTTTCTCACATAAAAAGACATGGTCGGTAGTGAGGCTCGACCCGCGACCCTCTGTCAGTGAAAGGTTACAGTGATTACCACTCGACCACAGAGTCGGGTCTGAGTATGACAAATTAGAGGAATAACATTAAACACTCTTCAAGACTACATGGTGCATGAAAATGCGGAATACAAAAGTGAAAATGAGGATCTAAAGAAACACAATAAAATACTAAGGAAAGATCTTTCAAAATTTATTGAAACAAGTGATAAGTTTACAAAAGTATATTCTATAAACCAACATTAAGTTGAAAAATCAAGGTCGAGAATGCAGAGGTACATTTACAGTCTCACAGAAGACATAAATATCATAAACTCAGAGAAAAATCATCCTCTTTAATTCAGAAGATGTAGCAAATGTGGCCTTTGCAGTGACCATAAACAGCTCAAATGTCCTGCTGCACAATTTAAATACAAAGAATAATTTTCCTTCAAAATGTAGGAACAGAGCTCATTGATCAGCAGAAATTGAAACATTTATTTATGAATGTTATATGTTTTTGTAATAACCAAAGAATTAGTACAGAACAGAAATTCTTTTTATACAATTGACTGATAGCCTGAAGCTTGGATGTTTGTTTGTTGTCCGTTTATATCGGGTTATCTGCCCCTTTTCAACAGCCAAGAGTCATCATCATTCCTGGGGAGACGTACTAGACTCCCATCCTCTGTATGCAACTACCTACTATATAACATAAAGAGACATGGTTGGTAATAGGGATTGAACCCACAACCTTCAATCAGTGAGAGGTTACAGTGATTTGAAGTCACCAACCATAACCACTTGACCATGTAGGCGGGTGGATGGAAGGTTGTTACTGAATACAGAGATAATCCTATAGCATCCGACAATGAAGATGAGAGGCGAATAATTAAAGCAGAAGCTAGAGCTAACAAGAGGCGAAAGCCGAGGAAGCAAATAAATCTAAAACAAGGAGTTGGCGTTACATTTGACCATTAAATAGAACAGACATCACGGTGTCGAGATATGACTACAACAATAATGTATCAAGAAGTAGACAGGGTCTATGCACAGGACCATATAACACCAATAGGCCCAAAAAACAATATCCGAGCCTCATTCATAGGCTGGTACATAATATAAATATGTATATATACAACTCGAGGGTTCAACGCAACAGTGTCATAACTCATATTGAAATAAGAACAAGTTACGACAGTGTTGCGCTGAGCCCTCGAACTGTCTATAAACGAGGCTCAGACTATGGTTTATTATTAGCGAGAGGATAGACAGAACAGAGGTAACAATTGATTCTGTCATTTATTAGTTATTTACCAGGAAGTTTTTTAGCGACCATTGTTGGTCAAATTATTTCTCTGTGTTGTTAGGAAGAGAGGTTTGTCTGAAAACAAGGTTTTTGCATAAATGCATTGATACACGTAATTTGTGTATGTCAGTGATGATGTTTTGAAGAACTGCAATTTTAACATAAAAATATATGCATGCTTAATAAACAATAGCTGTGCATAAGACAGCATGCTCGACTATTCTCAGTGATTGATAGTAAACAAACTTTTGTTTAGAAGACAATACTAATATACCTATTTAAAAAGAGCTGTCTGTGAAACATTGTAACAGACAAAGAAATAGTATCATAGTATTTGATATTTTGGCACTAATGTAGAAGGAAGCAGTATTTATAATTTTATGGATAGAGTTATCTAACATGTCTATCTAATACCCCTAGGCACTTAAATTAAGACAATCCCATAAGTGGTTACTAAGATATATGCATGATAATAACTTGCACGCATTACTTTCACCGTATGCAACACCAATGCCGACACAATGGTGATTGCAAAAGCTCTCCGTATGCAAACAGAGATAACATTCCAAGGATGAGTTTAAGGGTTGAGACAACCAGAAACAATGCTACATGACAATATGTGGTCAGGTGTGATAATCTTTGAAGGTAGGTAGTTTACATCCCCCTGGAAGTGGATGGATTTTGTCTCCCCCGAAAATAAAAGGATAGGAAAGTTTTAGTGCTCACACATGGGGATGGGAGAGTGTTCACACAACCAAATATAGGGGGGATGGGCAAGTATTCACCCCATGGAAATGGGTGGGAAGGGGTCAGCGTTCATACCCTCAGAAACTGGTGAGGTTGGGTTTGTATACACACCCTCGGAAGTTGTAGTACTTTGTTCACACCACCGAAAGTGGGTGGGGATGGGCCAGTGTTCACACCCCTGGAAATGGATGGGAAAGGGTCAGCATTATAACCCTCAGACACTGGTGAAGTTTGGTTTATATTCACAGCCCTAAAAGTATGTGAGGTTAGTTCATAGTTCACACCTCAAGAAGTAGGTAAAGTTAGGTCATGGGTTATACCTCTGGAAACGGGTGAGGAAAGATCAGAATTTATCCAAGCCTGAAAGGGCTGAACACAATCAGATACAAGACTACCAAAAATTTGTTCAGATGCATTTACTCAAACAACAAGGGTTGCTGAAGACGAGCCCCCTGAAAGTAGGTATGACATGTAATGAAAAAGCATCATGTCAGAATTAATAGCTACTTGGAAGGATGATGAGACAAGAAAAAGCTCAACTTAGCAAGATTTAGAAGCTGTGTACAGAATATTGTTGTCTAGTCAAAATGTAATCTAAAATTCTTAACAGATAACAGAAACATTACTTATATTGTCAGGTTAGGTAACAATAATGACAGATAGCATGAACTCAGTTTAAAATTACAGTACAACCTCTCCAGAGCAACCCTCTCTTGAGCAACAACCTCCCTTCAACACTCGCATGATTTTTTCCCACAGCATGATTTAAGTACTAATTTAATCTCTCTAGAGCAACAACCTCTCAACAACATAATTTTGATACCCCCAAAGGGTCACATCATGATTTTTGTTTGTCAAAGTAAAACTGATGTTTACAGACAAGGGAAATATGCTTATAGTGCTAAAGGTGTTACTTGTGCAAGTCCAGTTGCAGTGTTACAGAGGTATATGAAAAGTGCCGATTTTTGTTATGATTCAGACACATTTTAATTTCATCGAGCTTGTAGATCATTTGTTTGTTTAGTGTTATTTTATGGCGCATCAACTACAAATGGTCATATGGTGCGCAATAAAAATTGAAAAGGGAAGTCAATAGATATAATAAAAAATAAGTCATGTAATACAAGATGCGTTTCAAAAAACACAATGCCCCCTCCTGGTGCCCTTTAACTTGAAAATGCACAGGTCCTGTAGAGATTGTCATGATGAACCAAGATGAAGTTTGATGATTGTAGGCGGTAGCCTTTTGATTTAATAGGCAAGGTTAAAGTTTGGTACAGACGAACAAAGTGCCATAAATCAGCTAAAAATGATTGAATCACAAAACCCTGACAATATGTGCTGGAGAGCTTGGTGACAATAGTTCTATCAAAGTTTGGTAAAAATCCCTTGAGTAATTTAGGAGGAGTTGTGCACAGAAGAGTATTTCTGAATTACATATGCACAAAATAAACAAAGGGCCATAAATCCGCCTAAAACAATCCAATCACAAAACCTGGAAATTATGTGGTGGTTTTTTTTGAAGACAATGAGTCTGTGGAAGTTTCATCAAATTCCTTTGAGAGATGTAGGAGGAGTACCATAGATGAAATTTAGGACATAAAATAAACTAAGGGCCATAAATCTTCCAAAAAATATCGAATCACAAAACCTGCACAACATGTGCTGGGAAAATTGGTGACAATAGCTCTATAAAAGTTTGGTCAAAATCCCTTGAGAAACATAGAAGTACATGTAGTTGCAAACAAAAGAGTATTTATGTATATAGTACATATGCACAAAATAAAGAAAGGGCCATAATTCTGTCAAAAATTATCAAATAATAAAACCTCTACAACATGCATTAGGTATCTTGATAACAATAGTTCCATGAAAGGTTTATCAAAACCACTTGAGAAAAGAAGGAAACAAGAGTATTTTGCTGTTACAATCGCACAAAATAAACAAAGGGCCATAATTCCGTCAAAAATGATTGAATCACAAAACCCAGAATATATGTGTGGGGGTGTCTGGTAACAGCAAGTTGTGAAAGTTCTGTCAAAATCCCATGAAAATGTAGGAGTAGTATCCTAAAAGAAATGTAGGAAACACAATGACCCTGTGACCTACTGACCTGTAAATGCACAGGTCCTGTAGAGGTTGTCATGAGGAACCTAAAAATATGAGGTTTGATGAATGTAGGTGCAAGCGTTTTGATTTTATAGGCAAGATTAAAGTTTGGTACAAACAGACAGACCAAACCAAACAAGACATAAATAGGTTTAAAATTAAAAGGTGATGGCAAAAGTGTGTTCGTGTCTTGAACAGGTAAAATGTTTTCTACGAATTGGTTGAAGGTCGATGCAGTCAACAACAACATGTCTGATAGAATATGGAGCACCGCATGGAATACATTCTAGCATATCATCTCCAGTGAGAATCCAAGAGTGAGTTAAATGAGAATGATCAATTCTGCATCTTGATAATATTACCTCTTCACTTGTAGAACAGGAAGAAAATGCTTTTTGTTGAGAAAGAATAAGTAAGTTTGTAAGTTGGTGACATAATTGGTCGACATATATGGTCACTTTATAGTTGAAAATATTTGGTTCGGACCGAAAATCTACTTCGATATATAAAAATATCGAGAACCACGAATTTGATTTAAGTGCGTTTTTTTAATATGTAATAAGAAGGATAAAAATCGGGACTTTATCTTTACTTCGATATAAGCGGGATTTCGATATAAGCGATTTCGATATAAAGAGTTTCGACTGTAGTTGAAACTGCCGTAAAAGGTAAATGCTCTTGGCTATACTCTTCAACAGAAAGGAGAGGTGGACATTTACCTAACAACAAAACACCAGACATTGTTATTGACAATGTGAGAAGACAAATTAAATCCTATCCTGTTCCTGAAGCACATTCCACAAGGAAAGGTACAAAACTGGCAGTTCTAAGGGGAAAGTTAAACATTTAAAAGAGGTGTACGTGTTACACAAAGAGGAGTGTTTTATCAAAATAACAAAAGATTGATTTCACCATCAAAGTGCAAGAATATATTTTGTAGGGAATATGATTACAATGTCCCTAAATGGACTAATGTTTGACATGTGTAACTAACAGACAAGAGGAGAACTCACATAAATTAACTTATAATATAAGGATATACTAGGGTTATATTATGAGACTCATAGTAACAATAGACAATAAGAGAGAAGAGAAATCTATTGACAAACACAGAGCAATATCAAGTACAAATTATCATGTGGCAACATTTAATGTACAGGCTGTTTGACAAGTACCAGACTATTCAATGAATCAAGTATGTAACAAGAGCTGCCACCTGCTATCATTGGAACAAAAGTGAGGTCCAGGGAGGACCCTATGAAATTGGAACACACTTATTGAAATACATTAAATCATTACCAATCGGTGTCACTCATGTTACCTTTTACTCAGACAGCTGTACTGGTACAAGTAGGAATACATTAAAGTATTGTTATTGTTGCATGATATCAACACTGTGAATAACATAGACATTATTGAACATAACGCATTGAATCTGGTTATTCTAGTGATTCCATCTATGCTACAATTGAAACAGTAAATATGTTCATCTGTGTACAGTGCAACCTCCCTACAACAGCCACCAATTGGAAGGACAATAATGGCTGTTGCAGCAGTTGGAGACTGTTGTTGAGAGAGTGAAAATAGAGTAAATATTCAATCTGGGTTGCTAGAATACTTGCTGTAACAGGAAGGTGGTTGTAGTTCTGAGGTGACTGTTCATGGAGCTTACACTGTATATATCCAGTCAGTGAGATACCATAGTGAGACAGCCAAAAGGAAAAGGCCATACACCATTAAAGCATTTTGACTTTGTGAATACCTAACCCATGACTAGGTTAATGATGCCAAAACATTCTTTGGACCCAAAGATGTAAAACATTGGTGGACACAAGTTTAATGGTAACTGTACAGAAAGACAGATCCACAAAATATCTTCTTCAAGTATGAGTTTGATGAAAACGATTTTCATTATGAAAAAAGTAGGCATGTAAAGAAAGGAACCTAATAAGCATGTGCTTAGCTACCAATACCTCCAAAGAAAAAAAATGGGACTCTCTTTCCCTATGTGAAGATGGTACATATAGTTTTATCCTATTATCAGAATTAAACAAATCATTACATTGTAACTAATAGAAATAACTGCAGGGATGAGAATAAAGTTTTGTGAAAATATCTTTGGAGAATAAAGCTGAGAAAATAAACTACCTAAGTTTTTTAAGTTATCTGATACATATTAAGTTTTAATAAGATTACTAAAACGCTCACTTAATGAGGTGTTTGTGAAACACCAATGCCCCCTAAAGAGCAATGGATAGTTGACCTTTGACCTATTGATAGACCTTATCAACAGGGGTCATCTATCTGTATTTGACCAACCTTCAAACCAAGTGAAGACCTAAGAGGCCAAAACAGTCGAATTGGCCAGACAAGGTTTGATTACCAACGAGCAAAAAATACGGACATGAGCAAACCAGCAATATATAACCCCATTTCTTTGAAATGGGGGCATAACTAGAACTTTATTTAAGTACCCTACAATTACAAAAATATGACAAACATATAAACACAATTCATGTCAATTCAAGATATTTTACCTAATAGAAATAACTGCTAGGATAAGAAAAAAGTTTTGTACAAATACTTGTAGAGAATAAAGCTCAGAAAAATCAACTACCCAAGTTTCTTTAAAGTTATTTGATATATCAAAAGTTAAATAAAGGGCACTAAAACGCTCACTTAATGAGGTGTTTGTGAAACACCAATGCCCCCTAAAGAGCAATGGATAGTTGACCTTTGACCTATTGATAGACCTTATCAACAGGGATCATCTATCTGTATTTGACCAACCTTCAAACCAAGTGAAGACCTAAGAGGCCAAAACAATCGAATTGGCCAGACAAGGTTTGATTACCAACGAGCAAAAAAGACGGACATGAGCAAACCAGCAATATATAACCCCATTTCTTTGAAATGGGGGCATAACTAGAACTTTATTAAAGTACCCTACAATTACAAAATATGACAAAAATATAAATACAATTCATGTCAATTCAAGACATTTTACCTAATAGAAAGAACTACTGGAATAATAATAAAGTTTGTAGAAATATTTAGGCAGTTGATTTTTCCTTAGCTTTATAAATCTACAATTTAAGCTAAAATAAGGGTACTAAAACAATATCTTAATGAGCTGTTCGTAATTAAGAAACAAAAATGTATAAAAATCCAAATTCACCCTCTAAAAAATGAAGCTATTAAAATGAAACAAATTTTATTCAAGAGGTATTGTTTGTAGGTCAGAATTCAGTGTTTGTGGAACCCTGACAACTATGTAAAGGCTTGTGTCGTCTGGAAATATATGGACGTTTGCCCTGATGTCAGAAATAATGTCCTAGATACATATCATGAAAAGGAGTAGGCCCAAAATTGACTCCTGTGTAATCCCAGCTTTAATATCATTTAATTTTGATTGAGCATCAGGCAGAACAACATTTAGTTGTCTGTCACTTAGATAAGATGAGAACCAATAAAAAAAAGACAGCCAGAAATCCCAAAATGTTTGAGTCTGAAGAGGAAAGCATGATGCCAGACTTAGTCAAAAGCCTTGCTGATGTCGCAGAATACAGTTCTGGAATCAACAGCCTCATTGAAGAAGTTGTATAGATAAGTCAGTTGGTTAACTGTTGAGTCACCCAGTACTAAGCCTGTTTAGAAGCTGGGTGAGAAGGTAGGTCATTGTCGCTATTTTGTTTAACATATGCCTGTGGACTACCCATTCAAGGACTTTCCCTATGGTACATAGTAGAGATATAGCTTGACAATTGTCAACATGAGAATGGCTTCCAAGAGTGACAAAAGTGTCCTTCCAAGAGCTAAGAGAACAGAGACTGGTAAAAAAGTCACACAGAGGAGTGGACAGTTCAAATTTTATAATATCCTCTATCTTAGAGGTTGTAATTGTAATGTGCTCCAAGACAGAACTGATGTCATTCACATCATTTTGCAGAGTTCGAGCACCTAATTATTCATCAAGAAGGGTTTGCTCGCCACAAATGTTATTCAGAAGGTTTGCTTTGGTGATTTCATCTTCCACAGGGTTATCACCACCTTGCAGTGAAGCAAGGATGAACTCGATTTGGAGGAGATGAAAGATTTGAGACAAGTTCACCATGATTTCCATGATGATGGAGAGGAAAGAAGTTTTTATGCTAACATTATTGTGATTTAGTTTGGCCTTTCTTATGTCATTAACAGTTTGGTTTCGAAGGCGTAAAAATTAGTTAGGCAGTCAATCTTTCCTTAGCTTTATCTTTTTATAAACTTGAGGAACATCAAATACCTACGTTTTTTAAGTTATTTGAAATATCTTAGATAAAATAATGGTACTAAAACGCTCACTTAATGAGGTGTTTGTGAAACACCAATGCCCCCTAAAGGGCAAATGGATAGTTGACCTTTGACCTATTGATAGACCTTATCAACAGGGGTCATCTATCTGTATTTGACCAACCTTCAAACCAAGTGAAGACCTAAGAGGCCAAAACAGTCGAATTGGCCAGACAAGGTTTGATTACCAACGAGCAAAAAAGACGGACATGAGCAAACCAGCAATATATAACCCCATTTCTTTGAAATGGGGGCATAACTAGAACTTTTTTTAAGTACCCTACAATTACAAAAATATGACAAAAATATAAACACAATTCATGTCAATTCAAGATATTTTACCTAATAGAAATAACTGCTAGGATAAGAAAAAGGTTTTGTACAAATACTTGTAGAGAATAAAGCTCAGAAAAATCAACTACCCAAGTTTCTTTAAAGTTATTTGATATATCAAAAGTTAAATAAAGGGCACTAAACGCTCACTTAATGAGGTGTTTGTGAAACACCAATGCCCCCTAAAGAGCAATGGATAGTTGACCTTTGACCTATTGATAGACCTTATCAACAGGGGTCATCTATCTGTATTTGACCAACCTTCAAACCAAGTGAAGACCTAAGAGGCCAAAACAGTCGAATTGGCCAGACAAGGTTTGATTACCAACGAGCAAAAAAGACGGACATGAGCAAACCAGCAATATATAACTAGGCATAACTAGAACTTTATTAAAGTACCCTACAATTACAAAATATGACAAAAATATAAATACAATTCATGTCAATTCAAGACATTTTACCTAATAGAAAGAACTACTGGAATAATAATAAAGTTTTGTAGAAATATTTAGGCAGTTGATTTTTCCTTAGCTTTATAAATCTACAATTTAAGCTAAAATAAGGGTACTAAAACAATATCTTAATGAGCTGTTCGTAATTAAGAAACAAAAATGTATAAAAATTCAAATTCACCCTCTAAAAAATGAAGCTATTAAAATGAAACAAATTTTATTCAAGAGGTATTGTTTGTAGGTCAGAATTCAGTGTTTGTGGAACCCTGACAACTATGTAAAGGCTTGTGTCGTCTGGAAATATATGGACGTTTGCCCTGATGTCAGAAATAATGTCCTAGATACATATCATGAAAAGGAGTAGGCCCAAAATTGACTCCTGTGTAATCCCAGCTTTAATATCATTTAATTTTGATTGAGCATCAGGCAGAACAACATTTAGTTGTCTGTCACTTAGATAAGATGAGAACCAATAAAAAAAAGACAGCCAGAAATCCCAAAATGTTTGAGTCTGAAGAGGAAAGCATGATGCCAGACTTAGTCAAAAGCCTTGCTGATGTCGCAGAATACAGTTCTGGAATCAACAGCCTCATTGAAGAAGTTGTATAGATAAGTCAGTTGGTTAACTGTTGAGTCACCCAGTACTAAGCCTGTTTAGAAGCTGGGTGAGAAGGTAGGTCATTGTCGCTATTTTGTTTAACACATGCCTGTGGACTACCCATTCAAGGACTTTCCCTATGGTACATAGTAGAGATATAGCTTGACAATTGTCAACATGATGTTACCCTTGTCTCAATTAACCCTTTTTATTTTACTTCATATGTCCTTTATGTCCATGTCTAGCTGTATTATGTATTGTATCTGTTATATAGTGTGTATTGTATCTGCCTAACTGTATACCAGTAAGGGGGATACTGATTAGTTGTTTATTGTACGGATCAGCGAATGAATGCGAGTATGGTTGATTGAAAGTTGTGAATTGGTATGAGAGATGTTCACTAATATTCTCGTGCACTTGGTCCCATCATGCACTATAATCCTCTTCCCGCCAAAATGAACCCTTGCCAGGAAAACTCTCTTTAGTTCGTTCTGATTGAGTCTAGACCGTTTCACAACTCGTCTATATATTATCTTCATCGCATTATTGAAATATAACAATTTACATTGTTATATTTCTACACTGATCCTGGTAAGTTTATTTAAATAGTTTTATTGAACATTATTGAATTAGCTCATACTTCGTTTTTTGTACGCGTGGAACTTATTATTTATTTTCTTGTTGTTTTGTATGCTTCGCTATTTCTAACCTGTACTTTTCTTATTTTATACAGGCTCTCTATTACTATTTCTTCATCACCATCATCTGAATACATATTATCGGAATCAAACAATCTGTTTGTGTTAAATATCTAAACCCCTGTAACAAATGGCTCCCCGACGAGGATTGGTGTGAGGATACATACATAGAGCCAGGACAGCTGTACATATCGTGAACCACGGCGCCGTGAGGTATACCTACATCGAGTGGAAACACCCTGTGATCGCGGGGTACCAGCGGTACAGCGAGCTAGTGGATTTTGTTCGGCATATCGTGAATTTTTTTCTTATTCTATCATCTATTTTTGTGTGATCACATAACTTTCTTTCGAAAGCTTTACAGACTTTCGATATATTTTTTTTCACATTCTTATTTCATCTGGAGGATTATCATCTTTCTTCAAGATTCATCAGAGTTTATTTAGTGAACGGTGTGTTTGTGTATTGTTTGGACTGTGTGTGACTGTGAGTACTGTTTATTTTTGTGTTTCATGTTTATTCTTTAGTTATTATGTAAATACATCAATGTCTTAGAGGCTCTGAAACCTTATTTACACGTCTATTCTTCTTTATTCTTCTTTATTTTATTATCAGCTGTTTCCCGTTGTCATACAGTTAGGCATTTTGCAGTTACAGTACTGTGTAACCTGTAAAATTGCTGCCTTGTTATCTTTTTTGTATCATTCAGATTTGCGTGTATAAGTAGGTTTTAGATCTCTCTTTTTCAATTGTGTATTTGGTGAAAAATCAGTGTTGTGTATGACTGTGTGATTCACACTGATTTTTTTGTATTTTATATGTGATGTGATATTTGTATGATTATTGGGTTGTTTGACTTTGCATATACGTGTATATATAGTTAAGTTATACCGGGATCAGTGATATTCAAATTTAGATTGATTTAGTCATAATTAGTCTTACATCTGCAAATTTTTGGTTGTATTTTGCAACATAAAGATTGCAAACATACTATTAAAGCATTAGGGATCTTATTTCTTGTCTTTAGCACAATACTAACATGTCTGCATCTTGCAACTTGCTAACATCACATAAATTCTGTTCCGGCAACATCAGAGTCGAGTGAAGATCATAGGTGAGTCATTGTTTGTGTGATTGATATTTATTGTATTTATTTATATATGTACATGTATGTGGTTGTCCTATGTGTATTTATGTTGCCCTATTTTTGCTTGCCAGCGTTACCTGCCCATGTATGAATTATGTATTCGAATTTCATAATTGTATAATTGTTTAGGCCATTTATTTACTGTAGTACATACTAAGCGTTTGCATCATAGTGGATTAGCCTGTTGAACTGGAGTGGTGTAGTGTTTTGTACTGTAGGAATTTCCTGTAATTGTTTTCAGCAGTTATTTTTTTGATAATTCAGTAGATTGAAGGTTCTATATTCCTGGACAGTAGTATTTATTGTTTTGGAGTAGTGAGTTGAAGTACTGTTGCATTGTGTACATTTTGTAGTTGTGTATTATTGTGTGCTGTGGAGTGAATCATTGAGTCTACAGTGTATTGGGTTTAAATTGACCTGGATTGGAATGTAAACTTTCCCACGGTATTTTGACCTAGTTTGTGGATTGAGTAAAACTGTAGAGCACTTGATTTGTGTGATCTGTATTTTTGGGATATTGTACAAGTTGTGATTGCTTTGTATTGGATTCGAGCTATTTTGATTTGTTTGTACATTGTAGTTTTATAGATTTGTAGTATAAATTTCAGTTTATTTACATCTAAATTGATATTAAACTGAAATTTTGTTTTTTTGCGGGGGAGATTAGCGATACTTACACGCGTTCAGGTTTCGTTGAGTTGAAAATATCGCGTACGGTTTGTTGTTTGATATTTACATATATTTACAATTCATATCATGTCCAACACAGAGCAAAATGCTTCAGTGTCTGATAAGACTGATATGAAGGATGTACTTCAGTACATTCAAGACCACTTTAATCTTATCCCTAACAGTCCGCCACCTAGTAACCCCCCTCCTGACACACCCAAACCCCCTCTAGTTAATATTTTACAGGGAATTCGACAGCAGGCAGCGAGAGTGACAGCCCCTGGACCATATATGGCTACCCCCGGACACCAGGCTATTCCTAGACTGCCCACACCAGTGATGACTTCCACGCCCATGACCCATTATGGTTCAGTAGCCATGGCCGCCCCACCCTCTCTACCCAAAATCCCTTGCTTCTCAGGTGATGAGCCCCTCCCCAAGGATGAAGTCCCATATTCCGTGTGGAGATATGAGATACAGTGCCTTCTTTCTCATCCAGACTTTCATGAGGCACATATCTTGCAAGTAATACGTGGTTCATTGAGAGGAACTGCTCGCATTATGATAATTCCTCTTGGTCAGATAGCCAAAGTGGAAGACATACTGGCCAAATTGGATGTCATGTTTGCGGAGGCATCCTCTAAGGAGGACCTTATGATGCTATTTTTCAATAGTAAGCAGACTACTTCTGAATCTGTCACTTCCTATGCCTGTCGGTTAGAAACTCTTCTTCAATCTATTATTGATAAAGGCCAACTACCAGGCTTAGCCAGAAATGACCTTCTTAGGCATAAGTTTTGGACTGGTCAAGCATCTGATATGCTTAGGTTGCAAACCAGGCATAAGTATGATTCTGTGTCGGATTACAATTTACTTTTAAGAGAGATCCGCAAGGTAGAGAAGGAAATTTCTGTTGTTTCCTGTCCACCTCAGTTTATATCTTCAGCCCCTACTGTAGCCCCTACTACTAGTAGTAAAACTGTGAAGCATACCCCTGTTGCTGCAGATTCTACTACTGATGTGAAACTTACTGTTCTAGAAACTAAGATGGAATCTAGGCTTTCCTCTATGGAATCTAAGCTGTCTTCTTTGGAAGAAATGCTTAAAAGCCTCTGTTCTGGGAATGTTTCCCAGAATGAATTCAATGCTCCTTCTGGATCCAGAGGCAGAGGTAGGGGTCGAGGTAGGTTCGGCTACCAAAACTCAGCTAATAACAATTCGTTAAACTAGATACCCCCTCTGTTGTGGGCGGAACAGAGGACGGTAAAGATCTAGGCCCTGAGAATAATGTGCCATTGCTGGACCGTCGTGTTGGGTCAGCCAGTGAACATTCTGTTAGTATAAATGGAACCAAATTTAATTGTCTACTGGATTCTGGATCCATGGTGACCACTATCAGTTACTCATCATTTCTTTCCTTGAATCCTTCTGTTCCTTTGAAATCTCTGGATTCATTAGGTCTCAATCTGTCTGTGGCTGATGGTTCCAGTATGAAGTACTCTGGTTACATAGAGGTTAACATTTCTGTACCAATTTTTTCTACTTTTGATCTGGATATTCCTGTGTTAGTCATACCTGACAATGAATTTAATAAATCTTGTCCTGTTATAATTGGTACAAATGTATTGCGTCGATGCAAAACATTCTTAGATATTATTCCTGAAGATGGTGTTATTCCTCAGGAGTGGCAGTTAGCTATGGATAGCTTGACTTCGCATACTTACCCTGTGAAGGTTTGTAGCAAGAAATCCATTTCTGTACCACCATATGATAGTGTTACCTTCAATGGTATGGTCAGAAATATGGATTCTTCTGTATCAAGTGTTGTTACTGAATCTCCGGAATCGTTTCAGGGTTATACCGTTTGTCCACGTGTGGTTAAACTGCACAATACTACCTCTTTCAAAATCCCTGTCCGCATTTGTAATATGAGGGCCAAAACAATAACAATTAAGCCAAAGTCAGAAATATGTTATGTCTCTGAGGCTAAAGTCATTGATGATATATCTTCTTATATTACCCAGGAACAGTCGCCTGAACCCCCTATTAAAGATATCTCTGTGGATACATCCAACCTTACTCCAGAACAAACTCTTAGTTTCTTTCAAGTTCTGGGTAACTGGAAGAGTATATTTTGTTCTTCCACCAAGGATATTGGCACAACAGATTTGGCCAAACACCACATTGTTTTGGAAGACGAAACCCCTTTTAAGGAACCGTATCGTCGGATTCCCCCAGCCCTTTATGAGGAAGTCCGTCAACATATAAGGGAAATGTTGGACGCGTGTGTCATTAGGGAATCAGAGTCTCCCTACTCCTCCAATGTTGTTTTAGTACGTAAGTCGTCTGGTGCTCTACGCTTTTGCATAGACTGGCGCAAGCTAAACAACAAGACTCGTAAAGATGCCTATATGTTACCTAGGTTCGATGACACCATAGACGTCCTATCAGGGTCAAAATTCTTCAGCAAGATAGATCTTCATTCTGCCTATTGGCAAATTGAGGTTGCTGAAGAAGATAAACCCTATACAGCTTTCTCCGCTGGTCAGGGGCTTGGTTTTTATGAATGGAATAAAATGGGTTTCGGCCTTGCCAATGCCCCTGCCACATTCCAACGTATGATGGAGAAGTGCATGGGGGATATGCATCTCCGTGAATGTCTTATCTTTTTAGATGACATTTTAATCTTCTCTTCTACTTTTGAAGAACATATTTCCAGGTTGGAATCAGTATTCCAGAGATTATCTGACCACAACTTAAAGGTTAAACCTTCTAAATGTGAATTTTTTCAATCTTCTGTCAATTACCTTGGCCATATTGTTTCGGCTGTTGGTATAGCCACAGACCCAGAGAAAATCTCTGCAGTTGGAGATTGGCCTGTCCCATTTAATGTTAAAACCCTCAGACAGTTTTTAGGGTTTAGTGGGTACTATCGGAAGTTTGTCCCGAATTACGCCCAAATCGTGAAACCTTTAAACGACTTACTTCAAGGTCATGGACTCAATCAAAAGGCTAAAAAGTCCAAGAAAAAGCGCAAAACCCCTGCTAAATGGGTTTGGTCTGAAGCCCAACAGTCCGCCTTTGACTTGATTAAGTCTAAATTGACCTCGTCACCCATTTTAGGCTATGCTGATTACTCTTTGCCATTTGTTTTGCATACTGATGCAAGTTGTTCTGGTCTGGGAGCAGTGTTGCTACAGATCCAGGAGGGCAGGGAAAAGGTAATAGCCTATGCTAGTCGTGGTTTACGACCGAGTGAGCGTAACTACCCCGCCCATAAACTGGAGTTCTTAGCCCTGAAGTGGAGTGTGACTGACAAGTTTCATGACTACCACTATGGTCATGAATTCAGAGTCATCACTGACAACAACCCACTTACCTATGTGACCACCACTGCTAAGCTGGATGCTACACAGCATAGGTGGATTGCTGAGTTGTCTAACTACGATTTCACGTTGGAATATCGTAGTGGGAAACTCAATGCTGATGCTGATGGATTGTCTCGTCGCCACATGTTCCAGGATGAGCTCAAGGCCCTTTTTCAAGAAGCCATTATTTGTGCTCCATTGGCCAGTATCATCTCAGAAACTGCTGCCCCTCAGATGGCCACTGAGGAGAGGTTGGTTTCTGAGGCTATGGCTAAAATTGATTGGGTTCAGGAGCAAGGTGGTGACGTGGACATAGCTCGAGTTGTTGACCTCCTCAATAGCGGTTCTCTGAAGGGGGGGGGGGGGGGGAGAATACCTCTACAGAGTCCCCAACGGTACAGAAATATGTCAGAGAGTCCAAACGTCTCTTTGTTGATAATGACATTCTGTACCGAACCGCTATCTTGGATGGCCAACCAGTGAAGCAGTTGGTGATCCCATCTTCACATAGGCGTATTGCCATTCAAGGTGTGCATGAGGATGCTGGACACCAGGGGAAGGAAAAAACCTTATGGCTGGCCAAACAACGTTTTTACTGGCCTGGTCTTGAAAAGGATATTACAGGCTGGGTAGAACAGTGCGGCCGGTGCATTAGGAGGAAATCCCCAGTCACTAAGCCCTTCGCAGAGTTGGTTCCGATTTCTACTACCCGACCCATGGAATTGGTGTCAATAGACTTTTTGAAGCTAGAACCAAGTAACGGTGGTATTGAGAATATTCTCGTAATAGTGGACCACTTCACTAGGTTTGCACAAGCTATTCCTTGTCGCAACCAGACCGCAGCTACCACAGCTAGGGCCCTTTACGAAGGATATTTTCGGTACTACGGGTTCCCTGAGCAACTGCACAGTGATCAAGGTCGCAACTTTTTAAGTTGTACCATTAAGGAGCTGTGTAGGATAGCCGGCATCAGAAAGTCTAGGACAACACCATACCATCCCATGGGGAATGGTCAGGCGGAAAGGTGGAACCAGACTCTGTTAAAAATGCTGGGTACACTTGAAACCCACCAGAAGGCTGACTGGAAATCCTACATCGCCCCCCTGGTCTAGGCATATAATGCCACCAAGAATGACACTACTGGCTTCGCCCCACACTATCTTATGTTTGGTTGGCACCCCCGGCTTCCTGTTGATGCATATTTGGGAACTGATCCTTCAGAGGAACAGTCAGGTTCACCCTCCACATATGCATCAAAACTCCAACAGCGCCTGCAGTTTGCCTATCGCAAGGCCGCTGAGGAAGCCGGGAAG
Source organism: Lutraria lutraria (assembly GCA_964023205.1). Lineage (NCBI taxonomy): Eukaryota > Metazoa > Mollusca > Bivalvia > Venerida > Mactridae > Lutraria > Lutraria lutraria. The sequence continues at coordinate 18,978,891 of OZ026846.1, forward strand.
AGTTCTGCCAGGCATAAAGTTCTGTATGATGGTCATGTCAAACACTCTGGTCTCAGGGTAGGTGACCGGGTGCTGGTCCGGAAAGTCGGGCTGAAAGGAACCCACAAGCTTGCAGACAAGTGGGAACAGGCAATTTCCATTGTCCTGTCTATGCCCAATCCGGATGTTCCGGTTTACAAAGTCTGCGAGGAAGGAAAACGGGGGCCAGTTAGGACCCTACACCGGAACATGTTGTTGCCATATCCATACAATTCAGTTGTTGAGGATCCCGTTAGACCCACTGTTGGGGGAAGATCTCGCAAGAGACCGCCCTCAGAACCCAGCAGTGCGGTTACTAACAACCCTCTTATGGATGGCCACAGCACCAGTACTCTGTCAAGTACTTCTGACTCAGAATCATCAGAAGATGACAGACCAGGTGTTTACATACCTCCACCCCTCAGAAACAGGTACCAACCTGTACCTATCGTTGAGTCCTTGGAATCTAATGGGCGACCTTCTGCGTTGGAAGAGATCAGGTCTTCACAGACTATGAGATCCCCCCTTCCAACCCGAAGTGTCAATACTCCTTCTTCTCATACAACGCTGCCTGTAACAGAGGTGCTCAACCCTAGTAGGGAAGTCAGTAATGTTACTGAGGCTGTATCCCCACCTCTAGTGAGTCAGTGTCCAGTTAGAAGAAGAGTGGCCCCAGATAGGTATGGGGAATGGGTTACCCCTGTTTCTGCAACTGCCACAGAACAGTTTGAAATATATGTATAGATTTGTATCATTCTGTCCCTAGTACTTTCCTAAGGCGACTGTTCCGAAGTCCTATCCATGCAGTTTTACTGTACTGTTCCAAAGTCCTTTTCCATGCAGTTTTACTGTACTGTTCCGAAGCCCTTTCCCATGTTATTTTAACGTACTGTTCCAAAGTCCTTTTCCATGCAGTTTTACTGTACTGTTCCGAAGCCCTTTCCCATGCAGTTTTACTGTACTGTTCCGAAGCCCTTTCCCATGCAGTTTTACTGTACTGTTCCGAAGCCCTTTCCCATGCAGTTTTACTGTACTGTTCCGAAGCCCTTTCCCATGCAGTTTTACTGTACTGTTCCGAAGCCCTTTCCCATGCAGTTTAACTGTACTGTTCTGAAGTCCTTTCCCATGCAGTTTTACTGTACTGTTCCGAAGCCCTTTCCCATGCAGTTTTACTGTACTGTTCTGAAGTCCTTTCCCATGCAGTTTTACTGTACTGTTCCAAAGCCCTTTCCCATGCAGTTTTACTGTACTGTTCCAAAGTCCTTTTCCATGCAGTTTTACTGTACTGTTCCGATGTCCTTCCCCAGGCAGTTCTACTGTACTGTTTCCATGTCCTTTATTATGTAGTTCCTGTACCACCATTCTTTTTTTGTTTTCAGTCCTATCAAATGTTATAGTACCGGTATCTCACTGTAATAATGTTTTTATGTTTTATGCAGTCATGTTGAATTGCGGTTCTACTGTGTTGCGGTTTCACTGTACTGTATAAGTTTCAGTTTTTAATTTGTTTTATACATGTAGTTGTTTTCTGGTTCTCTCAGGGAGGTTAAATTGGTAATTTATTCCTTTACAGGAATTTGTGTAATTTCAGTGTAACCTTTTCTTTGGAGTCTAGTTGTAATTCTATATGAATTACATGGTGAAGTTGATAGTAATTCCATATTGTGATAATTATGGAGTTATTGTAGTTAGGCCACTTTGTCTGTGATTTCCTAGACTGAGGAAATTCTGGCGTTTGTAGTTTTAATTATGGTGAAGTTGTAATTTTTAGTTTAATATACCTGTAGTATATTAAAACAAGATTGGTAGTGTAATTTTTATATGACATTAAGCTTGCATATTTGTGAAATGTCAGGAGCCATTTCCTTAAAGGGAGGGAATGTGTTACCCTTGTCTCAATTAACCCTTTTTATTTTACTTCATATGTCCTTTTTGTCCATGTCTAGCTGTATTATGTATTGTATCTGTTATATAGTGTGTATTGTATCTGCCTAACTGTATACCAGTAAGGGGGATACTGATTAGTTGTTTATTGTACGGATCAGCGAATGAATGCGAGTATGGTTGATTGAAAGTTGTGAATTGGTATGAGAGATGTTCACTAATATTCTCGTGCACTTAGTCCCATCATGCACTATAATCCTCTTCCCGCCAAAATGAACCCTTGCCAGGAAAACACTCTTTAGTTCGTTCTGATTGAGTCTAGACCGTTTCACAACTCGTCTATATATTATCTTCATCGCATTATTGAAATATAACAATTTACATTGTTATATTTCTACACTGATCCTGGTAAGTTTATTTAAATAGTTTTATTGAACATTATTGAATTAGCTCATACTTCGTTTTTTGTACGCGTGGAACTTATTATTTATTTTCTTGTTGTTTTGTATGCTTCGCTATTTCTAACCTGTACTTTTCTTATTTTATACAGGCTCTCTATTACTATTTCTACATCACCATCATCTGAATACATATTATAGGAATCAAACAATCTGTTTGTGTTAAATATCTAAACCCCTGTAACAATGAGAATGGCTTCCAAGAGTGACAAAAGTGTCCTTCCAAGAGCTAAGAGAACAGAGACTGGTAAAAAAGTCACACAGAGGAGTGGACAGTTCAAATTTTATAATATCCTCTATCTTAGAGGTTGTAATTGTAATGTGCTCCAAGACAGAACTGATGTCATTCACATCATTTTGCAGAGTTCGAGCACCTAATTATTCATCAAGAAGGGTTTGCTCGCCACAAATGTTATTCAGAAGGTTTGCTTTGGTGATTTCATCTTCCACAGGGTTATCACCACCTTGCAGTGAAGCAAGGATGAACTCGATTTGGAGGAGATGAAAGATTTGAGACAAGTTCACCATGATTTCCATGATGATGGAGAGGAAAGAAGTTTTTATGCTAACATTATTGTGATTTAGTTTGGCCTTTCTTATGTCATTAACAGTTTGGTTTCGAAGGCGTAAACATTAGTTAGGCAGTCAATCTTTCCTTAGCTTTATCTTTTTATAAACTTGAGGAACATCAAATACCTACGTTTTTTAAGTTATTTGAAATATCTTAGATAAAATAATGGTACTAAAACGCTCACTTAATGAGGTGTTTGTGAAACACCAATGCCCCCTAAAGGGCAAATGGATAGTTGACCTTTGACCTATTGATAGACCTTATCAACAGGGGTCATCTATCTGTATTTGACCAACCTTCAAACCAAGTGAAGACCTACGAGGCCAAAACAGTCGAATTGGCCAGACAAGGTTTGATTACCAACGAGCAAAAAAGACGGACATGAGCAAACCAGCAATATATAACCCCATTTCTTTGAAATGGGGGCATAACTAGAACTTTAGTTAAGTACCCTACAATTACAAAAATATGACAAAAATATAAACACAATTCATGTCAATTCAAGATATTTTACCTAATAGAAATAACTGCTAGGATAAGAAAAAGGTTTTGTACAAATACTTGTAGAGAATAAAGCTCAGAAAAATCAACTACCCAAGTTTCTTTAAAGTTATTTGATATATCAAAAGTTAAATAAAGGGCACTAAAACGCTCACTTAATGAGGTGTTTGTGAAACACCAATGCCCCCTAAAGAGCAATGGATAGTTGACCTTTGACCTATTGATAGACCTTATCAACAGGGATCATCTATCTGTATTTGACCAACCTTCAAACCAAGTGAAGACCTAAGAGGCCAAAACAGTCGAATTGGCCAGACAAGGTTTGATTACCAACGAGCAAAAAAGACGGACATGAGCAAACCAGCAATATATAACCCCATTTCTTTGAAATGGGGGCATAACTAGAACTTTATTAAAGTACCCTACAATTACAAAATATGACAAAAATATAAATACAATTCATGTCAATTCAAGACATTTTACCTAATAGAAAGAACTACTGGAATAATAATAAAGTTTTGTAGAAATATTTAGGCAGTTGATTTTTCCTTAGCTTTATAAATCTACAATTTAAGCTAAAATAAGGGTACTAAAACAATATCTTAATGAGCTGTTCGTAATTAAGAAACAAAAATGTATACAAATCCAAATTCACCCTCTAAAAAATGAAGCTATTAAAATGAAACAAATTTTATTCAAGAGGTATTGTTTGTAGGTCAGAATTCAGTGTTTGTGGAACCCTGACAACTATGTAAAGGCTTGTGTCGTCTGGAAATATATGGACGTTTGCCCTGATGTCAGAAATAATGTCCTCGATACATATCATGACAAGGAGTAGGCCCAAAATTGACTCCTGTGTAATCCCAGCTTTAATATCATTCAATTTTGATTGAGCATCAGGCAGAACAACAGTTAGTTGTCTGTCACTTAGATAAGATGAGAACCAATAAAAAAAGACAGCCAGAAATCCCAAAATGTTTGAGTCTGAAGAGGAAAGCATGATGCCAGACTTAGTCAAAAGCCTTGCTTATGTCGCAGAATACAGTTCTGGAATCAACAGCCTCATTGAAGAAGTTCTATAGATAAACCAGTTGGTTAACTGTTGAGTCACCCAGTACTAAGCCTGTTTAGAAGCTGGGTGAGAAGGTAGGTCATTGTCGCTATTTTGTTTAACATATGCCTGTGGACTACCCATTCAAGGACTTTCCCTATGGTATATAGTAGAGATATAGGTTGACAATTGTCAACATGAAAATGGCTTCCAAGAGTGACAAAAGTGTCCTTCCAAGAGCTAAGAGAACAGAGACTGGTAAAAAAGTCACACAGGGGAGTGGACAGTTCAAATTTTATAATATCCTCTATCTTAGAGGTTGTAATTGTAATGTGCTCCAAGACAGAACTGATGTCATTCACATCATTTTGCAGAGTTCGAGCACCTAATTATTCATCAAGAAGGGTTTGCTCGCCACAAATGTTATTCAGAAGGTTTGCTTTGGTGATTTCATCTTCCACAGGGTTATCACCACCTTGCAGTGAAGCAAGGATGAACTCGATTTGGAGGAGATGAAATATTTGAGACAAGTTCACCATGATTTCCATGATGATGGAGAGGAAAGAAGTTTTTATGCTAACATTATTGTGATTTAGTTCGGCCTTTCTTATGTCATTAACAGTTTGGTTTCGAAGGCGTAAACATTAGTTAGGCAGTCAATCTTTCCTTAGCTTTATCTTTTTATAAACTTGAGGAACATCAAATACCTACGTTTTTTAAGTTATTTGAAATATCTTAGATAAAATAATGGTACTAAAACGCTCACTTAATGAGGTGTTTGTGAAACACCAATGCCCCCTAAAGGGCAAATGGATAGTTGACCTTTGACCTATTGATAGACCTTATCAACAGGGGTCATCTATCTGTATTTGACCAACCTTCAAACCAAGTGAAGACCTACGAGGCCAAAACAGTCGAATTGGCCAGACAAGGTTTGATTACCAAAGAGCAAAAAAGACGGACATGAGCAAACCAGCAATATATAACCCCATTTCTTTGAAATGGGGGCATAACTAGAACTTTATTAAAGTACCCTACAATTACAAAATATGACAAAAATATAAATACAATTCATGTCAATTCAAGACATTTTACCTAATAGAAAGAACTACTGGAATAATAATAAAGTTTTGTAGAAATATTTAGGCAGTTGATTTTTCCTTAGCTTTATAAATCTACAATTTAAGCTAAAATAAGGGTACTAAAACAATATCTTAATGAGCTGTTCGTAATTAAGAAACAAAAATGTATAAAAATCCAAATTCACCCTCTAAAAAATGAAGCTATTAAAATGAAACAAATTTTATTCAAGGGGTATTGATTGTAGGTCAGAATTCAGTGTTTGTGGAACCCTGACAACTATGTAAAGGCTTGTGTCGTCTGGAAATATATGGACGTTTGCCCTAATGTCAGAAATAATGTCCTCGATACATATCATGACAAGGAGTAGGCCCAAAATTGACTCCTGTGTAATCCCAGCTTTAATATCATTCAATTTTGATTGAGCATCAGGCAGAACAACAGTTAGTTGTCTGTCACTTAGATAAGAAGGGAACCAATAAAAAAAGACAGCCAGAAATCCCACAATGTTTGAGTCTGAAGAGGAAAGCATGATGCCAGACTTAGTCAAAAGCCTTGCTTATGTCGCAGAAAAGAGTTCTGGAATCAGCAGCCTCATTGAAGAAATTGTATAGATAAGTCAGTTGGTTAACTGTTGAGTCACCCAGTACTAAGCCTGTTAAGAAGCTGGGTGAGAAGGTAGGTCATTGTCGCTATTTTGTTTAACGTATGCCTGTGGACTACCCATTCAAGGACTTTCCCTATGGTACATAGTAGAGATATAGGTTGACAATAGTCAACATGAGAATGGCTTCCAAGAGTGACGAAAGTGTCCTTCCAAGAGCTAAGAGAACAGAGACTGGTAAAAAAGTCACACAGAGGAGTGGACAGTTCAAATTTTATAATATCCTCTATCTTAGAGGTTGTAATTGTAATGTGCTCCAAGACAGAACTGATGTCATTCACATCATTTTGCAGAGTTCGAGCACCTAATTATTCATCAAGAAGGGTTTGCTCGCCACAAATGTTATTCAGAAGGTTTGCTTTGGTGATTTCATCTTCCACAGGGTTATCACCACCTTGCAGTGAAGCAAGGATGAACTCGATTTGGAGGAGATGAAAGATTTGAGAAAAGTTCACCATGATTTCCATGATGATGGAGAGGAAAGAAGTTTTTATGCTAACATTATTGTGATTTAGTTTGGCCTTTCTTATGTCATTAACAGTTTGGTTTCGAAGGCGTAAACATTAGTTAGGCAGTCAATCTTTCCTTAGCTTTATCTTTTTATAAACTTGAGGAACATCAAATACCTACGTTTTTTAAGTTATTTGAAATATCTTAGATAAAATAATGGTACTAAAACGCTCACTTAATGAGGTGTTTGTGAAACACCAATGCCCCCTAAAGGGCAAATGGATAGTTGACCTTTGACCTATTGATAGACCTTATCAACAGGGGTCATCTATCTGTATTTGACCAACCTTCAAACCAAGTGAAGACCTAAGAGGCCAAAACAGTCGAATTGGCCAGACAAGGTTTGATTACCAACGAGCAAAACAGACGGACATGAGCAAACCAGCAATATATAACCCCATTTCTTTGAAATGGGGGCATAACTAGAACTTTATTTAAGTACCCTACAATTACAAAAATATGACAAAAATATAAACACAATTCATGTCAATTCAAGATATTTTACCTAATAGAAATAACTGCTAGGATAAGAAAAAGGTTTTGTACAAATACTTGTAGAGAATAAAGCTCAGAAAAATCAACTACCCAAGTTTCTTTAAAGTTATTTGATATATCAAAAGTTAAATAAAGGGCACTAAAACGCTCACTTAATGAGGTGTTTGTGAAACACCAATGCCCCCTAAAGAGCAATGGATAGTTGACCTTTGACCTATTGATAGACCTTATCAACAGGGATCATCTATCTGTATTTGACCAACCTTCAAACTAAGTGAAGACCTAAGAGGCCAAAACAGTCGAATTGGCCAGACAAGGTTTGATTACCAACGAGCAAAAAAGACGGACATGAGCAAACCAGCAATATATAACCCCATTTCTTTGAAATGGGGGCATAACTAGAACTTTATTAAAGTACCCTACAATTACAAAATATGACAAAAATATAATTACAATTCATGTCAATTCAAGACATTTTACCTAATAGAAAGAACTACTGGAATAATAATAAAGTTTTGTAGAAATATTTAGGCAGTTGATTTTTCCTTAGCTTTATAAATCTACAATTTAAGCTAAAATAAGGGTACTAAAACAATATCTTAATGAGCTGTTCGTAATTAAGAAACAAAAATGTATAAAAATCCAAATTCACCCTCTAAAAAATGAAGCTATTAAAATGAAACAAATTGTATTCAAGAGGTATTGTTTGTAGGTCAGAATTTAGTGTTTGTGGAACCCTGACAACTATGTAAAGGCTTGTGTCGTCTGGAAATAAATGGACGTTTGCCCTGATGTCAGAAATAATGTCCTCGATACATATCATGACAAGGAGTAGGCCCAAAATTGACTCCTGTGTAATCCCAGCTTTAATATCATTCAATTTTGATTGAGCATCAGGCAGAACAACAGTTAGTTGTCTGTCACTTAGATAAGATGAGAACCAATAAAAAAAGACAGCCAGAAATCCCAAAATGTTTGAGTCTGAAGAGGAAAGCATGATGCCAGACTTAGTCAAAAGCCTTGCTTATGTCGCAGAATACAGTTCTGGAATCAACAGCCTCATTGAAGAAGTTGTATAGATAAACCAGTTGGTTAACTGTTGAGTCACCCAGTACTAAGCCTGTTTAGAAGCTGGGTGAGAAGGTAGGTCATTGTCGCTATTTTGTTTAACGTATGCCTGTGGACTACCCATTCAAGGACTTTCCCTATGGTACATAGTAGAGATATAGGTTGACAATTGTCAACATGAGAATGGCTTCCAAGAGTGACAAAAGTGTCCTTCCAAGAGCTAAGAGAACAGAGACTGGTAAAAAAGTCACACAGAGGAGTGGACAGTTCAAATTTTATAATATCCTCTATCTTAGAGGTTGTAATTGTAATGTGCTCCAAGACAGAACTGATGTCATTCACATCATTTTGCAGAGTTCGAGCACCTAATTATTCATCAAGAAGGGTTTGCTCGCCACAAATGTTATTCAGAAGGTTTGCTTTGGTGATTTCATCTTCCACAGGGTTATCACCACCTTGCAGTGAAGCAAGGATGAACTCGATTTGGAGGAGATGAAAGATTTGGGACAAGTTCACCATGATTTCCATGATGATGGAGAGGAAAGAAGTTTTTATGCTAACATTATTGTGATTTAGTTTGGCCTTTCTTATGTCATTAACAGTTTGGTTTCGAAGGCGTAAACATTAGTTAGGCAGTCAATCTTTCCTTAGCTTTATCTTTTTATAAACTTGAGGAACATCAAATACCTACGTTTTTTAAGTTATTTGAAATATCTTAGATAAAATAATGGTACTAAAACGCTCACTTAATGAGGTGTTTGTGAAACACCAATGCCCCCTAAAGGGCAAATGGATAGTTGACCTTTGACCTATTGATAGACCTTATCAACAGGGGTCATCTATCTGTATTTGACCAACCTTCAAACCAAGTGAAGACCTAAGAGGCCAAAACAGTCGAATTGGCCAGACAAGGTTTGATTACCAACGAGCAAAAAAGACGGACATGAGCAAACCAGCAATATATAACCCCATTTCTTTGAAATGGGGGCATAACTAGAACTTTTTTTAAGTACCCTACAATTACAAAAATATGACAAAAATATAAACACAATTCATGTCAATTCAAGATATTTTACCTAATAGAAATAACTGCTAGGATAAGAAAAAGGTTTTGTACAAATACTTGTAGAGAATAAAGCTCAGAAAAATCAACTACCCAAGTTTCTTTAAAGTTATTTGATATATCAAAAGTTAAATAAAGGGCACTAAACGCTCACTTAATGAGGTGTTTGTGAAACACCAATGCCCCCTAAAGAGCAATGGATAGTTGACCTTTGACCTATTGATAGACCTTATCAACAGGGGTCATCTATCTGTATTTGACCAACCTTCAAACCAAGTGAAGACCTAAGAGGCCAAAACAGTCGAATTGGCCAGACAAGGTTTGATTACCAACGAGCAAAAAAGACGGACATGAGCAAACCAGCAATATATAACTAGGCATAACTAGAACTTTATTAAAGTACCCTACAATTACAAAATATGACAAAAATATAAATACAATTCATGTCAATTCAAGACATTTTACCTAATAGAAAGAACTACTGGAATAATAATAAAGTTTTGTAGAAATATTTAGGCAGTTGATTTTTCCTTAGCTTTATAAATCTACAATTTAAGCTAAAATAAGGGTACTAAAACAATATCTTAATGAGCTGTTCGTAATTAAGAAACAAAAATGTATAAAAATCCAAATTCACCCTCTAAAAAATGAAGCTATTAAAATGAAACAAATTTTATTCAAGAGGTATTGTTTGTAGGTCAGAATTCAGTGTTTGTGGAACCCTGACAACTATGTAAAGGCTTGTGTCGTCTGGAAATATATGGACGTTTGCCCTGATGTCAGAAATAATGTCCTAGATACATATCATGAAAAGGAGTAGGCCCAAAATTGACTCCTGTGTAATCCCAGCTTTAATATCATTTAATTTTGATTGAGCATCAGGCAGAACAACATTTAGTTGTCTGTCACTTAGATAAGATGAGAACCAATAAAAAAAAGACAGCCAGAAATCCCAAAATGTTTGAGTCTGAAGAGGAAAGCATGATGCCAGACTTAGTCAAAAGCCTTGCTGATGTCGCAGAATACAGTTCTGGAATCAACAGCCTCATTGAAGAAGTTGTATAGATAAGTCAGTTGGTTAACTGTTGAGTCACCCAGTACTAAGCCTGTTTAGAAGCTGGGTGAGAAGGTAGGTCATTGTCGCTATTTTGTTTAACACATGCCTGTGGACTACCCATTCAAGGACTTTCCCTATGGTACATAGTAGAGATATAGCTTGACAATTGTCAACATGATGTTACCCTTGTCTCAATTAACCCTTTTTATTTTACTTCATATGTCCTTTATGTCCATGTCTAGCTGTATTATGTATTGTATCTGTTATATAGTGTGTATTGTATCTGCCTAACTGTATACCAGTAAGGGGGATACTGATTAGTTGTTTATTGTACGGATCAGCGAATGAATGCGAGTATGGTTGATTGAAAGTTGTGAATTGGTATGAGAGATGTTCACTAATATTCTCGTGCACTTGGTCCCATCATGCACTATAATCCTCTTCCCGCCAAAATGAACCCTTGCCAGGAAAACTCTCTTTAGTTCGTTCTGATTGAGTCTAGACCGTTTCACAACTCGTCTATATATTATCTTCATCGCATTATTGAAATATAACAATTTACATTGTTATATTTCTACACTGATCCTGGTAAGTTTATTTAAATAGTTTTATTGAACATTATTGAATTAGCTCATACTTCGTTTTTTGTACGCGTGGAACTTATTATTTATTTTCTTGTTGTTTTGTATGCTTCGCTATTTCTAACCTGTACTTTTCTTATTTTATACAGGCTCTCTATTACTATTTCTTCATCACCATCATCTGAATACATATTATCGGAATCAAACAATCTGTTTGTGTTAAATATCTAAACCCCTGTAACAAATGGCTCCCCGACGAGGATTGGTGTGAGGATACATACATAGAGCCAGGACAGCTGTACATATCGTGAACCACGGCGCCGTGAGGTATACCTACATCGAGTGGAAACACCCTGTGATCGCGGGGTACCAGCGGTACAGCGAGCTAGTGGATTTTGTTCGGCATATCGTGAATTTTTTTCTTATTCTATCATCTATTTTTGTGTGATCACATAACTTTCTTTCGAAAGCTTTACAGACTTTCGATATATTTTTTTTCACATTCTTATTTCATCTGGAGGATTATCATCTTTCTTCAAGATTCATCAGAGTTTATTTAGTGAACGGTGTGTTTGTGTATTGTTTGGACTGTGTGTGACTGTGAGTACTGTTTATTTTTGTGTTTCATGTTTATTCTTTAGTTATTATGTAAATACATCAATGTCTTAGAGGCTCTGAAACCTTATTTACACGTCTATTCTTCTTTATTCTTCTTTATTTTATTATCAGCTGTTTCCCGTTGTCATACAGTTAGGCATTTTGCAGTTACAGTACTGTGTAACCTGTAAAATTGCTGCCTTGTTATCTTTTTTGTATCATTCAGATTTGCGTGTATAAGTAGGTTTTAGATCTCTCTTTTTCAATTGTGTATTTGGTGAAAAATCAGTGTTGTGTATGACTGTGTGATTCACACTGATTTTTTTGTATTTTATATGTGATGTGATATTTGTATGATTATTGGGTTGTTTGACTTTGCATATACGTGTATATATAGTTAAGTTATACCGGGATCAGTGATATTCAAATTTAGATTGATTTAGTCATAATTAGTCTTACATCTGCAAATTTTTGGTTGTATTTTGCAACATAAAGATTGCAAACATACTATTAAAGCATTAGGGATCTTATTTCTTGTCTTTAGCACAATACTAACATGTCTGCATCTTGCAACTTGCTAACATCACATAAATTCTGTTCCGGCAACATCAGAGTCGAGTGAAGATCATAGGTGAGTCATTGTTTGTGTGATTGATATTTATTGTATTTATTTATATATGTACATGTATGTGGTTGTCCTATGTGTATTTATGTTGCCCTATTTTTGCTTGCCAGCGTTACCTGCCCATGTATGAATTATGTATTCGAATTTCATAATTGTATAATTGTTTAGGCCATTTATTTACTGTAGTACATACTAAGCGTTTGCATCATAGTGGATTAGCCTGTTGAACTGGAGTGGTGTAGTGTTTTGTACTGTAGGAATTTCCTGTAATTGTTTTCAGCAGTTATTTTTTTGATAATTCAGTAGATTGAAGGTTCTATATTCCTGGACAGTAGTATTTATTGTTTTGGAGTAGTGAGTTGAAGTACTGTTGCATTGTGTACATTTTGTAGTTGTGTATTATTGTGTGCTGTGGAGTGAATCATTGAGTCTACAGTGTATTGGGTTTAAATTGACCTGGATTGGAATGTAAACTTTCCCACGGTATTTTGACCTAGTTTGTGGATTGAGTAAAACTGTAGAGCACTTGATTTGTGTGATCTGTATTTTTGGGATATTGTACAAGTTGTGATTGCTTTGTATTGGATTCGAGCTATTTTGATTTGTTTGTACATTGTAGTTTTATAGATTTGTAGTATAAATTTCAGTTTATTTACATCTAAATTGATATTAAACTGAAATTTTGTTTTTTTGCGGGGGAGATTAGCGATACTTACACGCGTTCAGGTTTCGTTGAGTTGAAAATATCGCGTACGGTTTGTTGTTTGATATTTACATATATTTACAATTCATATCATGTCCAACACAGAGCAAAATGCTTCAGTGTCTGATAAGACTGATATGAAGGATGTACTTCAGTACATTCAAGACCACTTTAATCTTATCCCTAACAGTCCGCCACCTAGTAACCCCCCTCCTGACACACCCAAACCCCCTCTAGTTAATATTTTACAGGGAATTCGACAGCAGGCAGCGAGAGTGACAGCCCCTGGACCATATATGGCTACCCCCGGACACCAGGCTATTCCTAGACTGCCCACACCAGTGATGACTTCCACGCCCATGACCCATTATGGTTCAGTAGCCATGGCCGCCCCACCCTCTCTACCCAAAATCCCTTGCTTCTCAGGTGATGAGCCCCTCCCCAAGGATGAAGTCCCATATTCCGTGTGGAGATATGAGATACAGTGCCTTCTTTCTCATCCAGACTTTCATGAGGCACATATCTTGCAAGTAATACGTGGTTCATTGAGAGGAACTGCTCGCATTATGATAATTCTTCTTGGTCAGATAGCCAAAGTGGAAGACATACTGGCCAAATTGGATGTCATGTTTGCGGAGGCATCCTCTAAGGAGGACCTTATGATGCTATTTTTCAATAGTAAGCAGACTACTTCTGAATCTGTCACTTCCTATGCCTGTCGGTTAGAAACTCTTCTTCAATCTATTATTGATAAAGGCCAACTACCAGGCTTAGCCAGAAATGACCTTCTTAGGCATAAGTTTTGGACTGGTCAAGCATCTGATATGCTTAGGTTGCAAACCAGGCATAAGTATGATTCTGTGTCGGATTACAATTTACTTTTAAGAGAGATCCGCAAGGTAGAGAAGGAAATTTCTGTTGTTTCCTGTCCACCTCAGTTTATATCTTCAGCCCCTACTGTAGCCCCTACTACTAGTAGTAAAACTGTGAAGCATACCCCTGTTGCTGCAGATTCTACTACTGATGTGAAACTTACTGTTCTAGAAACTAAGATGGAATCTAGGCTTTCCTCTATGGAATCTAAGCTGTCTTCTTTGGAAGAAATGCTTAAAAGCCTCTGTTCTGGGAATGTTTCCCAGAATGAATTCAATGCTCCTTCTGGATCCAGAGGCAGAGGTAGGGGTCGAGGTAGGTTCGGCTACCAAAACTCAGCTAATAACAATTCGTTAAACTAGATACCCCCTCTGTTGTGGGCGGAACAGAGGACGGTAAAGATCTAGGCCCTGAGAATAATGTGCCATTGCTGGACCGTCGTGTTGGGTCAGCCAGTGAACATTCTGTTAGTATAAATGGAACCAAATTTAATTGTCTACTGGATTCTGGATCCATGGTGACCACTATCAGTTACTCATCATTTCTTTCCTTGAATCCTTCTGTTCCTTTGAAATCTCTGGATTCATTAGGTCTCAATCTGTCTGTGGCTGATGGTTCCAGTATGAAGTACTCTGGTTACATAGAGGTTAACATTTCTGTACCAATTTTTTCTACTTTTGATCTGGATATTCCTGTGTTAGTCATACCTGACAATGAATTTAATAAATCTTGTCCTGTTATAATTGGTACAAATGTATTGCGTCGATGCAAAACATTCTTAGATATTATTCCTGAAGATGGTGTTATTCCTCAGGAGTGGCAGTTAGCTATGGATAGCTTGACTTCGCATACTTACCCTGTGAAGGTTTGTAGCAAGAAATCCATTTCTGTACCACCATATGATAGTGTTACCTTCAATGGTATGGTCAGAAATATGGATTCTTCTGTATCAAGTGTTGTTACTGAATCTCCGGAATCGTTTCAGGGTTATACCGTTTGTCCACGTGTGGTTAAACTGCACAATACTACCTCTTCCAAAATCCCTGTCCGCATTTGTAATATGAGGGCCAAAACAATAACAATTAAGCCAAAGTCAGAAATATGTTATGTCTCTGAGGCTAAAGTTATTGATGATATATCTTCTTATATTACCCAGGAACAGTCGCCTGAACCCCCTATTAAAGATATCTCTGTGGATACATCCAACCTTACTCCAGAACAAACTCTTAGTTTCTTTCAAGTTCTGGGTAACTGGAAGAGTATATTTTGTTCTTCCACCAAGGATATTGGCACAACAGATTAGGCCAAACACCACATTGTTTTGGAAGACGAAACCCCTTTTAAGGAACCGTATCGTCGGATTCCCCCAGCCCTTTATGAGGAAGTCCGTCAACATATAAGGGAAATGTTGGACGCGGGTGTCATTAGGGAATCAGAGTCTCCCTACTCCTCCAATGTTGTTTTAGTACGTAAGTCGTCTGGTGCTCTACGCTTTTGCATAGACTGGCGCAAGCTAAACAACAAGACTCGTAAAGATGCCTATATGTTACCTAGGTTCGATGACACCATAGACGTCCTATCAGGGTCAAAATTCTTCAGCAAGATAGATCTTCATTCTGCCTATTGGCAAATTGAGGTTGCTGAAGAAGATAAACCCTATACAGCTTTCTCCGCTGGTCAGGGGCTTGGTTTTTATGAATGGAATAAAATGGGTTTCAGCCTTGCCAATGCCCCTGCCACATTCCAACGTATGATGGAGAAGTGCATGGGGGATATGCATCTCCGTGAATGTCTTATCTTTTTAGATGACATTTTAATCTTCTCTTCTACTTTTGAAGAACATATTTCCAGGTTGGAATCAGTATTCCAGAGATTATCTGACCACAACTTAAAGGTTAAACCTTCTAAATGTGAATTTTTTCAATCTTCTGTCAATTACCTTGGCCATATTGTTTCGGCTGATGGTATAGCCACAGACCCAGAGAAAATCTCTGCAGTTGGAGATTGGCCTGTCCCATTTAATGTTAAAACCCTCAGACAGTTTTTAGGGTTTAGTGGGTACTATCGGAAGTTTGTCCCGAATTACGCCCAAATCGTGAAACCTTTAAACGACTTACTTCAAGGTCATGGACTCAATCAAAAGGCTAAAAAGTCCAAGAAAAAGCTCAAAACCCCTGCTAAATGGGTTTGGTCTGAAGCCCAACAGTCCGCCTTTGACTTGATTAAGTCTAAATTGACCTCGTCACCCATTTTAGGCTATGCTGATTACGCTTTGCCATTTGTTTTGCATACTGATGCAAGTTGTTCTGGTCTGGGAGCAGTGTTGCTACAGATCCAGGAGGGCAGGGAAAAGGTAATAGCCTATGCTAGTCGTGGTTTACGACCGAGTGAGCGTAACTACCCCGCCCATAAACTGGAGTTCTTAGCCCTGAAGTGGAGTGTGACTGACAAGTTTCATGACTACCACTATGGTCATGAATTCAGAGTCATCACTGACAACAACCCACTTACCTATGTGACCACCACTGCTAAGCTGGATGCTACACAGCATAGGTGGATTGCTGAGTTGTCTAACTACGATTTCACGTTGGAATATCGTAGTGGGAAACTCAATGCTGATGCTGATGGATTGTCTCGTCGCCACATGTTCCAGGATGAGCTCAAGGCCCTTTTTCAAGAAGCCATTATTTGTGCTCCATTGGCCAGTATCATCTCAGAAACTGCTGCCCCTCAGATGGCCACTGAGGAGAGGTTGGTTTCTGAGGCTATGGCTAAAATTGATTGGGTTCAGGAGCAAGGTGGTGACGTGGACATAGCTCGAGTTGTTGACCTCCTCAATAGCGGCTCTCTGAAGGGGGGGGGGGGAGAATACCTCTACAGAGTCCCCAACGGTACAGAAATATGTCAGAGAGTCCAAACGTCTCTTTGTTGATAATGACATTCTGTACCGAACCGCTATCTTGGATGGCCAACCAGTGAAGCAGTTGGTGATCCCATCTTCACATAGGCGTATTGCCATTCAAGGTGTGCATGAGGATGCTGGACACCAGGGGAAGGAAAAAACCTTATGGCTGGCCAAACAACGTTTTTACTGGCCTGGTCTTGAAAAGGATATTACAGGCTGGGTAGAACAGTGCGGCCGGTGCATTAGGAGGAAATCCCCAGTCACTAAGCCCTTCGCAGAGTTGGTTCCGATTTCTACTACCCGACCCATGGAATTGGTGTCAATAGACTTTTTGAAGCTAGAACCAAGTAACGGTGGTATTGAGAATATTCTCGTAATAGTGGACCACTTCACTAGGTTTGCACAAGCTATTCCTTGTCGCAACCAGACCGCAGCTACCACAGCTAGGGCCCTTTACGAAGGATATTTTCGGTACTACGGGTTCCCTGAGCAACTGCATAGTGATCAAGGTCGCAACTTTTTAAGTTGTACCATTAAGGAGCTGTGTAGGATAGCCGGCATCAGAAAGTCTAGGACAACACCATACCATCCCATGGGGAATGGTCAGGCGGAAAGGTGGAACCAGACTCTGTTAAAAATGCTGGGTACACTTGAAACCCACCAGAAGGCTGACTGGAAATCCTACATCGCCCCCCTGGTCCAGGCATATAATGCCACCAAGAATGACACTACTGGCTTCGCCCCACACTATCTTATGTTTGGTTGGCACCCCCGGCTTCCTGTTGATGCATATTTGGGAACTGATCCTTCAGAGGAACAGTCAGGTTCACCCTCCACATATGCATCAAAACTCCAACAGCGCCTGCAGTTTGCCTATCGCAAGGCCGCTGAGGAAGCCGGGAAGAGTTCTGCCAGGCATAAAGTTCTGTATGATGGTCATGTCAAACACTCTGGTCTCAGGGTAGGTGACCGGGTGCTGGTCCGGAAAGTCGGGCTGAAAGGAACCCACAAGCTTGCAGACAAGTGGGAACAGGCAATTTCCATTGTCCTGTCTATGCCCAATCCGGATGTTCCGGTTTACAAAGTCTGCGAGGAAGGAAAACGGGGGCCAGTTAGGACCCTACACCGGAACATGTTGTTGCCATATCCATACAATTCAGTTGTTGAGGATCCCGTTAGACCCACTGTTGGGGGAAGATCTCGCAAGAGACCGCCCTCAGAACCCAGCAGTGCGGTTACTAACAACCCTCTTATGGATGGCCACAGCACCAGTACTCTGTCAAGTACTTCTGACTCAGAATCATCAGAAGATGACAGACCAGGTGTTTACATACCTCCACCCCTCAGAAACAGGTACCAACCTGTACCTATCGTTGAGTCCTTGGAATCTAATGGGCGACCTTCTGCGTTGGAAGAGATCAGGTCTTCACAGACTATGAGATCCCCCCTTCCAACCCGAAGTGTCAATACTCCTTCTTCTCATACAACGCTGCCTGTAACAGAGGTGCTCAACCCTAGTAGGGAAGTCAGTAATGTTACTGAGGCTGTATCCCCACCTCTAGTGAGTCAGCGTCCAGTTAGAAGAAGAGTGGCCCCAGATAGGTATGGGGAATGGGTTACCCCTGTTTCTGCAACTGCCACAGAACATCCTGAAATATATGTATAGATTTGTATCATTCTGTCCCTAGTACTTTCCTAAGGCGACTGTTCCGAAGTCCTATCCATGCAGTTTTACTGTACTGTTCCAAAGTCCTTTTCCATGCAGTTTTACTGTACTGTTCCGAAGCCCTTTCCCATGTTATTTTAACGTACTGTTCCAAAGTCCTTTTCCATGCAGTTTTACTGTACTGTTCCGAAGCCCTTTCCCATGCAGTTTTACTGTACTGTTCCGAAGCCCTTTCCCATGCAGTTTTACTGTACTGTTCCGAAGCCCTTTCCCATGCAGTTTTACTGTACTGTTCCGAAGCCCTTTCCCATGCAGTTTTACTGTACTGTTCCGAAGCCCTTTCCCATGCAGTTTTACTGTACTGTTCTGAAGTCCTTTCCCATGCAGTTTTACTGTACTGTTCCGAAGCCCTTTCCCATGCAGTTTTACTGTACTGTTCTGAAGTCCTTTCCCATGCAGTTTTACTGTACTGTTCCAAAGCCCTTTCCCATGCAGTTTTACTGTACTGTTCCAAAGTCCTTTTCCATGCAGTTTTACTGTACTGTTCCGATGTCCTTCCCCAGGCAGTTCTACTGTACTGTTTCCATGTCCTTTATTATGTAGTTCCTGTACCACCATTCTTTTTTTGTTTTCAGTCCTATCAAATGTTATAGTACCGGTATCTCACTGTAATAATGTTTTTATGTTTTATGCAGTCATGTTGAATTGCGGTTCTACTGTGTTGCGGTTTCACTGTACTGTATAAGTTTCAGTTTTTAATTTGTTTTATACATGTAGTTGTTTTCTGGTTCTCTCAGGGAGGTTAAATTGGTAATTTATTCCTTTACAGGAATTTGTGTAATTTCAGTGTAACCTTTTCTTTGGAGTCTAGTTGTAATTCTATATGAATTACATGGTGAAGTTGATAGTAATTCCATATTGTGATAATTATGGAGTTATTGTAGTTAGGCCACTTTGTCTGTGATTTCCTAGACTGAGGAAATTTTGGCGTTTGTAGTTTTAATTATGGTGAAGTTGTAATTTTTAGTTTAATATACCTGTAGTATATTAAAACAAGATTGGTAGTGTAATTTTTATATGACATTAAGCTTGCATATTTGTGAAATGTCAGGAGCCATTTCCTTAAAGGGAGGGAATGTGTTACCCTTGTCTCAATTAACCCTTTTTATTTTACTTCATATGTCCTTTTTGTCCATGTCTAGCTGTATTATGTATTGTATCTGTTATATAATGTGTATTGTATCTGCCTAACTGTATACCAGTAAGGGGGATACTGATTAGTTGTTTATTGTACGGATCAGCGAATGAATGCGAGTATGGTTGATTGAAAGTTGTGAATTGGTATGAGAGATGTTCACTAATATTCTCGTGCACTTAGTCCCATCATGCACTATAATCCTCTTCCCGCCAAAATGAACCCTTGCCAGGAAAACACTCTTTAGTTCGTTCTGATTGAGTCTAGACCGTTTCACAACTCGTCTATATATTATCTTCATCGCATTATTGAAATATAACAATTTACATTGTTATATTTCTACACTGATCCTGGTAAGTTTATTTAAATAGTTTTATTGAACATTATTGAATTAGCTCATACTTCGTTTTTTGTACGCGTGGAACTTATTATTTATTTTCTTGTTGTTTTGTATGCTTCGCTATTTCTAACCTGTACTTTTCTTATTTTATACAGGCTCTCTATTACTATTTCTACATCACCATCATCTGAATACATATTATAGGAATCAAACAATCTGTTTGTGTTAAATATCTAAACCCCTGTAACAATGAGAATGGCTTCCAAGAGTGACAAAAGTGTCCTTCCAAGAGCTAAGAGAACAGAGACTGGTAAAAAAGTCACACAGAGGAGTGGACAGTTCAAATTTTATAATATCCTCTATCTTAGAGGTTGTAATTGTAATGTGCTCCAAGACAGAACTGATGTCATTCACATCATTTTGCAGAGTTCGAGCACCTAATTATTCATCAAGAAGGGTTTGCTCGCCACAAATGTTATTCAGAAGGTTTGCTTTGGTGATTTCATCTTCCACAGGGTTATCACCACCTTGCAGTGAAGCAAGGATGAACTCGATTTGGAGGAGATGAAAGATTTGAGACAAGTTCACCATGATTTCCATGATGATGGAGAGGAAAGAAGTTTTTATGCTAACATTATTGTGATTTTGTTTGGCCTTTCTTATGTCATTAACAGTTTGGTTTCGAAGGCGTAAACATTAGTTAGGCAGTCAATCTTTCCTTAGCTTTATCTTTTTATAAACTTGAGGAACATCAAATACCTACGTTTTTTAAGTTATTTGAAATATCTTAGATAAAATAATGGTACTAAAACGCTCACTTAATGAGGTGTTTGTGAAACACCAATGCCCCCTAAAGGGCAAATGGATAGTTGACCTTTGACCTATTGATAGACCTTATCAACAGGGGTCATCTATCTGTATTTGACCAACCTTCAAACCAAGTGAAGACCTAAGAGGCCAAAACAGTCGAATTGGCCAGACAAGGTTTGATTACCAACGAGCAAAAAAGACGGACATGAGCAAACCAGCAATATATAACCCCATTTCTTTGAAATGGGGGCATAACTAGAACTTTATTTAAGTACCCTACAATTACAAAAATATGACAAAAATATAAACACAATTCATGTCAATTCAAGATATTTTACCTAATAGAAATAACTGCTAGGATAAGAAAAAGGTTTTGTACAAATACTTGTAGAGAATAAAGCTCAGAAAAATCAACTACCCAAGTTTCTTTAAAGTTATTTGATATATCAAAAGTTAAATAAAGGGCACTAAAACGCTCACTTAATGAGGTGTTTGTGAAACACCAATGCCCCCTAAAGAGCAATGGATAGTTGACCTTTGACCTATTGATAGACCTTATCAACAGGGATCATCTATCTGTATTTGACCAACCTTCAAACCAAGTGAAGACCTAAGAGGCCAAAACAGTCGAATTGGCCAGACAAGGTTTGATTACCAACGAGCAAAAAAGACGGACATGAGCAAACCAGCAATATATAACCCCATTTCTTTGAAATGGGGGCATAACTAGAACTTTATTAAAGTACCCTACAATTACAAAATATGACAAAAATATAAATACAATTCATGTCAATTCAAGACATTTTACCTAATAGAAAGAACTACTGGAATAATAATAAAGTTTTGTAGAAATATTTAGGCATTTGATTTTTCCTTAGCTTTATAAATCTACAATTTAAGCTAAAATAAGGGTACTAAAACAATATCTTAATGAGCTGTTCGTAATTAAGAAACAAAAATGTATACAAATCCAAATTCACCCTCTAAAAAATGAAGCTATTAAAATGAAACAAATTTTATTCAAGAGGTATTGTTTGTAGGTCAGAATTCAGTGTTTGTGGAACCCTGACAACTATGTAAAGGCTTGTGTCGTCTGGAAATATATGGACGTTTGCCCTGATGTCAGAAATAATGTCCTCGATACATATCATGAAAAGGAGTAGGCCCAAAATTGACTCCTGTGTAATCCCAGCTTTAATATCATTCAATTTTGATTGAGCATCAGGCAGAACAACAGTTAGTTGTCTGTCACTTAGATAAGATGAGAACCAATAAAAAAAGACAGCCAGAAATCCCAAAATGTTTGAGTCTGAAGAGGAAAGCATGATGCCAGACTTAGTCAAAAGCCTTGCTTATGTCGCAGAATACAGTTCTGGAATCAACAGCCTCATTGAAGAAGTTGTATAGATAAACCAGTTGGTTAACTGTTGAGTCACCCAGTACTAAGCCTGTTTAGAAGCTGGATGAGAAGGTAGGTCATTGTCGCTATTTTGTTTAACGTATGCCTGTGGACTACCCATTCAAGGACTTTCCCTATGGTACATAGTAGAGATATAGGTTGACAATTGTCAACATGAGGATGGCTTCCAAGAGTGACAAAAGTGTCCTTCCAAGAGCTAAGAGAACAGAGACTGGTAAAAAAGTCACACAGAGGAGTGGACAGTTCAAATTTTATAATATCCTCTATCTTAGAGGTTGTAATTGTAATGTGCTCCAAGACAGAACTGATGTCATTCACATCATTTTGCAGAGTTCGAGCACCTAATTATTCATCAAGAAGGGTTTGCTCGCCACAAATGTTATTCAGAAGGTTTGCTTTGGTGATTTCATCTTCCACAGGGTTATCACCACCTTGCAGTGAAGCAAGGATGAACTCGA
Source organism: Lutraria lutraria (assembly GCA_964023205.1). Lineage (NCBI taxonomy): Eukaryota > Metazoa > Mollusca > Bivalvia > Venerida > Mactridae > Lutraria > Lutraria lutraria. The sequence goes on from OZ026846.1 coordinate 19,001,484, forward strand.
TTTGGAGGAGATGAAAGATTTGAGACAAGTTCACCATGATTTCCATGATGATGGAGAGGAAAGAAGTTTTTATGCTAACATTATTGTGATTTAGTTCGGCCTTTCTTATGTCATTAACAGTTTGGTTTCGAAGGCGTAAACATTAGTTAGGCAGTCAATCTTTCCTTAGCTTTATCTTTTTATAAACTTGAGGAACATCAAATACCTACGTTTTTTAAGTTATTTGAAATATCTTAGATAAAATAATGGTACTAAAACGCTCACTTAATGAGGTGTTTGTGAAACACCAATGCCCCCTAAAGGGCAAATGGATAGTTGACCTTTGACCTATTGATAGACCTTATCAACAGGGGTCATCTATCTGTATTTGACCAACCTTCAAACCAAGTGAAGACCTACGAGGCCAAAACAGTCGAATTGGCCAGACAAGGTTTGATTACCAACGAGCAAAAAAGACGGACATGAGCAAACCAGCAATATATAACCCCATTTCTTTGAAATGGGGGCATAACTAGAACTTTATTAAAGTACCCTACAATTACAAAATATGACAAAAATATAAATACAATTCATGTCAATTCAAGACATTTTACCTAATAGAAAGAACTACTGGAATAATAATAAAGTTTTGTAGAAATATTTAGGCAGTTGATTTTTCCTTAGCTTTATAAATCTACAATTTAAGCTAAAATAAGGGTACTAAAACAATATCTTAATGAGCTGTTCGTAATTAAGAAACAAAAATGTATAAAAATCCAAATTCACCCTCTAAAAAATGAAGCTATTAAAATGAAACAAATTTTATTCAAGGGGTATTGATTATAGGTCAGAATTCAGTGTTTGTGGAACCCTGACAACTATGTAAAGGCTTGTGTCGTCTGGAAATATATGGACGTTTGCCCTGATGTCAGAAATAATGTCCTCGATACATATCATGACAATGAGTAGGCCCAAAATTGACTCCTGTGTAATCCCAGCTTTAATATCATTCAATTTTGATTGAGCATCAGGCAGAACAACAGTTAGTTGTCTGTCACTTAGATAAGATGAGAACCAATAAAAAAAGACAGCCAGAAATCCCAAAATGTTTGAGTCTGAAGAGGAAAGCATGATGCCAGACTTAGTCAAAAGCCTTGCTTATGTCGCAGAATACAGTTCTGGAATCAACAGCCTCATTGAAGAAGTTGTATAGATAAACCAGTTGGTTAACTGTTGAGTCACCCAGTACTAAGCCTGTTTAGAAGCTGGATGAGAAGGTAGGTCATTGTCGCTATTTTGTTTAACGTATGCCTGTGGACTACCCATTCAAGGACTTTCCCTATGGTACATAGTAGAGATATAGGTTGACAATTGTCAACATGAGGATGGCTTCCAAGAGTGACAAAAGTGTCCTTCCAAGAGCTAAGAGAACAGAGACTGGTAAAAAAGTCACACAGAGGAGTGGACAGTTCAAATTTTATAATATCCTCTATCTTAGAGGTTGTAATTGTAATGTGCTGCAAGACAGAACTGATGTCATTCACATCATTTTGCAGAGTTCGAGCACCTAATTATTCATCAAGAAGGGTTTGCTCGCCACAAATGTTATTCAGAAGGTTTGCTTTGGTGATTTCATCTTCCACAGGGTTATCACCACCTTGCAGTGAAGCAAGGATGAACTCGATTTGGAGGAGATGAAAGATTTGAGACAAGTTCACCATGATTTCCATGATGATGGAGAGGAAAGAAGTTTTTATGCTAACATTATTGTGATTTAGTTTGGCCTTTCTTATGTCATTAACAGTTTGGTTTCGAAGGCGTAAACATTAGTTAGGCAGTCAATCTTTCCTTAGCTTTATCTTTTTATAAACTTGAGGAACATCAAATACCTACGTTTTTTAAATTATTTGAAATATCTTAGATAAAATAATGGTACTAAAACGCTCACTTAATGAGGTGTTTGTGAAACACCAATGCCCCCTAAAGGGCAAATGGATAGTTGACCTTTGACCTATTGATAGACCTTATCAACAGGGGTCATCTATCTGTATTTGACCAACCTTCAAACCAAGTGAAGACCTAAGAGGCCAAAACAGTCGAATTGGCCAGACAAGGTTTGATTACCAACGAGCAAAAAAGACGGACATGAGCAAACCAGCAATATATAACCCCATTTCTTTGAAATGGGGGCATAACTAGAACTTTATTTAAGTACCCTACAATTACAAAAATATGACAAAAATATAAACACAATTCATGTCAATTCAAGATATTTTACCTAATAGAAATAACTGCTAGGATAAGAAAAAGGTTTTGTACAAATACTTGTAGAGAATAAAGCTCAGAAAAATCAACTACCCAAGTTTCTTTAAAGTTATTTTATATATCAAAAGTTAAATAAAGGGCACTAAACGCTCACTTAATGAGGTGTTTGTGAAACACCAATGCCCCCTAAAGAGCAATGGATAGTTGACCTTTGACCTATTGATAGACCTTATCAACAGGGGTCATCTATCTGTATTTGACCAACCTTCAAACCAAGTGAAGACCTAAGAGGCCAAAACAGTCGAATTGGCCAGACAAGGTTTGATTACCAACGAGCAAAAAAGACGGACATGAGCAAACCAGCAATATATAACTAGGCATAACTAGAACTTTATTAAAGTACCCTACAATTACAAAATATGACAAAAATATAAATACAATTCATGTCAATTCAAGACATTTTACCTAATAGAAAGAACTACTGGAATAATAATAAAGTTTTGTAGAAATATTTAGGCAGTTGATTTTTCCTTAGCTTTATAAATCTACAATTTAAGCTAAAATAAGGGTACTAAAACAATATCTTAATGAGCTGTTCGTAATTAAGAAACAAAAATGTATAAAAATCCAAATTCACCCTCTAAAAAATGAAGCCATTAAAATGAAACAAATTTTATTCAAGAGGTATTGTTTGTAGGTCAGAATTCAGTGTTTGTGGAACCCTGACAACTATGTAAAGGCTTGTGTCGTCTGGACATATATGGACGTTTGCCCTGATGTCAGAAATAATGTCATCGATACATATCAAGAAAAGGAGTAGGCCCAAAATTGACTCCTGTGTAATCCCAGCTATAATATCATTCAATTTTGATTGAGCATCAGGCAGAGCAACAGTTAGTTGTCTGTCACTTAGATAAGATGAGAACCAATAAAAAAAAGACAGCCAGAAATCCCAAAATGTTTGAGTCTGAAGAGGAAAGCATGATGCCAGACTTAGTCAAAAGCCTTGCTTATGTCGCAGAATACAGTTCTGGAATCAACAGCCTCATTGAAGAAGTTGTATAGATAAGTCAGTTGGTTAACTGTTGAGTCACCCAGTACTAAGCCTGTTTAGAAGCTGGGTGAGAAGGTCTGTGTCGCTATTTTGTTTAACGTATGCCTGTGGACTACCCATTCAAGGACTTTCCCTATGGTACATAGTAGAGATATAGGTTGACAATTGTCAACATGAGAATGGCTTCCGAGAGTGACAAAAGTGTCCTTCCAAGAGCTAAGAGAACAGAGACTGGTAAAAAAGTCACACAGAGGAGTGGACAGTTCAAATTTTATAATATCCTCTATCTTAGAGGTTGTAATTGTAATGTGCTCCAAGACAGAACTGATGTCATTCACATCATTTTGCAGAGTTTGAGCACCTAATTATTCATCAAGAGGGGTTTGATCCCGACTAATGTTATTCAGAAGGTTTGCTTTGGTGTTTTCATCTGCCAGTGTTATCACCAATATTGCTGTGAAGCAAGGATGAACTCGATTTGGAGGAGATGAAAGGTTTGAGACAAGTTCACCATGATTTCCATGATGGTGGAGAGGAAAGGAGTTTTTATGCTAACATATAATTGTGATTTAGTTTGGCCTTTCTTATTTCATCAACAGACGAATGAATGTGCTGAAATGTAGAAGATTTTTTATCAAGCTAACATCATTTTTATTAAGATTACAACTTAAAAACATCAATGGTGGTTTGTAATCATACTCAATTTTCAAGTTAAACTCTCAAATATCCTACCAACCATCACTTTAATTCAGAGTTAGATATCTATTATGATTTTCATGATAAGTCCAAGTCTGTGGGTTTTATTTAAGCGAAAGTGAAGCGAGAGCTTCTACAGTGATACACCCAGTTTTGTATTAACAAAAATGTGACACCTCTACTCCATACATTCATGTTGAAAATAATACTACTGGTTGTATAACTCTACCGATTGCTGTTATGATACAAGTTGGCTATATTGCAGAATTATGTTCATTTTGATTTATTCGGAGCAGCTGTATTAAAATTGATTTTGCTGAATAATGTTGTTTGTCATTGGTTTAAAGTGTTGTCATTATGAAATTTTAGGGCAGAATTTGTAATTGTTAGTTGTTTGTTATTGTCTGAAATTAATTCAATAATCAAAATCTACAACAGTACAGAATTACATATCGAAACATTTTAACCATGCATAATAAACTCACGAGCATTGTTTATGGCCTGAACTGTATTATGTGGTTTAAAATATTTAAATGTCAAATCTGTCTGATCATGCTGCAGGCACTGGCGAAACCAACTTAAGGTATCTGGCTTGGATGTCAGGTCAAATCAAGTTTCACCAATTTATGGATTTAAAAACTAAACCATAATTATATACTAAAATAAACCCACAGTATAAAGTGCATTGCAAGTGATTTAAAACAAATATTACATTTGATTGGACTTCAATTAACCAATATCGCACGTAATTTTCAATTTTTTGAACAACGATAACTACTCTGTGTATAGGAATATATTACAACAAATAGCCTTAAAATCACAATAAATGTATAATGCAGGGAACAGTGCCTCAGTTTTTTTATAATGTCCTCGGTTCTTTAGATACTTGACTTAAAAGAAATTCCGTAGCCAAAACCCCGCTGTTTAGTATGTAATACGCTATAGATAAAAAATGAAAACAAATATCAAAATTATGAGGCACGTTCCCTAGATTAACATTTCTGCTACAAAATACTGAAAACCGCTTTGAAATCCGTCATCAAATAAGATAGCAATGTTAATTCGAAAATGACACCTTCTGTGTTTTTTTAAGCTGAGCAATTAACAATTTATGTGTCGGATCATTATTGTCTAATGAAATCAACGAATTTGACGCACCCCTTTCAATTTTGATAGCCAATCAAAATCGATTATGTTTACGGTTCAATAATTGAAACCACGCCCAGGTTTGATGTCTAGTAAGAGATTTTATAACAAATGTTCGTCATTAATGAATAAATAGTATCATATCGTACCAATACAATGCGCATTATGTTATTGATTTTTAACGCTGATAAGGAAAAGTCAATAAAGGGGTGCAGTATTTATTGCAATAAAACACCATTTTTTAGTGTTCGGTTCGAATTTTTTGCTGCTTGGTATTAACGTATGATATTTAATCTTTGTAAATAATGTAAAATATCATTTTTGCATAGAAACAACTTCAACATAAATGAATCAGCCTGTTTGACTGAATTCGAGCGTTTTAAGAATATTTTCAACACAGGACCCCTAGCAGTGCTTAAGCTTTAACCCTAATGATGGGGACATTGAGGCCTAGAGTTGGTTGAGATTTTTGGTACTATCTAACACAAATCTACCAAATATTATCAATAACATTTTAACTTTCACTTCTGACAGTACTCCCAGTGCTTTGATTGTATTTGCTGCTGCATAGCAGACGAATACAGTATTAACATGTTTCAGAAACAGTTCACATCGGACATGGAAAACCTGAGAACTTTCACTTCCTGTTCAACCGCTACTAAAAATAGTTTTCAGCTCATCCAATAATTTATGCAAGTCTACATGCCAGTTTAAACTCTACAGTCCACGAGAATCAAACCATGAAATTTATTTACAAGTATATTCATAAACACTACTCCATTAGCAAATATTGATTATCGGTAATTGGAACTTTCACGTCTGTAATGGCTAATAGTTACGTAATAAAACAATGGTGCAGGCCTAATTAATAGAAATAGAATCGTCCATATTTAAACTTGTTTACATGCCTCGGGGCCGCAGGTATACTAGAATGCGTTTAGTGGTTTTCTTATGGTGATTTGTCTGTATTTCGTGTTTAAGCTATTGAAAGTAGCATTTTGTAAGAATGTCGAGAACCAAACTTAAACAACTAGTCTGGTTACCGTGTTCATCAATCTTTAGTACGCATCTGTAAGGTTTACGAGAACCAGACTAACGCAATATTTCGAAGCAATTGAGAACAATTTTTAAGAATGGATACTATTTGAGATATATTTTTCATGAAAAGCAGTACCTTGTACATCTTATCTAATTTTTATTTCCTAAACAAAGAAGAGATTTACTCCTCGGATGTCTATTTTTAGACTTTCATCTTGTCTATTTTTAGACTTTATTTGTAGTATTGATAATCCTACAAACTACTGGCCTCACTGGCTTTATTCTACACAATTTCTCAAAATCACAAGCGCATAAATATTTCAATCAGTAGTGAATACCTCAGTGCTTTCAGTGCTTTGATTATTCACATGTTAATCTTATCAAGCCTTCAGTTTAATTAGCGTAATGTTACAATAAGCGTGAAAGCGATCAGCACTATCTTTGACATAAATATCGTTAAACTACATTCTTATTAGTGTCATGTGGACAGATTAATATTAAAGTGCGACACAAAAACAAAATTGAAAGTCAGCAATGCAAGGAACAGTTTGTCATAGACAAAAATTTCCTATAAGTGAAGTTGACATAATGAGAATCAACTGTAGAAGGAAGTGTACAAAAAGTTCAACTTTCCTTTATGTCATTAATAATTTTTTAAAGCAGGACCCTGCGTTCAATAAACACATATACCCCTGGTGGCACACTTGACACAACAGATTTCGATGGAATTTTGTCATCTGAAATTGGTAATGCTATAGGGCTGATTTAGAACTTTATCACTTACCTTTCGTCCAGTGGCTGCCACAGGATGCTTAGTCTTCATCTTTGTATACTGAAAAATATAAATTGCTTACATGAATATTTGTATACATGTGTTATGGAATAATAAAAATAAACTAAACAGAAGCACTGTAAGGTGGAGCAAAACATGCCCAATGGTATAATTGATACTGTAAAAACATTATTTTGGGGTACTTTTCGTGCATATGACCTTTGACCCCCTAAGTGTGACCATGAAGTAAGCCTTCAAAATTATGGAAGCTGCACTTCATCTCAATGAGGTGAACACTTAAGTAAAGTTTTTTCAAAATCTTTTGCAGGCTTAAAGACTTACAGAGCGGAAACAATTCATATGACCTTCGATCCCTAAGTGTGACCTTGAAGTTAGCTTTCCGAAACATGTGTTGTGCATGTCGTCTTGATCTGGTAATTTGAGTAATGTTTCTTTTAAAACCTTCAAAGGGCTAAAGAGTAACAGAGCGAAACTAAATTGCTGATGGACGGACAGACGCACGCCAGCACATACATCACTTCAGACGTGTAAAAATAAATACTGAGGCATTCCACATTAAACTCAAAATACAAAAAAAAAACATACACATATTGCACAAGAACACACAAAGCAATTAATGTTTACATTTAAGCTTAATCAAATCAGGAGAATTACAGACCTAAATTCTGTAACTACTGTTCAGTTAGGATAATGTGATAGTGAAGTTTCATTTTATGTGTACACAAATGTTTACATCCATTGTCTGAACAGGTAAAATGGGTTTACAAGAAACAAATATAGTATTATAGTTTAGCAATAAAATTGTAGATGTCTGGTTGGCGCAGTTGGTAAAGCCTTTAGAATTGCCCGGAAGCGAAAATTTTATCGTGAGTTCGAACCTCACTGGTTGTCTCTTTTTTTCTTTTTCAATTTCATCTCAGACGCAAATGAATTGTAGTACATCTATAGCTTTGTTACAATATTTTAGTTGTAAACTGTAAAGAAAAATAATGCATTATTGTCCTGTTTAACGCTAAGTGTGTAGTGCAAAAGTTCTTGAAGTATTTAGTACCGTGCACAAGTATTTCGTGCCAACTTATCTGAAGGCCAACTACACAAGTGTAGCTAAATATGACTGAAAGTAGATGAACTTTTAATACCGAACAAATCGTAATTACCAGAATTACGACGAAATGTTTGTGACTATTCTTCATCATGTTTGTTACATGTAAAAGATATACCAAAAGATAAAAATGATAATGATATAAACACTAGATCTAGTATAATCCTTACAAAACGACAAAAAGAAAACGACAAAATTAACAATTTTTTTTTAAATATACAGAGATAGAAAATAATTTGCGAGAAATTACTAAATCGTGTCTCATACCAATATTTTCACAACAATAGATGTATCAACAGACAACATCGTTACCAACTGCGTTACGCCAACAGTTAATGTGCTGCACGAAATTTGTAAGCCATAATATAGTTGGCCAACATGTCTACTGATAATTTTACAACGGTTTTACACCGTAAAAGTGGACTCGACCACTGCGTCACTCTACAATTATCCTAACTGAACAGTACAAACAAATTTGAACAGAAACAGGTTTTATTTATTTATTTCATCAGATTAAACACTATTTTCATCATCATCATTTCAGTTATATCTTGGAAGGCAGTTCCCCAAACCAGCTTCCCTGGACTTCATTTTATTAGGCCTTAATGAATATTAACCTCATTCTATCTGCAAGCTACTGCCAAGCTATGTACCCCACATAATACAGAGGTGGAGGAAGATTTAACATAGGATGTAATATCTTTAGTCAAATTTGTCACAGACAGTGTGCACCTTGCCAGGGATCAAACTCACAACCATGAAACTTGTAAGCTATACAAAATTCTCAACTAAAAAAAAATTATTTAAGGGGAATCATCAAATCACAAATTTGTGAAAAAATAGCCAACTGACATTTTTGCTATGCATACTAAAACGTGGCGTTGTTCAATAATTACTGAAAGTACATAACTAAAATGAGTTTTTTTCAATAGCTAATGATTCAATGTACATTTCTACACCAGTAAAATAATATTTGATGATTAACAAGTATCTATAATTCTCACCTGAACTTACGCAAATTCCAGTCGCCAAAATAATGTATCATAATATCAAAATTAATTTAAACTACAATGTCCAACAATAACTTCAATATGTCATTGAGGGTTTCCATATTTTAAATTTTCATTATTAAATGTTTTTCCATGTTTATTTTCAATTCTTAACACAGTCCTCAACTTTCACACAGTGATTTTTCTTCCATGTCTGTTTAGGCTACTGTGTAGTACATAGTGTAAACACGTGTGTGGAGGATTTTTGTAAAATGTGAATAATTACTTTCTGCCATGCAGGAAAACCCTAATTAAAATAGTGACGGTTAATAAGAATGAAATAGTTTTCAAACTAATCATAGTTTGCCTTGATGTTCAAAACAATAGATATTTTAAGTGGACAACTAATCTATACAAGGCTATTAATTGTTCTCTTATTATCTGGTACTCTGACAGGTTAAAGATAGTATGTCCATTTCAAACACATGAAATTCGAAATACTTAAGTTACTCCTAATGCTCGACATTCAATAAATATCTGCGCATACCGGACATAATATATAGTATACATATTTTTACACTTCCGTTGTTACACTAGTAAATATTGTCATATTTTTTACAGAATAATTTCAGCTTATTATTTTCACGGGCATTTCTCGTTATATAATACAAGCACATTTTTAGTCAATTCAACAACATGTATAATCACCTAATAATTCATTTAAATCGAAATCGCCAAAGTCAATGACATGGACGAGATCATTTTTTTTCTTAAAGTAGTTTTGTTTTCATGGCTAATTAATCATGGTTAAATCAACCTGACAGAGATTCATTATTATACCACCAACCTGAATCAGGGTCACTCATTACACAAATAGACCCTGTCTGAATCGACATAGTGAGAATGTCTCTTATGGTATAATTTTGATTGGTACAAACCCTATCATAATTACATCCAAAAGAACATGTTTGGCCCTTGTGCAGCTGTCAAAACAATGTAGATTCATATACAACAATAGGTGATATAAAATATACATACACTATAGCTCGACCATGAGTTTTGAGCCTTGAGGGAAGAATACACTAAATCGACTGGGAGACGAGGATATGTTATTGAATATAAGGCATTCACGGATAATATATAAGACTAATTTAGCATAACGTTTTAGTAAGTGTCGCTGGCGCAGTGGGTAGAACATACCTATTCACTATGAGCCAACAGGCACAAGTTCAATTCCAGATTACACCATACTTTTTTTTGGCATATATTACATATTTTTTAAAAGATTTTTATATTGTTCAGTATTAAATTTCACTCTGAAACGTGTTTTTGACTTAATCGTAAGCTATTTAATATGATCAAATACTTAGATGTCATTCTACAACGGATCAATATGTTTATATCGGATCATGTTGACCGTTATTGATTTCTGCCCACCAGAAAGTGCGTATGCGCGAGAATTCTTCACTTTGTTTACAAACATGATGTCCCCTATAGCATGATAGGGAAACCTCTGATGAAAGGATGACTGAGCTAAAGTCATATTTCTTTTGATATTCAAATTTTGATTTCTAATGAAAGCCCTCTACAGTAAAAATGATCAAGTAAGCAATAAATAATAGTAATGGAATTTGAAATGTAGATGTTGATATTTCATTTTGTTACCATACAAATGCCCTAGATCAGGTACTCAACTCACATGTTTTTTTAACCTTTAGAATTGTTTTATTTGCCAGATTTAACATTATTTTACACCATGATGATTTGTAAAATATGCAAATACAGTAAAGTTCAATAATACGACCGTCCCAATAATACGACCGTTCGCATAATAAGACCACTTTTTCTTGGTCCCCTTATTTTCCTTCTTTATTTCAATGGTCACCGGTTTTGATAATGAGACTGCCCACTATTACGCATTAAGACCACTTTATTCGGTCCCAATATCAGTATTTCTACGTATTTTGGTCCGGTCCGTCTGTTTAAACTTTATACCTAACCGAATTCCGCATATGTGTTGACACGCTCTTAAATTAGTTGTAAAAACATTAATTTTATCATCATTACTTCCTTGAAAAACAATATCTTAACTCGAAATTTTGTATATGATTTCAATAAACACACTTTTATATATATAATTCATGGAAATTATCATAACATTATTAATAACAACAATATAAGTTGTTTTCAGTCATCCGAAGTCGTTTTCGGTAAAAAGTTGTTTTCGGTAAAAAGTTGTTTTCGGTATTTAGTTATACCTTATAAATGATAGTGTATTATAAACATACAAATAAACACAGTCCAATGTCAATGATATTCCTGCTAGATATGCACTGGTATTTTCCCTATGCATTTATGCATTGTATTTTGTTTGACTTAAATAGTTCATTTACTTTGTTGTATTGAAACTCAAATACAACATTTATATGAGTGCTTATTTTTTGTCACAGATTATACCATTGTAGTAAATATTTTTGTGGGACAATTCTTTGTCATTAAATACTGTCTCCACGTTGTATTAGCTTTGTTAGAATAATTTCTCATTACTGAATTAAAGACAGTTAAAATATTTTATTAAATATCAAAAGGGCTGTCCCGATACAGATCTCAGCCGACACAATACGTATTGCGATACGGTACTAGCGATATGCCATATCTACGATACGATACGATATAAAAGTATATCAAAGTAATGAAATACTTTTAAATCCAGTGTTTTTTGGGGAACTCTGCGCACTTGTTTGGTAGTTATATTTGCATTTATGATAGTTGATTTTGTGGAAATTAAATAATTATGAGCAATATTAACAAGTTTTTATCCCTGTCCCATAAATGACTTTATATCAAGAATAGAACCTAGCCATATAAAGTTGTTTAAAGAATCAGGTCTATGATTGTCAAATTATTAACAATACTACACTAAATTAATAATGAACTTCTGAAACCTTCAACTTATGATAACGAGACATATGTGTTCTAAGGTTGCTAGTGCCACCACTATATTTGACATTGCTTTGACACTTCTTATAGACAACTATGTGCTTCTTTGTTTCATTAATCGGCAAAACAAAATGTTGCCATATTTGTATGTAACATTACATGGTGGCGTAAAACAATTGATAAGTCAGTATCTCCTTGAAAAAATCTGAATATTTGAATCAAATTCGTTGTCTAGCTTTACCTGACGCTGCTAATGTCTATAATTAGAGTATGGAATCCAGGATATTAGTTGCATAAGCGTTGTCGACGATGATATGAGAGTAAATTCACAAATCTTGTTCAGTTGTTCAACATTCTAATAATTTATTGAATAAAAAATAAATAACTGCGATACGGCTGATACGGGACCTTCCGATACGATAAGCATATCATTCAGCACTGTACCGGTACGTACCAGTACGGAGTCATATTGGAACAGCCCTAAATGTCAAAGTAATTTCATAAGTAACACATTATGCAATATAGTGTTACATTTGTATTGGAATTATCTTTATAGCTTTAGTATTTGTCTTAATTATATTACGTTGTATACACATACAAACATGTATATGCAATTAATTATCAGGGCTTTGATAAATTAAGTAATTTAGTTCTAGTATTTAAGTACAAATCACAGTCATGCAGTTAAGTACTAACAAGAAAGTACCTTATATGAGTAATTAGTACGAAAAAGTATCTTTGAGAAATTAATGGACATTAATGGTTGTAAATTGATAATTCATTATCAAAAACATGTACACGTCAGGAGTAGAACAACAATTGGTAAATATCTATTGGTAAACTTATACATGTAGGTAAGTTTCGAACAGCTGTGTATATCATAGTAGACTTGTTTACATAATTATGTATATACGATGTATGATATAAGGAAGTAAAAGTATACATATATCCACAAAAAGAGTTTTTCCATATATGTTTCCATTTAGTAGAAACAATAAGCACAATCACAAGGCCCAAACAATAAACGATGTAGTGAATCATTTTGGAAAACAGCACTTCTTTATTCGAAAATGCATGGAGACAAACAAGACCTGAAAACGTCAATTTATCTGAGATGTTATTGTGGAAATTAATGGGAAATTAAATAATCAAAATTAAGTACTGTAAATAATGTACAAATCACAAATGATTTAGTACTGGCAATAAAGTACACATCACAAACAGTTAAGTGCATAGTACGAATAATAAGCACTGAGAGTGTACAATACACAATTACATATTCTTATGAAATTGCAGTTAAGACAAATAAATATCTTTTGAATCAATTGCGAGTCATAATTAACTAATTATCAACAATATGTACATGTTAATAGAAGCTAGAGCAATTGGTAAATATATACATGTGTATGTGAACATATGTATGCAGGAAAGCCGGGTTTAAAACACTAGAAAATAATTACAAGTTAGGGTTTGTATGTACACTGACACAAAAAGAAAATTTTACCTAATCATTTTCTATTTCATTTGGTTAGCATATACCTTGTTGTAAGTGCTACTCAGGTTTTTCACCATTTCATCATTATAAAGATCGCGCAAATGTTTTAAGATGAAATTGTAGGTGTTCCGGATCTAGTTTTGAATAGTTATATAAATCACGCTCAATGAAATGGCGTCTAGTTCTTACCACCGCAATTCCAATTACCCACTAAGTAGACATGATCTAATCTGGTAAAACTATTTACTTTATGCTCAAAAGTATCTAAAATATCAGTATTAAATATACCAAAGAATAGGTACAATAGATATATATATCATTTTGAAAGTGACAAAGTGCTAATCAAGTTGAAGCTTTAAAAAGCCAAATAACTGTGTCATAATAATTCTGGATATTTAAATGTTTTGTGAGAAATATCACTAAACACAATTACATCGTCGTGACAATTTTTTTCTTCATGATAGTCGTCATACAGACGTTGGCAGGCGATTTGCTAGGACATGTATTGATACCACAGGATGTCGATTATTTGACAGCCTCTTATCCGAAAATTTCGGTCCCTGTACAAGAATTCAAAACTAACATCCATTATCCGAATTGTTTTATCCGAGTACTATGACTTATTTGAGGTGATGAACACATTTCCAAAATCATTCAAACTCGTAATTACACATGTACACCTATAATCCGAAATCGACACTTAGATCAACCACAATTGCTTTTGGAAGGTTATCTTTGTGTCATTAGTTCATCGTGTTTGAACCAAAATGTCATGAAAGTTATCCAAACATGCAAAACACGATACCGATATAAATCCCCAGCACATAAGTTCGTTATCATACCATAACGGAAAACTATGGAACGCCATAGCTGTCTGAACATAAGCAGAACCTTTTTTGTACAGTGAATCAGGGATGCTATATTACATGTAAATATAGCATCCCTGAGTGAATGTATCATACATTGACGTGCAATTTTAATAATTCCTCATTTTTCATAGTACGATGACTATTTTGTCATTATACGCTTTGAATATGTAATTACATGATGCCACGTACCAATTTACTTTATGATGTACTAGTACTTGTTGATTATCTGAAGTTGCTATTGGTCGGTCGGTCCGTCCCTCCGTAACCTAAACTTTTACGGGCAATAACTAGAGAACTATCTGCTACTGTGTCATTATACAATGTATGCTGATTGTCTGTCAATATACGTTGGTTTTATCCCTCGAGTCACCTTCTTATGATGTGCAATTTGTAATACACGATAGTCTAATTCGATTTAGACTGTTTTCATTGATTGTACGAATGTACTACGTATATACTGCATTATATCAGGGGTCCCCACCAGAAGTCTCCGACTATACTCGGTGAAAAAACATTCAGTTATGCAATTCCGAAGCACTCTACTCTTTCTATTTTTGTTGGGTTTTCTAGCACAACCACAACCAATTAAATGTCAGAGGTAGAAAACGGACCAAGAATGTTGACTGTAGTTGGTGTTATCTGATGTTGACCGTAGTTGATGTGATCTGACGTTGACTGTAGTTAATTTTATATGATGTTGACCGTAGTTGATGCTATCTGATGTTGTCTGTAGTTGATGTTACCGGATGTTGACTATAGTTGATGTTATCGTATGTTGACTGTAGTTGATGTTATCTGATGTTGACTGTATCGTTGATATTATCTGACATTGTCAGCAGATGGTGTTATATGATGTATGTTGTAGTTGACATTATCTGATGTTGACTGTAGTTGATGTTATCTGATGCTGACTGTAGATGGTGCGATACACGCGCCATTTGAAGCTAGGATTGGCAAGTTGGTAAACAAAGAAAAGAATTGCCACGTAGATTCTATTCTGTTCTTAAAATCGGTTATTTGAAGGTAAGTACACCCAAATGAATTCTTTTAAATACTGTATCTGCATTCTCCTCTACAATACTTGTCAGGATCGTTATTTCGTATTTTTATTTTTTAATACGTTTGTCCTTTCTCTGTCATATAATTTCGCGATATTTTATGTCTGGTTTCAATACAGAAATGTTTATTGTGGTTCATTCGTTTAGTACTTACCGTATAAAGTTTATGAATATGTATAAACGTGTTTTTCATTCACTGATCAAACAAATATGGTACCAGGATTTGTGTAGGATGCATTATGAAAGATAAAACGTATTTTCAAATTCGATGTCAATTTTTATGAGCCTTATGGATTTATAGATTTTGTAGACATACGTGTCGTATAGTCAGTTGAGTTTTTTTTTCATTTCAGGGAGAGATCTAAGAAACTTTAGAAAGATTATTGATGAATAAGCTTTAACGAAGTTGTCTTAGACAAATTTTATCAAGATCAACAACAGTTGATGGCACAGAAAGAGAGTTGTGATGTGTTGTGTATTCATGTTTGATTGAAAATAAAACTTATTTTAAACTTATATATTGCTTTTTATCATGATATGAAACAATGAATGTCTCTTAAGATTATTCTTCTACAATTTACACATATAACTATCTGGGAACCAGGTAGATAGCCCATATGGGAACCATATAGGCAGCCCATATGGGGCCCATATTGATTGCCAATATGGGTCAGAAGAGGGTCCTATATTGGACCCATATAGGTCCCATATGGAATCCCATGTGGGGCCCATGCCAATCCCGTTTGAAAAACCCATATGGGCCCCACATGGGTGACCCATATAGGGCCCATATAGAATTCAACAAGGGGCCCATATGGGTCCCATATTTTTTGCTAACTGGGTGTTATCTTGTGTTGACTGAATACGATGATTACTGTTACCATGCTATATAAAATAAAACAGAATCGTGTCTTTGTTGATCATCATCACTTTATACCAACTGGAAACCTGAGCTACCTGATACCTTACTCAAGGAAACAGTACCACTCTTCTTCCTTCTTTTCACACAGTATCCGTCTGTGGAATGGCCTCCCTAGCTGTGTCCCTGCAAGCCAGCCCCATTTTAAATGCTTTCACTGGGCAGCTGCATCCTTTCTACAAATTCTAAATCAGTGCATTAAATTGTATTTATTGTATCTTTTAACCTTTAGTCTTGTAGTATACTTTTAATTGTACTTAGTAACTTGCACCTAACTTTATTTTAACACTTATTTCTTAACAACGATGCGATTACGATTTTGAGGCAGTATAACGTAGATGAGATGTAGATGTTATTTTACGTTGACTGTAGATGTTGTTTTCTGATGTTGGCTGTAATCGATGTTATTTGATGTTGACTGTAGTTGATGTTATCTGATGTTGTCTGTGGTTGATTAATATTACTCGTTCTTGCATAAAATACGTTCAATACATGCTATAATTGAAGAAGCATTCTTCCAAACTGGGCAAACACAATATCGCTGATGATGTATGGATAAAGGGACCTCATTGGTCATGTGGTAATGGTTTCTGGTTGGTTATCACCAGTCCCTCACCTCTATGACTTAGATCTTCGGACGGGACCACAAAAAGTGAGGAAACTGTCTATCTAGCTTACAGAGAGGTTCAATGGTTCTATTCAGGTGAACGTTAAGGTTTTGCATCCACAATTGTAGCCGACAAAGTCGCTTAATGATACTAGTTAGCTGGTGGCTCGACGTTCAACATCCGTTTAAAGAATAACTGTCGGACTTGTATGGAAGTTCACGAGTACAGTCAAACCTATGTGTGCGGCCACCTCCGACTGAAGGTCACCTATAAATATGTCATTGTTAATGTCGTTGATAACTGTTTCATACATAATGCAGTAGGTTGTTTTGATTCTATTTTCTATTAAGTGCATTTTGATATTACTCGTACCTTGCTACCAAAATTAACCATTTTTTACTAATTCACAACATTTAAACTTTCTACTGATCATTTGTTGACTGGCTCAAGCCATTTAATGATGGAAGGTTTTTGTCAATTAATCAAATACATTATTAGACTCGGAAATACTGTCAAACATGTGAACAAAGACCATCCTTTGAGAAGGCATAATGTGACCTTTATTTACAGATGGACTTTATTCAGAGGACATTTTGGTCTAAATGATCAATACTTTTGCTAATATTATATATGTACATATCACCGACATTATAATTATCTAAACTACCGCTTTTGGTTAAGCACCGAAATAGAATACCCTTTTAAAAAATTATTTTCAACTTATAATTATCAATACACGTCATATGAAGGTTAAGATGAATATGGTCTCAGTTAGTTTGTAGCTCTTTTAAAGATTTAGGAAATTTTAGCAACAATTTCTGTTAAATATAGATACTCAACATGTGGATAAATGAAATCGATTGTTGCTAATATTTCCTAAATCTCGCGGAGTTCAATTGGCAATGTGTCCTGTTTTATTTTCCCATAAATGTAAGATATAGATTCATGTAATTACAACCGAGTCCCAGCAACTGACATGCAAGTGTGGTACGATTCTTTAACTCATTTTTGTGTTTTGACAAAATATTGCACATGCCTACATGTATATAATAGCGTGTTCACTTTCGTCCCTTTTTGAGGTACACATATTACTACGATTTATGAAAACATGGTTTGTTTGACTTTGAATAAAATACACCAATAACTTTAACACAGAAGTCTTTGTATAAATACAAACTAATTTCTATCAACACATTTCGTGAACTCAGATAAAACGTGCTTCATGAATCCCTCTGTATTCATTAAAGCAAACATCTTTTATTACTTTTAGTATCACACATTCTTTCTTTTGTTATGTTTTCAATATCTAATCCTACCTAATCCAATTACACATACATACCAAAAACAACAAGCATATAAAACGATGTCCAGACGAAGGGAGGTAAATCCAATATTTGGCAACAAGCACTTGACTGGTTCGTCGCCCTTTAAAGATTTACAGATGACAAACGCTATGGCGAACTCGCTTAAGACGATTTGTTCGCTATAAGTGAAAACAGTGAAAAATATTTACTGCATCTTTGTACATAAACAATTAAGTTTGCGTTGTGTTTAGGTCTTTTCAATGTCCCGAACAACAATTTCGCATGGTATCTGTCAACACGTACCGTAGTCAACTCGTTCATGAATTTGGTCAACTCGTACCGTATCTGTGGTCAACTCGTACATGACCAAGTTAACTCGTACATTAGTCAACTCGTCCTTTAGTAAAAATGTTTTTGATAGATAGATAGATAGATAGATAGATAGATAGATAGATAGATACTAAAGAACGTCTTTAGATAAGCGCCACAGTAATATGGGTAGTTGAAAGTTACAACAATCGGCATATTTTATTGATAAGTCAATCAATTTAAGTATTTCTATGTTGTGAGATCCAGTCACTAAAGAATGACACACTTTCATTTAGAATTATACAGTTTCAAATGGAGCGACGTATAGTTTCCTTCTGTCAACAGATATGTAAAGTGTGTTCAATAATGTTTTCGCATTGAATTATACATGTTTTACATTAAACATTGTGAATTCATGAGAATAATCTCGCGCAAATATTCACATTTCCTCATAGAATGTTGCGTAACTCTGAATGTTTTAACGCCAATGTCCATAGATCATATCCTTGATCTACATCAGGGATCAGGGTCTATGGGGTAGCAATCTTTTCATTTAGTATCTTTTATTTATTTCTGGTGAAATCACACATTCAGTGATTGTTTAAGTAGATACTTCCAACGTTGTTTGTTGGGAAACTTTCCGGTTCTCATATATTTATCAAGTTCGGGAAACAGTTTATATTTGTGTAATAATCTATACATGTCCGGAATCAGACCTTGCACTTGGAGATCGGTATTGGTATATCTGGTCAGCCGATTGATAAATACTTGTTTCACCAGGTAGTTACATGGTAATCTGCATAGTTGTCCAACAAACACAAGTTTGTGATAATTTATCAGTGTTACGATAGATTCAATATTTAAAGATGACAAGCAGAAGTATGTATTGATAAATGGTTTCATGGATTGAATGTTCCTAGTGACGTCTCCAGTTTATTGGGATCACTCTGGCTATAATGTATGCCATAATTCACAACCATATAGTGCTTTCGGAATTACCACCGATTTGTATAATGGTTCTTAGTGTCTGAGGGTTCAGTCCAGTTCACTAACGATAATGAGGTATGTTCCTCGTAGTTTGGTACATTTACCGTATACATCAAGTTTGTTGAAGACATGAATTCATTACATGTTATTTCTAGGTGAGTATGTTCGTTGGTTTCACTGATCGTATTGTTGCTTAGCGACCATGTATGATTACGAGGACTACCGTGATTTCCATTAAATACAATTACTCCATATTTACTTGCATTATATTCATATCTCCATAACTTAGAGTGAATGTCACATATTGCCAGCATATTGTCCAAGCCTTTACTTGAGAATGAAATCAAAATCTTATCATCCGCGACTGTTGGGGAAGATATGCACATGTTATACATACAAAATCCCTAATCACAGTTTGAAAGATCACCAATCAAAGCATTTATGAATGTGAGATACAACAAGGATGAGCACTCGCTACCTTGTCTGGTACCTTGGAGTATAGGAAATGGTTCAAAGAGGAATCCTCGATGACGTACACAACTAGATGTGTTGCGATATAACTCTTTCATGGCCAAAAAGGATATAGCATTCATATTTGTTTCTAGAAGTTTGTATAATTTAGTCCCGCATGCCATGGCCATACACGATCCAGAAAGCAAACATAAAGTTTACTGTTTTATTCCTTTGAAAAAAAAAACATTCGCAAAGTATATATTAAATTATATACTAGTAAGACATTTGCTAAGTTTGTCCGTTAAACAATCTTTATAATAATCGAAATTCTTCCATAATAACGTCATTTTCTAGAATTTTGTGACTTATTACTGTATAGATAACTGACGTCTTAACACACTGTGTCTTAGTACAGAATCTTAACTTACTAATTCATTGATACTTGTTTTCAAGTCGTACGCAAGTCCCTGGGTAATATATTCTCTATTAATGCCTTTGTGAGGAGGGGTGACTGTACGAAGAAGCAGATACCACTAGTGTTTGTTTTGATGTCTGGATGCAAGTCTGTCGAGTACATCAAAGTACTGAAGGTATAAAAGAAATTTAACATACTTAGTCATGAGTTTACTGTACGGCCTGTTAAACCGAAGTTGTGTATTATGCTTCAGTCTTTGAAATATATTCGTAGATAAAATTTATTTGAGAAACTTCAATATTCAACATTACCTCTGATTTCTATATGGTCTGCTAGAAGAACAAACGATAACAATTACCTAATTTACTGTCATGAATGTTCAAGAGTCATAGCCAATAAAGCTCAAATAATCAATTTATTCAATAATTATGATTAATCAACACTGTAATTTTTCGTCCCATTCATTACTATAAATTTATTTTGCAGAAGATCGGAGTTTTTCGTAGTAGAAGCACGCGCTATGGAAGGCCGTCCGACACGTTTTCGGTGATACCACGATGGCTCCGCATTTCTTTAGGCACAGGCTATGTTGCGTCAAATCCAAGTAAATATCGTATTAAAACGTTATAATATCACTGTAAATTTAATAAAAAGGCAACATTATTCAATTTTAAAAAATAATGTATTGAAGCAGTAATCATACTAGTTAGCCAAGATAACCTCAATACTACAAGTAAAATATGACTACTATTGAAAACCAGTAATGTCACCAGATGAATTCTCTTGGTCAATCTGCTATCATATGAAACACAGGTTGCTCTGTGCAATGTTAGATTAGTCAGTTCTCTTCAACTGAAAAGATACCAGAGGAAGATACTATGGAATCATTAATTTTCGTTAGGGATTTAATTTCGTGGATTTCGTGGGTCGGCTCATCCACGAAATCAAATCCCCACGAATTTAAATGCAGAGATAAGGCATTTCTTTTAAAAAATCTAAACCCACGAATTTATGTCCCCTCGAAATAACCATTTTAGTAGAAACCACTAAAATTGTGCCCAACGAAAATAAATGAAAATACAGTATTCAAGACTATTCAGGGAATGACGTTCGCCCTTTGGCAGCAATATAGGGATGAAGCATATGAGTGTAATTCCCGGTCCTGTAGTTGTAAGAGATTGAACTCTGTGAAATATATATAGTGTTTGTTCATGATACTTAGACGTGATAAACCAATAACTGAGCTATTGTAATCATTTTATCAGTATGTCGTTTTGTTTGAAATATTTGGTTCAACAATTAAGTTGACCATGTTGCATGTTAAAACTTCCAGTATACATTCATAGAAGGAATCTCTTATCCAAAACTCCTATATCTTATCCGATGTTTTAAAACATCACGGATACCTAATGGTTGAAGCAGTCAGTGAAATCTTATTACATGCAGAATGTGACTATAAATGAAACTTAAAAAGGGAGTCAACAAAAACAGTACTGCGGGTACTTCTAAAACAAGTAACCAAACATTGACCGATATTTATCTGGCAAGCAGGGACATTACTAAATACGATGTTTACATTGTTTTGTAGATCTATATTGTTACTGCGGTACAATCATAATTGTGAACTTAGGTCATCCTTAGGAAAGACAAAATGTGACCTTTATTGACAGCTAGGTAGCCTTTATTCGGAGGTCATTTTATTCTTAATAATCAATGACGGTATTTTAAGACCATGCTTTTATTTACAGGGTGACCTTTATTAGGAGGTGATTGCTAACACAGGTTTGATTGTATTAAAAACGTTGCATAAAATTAGCTGTGAAATAAAAGATATGATAAAACCAAATAATGATTAGGTGCGGACAGTGGTCTTCAGTTGACGAGTTATACTGTGCATACTGTATCATCAAATATTTAATGTTGGGAGAATTTGCATAATCACTGAAATCACGAGAAACACGTGCAGATTGTAAATATTCGGTATGTCATTGACGGAGGACAGAGGTGTCGGATTTACGAGTTCAATCTATATGGGATTTACCAGTGTAAGAAAGAAGCAGACGACATATTGTTTGTTCATTCAAAATATGTATTGAATATTATTAGGATATAATAAAACTTGAATTTTAAATCCAAACGATAAATACACGAAATTCCATTAATACAAATAAAATACTGGCAATATGAATATTGACCGAGACCGAGTCAGAAGAAGAGAGTATTCCTAGGTTAGCGGAGATCAGGCTCCGAGGTTATAAAACTTGAGATCAATCTCCTAACTCAACTCTCATATCTTGTCTATCATTGGTTATAATTAAATCACAACCAGACAATACGAATTTCTCTGATACATTAATCTGACAGTACAACTGATCTGAACATGTATTTGAACATTAATTAGCTCAATCTTTTTAACCATAATACTTTGAGAATTGAATTGAGATTTGAGCTCAGAAACTGTTCTCAAGTTTTATAACCATGGGGCTATATCTTTTATTTTTATGTTTATTAGTAAACTGTGATCAGATAATAATACTATTGTATTATCATGTATTTAAAAAAATAATAAAAAAGCTCAGTTGTCAATAGTGGAAATAGTCGGTGAATTACGCATATTTCATACATGCAGAATATGACTGTATGACATGAATTTTATCCTTATCAAGTAAAAACTTTAGAAATCATCTTTAATTCATCAAGTCTTGATGGTGAGGCTGTCTTAGTTAAACATTGATTTGAATGAAGTTGTAATAATATGCAAGAACTAGCAGTCTTCACTTAGATGAGCAAGCTGATGGCCATCATGGCTCTCTTGTATTAATATAGATCTACAATTTTACACATAATCCATTATCGTCGTATAAGTCAGATACACATACTCTTTTTGTACGTAAATGTCTTCTTACAGACGTCCAGAAGATGGTTTGCTAAGACAAACAACCATTTTTTCTCGGCTTCGCCTTGGACAAAATGGTTGTTTGTTTAAGCGAACCGTCCTCTTACGTCTTTAAGAGAAAAAATTGTACTGTATCTATTACATATCATTTCAGTTGCACACCTTGCAACAGATGTATGATTGCATATTTCTAATGGCCATTCAATATTTGATCAATTACACAGTTGCACATTCACTGCAAATGTGTTCTTCATGACCTACACATTGCATTTCTTTTTATTGTTTACAGTTCATTATCAATTTAGTTAGTATTATTAAAACAAACTGTTTTAATAATGATTGCACAGTCATTTCTGCATATAATTATATTTATATATATACAGTCAAACCTGCGAACAAAAACCATCCTTAGGAAAGCCTTTATTGACAGATGATCTTTATTCGGAGGTCATTTTGTTCTAAACAATCAAGACTGGTTTTTAAAGAATGGCCTTTAAACACAGGTTGGCCTTTCTTCGGAGGTGGTCACTAACACTAACACATGTTGGCGATAAAAATATATAATGTCTTACACTGAACATGTGATGAGTTTTTTCCTAAACTTCCGATAACAAATGTGATAGTGGACTTTATCCCAATCACACCTATCACTACCTCAGTAATGAGATAATTGTACTTGTTGGTGTTGCTTGTATTTACAGGAATAGTAATTAAGTAAGAAACATACAAAATTTCTAACGCTATTTTTTTCAGCTAATTTAATTCGAGTCATTGTCACCGTTACTGAGTTAGGTACGAGAAGTAGTGAAAATAATATGTATAGTCAAAATGCCAACAAAGGCCAGCCACGGGAAAGACAAAGTGTGGCCTTATTTGAAAAGTTTGTCTGTATTGATATTTAGCAGAGATAAATTAGATATACCTGGCTCATTTATGGACTTTACTTCTAGACCAGGCTGACAGCAATGATCAAATTGCTTAAGTAAAGAGCAATATCAGACTAATATCAATATATGCATGGCAATAATTGAAAAAAGAATTGCCAGTTTTTTCAAAAAGCCTTTCTGTGTTGTAACTGTTTATTACTATATTAAATTCTTATATGGTATGTGTTTTATAATTATTATACTCCAAAGGTTGCAATAAATTCATAACAAAAATTACTGTATTAATTGTACCTCCCTTATTTGCAAATTTTATTAATAACCACTGTAGTTTTTATCAGTTGATACTTGTATCCTTGTCTGTCATATCTATAAGCAAAGCGTACTTGACCAGCAGCAAGACTGTCCAAAAGTATCGTTTAAACAGTACGACTAAACAGCGGATATGGCCCATATGGATATTTGCGGATACGACTCAGCAGTATGACCAATGGCCCTCATACTTTGAAACATTGCCCTTGGTCAGTAAATGATCCTTATTGATTTTAGGGTCAAATGTCAAGGTCATAATGACCAGTTCAGTGAAAAAGATCAATATTAATTAAATCTTCCCTCTAAAAACGTTTTACAATTATTTACTGGTCAACAGTCGTTGGACCGACGTTGGGGAATGACATAGGCCCAATGTCGTATTGCTCGTTGCTGCACCGTTGGCCCAACTGTTGGCCCAACACTGGATTTTTTTTCTTTTTCGTTGGGCCATCGCTGGACCAATGTTGTGCCAACCAGGATGGTTGCTATGTTGGTACTTATGAATGCAAATTTCAACCTAGGGTTGAACTATTGTTGTACTCATCTGGTATAGTTTCCGTCTCTCACCCAAGAGGTCCCGGGTCCTTATGATGAATTGAGAATACATGTAGTAAACATCAGACAACTTGCATGCAACAGTTGTCAAATAAACAATAATGTAATTGTACTACAAATGTGTAATCAAAACAGATATATATATATATATATATACATGTATATATATAGCTGACTGCAGTTTAAAGATTTAAGTTAAGTAACACTTATCTAGACACAGTCATTATGAATATTTTTCAACTGTAAAGTGCAATTAACACAAGAGTTAAAACATATGTATCTATAGTTGACTACAAAATATGAAGAATAACTATGAATTACAAATGTATATATGTATAGCAATTTTAAAGTTCCAAGTTGAATGTACATGACTTTGTATATTGTCACTACAAATTGCATTCTTACAAATCATTCACCAATACTTAATCCTTTGTGCAATCCTTCCAATGTCACAAATAGAGTTGAAATGTCACAAAAAGTAAAAATCCTTCTGGTTTCCAAATAATTAAGCAATGGTAATTAAGTAATTGGCCCAATGTTATCACAAAATAGTTTGTACTTGTTGGCGATGTTGGGCCTGTAGGTCTTTGGTAGATAATACATTTAATGAATACGAGTCTTTTTAAACTACCAGTACTGCAGTATGAAGATATAAAGTTCTTTTAAACAATAGAAAAATGCAACTCTGTAGAATCAGTCGATGGAATATGCCTAGTTCTTATCTGCAGGATGACTGTGAAGTAATTTTGACATACATAAGGGAGATAAAAATGCAATATCATGTTTACTTTAGTCTAATTTACAAAGGGTCGCAAAACACTGACCGGGGCTATTTGATAAGTAGAAGACTTTTTATACGGCTCATAAGGGAGATAACAAAACTAGCCTTGTGTGTACTTTCAAAAACGGTTGCCAAACAATGACCGAACGCTGTTTTTTATACAGGCGAACTTTTTGAATACGATGTTATATAGACTTGTTATTCCAATGTTGAAAATAAAAAAATTAAATGCAACAAAAGATCATTTACTACCAGTAATCGATTTTGGCACATTCATGATCACTTACTTAACAAAGAGACAAATATAGGTCTGGACAGTGGTCTTCACTTGTAGAGTTCTACTTCTGTATCATCAGATATTTAGATTGCGAGAATTTGTATTACCCGGTATCACTAAAATCACGAGAAACATGAAGTTTGTAAATAATGTGTTGTAATTGTGGAATTTTATTGATGGAGAACAGGGAACGTAATTTTCGACTCCAACGAATGACTTGTCGTTTGGTATACCGAAACGATATGTAACAAATGATTAAAATAGTACATGAACATGTATATTGATATTAAGGTAGAACAAATGAGTACTAAGATCCACCAAATAAGGGTTTACGGAACTTTTTTCAAATATATATGTTCGTTCCGAGATATAATTTAATTATACGATAATAAAGATACAGTCCAGGACAATAGACTAGCGGATACCATTAAACATTACGCTTAAAGCCCCATTAGCTTTTTGGATGATACAATTAAAGTAGGTCTTATTTTATCTAGAAAGATGTCTTATCAGTAAAACTGACTTATACTTGCAATAAAAACATTCTGAAATTTTCTTTTG
Organism: Lutraria lutraria; assembly: GCA_964023205.1. NCBI lineage: Eukaryota > Metazoa > Mollusca > Bivalvia > Venerida > Mactridae > Lutraria > Lutraria lutraria. The sequence goes on from OZ026846.1 coordinate 19,028,169, forward strand.
AAATGTTATACAATATAATAGATTTAAGATCTAGTACGTATTTTTAATAACAAAATGAACATTTATAGATATTTCAGTAGTGTACGGTAGAACTCAGTTAAACTAAAAGTGAATTCCAGGGATTTTAGTTTAACTAAATTAAACTTTGCTATAAACCGTACCTTAATTATGACAATATATCTTACAGCAACTTTTCGAAATCTTCCTTCGATGATGGAAGTCTTAACCCTGTAAACGTATTAGATAGATTAAGCCATCCTTAAAAATTAAAGGCCTGTGTGTGTTATCATCATTATGAATTTGAAGGTCAAGTATACGTAGTCTTGACACAATGTACAGTATTATCCACAATTACCAAGGAAAAGCTACACCTTGTAAGTTTTTTTATAAATGCTTGCCAGAAAGAAATACCTCAGTAACAAATTACAAGCCACTGCACATTTTGAAAACCCAAACAATTAAATGCAGTGTCTTCGACGCTTTGATATTTATACTGTCACTATGTAAACTATATAACCATTTGTTTATTGTATACTGTACTTCTGACTTTGGGTCATTATTTAACCCCACTACTACTGCTCAGAGACAATATATATAGTGTTTCTGTCCAACTGAATGAAGCTATATTTCCAACACACATGTAGTAAATGTTGTTACCTCTGAAACTTGTGTGTGAACGAATACATACACACATGTATAGTTATAATAGTTACATACTAATATTTCGCATGCTTTCAAAATCAACAGAATCCTGCAATATATCTCCATCTTTTATCAAAATTGCAGTCTGCAATATATACGTATACAACAAATGGTACTATTTTCTGTGCCGTTACTATGCCGACAGACGCTTTATCCCGGAATACGGAGATTTCTGAGAAGATCACCATACAAAAACCAGTGTTAAAACTGTCAAATTAATGTTCCTCTAAACTAATGTCACTAGTACGAGTGTTTTGACCAAGCCTATAGATCAGGGAATGATTCACAAATCTCATTATAATGGTCCCAGATAGATTATATATGTACAAAGTTATAGAAATTGTATTCGTTCTTAATAGTTTAATGTGATTATCATTTTCTTGTTTCACTTTGCGAGTACGGTCAATGATTGTGAAGTAGAAGCACTTTTAAGTCACATGTATTGACTTAATAATTATCTTTTATGCTTTAATTATATACGAACACATGACTACCATGAATAAATGTTACTATATATGTGTGTTATGTGTAAACAATGACCAAAAGCTATGAATTTAGTAAAATAACATGTAAAATATCCGAACCAAACTCATCGCAGAGAAAAATAGGCCTACCATATATAAAATACCATACCATATATACTAAATGAATGCACATGTGGGGCGAACTATTTTTTATTTAAGATGCCAAATTGTTGTTCGGGACATAAAAATAACCTCAACACAACGTAAAATTAATTGTATATGTATAAAGAAGCAGAAAATTTGCTTTCTTTCATTTTATTCCTCCTAAAGCGAAACAATCGTCTTAAGCCAGTTCGCCATAGCGGTTGTCATCTGTAAATCTTTAAAGAGCGACACTCCAGTCAAACACTTGTTGCCAATTATTCGATTTACTATACCTTTACTTCGACATCGTTTTATTATGTTTATTGTTTGGACTGTGTGTATAATTGGATTAGGTATTATAGATACATAACAAAAGAAAGAATGTGCGATCAATAGAGTAAGCTTGAGGGATTCGTGAAGCACGTTTTTATCCGGAGTTTACGAAATGTGTTGATGGAAAATGGTTTGCACTCTTGTGAATTCTTCTCTGTTGAAGTTATTGGTGTGTTATATTCAAACTGATTGCATACCATGTTTTAATAAATCGTAGTAATTTGTGTAACTCAAAACACGTTATATGCATGTAGGTATGTGCGATATTATGTCAATGCACAAAAAAAGAGTTAAAGAATCGTATTACACTGAAAATTAGATTTTGGTCAGTTACTGGGACCCGGTTTTTATAATTTATGTCATTTCAATATCTTACATTCATGAAAAGAAAAACAGCACACATTTTCAATAGAACTCCGTGAAACAACTATATCTACAAATATATCTATTATATATAAAATGTTAAAAAATATCCGAGTCAAATAAATTAATAATGAAAAATAATTGACATTCCATAGGTATTACATATTATTTAATAGCCGACCGGTTTCGTCATTTGACTCACCAGGGCAATAATACTAAAATGGCGTCAAAATTTATAATACGTACATTAATTGTAGTTAGTAGTTACATTACATATATTATATATATAGATACTGATCAAACTGTAGAGATATGAAATCAATTGTTGCCAATATTTCCAAATCTTTTAAAGAGCCATACAAACTAACTGTGGCCATATTCACCTTAATCTTCGAGTTCGAGAAACCAAAAGTGATAGGTAAGATATGATGTCGGTGATATATGTATATATATATATATAATGTCGGTGATACATTGTACATATAATGTTGGTGATATATGTACGTGTATATAAAATTATATAATACCGGTGATTTATGTGTTTTTATACATAATGCAGGAGGTTGTTTTGATTCTATATGTTCTATTAATTGCATATTGACATTAAACCGTACCTTAATTGTTACCTTCTCCAGAATTTTTTTTTCTGACTCACAACATTAATTTTGTTGAATGGATTAAGCCATTCAATGATGGTAAGTTTTTGATATCTAATTAATCAAAAATATTTAGACTCGGAAATACTGTCAAACATGTGAACAAAGGTTAACCTTGGAAAAGACATAATGTGACAGGTGGATTTTATTCGGAGGTAATTTGGGTCTAAATGATCAATAACTTTCTTAAAGAATGGCATATTTACAGGCGACCTTTATTTGGAGGTGGCCGCAAACACAGGTTCGACTGTACCCATGAATGTGAAATTTCATCAAATTCCGACAGTTATTCCTTTCACGGGGAAGAAAACGTCTAACCACAAGCCTATATATCATTAAGCCTATTATCATATATCGGCTACAATATATATATAGGGATCCAGAATAAATTACGAATCAATGGAAGATATATATTTTCAGAATTTGTGTACACCAAGTGCAAATACATTATATATGATGATAAGTGGAAATTATCTATAGATGAAAAGCTTAATGCTCTTGATGATCGAACAAATTGTTTCAATAACTAACACTATTTCCTCTCTTACATTTAATGATTGAATGTTAATTCATTGTCGTCCACGCAGACGCATATAGTACATGGTCATGTTCCTCCTGAGTTGAATAAAGCCTGTATTGTGACAATACATAAAGGTGGCAAAAAACGTAAAGATGAGCCAAGTAACTACATAGCTACATGTATATCTCTTGCATGTTGTATATTAAAACTATTTGAAATTATTATTTACCCCAAGTTCTGAACATTCTCAGTATTCACCGGGGAGGATTTCAGAAAAATCTAGGGTGCGTATAATGACATCGTTTCTACGTAGAGAGTGCGTTCTTTATAAAAGTGAAAATAGAAATAACAGCAAAGTATTACATGCAGTTGCATTTCTTGATGCAAGACAAGCATTTGACAGAGTATGGCATAATGGATTAATGTTCAATTAGCTGAATCTCAAGTAGACACAACTTATACAAGATAATACGTACGTAGTTTGTATGCATCCATGCACAATCTTGTATGTTATCATGCAGCCATTTACAGGACTCACACTGGCTAAGTTTTTGCTTGCGCCAAGGTATGTGCCAAATGAAAACAGTTGGGCCAAATTCGTAAAACTTGAGCCAAATTGTGCTGTTTGGCACTGCTGTGAAACAAGCAACTGCCAAACTATAACAGATATGACAAAAGCAAATAAGATCATGCAATGTCTAATTGTTGATATTACATAGTGATACTACAGATGTTATATCTTACATGCGTATGATTATGGTATTCACATTATAGATATATATTTATAATCTTTTAAAACATATTACTAAAAATATTTATCGGTCACCTTATAAAGTTGCGCATTATTGGTAAGGGTTGAATTTTCTTTCATTTTATCATCTTTAAAGTCACAATTTAAGTGTGTCCATTGCCTGTATTCTGATCATTTCTGTGTGTTTTATTATTTTCATATATTTTAACTATTCTGATAATATAAATACCATGTAACAATGAACATGATAATTTTTTTCTATATTTGATGTATCAGGATTCACACACTCTAGACACATAGAAGCACAAAAAGGCAACCACCTTCTAGAGTAACACATTTTATTTTCAAATTTTATTCCATTCACTATCCAAAAGTAGACACACAACTGCATGAAATATTTTTGTTTTATTTCTGTTTTCCGTACGTCTCCGTAAGACTATCAAATACCGGAATCAGACCGTACAGCGGGCGTTTATTCATGATTATGATAATTAGATTTATTCGGCGATGTTTTGACTTTATTTCTATAGCTAAAATGAAAGTAGATCCAAAACAAGACGCACGCACACATTTTTATTTACCCGTCATTAACGTGCTTACGTGCCAAATGGAAAAAATGTGACAATTTTTTTGCGCATTTGGCGCTGGCCAGCGTGAGCCCTGATTTACATCAGACTGGTTTCTTACACCATAAGCAAGGACTTATGTATGTATATAAGTCCTTGCCATAAGGTATTAACAGACAAGGAGGTAGCTCACCCATTTTCAGGGCCCTAGCTGCACTTTAGGGGAAGGGGCCCGGGGCCCTCAGGTAGGGGAATTTTGCGTCATTTTGAGGAAAAAGGGGAATTTCTGGGGATCTTTTTCAACTGCCGTGTAACCCTGCAATAAGCCTTTTAAGTATATGATTTTAGGGAGGGGAATGGGGCCGAATTTCGGCCCCAAAAAACGTCAAATGAGGGCCCTGATTTTATACTGTATACTAAACTATTTATTAATGATCTAATAAAGGAACTTGAATGTAGTGAACTGGGTTCTTATATGTACGACAAGACTGTCTCTAGCCCTACTGTAGCTGACGATATGGTCCTAATCTCAGAATGCCCATTAAATATGATGGTTTTTAATAGTAATTTACTTTCAGTTTCTCAAATTCTGGGTTTAGTTTTGTGATGATTTCTTTTACTCCAGATTATTGATGTACCATAAGATTTCAATAAATACATTTAATGTAAACAGGGTCAGTCAGCGCAACACTGTCGTAACTTGTTCTTATTTCAATATGAGTTTAGTTACGACACTGTTGCATTGAACCCTCGATATGTAAAGTGAAAATAACCCGTAGTATGGCCTTAATTTGTTACAGTTGTGTATATTTAAAATTGATATACAATTGTATACTGTAATGCTAATAAATAATAGAAGCATAAAAGAATAATAAAAGTCAATTCTACATCATACAGTATATGTGTGTATTAATATTACTTAAGAACATATTATAGTTTTTAGCAGCTGATTCTATGACACATGTATATACGCCACCTTGTCCATAGTGAGAAAGAACAGCCTTCTTTAAAGATCACTGATTGGATGTTGACACCATATTTATAATTAATTACCAGTACCCTTATTTAGATACAAATGTAGCAACAAGTACACAGGATCGAATAAATTTATATAAACACGGACAGTCTTCAAAAACATTTTCAAGCACAGGACATTGGGTCTTGTAAATTTTGTACATGCGTGAATTTTACCAGACCTAATGAACTTTTACTGCTTGATCAAATTTTGTTTCTACAACATTTATCAAAGATTTTATTATTACATTTGTTATATATGTTTTGTATGATAGATTTATAATAATTTATGGAGACTTTTTTAATATTTACTAGTAAAACATTAGTTTTTGGAATCTCCATTATGCTTTTTAGACAATACATGTATATCAACTTAAAATTTCACCGGACCATCAGTTATTTAGACAGATTCAATCTTTGGACCGGTGGCCAAATTCGAAGACTGGTATGAGTTGCCATTAATTTATTCTGTGTAAGGACATCAATTATTTATACATAAACATATTATTTTCTAAACAGAAAAAGAACACTATTTACGTATTATCTCATCTTTTTTTTATACGCATTCGTTCAGTCAGTTGCAAATTCTTAACCGGTACATGCATTAATTGTGACAATTTTTCCTGTCTACCTTCTTCATGATATTATTTATTCATCCATCAGAATTGTGTCGATTAAGTGTTAACATCCTACAAACCATCTTGGGACTTCCTTTGTATAAGAAATGACTAATAAGATTGGATAAGCTCTATTCCACATGGCTGAACACTTATAGAAATGATGGTTGTACAACAAGTAAGCTTTAATGAATCAAGTATTGATTGCACATGATGCTGGTAGTTTCAGACTGGATTTATAATGGATTTATATTTGTAGTTGAAGAACATTCAGCTGTTGCATTGTAGTGTACAACTGTATTTAATACTTGGATTGATTATGAATAAAATACTGGTGTATTGTGTTCGTCTGTAAATTGACAAACAGTTTATATTTATAGAAGCAAGTATATATTGTGATGGTTGAACATTACATATTGTGATTTGTTTTAACTAAATGTGTTTTTTGAAATATTACTGTGGAATATATTATTTATTCATGCATTTTTAAGCATGTGTCTCAGTTTCTACAGTGTCAAGAGTGTTACATGTAAATAATAAATGACTTTTAGGTTTATAAGGATAATAATGCTATAATGATGATGATTGTGTTATTATGATAATTAATAATAACAATGTTAGTATGATAATGGTGATTAATATAATGTTATTATGATACCAATGATGACAATAGTGTTGTTATGATGATGACGATGATGATAGAGTTACTATGATAATGATAATGAATTGATGATAGTAGTGATATTATAATAATGATAATAGTGTTATTGTGATAATGATGATGATAATAGTGTTATTATGATTATGATGATGATAATAGTGTTATTATGATTAAGATGATGATATAGATAGTGTTATTATGATTAAGATGATGATAATAGTGTTACTATGATTATGATAATGATAATAGTGTTATTGTGATAATGATGATGATAATAGTGTTATTATGATTATGATGATGATAATAGTGTTATTATGATTAAGATGATGATAATAGTGTTATTATGATTATGATGATGATAATAGTGTTATTATGATTATGATGATGATAATAGTGTTATTATGATTATGATGATGATAATAGTGTTATTATGATTATGATGATGATAATAGTGTTATTATGATTATGATGATGATAATAGTGTTATTATGATTAAGATGATGATAATAGTGTTACTATGATTATGATAATGATAATAGTGTTATTGTTATAATGATGATGATAATAGTGTTATTATGATTATGATGATGATAATAGTGTTATTATGATTAAGATGATAATAATAGTGTTACTATGATTATGATAATGATAATAGTGTTATTGTGATAATGATGATGATAATAGTGTTATTATGATTATGATGATGATAATAGTGTTATTATGATTAAGATGATGATAATAGTGTTACTATGATTATGATAATGATAATAGTGTTATTGTGATAATGATGATGATAATAGTGTTATTGTGATAATGATGATGATAATAGTGTTATTATGATTAAGATGATGATATAGGTAGTGTTATTATGATTAAGATGATAATAATAGTGTTATTATGATAATGATGATGATATGGGTAGTGTTATTATGATAATGATGATGATATGGGTAGTGTTATTATGATAATGATGATGATATAGGTAGTGTTATTATGATTAAGATGATGATATAGGTAGTGTTATTATGATTAAGATGATGATATAGGTAGTGTTATTATGATTAAGATGATGATATGGGTAGTGTTATTATGATTAAGATGATGATATGGGTAGTGTTATTATGATTAAGATGATGATATAGGTAGTGTTATTATGATTAAGATGATGATATGGGTAGTGTTATTATGATTAAGATGATGATATGGGTAGTGTTATTATGATTAAGATGATGATATAGGTAGTGTTATTATGATTAAGATGATGATATAGGTAGTGTTATTATGATTAAGATGATGATATGGGTAGTGTTATTATGATTAAGATGATGATATAGGTAGTGTTATTATGATAATGATGATGATATAGGTAGTGTTATTATGATTAAGATGATGATATGGGTAGTGTTATTATGATTAAGATGATAATATGGGTAGTGTTATTATGATAATGATGATGATATGGGTAGTGTTATTATGATTAAGATGATGATATAGGTAGTGTTATTATGATTAAGATGATGATATAGGTAGTGTTATTATGATTAAGATGATGATATGGGTAGTGTTATTATGATTAAGATGATGATATGGGTAGTGTTATTATGATTAAGATGATAATAATGGTAATATTATGAAGATGATAATGATTTTGATAACATCAGGGGGGCTTCCTCTCCGTAGGTGATATTCAAGATTGTAAAAAAAGTATTTTCAAAATTTTACTTTATGCTTGTGTGATATCATCACATAGCACATACACATTGTGTCTGAATACTGTTTTATAAACAATACACAATGTTATATATTATTATCAATTATGAATATCATTATTGTTTAGATAATAAGATAAAGTTATAAAATACTATTTACTCCTATATCATGATTACCTTATTGACAGGTCTAATTGTTTATTGTGATTTATCTGTGATATAAAAGGACAGTTCAGTGTAGGTAATTGAAGCTTTTATAAAATGTAGTAAGATTGATTTCAATGCATTTTTTTCTTTCGCGAAATACACTATAGGTACATAATTGAAATATTGTTGAAAGTAAGCATTCGACACTTGATTAATTGATAATATAAACTTTAATACAAAAGAAATAATTTAATTTACCGGTAGATATAGCCTTAGATTTTAAAATATTGTATTCTCTTCAGCATTTTACAAATGTATGTGCATCATCCAACAATTAACATATTGGGCAGTTCTTGGCTTACTAATATTAATAGCTTACACTAACTGTATACAGGATGTTGAAATCTTGTTATCGTAGATCTCTATCTATAATTGAGTACACAAATTGATCTTTGAATGTGTGGTTAGTTACTTTGTAGTACATGAATACTAGTACTATAATATAACTATCATATTGGATACATTGCTGTTCTATAAATATAAACTGGTTTAGTTTTCTGTGAGTGGTTTGGTTGTAAGATCATTTTCTGGATTGGTTGCAGGTATGTTTGCTTTATTGAGGATAAATTTTGTCACCTACTTCATTATTAGAATATTTTATTTATATAAATTAGCTGAGGGGCAAATGAAAACCAATAAAAATTTGATAATTATGTATGTAGATTTCCATATAAGGAACCTATGGGGGGACTCTGTTGTTTCTTGACAAGTATTCACTAGCCTCTCACCATTGTGAGTTTGAATCACATTTGTGACGAAGCTAACCAGTTAGCTTACTTAAGGTTGATGTTTTTACCCAGGTGTATGTTTGGGGTTCTATATCCATCATTGAAAGATCAAGAGTCAAAAAATGACCATGTATATTGGTGCAGCATTAAAAGTCAGTGAAAAAAATGAAATCCTGTTAGAGAAAAAGCTAGAATTATCAAAACAAACTAAAATTTGAAAATTAGATATCATTGGGAATGATTAAAGTTGCAGATACGAATTTTTTATGTGTTGATTTACTGACTGGTATTGTAACTGTTATGTTGTGGAATTCAATTAAAATCATAACTTGCCTCAAGGCTTATTTCAATATTAGATTTTCATATGAAGTTTTATTGTGTGAAGTGTTATGTTACTTTATTACATAGATAACTTTATCACACAGATATGATAGTCTGTGTATTGTATTAACAACATGTGTGATCGATCTACCATGCATGGTTGTATAATGTGCATGACAATTAAGATTTTGCAGAATAGGTTTGGCTTTTAAAATCATATTGAATACATATAATTTAATGATTTTCATTAGGTTTAGATGAAAATTGTTAGTTTCTAGTTACTCAACCCCTGTGAACCATGAAACCAACCCCTGTGAACCATGAAACCAACCCCTGTGAACCATGACTTTAATTTGGCCTGAAAAACAGTCAGTATGACATCCACTGTCTTAAAATTACTCTCTTTACTTTAACCAGACTTAAGTATACAAGAATGGAGTTTGCTCAAATTTAAATTTTCTTATATCCTACCCTAATTTAATGAGGGATGACACAGTACTGCAGTTCAGGGTTGTGTTATTATACAATTGATACATTTGTTGTTCTCTATTGTTTGTTTCAATCAATTTCAGGCGTCACTTGTATAAGGATGGGTAATCCAGTGGGAGTATGGTTGACAGAATGAACAAGATTGGACAAATGATTTAGATTCATTCTAAATGATGAGATGTGGATTAAAATACCAGTCATATATCCATTAGACACGCTTACAGCAAGGACAATTTATGGGTCTCTTCAAGTTCATAGGGATTTATAATTGATAATGAGTTATAATTAAGATTTTTCATGACTTTTCGGACCTGTTTCTAGCTTAATTTCAGTCTTGACTCTTGATTATAATATATCATCCTTATTATGTGCTTTTTAGCAATGGACTGTTAATCGTTATTCTAAGATAACTGTCTGTAAATTAGTGTCCATAATTTTCTTACACAAGCTAGTCATCATGGATGTTGATATTGACTGTGTTGTACAAAGACAGAATTTGTTCAAATCTACCCTAAAATCATCTTTTGTTAGGAAGATTACAAAGTATAAAAATATCTTATTGAAGAATGGTGTGCATTTAAATGAAGGGAGTTTTAGTGAAAATGAGAGTACTTGTCTGAAAAGCAGCCAGTCATTTGAAGATCATATTGAGTTAATTCTTGGCCAGCAGTCTGAGTCACCCAATGTTCGTAAAGCCCTTTGGAAGATCGGTAGTCGAGTCAGCACTTCAAAATTTTTCCAGTGGATATTTCAAGTTGTACAGAGGACGAAAGCTGCCCGGATTTTGCGCCATTTAGATGGTATATCAGCTGAAGAATTGGAGAAGACCATATTGTCTGTCGGAGCTGAGATATCAGTCGCATATGAATACCAGCTGGTGATGTTAGACGGAGACATTGAAGTTATCAAGCTTTCCCAGCATGCATCTGCTTGTATGATAACCTACCTCAACTCTAACGATGCTAACTTCTTGCCAGAGAATCTACTACAGGCTATATTAGAGGTAAAATAGTTACTCAGACTCTAGATTGTGTGTGAAATCAATAGTCAATCAGTGTTAGCCAATTATGTAACATAATTATTATCAATACACTGATCAAGCTCAAGTACTCTAACCTTCCAAGTGTTAATATTGATGGTGGCTAGATAGAGGTTGGAATATCTTGATTTTGCTGTGTTTATTTTGATCTACAATTAGCATGATTGTAGCCTGATTTCTAAATATGTATCTAAATGTATTTATTTATGTATAACACGATTTAGTAATTACTATTACATTGTGTATGGGTTGTTTGAATTTAGCTGCTAAAATAAAAGCATTTAAGCACTCTTTCATTCTTGAAAACTACAACATCTACATTTTTAGTGCAGCCATTTCATTTCAGTGATTTTTTTCACCATATTTACTGCCTTATATGGGCAGTTTTCCCTAGGAAAATTTCCTTCAATTTTCCCCTGACAAGAGTGTTTTCCACATGATCATAAAAATGTAACAGTTTTTGCATCATTGACACCAATTGCAGTGTTGTAATATTTACAAAAATGTGTATTTATGATTTAAAGTACTAATTAATGACCTATTTCATAGAAAATGCATGTCCCATTTTGGAATTTGTTGCGTCAAAATTCCCCCGTTCGCTGGGCATGGGTAGTAAGAACCTATTGAAAAATAATCCCTGGATTTTACTCCCCTGTATTATAACATTTCTTTCTAAACATCATCACTCAACAGACATAACTGATGATCATGTCCTTATGAATGTATAGCCTAATTAAGTTTACAAGAATGATAGTGCAGTTTCATCAATAAGTAATATTTTAAAATGCTAACTATATTAAACATTTTATTCTATGTATACTTTCTCAAGGTATTGTGTTGACAAAACTTGCTTGCTCCCCAAAAAAGAGTTTATAATCCTATATTAATCCACGTAAGTGCAAAGTTTCTATCAGGGAGTTTAATCATGGAATAATGCAAGGGTTGATTTCCTCAAAGACCTATACATTACATGTATGTATAGTTCTTTGATTTCCTGAAGTACTTCAGACTTTGTCTTAATACTTGTTTTATCAAATTTATCTTTAGTTTGTAAGTATAGAAGTAAATTCTGCTTAGAATTAGTCTTAGACTAGTAACCATTAGCCCCTCACCACTGTGAGTTTGAGTCCCACATGGCGCCAAATGTCTCCTGTGAGGAACAGCTCATCTATCTTAATTATGGAAGGTTGGTGGCTCTACCCAGGCATGGGGGTCTTTATCCAACATTAAAACTGAAAAAGATGTAAAATGATCCTTACTGCTGTTAAATGTGACAATAAACACTGGTTAAAAAGGGTTAATGTCACCTGTTAATAGAAATAACTTAAAATAGAGAAGAATGTAATGCCTTGATGCACAATTAGCCTTTATTCAGAGGTGTTTTTGTCTTAGTACATGAACAAAAATGTGCAATGGAGTTTCTGTTGTCTGTTCAGTGATTTTTATGAAAAGGAAGCCATGAACTCTAGTAGGATTGTATTAGTTTCCTTGAACACAATTTTTCATATTTTCAACTTGTCTTTCAGAACAAGCCACAGAACAATAATAACAAGGACATTCTTAAAACCAAAGTCATGATGTATAATAACCAACCAGTCTGCTTGAAATGGCATCTGAGTCAGGTTCTAAAACAGACTGGTCTAAGAATGTTTGTAAAATCAACAGAGGAACATAATCATCTAAGGCACAGTCTAAAATCAACAGAGGAACAAAATCATTTAGGACACAGTCTAAAATCAACAGAGGAACAAAATCCTCTAGGACACAGTCTGCTATATCAATCTGGAGGTAAGGAAGGTGGAGAAGGTAAACTAGTTGAATCAGGTGATCTTTGTACCTCTGATAAATACTCTGATAAATCTGAAAATGATTTTAAAGGTATTACCAATGCTGAAATTGAAGAAGAAAGTTTTGAAAAGATAGATCATGAGACCAATAATGAGGCTAAGATAAATGAAACCAATCTAAACAAAGAAGAACTATCTGATTATGAAGATATTGCAAGTGAACCTGAAACATCTTTTTCAAAACCAGTAGGTGTAAGAAGAAAGTTGAATGTGGTGGATATGGACTTTGACAACGGTTTGATGATAGTAACTGAACAAAGTGTTGTAGCTAGTGAGTTTAGTGCTGTAGATAACAATACTTCTGATTTTGTTGATGGAGTTTATGGAGATATCACTTCTGCTGATGAAGATTTGGACTCTGAAATTGAACCACTGCCTGAAATTCTTGATGAAGTTGTTGAAACAACATCTTGTATTCATGAACAAGATTCAATTGATACAGACCATGACTTCAACATGTGTGATGAAACAGCTAGTTTAAATAATGTGTGCAAAATAAATGGTGAAATGAATATGAAGAATACCAGTTTTAAAGTTGAGTGCGATAGTATCGGTGCATTAGAAGGTGTAAACGAAATGTGCAATATTTCAAACAAAAACATCAACCTAAACGTAACCAGTAATTATAACAAAGAAGCCGTACAAGATGAGAAGGATAAAAATTCTGATTGTAGTTCCACAGTCCACAAAAGTGCCATTAATTCTCCAATTATCGACCAGCCTCAACCAGCTCAGTCAGTTAATATACATATCAACACCAGTCATCAGAAAGATATTACTTACAACCCCTCCAACTCTCTGAGTTCTAACTCTAATACAGTTAGCAACATTCCGAAAATAGATCGGACCAGTTCCAGGGATTTACATATCAACCATTCAAACAGCATATCAGAGCAAAACCAGTTTACTACTCAAGATTTACATTCTGAATCTAGTAAAAATAACATATTATGCTCAAGTGAGAACTCTGCCATGAATGCTGGACTTCATACAACAAGTTACATATCAGTTGCAGATCTAAAATCTGCTAAAAGTTTGGGTAATTACAAGTTCTACGGATGTTTTACGCCCTTCGGTGCTAAATGTCGACCAGAGATCTATGGTTTCCGGGGACCATTACACGTTTGGAATGAGAAGGAAAAGGCGTATACTTTTATTTACAATGATATGGTTACCATTAACAGAAAACATGATAAAGAAATTGAGAGAAACCACGGCGATTATCATCAAAGTTATATTCCTAAGACTTCATGCTTTCATGAAGATTAAGATGTGGGATGTTAGACAAAGGCCAAAAATTAATAATTATTGATCATACATAATGTACATTTTCCAAGCTCAAAAACATGGAATGGAAACAATATATTATTTTGATAGTCATGTATAAACTTTTGTAATGGTGTTGATTTTATCTAATACTCCTGAATGCTCAGTTTACATTATTTCATGGGACCATGCAATATTCACAATACTCTGTTATTTATTATATATTTGAATTGTATTACATGTATTTATTTTTATTACATATGATTATATGTACAGGTCTTATTTTATATACAGCAAAATTTGCTAGTATATCATGTATGTATACACATTACTATATTTTATATATCTATATCTACTCAAAATTTTCATAGATCCCTTGCAAAATGTTTGAAACTTTGATGGTTCATTTTTCATGCTGACTTTACATATCATGAAATTTATGAAAAAAGAAATATTTTTAATTCATTTTTAACCAAAAATCAATAATTTGATGAACGCTCCATGGCCTTAAAAACTGGAATAGGTTAAGATGGACGTCAGCTGAAACTGGAATCAGAACATGACATTATTCAGACATTAAAAAAAAATGTAAATACATTTTATAATGTTTTTAAACTAAAATTCAATCTCAACTCAAAATTTACCTGGCACTAATCTTTAAATTCATTTTTGATTCATTTTCTTGTCTTTTTATATGAATCTTAGACTTAAGTCATAACATTGAATTTTAGATACATTTATAGGGAGTGCAATAAGGCAATTCATCCACCAGTCCCTTATTAAGTTGCTAGAAATAATCTCTCCAACTCAATCCACTGTTAAAATGTAGAGATTATTTTTGGACTTGAGTTCTATTAAATTAGTAATTAGTTAAGAGCTGGCAATAAGAATTCTGGTAAAATGCCTTGTTTTAATTGAGCTTTAATGGTACATGTAATAAAGACTCTGGAAATGGATTATATTGCTGTTTATAATAAATATTTAATGGCTGAATACCCTACAGGTTCACTCATCATTATATAATCAATTACTAATAGTTTTGATTTTGTATCTCATTAGAAGACTGACATATTTATTGCCATTTGCTGATAATTAGAGCATTCATTTATTTGTGTAAGTCTCTTATGCAGATTTTGTGGAAGAAATATCATAATTATTGAATATTGAAACTATGTACTTTCAAACTATGGCCATCCTGTGAATATAGGCCATTCTTTCAATAAAATGTCACTGATTATTTACAACACAATGACAATAAATGCCACATTTGGTATTTTCCAAGGGTGGCCTTTGTTCACAGGCTTGACTGTATTTGTAAATGGCTGTATGTTATATTTGTCAGCTATTAAGAATAAGAATATGTTGAACATGCTCCATTAAATATCTAGGTATACCTGGGTGCTTCTATTGTTGTCCCGTATATGAGCGTACTGTTCATGTTTTATTGTTGTTATATATTGTTTCTTTTTTGTTGAAATATTTAGATAATATATTCATATTGTCGGATGTAAAAATACTCAGTATATTTACCAGTAAGTGCAATTTGCTGTCTTGCCTTTTTACAACCTTTTTTATTTGTTGATTTACATGTTTCTAGAATTATATTATAGCTATGAACTTAAATTCTTATCTCATCTCACAATAATTCCATTCTATATAGAGCCTTGATTTTCAATAACAGGACATTCTTTTCCCTTTATATTCTTGTTTTTTTTTCTTGGGTTGAAATTACACCATGTTTTGTTCTAAGTATTATGGTAAAAATGAATAATAAATTGAGGTATTAAAAAATAAGAGTTCTTTGTATTGCATACATGTACCAAATTGATTGGAAATGTAGTACTGTCAGTAGGCCAGAAATAATCACATTTACAGTTACCTGACTGAATATATTTTTTCCCTCCGACTAAAACTAAAAGTATGAAACAATTAGGGGACTTTTTGTTCGTCATATTCTTCCAATAGAAGGTTAGAAATAAGTTGTTTTAACCCATCTATGTCGCGATTTTATTAAACTGTCAAAAAATGCATAATTTCATGGTCAATGCTTGCATTTATATAATTTATACTTTTATTTAGCGCAATACATGTACATGTTTTGCGCTAAATAAAAGTATAAATTAAATATAAACATGCGGAATGGGACATTCCCTGACAGTAAAATAAATAACTCCGCGAGTCGGATGTGTCGCCTGATGCTGGATAGTTTACGTGATATATGAGCAAAAATGTTGCAAAGTGCACTTAACCTTGCTTTAATGTTGAATACTTTCGTGCCTGTTTACACTGTCTGAAAGAAATGCTGTAAAAAAATCTATCAAAGCGGAATAATTAAAAAAATCACACAACTTAGAGTTACGGTTCTTGCGCACTGCACTTCGGGTCATTGCAAGAAACATGCAAACCAAGTTTCGAGTCATTCCAACTTGTTCTGGACAAGAAATCCCCTAATAAAATCAATGTGAAGTTAGTTCATAAATTAAATTTCGTTAAACATAATTGTTATGATAGACTATAAGACACTAATTAGTTCATAAAATCTTTATTTTGCTTGTGAATGTAAGCTAACTCACTAGCCAAAGTACAAATAATTTATACTCATTAACAAAACGTATGTAAACAATAATATTACAAATACATAACTGTGAAATACTAATGGGACTATTTATTGAATATTCATGAACAGGAGAGGCCTTATAAATATTCTTAAAAAAACTATGAATATTTTACAAAGAAAATAGAACTAATAAATATTCATTATGCATATTTATATAAATATTCATGTATCATTTTATAAATATACGTACATAAACAGGATCTGTGATTTTTCTCATTGTAAAAATGAGAATTATTATTTAAAAATGACATTTATCACAGAAATAAAAGTGGAAAACTTACATATTTTATTAAATAGAATTACAACAGTTCAGCCCAGTAGGTTGGAAGAGTTGTAACAATCGACAGATCATTGATATAATGTATTGATAACTATTCAATGTAACAATATCCACAAAAACATTTTCTTGATTTTTTTCAAAAAGTATGGCATTCATTCACTTTGCCAAACAAATGATGGTTTTATGTTTGTTATATACATGAACACAAAACGTTTAACAAGATTTTCTTGCCTCCAAAATTTTATAATATCAACAGACGTGTTGACAATGAAGTTCAAATCTTTAGCATAGAAATGAAAAATAAACCATAAGTTATCAAAAAATCAGGAAGTATATGTGACTGATGATGTGATTTACTAGACTTAAACAAAATGTTTCTAGCTAAAAAACATTGATGCAAAGAATACGGATAAAACCAACCTTCATTTAATGTACAAGTTAGTCAGCATGATAGTACATGTCTGTACATACTGTCTGTACATACAGTGATGTAAATGGAAAAATGATAACTTCAAGATCTAGAAATCTATAGAACTAATAACCTGCCAATATCACAGAAAATTGGACAGTTTACCCAGTATATTGAGACGTTAAAGGTTGGTAGTGTATAAAAACATCCTACGTAAAGTAATATATCACGCCTAATACAAAATATGCTTCTGTCATTGGATGATTTGACGTCACGTTAACAGAATATATTAGGTCTGTAATGGAGTCATTTATATTTAAATATTGGGTCTGTAATGGAGGCTTTTATTGGAAATGATGATGAAGTTAGTCTGCGTGATATAATCTTTACAGGGATAGTAACTGTCCCGATACAGGATATACGGGTCTGTGGAAAACCATATTGAGACTTTCCAGACCCTTATATCCCATATCGGGTCAGTTACTAACCCTGTAACTATTGGTATGGGTCCTAAAAATGATTACATGCAAATTTATGCACCTTGCATTTTAGCATATTGCAAAAACTACAAAGGGAAGTAACTCATAAGTAATCAGTCATAAGATGAAAAAAGTAAAGGGAGGTAACTTTTAAATGATGAGACAATATTTCAATACTTTGGTGTATAATGAACACAGTACATTGGTTATAAGTGACATACAATACAGCAACAAAATAATGTATTGTTTTTATACAAGGCATGAAATATAGTCTGTAACATGACTCAAATGTATGATGGAATGTTGCAGTAAATTTCTATAAGATGTGGAGGACGGACATGTACACAAAAAATAAATTCAGATCTGCCATGAAGGGTAAAATAGACTGAAGGATGAGGTCATTAATGGTTTGCTTTGCTCATACATGAAGATGTTAGGGGAACATTTTTAACATTGAAGATTATGCAAAAAGAGATTTTCTTCAATAAGGAAAAGGCAAGGTCTTGTTGTTGTATGCAATTTAAAAACTAAACTTGCATCTAAATTTTATTACACATAGGTTTGATTGGTAGGCACAAATTAGGGGGGGGGGGACTCTTTTGTCGCTGCTCAAAATACAACCCAAAAATAGAATAAATACAACACATGAGTATCTATTATTCTCCAAACAATTGTAATTGTAATGCCTAGCTGCTTTCTCACTCCCCCAAGCTTTTGTTATCCAATTGAAATGTTTCAAAATAATAATCTCTAATTCATGCAATTTTGTGGAAACTTACACCTCTATTAAAGAAACTAAATGTTATATCACACAAATTAAGGCGCTTGGACTCTTTTTGTATGAAAATACGGTGTAATGATATAAAGAAAACGATATTTACATTTAAATGATAGGTGATTAGGTGATTTTTTCCAGCACTTCATTACTATTATGATTTTCACACAACACAAAATCTGACCAGCACCTCATAAAATGATAGAATTTGCATAAACAAGTACATCATATTCAGATGGAACAAAAACCAAACATGACAAGAAAATATTCTTACAATATGGTGAGATTCCAGATAAATGTAACAGAAGAACAGTCACTTAGTGACCACTTCAATATAATATTATAACTACATGTAACACATTTATAATGACCACAATCACATTGTTTTAATATTTCAACTTTATAATGACACCCCTCTAAACTGATACCTCTTCCCCTTGGTCCCAAAAGTGGTCATAATGTCACAGTACTACTGTATCTACTTCTCCATATCTGTCCAGCAAAGTCTAAGTGATACATGCACAAAAGCTCTTTGCAGCCGACATAAAAATGAAATGCACAAAAATGAGTAAAAATCCTATTTTTATATGAAAATAATAACAATGAATTTGCAGTAGGCTCGGTTAGTACAAAATGCCTTAATTTTAGGCAGTGGAAGTAGACAAAGTTTATAGAGAAAATTCCAGGGTGTCATTTCATAGACAAGCCTTAAAGACCGACATTGGTAACCCTGGACCAACTTTTTGGTAATTGGCAGATATTGTAACACAATCTGGGTAATGGTCATAAACCCATTAACTGACTAGTGGAGTGATGATGCTGGAGAACTTCTGTATGAATATTTGTTTTCAGTGTAGCTAGGTCATTTCAGGTCAGGTTTATGGCGTCAATTCTCTTGTACAGTATAACAGAGAAGTAGACCATTTGATTTCCAATGTGTAACTTTCTAGTAAATAATCATAATACTCTAATAATAAATGTATTTGTTAGAGAATATAGCACATGATTTTATGCCTAGTTTTATGTAAGAATTATATTGGATTCGGTAGTCAGAAGTATAAATAATACATTTAGTAGCCACTTGTTTGCAACGGTCACATATTTTTACAGTCTATATATATATAGTTTATTTTGGTGACTTTGTCCCAAGTGCATTTAGGAGGAGAAGGACAAGAACCATCTCAATATAACCCACCATTACGCAAGAACATTTACAAGAAGTTTTGGAAAGTTATAAATAATCTAGGTGGCTGGAATTTACAGTCTTATCAAAATAAAAAAAAGTGAACTGGTGGAGAGAGACAATATTGTGTATTGCAAAAGAGAAGTTATGCCTGAATGTGTCTTACACTTTACCAGAGGATCATCCAACTCTATCCTAACCCCATAGGACAATCTTACATGGGTCGTAAATGCCAATGAAAAGTTCAGTGTATAATTTCGGTTACAGATATATACTCTACATGTATTTAGTAAGGTTCCAATACCTAAATCAAATTATGGACCATCATCATGGACCTTTACAAATTAATTTTTATTCTAGTCTATTTTCAATGTGTAGTGAGTAATATAATCATACATATTATTCCAGGAATAAAGCTGAACCCAAAACAAGTAGTTCATTTTCTAATTCAATCAGTATTTACAATCCAATATGTTGTAAACTTTGCAACTAGAACCACCTGTATGCCATTAATTAGGAGCATTTCTGTGAGACTTGACAGCAGCATTCTGTGGTCAATGGTGTTTGCATTTAGATTCAAAGCTATTAAATTCCAGATACTGCCAATCACCAAAAAGTTGTCCAGGGTTACCAATGTCGGTCTTTAACTAAGATTTTAGTCAGTACTATTTTCACTATAAAAATGTTTCTTCATATTTTTATATTATGTATTGCAAACTGTTCAAGAAAAATGGCCAAAATATGTATCATTAGCATGATTTTATGAAGATTAAATACTAAGATGATCTTAGCTAAGGTACATCTCTAAAACAACACCCAGAGACTCGTTTCACAGACAAATCTAAGCTACTGTAAGTAGGCAGTTTTTAAAAAAAAAAAAATTCCAATGATGTTCATAAATCTTTCTGGACATTAAACATTAACAGTTCACAACAAATCCCTGAACCTTTCAAAAAAAAGATGGTGGACAAATTTATAAGTTTCATTGCTATCTGAACTAAGGTATACATTTTTGAAATGGGACCCAAAAAACATTTGCAGAAAACTTCAAATACAATACTTATCATTACCGGCAGTTTCTCATGGAAATGTAATCAATAAATAATACATTTGATCTCCTGAGATTAGAAATAGTAGAACATTAAAACATATTTTTTTCCGATTTGCAGCAATACAGTATAATACTTTGGTCTTCTAAACAGGAAAGTCTGTAAACAGTTAGGTTCATCATTTCAATATGGTCACTCATTTATCACCGTGCATAATTCACTAATCAAACCAGAATGATTATTCAGAATCTCTGTAGCTTTGTTGTACATCTTATCACAAGTGTGACATACCTCCTGAGCTTTCTGACTATAGGAATTATGGCAAGAGATACCAATATTCGCTTGAAGTAACTTTCTTGCTCACAGTCAATCATTCCTTCTACAGTATTTGTTCAGTCGAAGTCACGTTTCAACAAAGCATTGAAATGTATATTCATGCCATCTTGAATTAAATGGTTAAGATGCTTCTTTAATACTACACAACTAAGAACATGGACAAACGATGCTATTTCTGTGCAAACTCCACAAATGATATGCTTAAAGCCAATTTTCTGTGTCACAATCTCCATCAGCAAAGAAGATCAACATTGAGTGCAGATCTGAAGTTAGCTCCACTCCAGAGTTTCAAACTAGCTACATACTTTCAATAGTAAGCTAAAAAACCTAGATCTTGGTGTATGTTTGCATCACTTAGAGAGAGAACTGTATCCAAGTTAATCTGTAAGGAATTAAGTGACACAATCACGGCAGTATATATTTAACAATCTAACAGTCACTCAAAGGCAAGAGTGTCTACATAAATAAACTTGATAAATCTTTAGGACAATAAATAACACATCCTGAATTGTCTGTATATAAACACTGACATTCACCAAGGATTCTTTCCTCCTGGATCTAAAGAATCTGAAAAAAAAAAGAAAATAAATAACTTCAATAATTTACTTTATAATAAAAGTATCATTCAATAACAGATTTTAATGAAATTTTCCACAATACTTTCATAGCAAATAGATCATCTCTTTATATTCAATTAGTATGAAACCAAAGATAGTCTCAAACATACAATTAACATAATATTATTTAAGTTGCTTTTTTGTGTATAGAAAAAATTTGATGAGTCACATTTTTAAAAGAACTTAATCATCTCATACACAGCATATATCATTAACTTAACTAAATGTTAACAACATTGTAACAAAACATGCTGAACATACCATGAGGTGAATGTAGCTCAGCGTGACTATCTTTCAAATTTGATCGTCGTAACTTGATTTCTTCTTCTGACATTAAGCGTAAATCTTTTCTGGATATTTTAACAGGAGTAATGTTCGATGGTAAATGATGACCAGATTTGCCAGAACTAGGTCGGCTTCCATCATCACGTAACCGATCCACAGATGTCCGGTGATCGCGGGACCTAAAACATGTTAATTTTCATTAAATATCACTTTGTAACAACATTCATTTGTTCGAAGAGAAGACTATGTCATGTGACTTTCAAAACCAATCAATAATAATAGGAAACAAGAGAACCTGAATTCTTTGAAATGCATCAACACCATTCATTAGAAAATTCCTACACCAGATATGAGTTCAGTAATTATGATAAAATATAAGCATTATTATGAATATATCATTATTATACAAAACCCAATTTCTAATTTTCACATCCTTTTTAGCTGACTCCAATTAAGTCTGCCTTCCTGAATACAAGATCATAAAACCTGTTATCCTCAATTATACTGCCTATATCTCAGACCATTAGACATATACTAAGTAGATACTGAAAACTGGTTCTACAGTTATGGAATAAGTTATCATAAGGATAAAGAAATTGAAGTCTAAAAATGAGAATATAGAAAAATCTAAAAGTTATCTGAAGTGTTCATGTAAGATTAACATCTAATTTACCTTGTAGGATGAGATTCCCTATTCTGTGATATGTGTGTACTATGATGATTATTAAAATTGTCACCATCGCCGATGCTACTTTGTACGGAAGCTCGTAAATCCATTTCCTGAGCAGGAATCGTTCCGCTTGAAACATAATCTCGTAATTTTTTCTTCAACTCTCGACTAGTTTTCTTGTAGTAATATAAGTCCTTCTCTAATTGACTCATTCTGAAAACATGATAGAAAATTTTCTGTTATTCAATTTGATGTTAATTAATACAATACTTTAAAAATCATCTATGTATTTGAAATACAAAACAAACAGGTTTGATTTTGAAAACATATCCAGTATTGTATTAAAAACAACATGGTTTATTTTGTTTTACACTGGTTATCAACAATATTCGATTCACATCCATACAGTGATGTTCCAGTTAATTATCAGACAAATTGACATGGAAACAAGATGTTGCGTTCAATAAACATTCATGTCCCCAGTGGCATGCTTGACAAAACAGTAAAATCTACATAACCTCGTATGGACAGAGGGACAGACAAGACAATCACTAGATGCCCCCGCATCATTAGAAGCCAGAGGCATTAAAAGTGTCACATCTGAGGCATGATATATATTATTTAAGTATGGCCATCAAATACTGCACCAAAGGAGCGCACAATCTTCTGTTTAAAATAGTAAAATGAGAAAATAACCGTATAAAACTGATTGGTTCAACACCAAATAAAAATAATAAAATAAAGTAATTTTGTGGTTGTCATAGCAATTTCTTCAGTCCATGTAAAACACTCTGATAATGATCCATCACAGGATTGGTCAGCACATTTAAGATACTGTTAAGCAAAATTTATATTACAGTCTTTAAAGTTAGATTTGTTTTTACTCATTGGTATCTGCAAATTCTCCAGGTATTGAAAAGAACGCTTTCTTATGGTTGAATACAATTTAAAGTACAGTAGAACTACAAATTTCCGACAATGGATTTTTCGGGGGAAAAAACAAGAGGAGTAATCTGAAACAAAAATTTGGTCCTGATTTTTCAGTCATGATGGAGTCCAAACACATCTGGATTTACCATCCATGAATTATCCAAAACATTACTATGGACTCTTCGACATAATATTTCGGGCTAGTCCTTTCAGATATTTGAGAATTTACTGTTCAACAAACCTTTGTTCTAATACAGGATCGTGTCCATTCATCATATCAGTGTTGTCATTAGAACTTTGACTGCCAGCTTCCATCAACTGGTGCATCAATAATTGTATTTTCTGTTCATAGTCTTTCTGTTGTGCCATAAGACGTCGATCAATCTCCACACCTGATCTTTGTAACGTACCTTCAAGGTCACGTATCAATCTCTCTTGTTCATCAATCTTAACCTAGGTAAAAACATAAGACCAAATCAAGTACAGTATATGCTGTTTTCTGGTTTGGGGCTCTCTGCCCTACAAACAACCAGGGTCATTTCACACATTTGTTAACTTTTCCAGCTTTTACAGTGGAGAAAGATTCCAGCTAGATTCCATCAATCTCCCACAATCTAGCCGGACAACTCCCTCAAAATGTGAAATTTGTCTAGTTCTGGATGGGATTCAGAAGGCCTAGTGATTACTAGTCAGAGATCATTACCACTAGTTCATGGAAGCCCCCTTATATTAGAGGCATAGGGAGGAACAAGCGTACTAACATGGTAAATAAATGTGCTAGAATAGAAATCCTTAAAAATTTGGACACTCATTTTATTTTTGCACATAAACTAGCAAAAATTACACATCACACAGAAAAATAAGATAGTGATCTAATCATAAGTTTGACTTTATTGCAAAATTAATTGAAATTGGCATGATATGAATATTAGAATATTTAAAGATTTAGCTTTTAAAAGTTTGTTTGTTTGTTTCTTCAGGTTTTACGCCATTTTCAACATTATTTCAGTCATATCGTGGCGGGCAGAAGTCCTAACCAGCTTTCCTGGACTTCATTTAGGCCTTAACCAGTACTAACCACATTATATCCGTAAGCTTGTGCCAAGCTACCCCACATAATTTAGAGGTGGAGGACAATTTAACATAGGAAGTAATATCTTCAGACAAATTTGTCACGGACAGTGTGAGCCTCGCCCGGGGTTCGAAGTCACAACTTCTCCATCATCAGACTCTATCCACTGAGCTATTCGGGCGGGCGCTTATAAAAGTAACATAGATGTTTGTATATATTTGATATTACATATGACTAACCTCCATTTCACTAGATTGTAGACTACTTCTTCTTTCTTGCTCTCGTAAATTAACAACTTTTTCAAAGTATTTGGATAACAATGTCTTCAGATCTTGTGCAGACAATGAATTCAATCTATTCACAAAATTATCTTCACTCTGTAAATAAAGTTATACCATATTACATTACATATGCCATTTAAATACTTAGTTAAATCAATGAAGTCAAATACACAAATTTTCATATTCATAAATCGACTGACATTATGTTTATTTGATTTTCACAAAATAATTCCTTTTTTAGCTTTTTTAAAGGGTGTAAATTTCAAAAGACTAACATTAGTGTATTGTTTGTACATCAGATAGAATAAATTATAAACCAGTATGTTTAGTTTATTCATACTGAAATTACAGCAAATAAAAATAAAGTAAAAATAAACCATCAAACTACAGGGTAAGGGAAATCTAGACAAACGTATGAAAATAAAGGGAGATTACTCCCATATATATGACGTATACGCATAGATATAAAAAACAACAAAATTAATGTGTTATGATCCATAGTTTATTTACGAAAAATACATTTTAGGATAAACATATATATATATGTGTGTATCTTTAACGTAAAAACAGATGTATGAGTAGTTTGCACCATTATTAATTAGTCAAAGTCACGAGGATCCCAAAGTGAAACTACGAATACAAATTAATACCCAAACGGTAGCACATGTCATTTACAAAGCACATAAATCCATCGATAAAATGAAATCATGAAATGAAATATACATGGGATGTAGAATAAGCAGACTGTTTAGATTAATTATAAACAGAAATGACATAAAAATCCAACGTGAAGTTTCATTTTATTACTATAGTCACAAACACGAGCATCACACAAATCGTTGTCGTCCTAAATATCTTAGCTTATCGTGTTTGTATTCATTTTCCGAAAATGGAATGATTTTGAAATCGCGTGCTGGTGATTTATATTGATTATGTGTATTGTTTGTCAATTTAGCAATTTTCAAAATGAACATTTTTAATGTTAGTTGCTTATTAAAGTGAAATTATGATGCAGTTCATAAATGAAGAGAAAAATAAAAGGTGAAAGATCTAACCTAGTCCGTATAAAAAAAGTAAAAAAAGTCAATAGGCTAATTTTGTTCCCATTACTGCAAACAATGATCCAAACCAACAATCCATTGTTCACGTACAGTGGTTTGATAATGTGTTGTTCACGCCTTATGACACGCTAAGAAATCCTACAATGGATTTAACTGATCGATCAGAGTTAATTGTCGACTTCGGATAATAGGTGCGAAAATACGCGTTCGGATGATTGTGGGGACCTGTTTATCACTTCAGATAAGCCATGGTATTCGGATTAGACGATTCGGATAATCGAGGTTTATTTACATTGAATTATATAGAGGGAAATCCGGGACCGAAATTTCATTTCGGATGAGACCAGGTTTTCGGATAATCCGAGTTCGGATAATCGAGGTTTTACTGTACATAATTTCATAAGGTCAAATCTAAGTAAATTCTTATCACCAATTTTGGTCATAGCTATATTATATTTTTAAGAATAAAATAAGACAATCAATACAAAATTGTGATTCTACTCACCAAATTGAAGCTTTTCTTACATAGTTGAATTTGAACTCACTAATCAGATAATTCAACATTGTACAAATGATATTAATTTTCAGAACATGACACAATCAGCACAGTATATTGTGATTCAACTTCAAGGTTTTAGATTTATGTACTAAGGTGAATATAAACTAACAACATACCTGTGCTAAGGCTTGTGAATGTCTAACTTCTAATTGTTTACTTCTAATTGTCTCAGATCTGTATTCTATGGCAGCATCCAATGCTTCAACACCTTCATCCAGCTCTATAAGTCTAGAAAATAATTCCACATTTACTTCTTCTTTAATACAAATGAATAAGAAAACATTTCATTGCTAAGTTTGAAGCCAAATTTAGATTTTTTTTTAAACTGTGCCTAACCATCACTTCTGTTCTAAGATGAAAATTGTCACATGTTAATGCAAAATGACATACTTTAAACAAAACAAAACTTCATTTTTCACTAATATATACAGTACATTATATGGAATCTAGGGTCCTTAAAATTTTCTTCGTTTTATCCACATTTCATTTTACAGTGGAA
Organism: Lutraria lutraria; assembly: GCA_964023205.1. Taxonomy (NCBI): domain Eukaryota; kingdom Metazoa; phylum Mollusca; class Bivalvia; order Venerida; family Mactridae; genus Lutraria; species Lutraria lutraria. Next base: position 19,055,668 of record OZ026846.1, read on the forward strand.
CATAGAATTCTGGAAACCTGAAAAATTACTTTATAAGTACATCCATAAGAAAGAAATAAAGACAGCTGTGTTTGGGGAAAAAACATATCAATGTATCAGAAACACCACCATATAAGAGTTCACAATGACCATGCTTTACTGTATAGTCAATCAAATAATATCTAACTTGATCACAAAAATGACAAAATGGAATAGTCTACAGTATTCCATTACATAGCCATCAAAAACAATTATTTTCATATACTCTAAGGCATCATCTCCTCTGATCAAAGATCGCCATATTGATAAATATTAAATTTACCTTCTTTCTTCAACACCAGACAATAGGCTACCACCATGTAACTTATCATCTAGTAGAGAACGCTGCTTCTGTAACTTATCTCGTGTTTGTTGTAACTTCTCAATATCTTCTTTTAGAGTGATACCACGATTATCTGGTGTCTGTGCTAACTCTCTGGATTTCTCCTCTAGTTTACGTTCCACCATGTCTAACTTTGTAGATACTGACAGTAAACTCTGTAAATATGGTACAATTTATATTTCTGACCTTTACAATAAATGGAACAAAGTTATGCCAGTATACATACTACTATTGAAAACATATGTATAGTCAAAACTCTAAACAAAGGCCACCCTTGGGAAACACATATTTAGGCATTCATTGACAAATGGCCTTTATTAGGAGGTCTTTTTGTTCTAAATAATCAATGACAGATCTCAAGAGAATGACCTTAATTCAAAGTGTGGCCTTTAGTCAGAGGTGGCCGCTAGCACAGGTTTGACTGTCTTGCAAAGATATCAGAGCTTAAAGCAACACCCATCAAGCCAAGAGTCTAAAAGCTTTCTTCTACAAACCTTAATTTGATAAAAAATATTTCAAGTACATGTATATGATTCAATGACTTTATTTGATTACAACAAAAATGATAAGCCTAAAGATGCCTCATTGGGAGACATATGTCAATACAACAAGAAATTATAATATACTCTAAATTCACTCCAGAGTAACAAAAAATGAACAAAAATGAGCAGTTAAGTGACTTACTTTGTTAACAACTTGACTAGATCTTAACTTCTTCATTTCTAATTCACTTCTCTCTGTTAACAAAGCTTCCTTACGTGCCACCATTTCTTCTCTTTTACGTAGATCCTAAAAATTAATCAAGCAGATAAAATGATTATAAAATCAAGGAATATCACCATAACAAACATTTTATTATGCATTAAAACCATGAAAGAAACTTTAGGAAGAAAATCAGAATAATAAAGCAAAGAGCCATAACATAAAAGGTCTCGTCTTAGTAAACACTTAAACAATGAGTTAATTTTTTTTCCATAAGGTTTGATGTTGTTTGATGACTTAATGAGCTTTAATGGAGGAGGAAGACCCCAGGTGCACACCAGGGTAGACCCACCAACTAACTGTAATCTACCTGGACAGCTTCCTTACATGTGAAATCAGGTCCTGAGTGGAACCTGAACTCGGCTAGCAATTACAAATCAGAGACCATAACGACTAAACCACAGAGGTGCCTTCAGGGAAAACAAACTCTGTCTAGAATGACAGACACTTACTTCTTGTAGATGATCCATTTCTTGCCTTTGTTGAACCATCTTCTCAATTTCCAAATCTAACCATTTCTTCTGTTCTTCAAGCTTATCATGATCATCTCTGAAATATATACAACACACATATCAACTAACTGATCATGAATCATGTTATCAAAATAAGTGTACATCAATACTGGCATGATTTTAAACATGATCTAGAAAACTTTAAAATCATCTCATAGTTTTGCTGCATCCATACCTTTAAAACAAAGGGCTGTAACTCAGTTTTAGTATAAAGAAACTATACAATACTAATACACACTAGTCATAATATTGGTAACTTCTAGAATTTTCTAAATGAAATTCCTGCAGTAGTTTTGTGGGAAGAAAAAGTACTCCCTCAGATCAGTCCTATCGTTATTGTGAAACTTAATACTAATGTAAGACTTGCACTAATCTGCTATAATGTATTGCAGCATCATTGTAATTAAAATCAGACAAATTTTCACCAGTACTACCATTCTCATGATCTCGTCTCACATTATTTTAGATGTTTTAAAATGGAATTAAAATTGTGCGCACACAAGCAGTCAGGGTCATACGGAGACCTTTCCCAGCCTTCTCCAGTGTGTAATGAAGACACCAAGTGTACACCTGAGTAGAACCACCCACAGCAGCTGGACAGCAGCTTCTTGACATGTGCATTTTATGATCCAAGGTTGGATTCAAACTTACAGTGCTGAGGGACTGGTAATTACTGGTCAGAGACTATAACCACTGGACTACAGAGACAACTATAAATTCCATAGAATACAAAGAACACATACCCATTAATTGGTGGTAATGTTCCTGTATTGCCATTGCGTAATCGTCTTTTAGCTGAAGCAATTTCTTCATTCTTTCTACGTAACAATTTCTGCTGTTGTTCATTCTTAATTTCTAACTCGGTTACTCTTTGCAACTCTTTCTGCATTTCTCTCTAAAAACAATTATTAATAAATTAAGGATCAGGTTAGAAAATATCTATAATAAAATCACATTTATTTATTTAAGACCATATTGATGCAACAACCACTTATCTTCAGGCTGGTTTTCAGTATTTCTTCTATAATACTACTCACTAAAAGAACCCTTCCAATATTTAAGACAGACATTTTTGGTATTTTTAACTTATACAAAAGGTACAAACCAACATACTATGCAGTCAGACATTACAAATCATGCAAACAACTACTCAGTATGTAGTTGAAAGCACCAAGTTTAAAGAAATACCAAAGACATGTTTGCCAATGGCCAATCTTCACAATAATTCAGCTAGCTAAAATTTTTGTTCTTTATCATTACCAATGTTTGGTACTTTTTAGTTTTTTTTGTATCCCCAAAAATTCAGTCAATGCTGAAAAGTAATGCATTTTACAAGACAGAAAACTTTTCGAGAACATTTATGAACCCGAAATGCATAGAGTTACAGATTCATAAACATTTCAACACATATCAATATCCACTCATACAGTAATTATTTGGGTCCCAAGGTATTCATGACGACTGTATTGTACAATATAGTTTACCTCTAACTTGACTTTACGATCTGATTCATCCTTTAAACGTTTCTGTAAATTCTCCTGTTGTTGCTTCATTCTATCGACAGCCAATTCTAAATCTGTTATTCTGTAAAAATAAAAGCAAATACATTAATTTTTGTCAGTTAACTGTCTCCTAGATATGATGGATCATCATTGGGTATCATACTGTTTCGTGTAATTTTAGCCAATAATCTGTTTTTAAAAAGACAGGAAAGCAAAATTTTCACTATTGAGTGAAAACTGCTTATTTTGGATTTATGAAATGAAAACTTTGTTATACCTATTTTCAATGTTTGATCAGTGTTTTCAAATACGAAATAAATCATGATAGAATACAACTGTTACATTGTAATATACATTTTATTTTCTATCATGAATGATGACACTGTCTTAGAGTGGTCCCCTAGTGTGTGAAGATCTTAAAATCTTAAAAAAATGATGTAAACTAATTCTTACTTTTTATCATTTTGTGTAGACAAGTTAGCAACCTTTTCTGTTTCTTTTTGTTTCTTTTGTAACAAAGACATCTTGGCTTTAGCTGCATCAACTTTCTTCTTGTATTCACTGAAATGATCAACAATATGTTACATATAGAATAAGAAAAAACAAGTTTATATGATGTATCTAAGTATTGACAGGTCTGCTTTAATCAGAGTTCATTTTGTTCTAAATAATCATTGACAGTTTTTAAAAGAAAGTTATTTAGAGGTGGCTGCTCACACTTTATGATAAAAGTCAAAGAATCAATGCCAGATGAGTTTTTCTAACAATTTGACTGAAAAAGATTTCTATTCATTCTGATGAAAATGTTTGCAAATAAACAGTGAATCAGTAAAGAGTGACAATATCAGACTTGGCATTAACTGCTCCGACATACAAAAAGAAGGACCAAGATCAGAGATAGATTTCTTTAAGAAACGTGTAAAACAAACTAAACACTCAGGGAATGCCTCTGAAGCCTAAAATATTCATAACACAAAAAGAATATTGGCCACTAAGTGAGAGCAAAGTTTACAACTAATCACACTAAATGTGCAACAACAAATTGTGTACAAAATACTCAAGATGCAAAGAAGGAAAATGTGTTAAAACAAACCTCAGTAGTTTTTGTTTCTCCACTGTCTCTTGATGTTCCTTGGCTTCAATACCAGCCAACATTTTCTGTGTTTCTAATAATTCTTGTTTCACATTCTCTCGTTCCTGGAAATAATTTCAGTTTATGGTTTCAGATTAATGATAAACAAACGGGTAAAAAAATAATTTCCGACAATTATAGAGTAACTTTAGACTTGTATAGGTAAAAAAGATAATATAATGATTAAGTGATACAGTGCAACCAAGTCAAGTTCTAAGGTCATGTTATTTGAGATCTGTCACAAATCTCATTTTTGTTCTCAATCCATTTGTTCGCCATAAGTAAATTTTGTCTAATCTTATAATAAATTATGATGTATATTGGAAACAAAAAATTGAGATTTGATTGCAAATGAAAGTCTAAAGTTGTCATGAAAAGTGGGATTGTTGTTCCTCATGACCTTTTTGCACTTTCAATGTATTTGAATGGACTTTGATGGCAGTTGGCGGCTTCTCACAGTTTGCTTATCTCAGACCGTGTTTACATTCTAAACTTGTAAGAAAACACTGCAATCATACCAATGTGTTCAGAGATTAATCTCACTTTGATAATTATATGACTTACTTTTTCTAAAGCTGAAATTTTTCCTGCATATTGTTTATTCATCTGTTCAGCATCTTTGCCTGTCTTTACAAGTTCTCTAATTAATTGTTCCTTTAATCTGAAATCAAAATTTTTAGTTTAACACCACACCAGCAACCAGGGATCATTTTGTGACATTCCAGTTTTAATTGAAGAAGATGACCCCAGGCTTACACCTGGGTAGAACTTAGGACCTTCCGTAAGCTTGCTTGACAGCTTCCTCAAATGTGAAATTCTGCCATGGATGGGATTTGAACTCACAGCTGCAGTGAGAGACTAGTAATTAATAGTCTAAGGCCATAGAAGCCTCCCCAGATATAAACAGGACAATAAATTATTTTGTAAGAACAAACCATACACATGCCATGAACAGTTAAGTTAGCCAATGAGCAAAAACTACATTCTCTCATACAGGGGGCATTTATTGGACATCAATGGTTAGCATGTCACACAAAAGTACTACAAAGCCTCAATATAAAGGCAACCGTTTGGAACAAATCAACACAATATTGTGATTGTATCTTTATCAAGTTGATATAAGGAAATATTGAAAACCAGTCTGAGGTAAAAGGTCATTGTTATGTGGTGGTCTTAATAAAGACGCTGAGGATAAGGGAGGTTTTACTTTGTGTATACATGTATCACCTACAAATATAGGATACAAAATAAAATGTGGATGAGTTGAAGTCCAGTAGTTAACATACAGTTTTTTGTTGATTTTTAAGTCAAGAATCATTACAGTTCAACCTCTCTTGAGCAACAACCTCCCTGCAGCGGCCGCTTGATTTTTTCTCACTGCACAATTTAACTATTATTTCAACCTCTCTAGAGCAACAACCTCTTAACAATAATAATTTTGCTACTCCCAAAGGATGTTGCTTTGGAGAGGTTACACTGTATATCAAAATCTTTAAAAATCTTATCTGTGACATTTTTGGACACATTACTATCAAATTATTAGATGCCAAGACAATCTACAGATGGCAGTAGAACGTAAAACAGGAACAAAACAACCCAAAACTTACTTGATGTTAATACCAAGATCCCTGATCTTCTTATTAGAATCCAGCATTTTTAGTTGTGCTTGTTTAATTTTTTTCTGAACTTCCTGACTTCGTCCTACATCTCTGTTTGTGTCTTCATTGTGTACACTTAGTCTCTGTTTTGTAGAATCACCACCTAAAATGACAAACACACAAGTCAGAAAAACACATTTTTTTCTATATACCTTTTGAACAAGATTTCACTATAAGAAAGCTTTAAGGCAAAGCTTATCTTATTTTCTTACTTTACTTACCTTCTTAATCATATTTGAATTATTAGATTTTAAGGTTTTAATGGTAATATCTCTATAAACCACTGCATATACATTACACAAGTCTTTGACAAGGGCAATAACTCATTTAAACAAACATTTAAACAGCAATGCATACCAGGGCTGCACATTGTAATTAGTGATAAAACATAGCCCAAGTCCTTGTGAGATGTTCAGCATGACTACAAGTAATGTTAAAATCAACAATTCAGTAGTCCGGGCACACAAGGACTAGATAATCAGTTATAAGTAAAAATGAAGAAGATTTAATGATAAGATTAAGTATGTATCTTACCTATGTCATTAACACGGATTTCTGGTACAGCGTTTTCATTGTCTTCTGTCTTGGCTCCTTTCTTCACCCTAAATGTACCTTTCCTCACAAAAGTTCCCTCTCTAAGAAAACAAAGAAAAAGGGGCATATTTATCATCTTAATATATATCAACCTATATTTTTACTTTATATTTTAAACAGAGACTGGCAAATGAAAAACAATGTCAAACTGAGAAAAATATGTTTTACACAGTTGTATCAGTCTATAAAATCAATTCTTTTCATTAAATTAACTAAGAAAACAAAACATCTATTCTGAAGAAGCAATTGATTAGAAGCATTAACAACATCAACTATTAGGAGACAAACCCCTTAAAATAAACAGAACAGTAAATATCAAACATAGTCTAAACATGAACGGCCTTTTTTTCTTTGAGACTGACTTAATTACTACCAACATCAAAAGAAATATTGATGTAAAAATCATGTCTATCATAGAACCAAGTTGTATTGATTGCCTAGAATGAATACTATTATAAAGAGATAGGAATCAAAGAAAAAAACAACCAAATTCATTTAGAAATTTGAAACTGTAAACATTCTAACAAAAACAATAACACATCTTGAAAGAAATTGAATTCTTCAACAATAAATCACTCACAATCTAATCCATTGTTTTGGCCTAAATAAAAGAAAAGCCATTGTTTTGGCCTAAATATAAGAAAATATAGGAAAATTCATTGTTTTGGCCTTAATATAAGAACATACATTGGAAGAATCATTAAGTTCAAACTGGATCATTAACCAGATTTCAAAAATACCTTTACATCATAAAAATTAATGTTCTACATCTACATGTAAAGAAATGGCTTAAATGAATAATGCCCCCCCCCCCCTAAAAAAAAGAAATATATGCGTACAGGTAGACTTTAATATGTACACACTTATAATTACTCTGAAACTGTATCATAGAATTCAATAATTGAAAATGATATTAATCAAGAGCATAGCAAAGTTCATCAAACAAGTAACTATGGTGTTATGAATTCAAACAAGCATTCAATTTGTATGCTATTCTTAAACAAGCAAATGCAAGCATGCGAAGTTAGTGTGCACAAAACATACGTTTGGAAATTCAATCACATAACACACATTAATCATGAACTCAGAAAAGAAAATGACCTTATCAGTGTGCAGACAAATACTGTAACTTTTTCTTTTTAAAATTGGATATCTTTAATTACTTATTAATCTGACCCTATTTTCAAGACTCCAGTATTATTCTTTTCCTGTTAAATGTACAAAGTGTAACTATATGATTCACCACAAGAACAGCAATTGAAAGTTTAACAATTGACTATGAGCCTCTATAACTCAAAATATCTGCAACCAATATCAAGCATGTGTTTAGGTGAAGTCAGTCCAGGAATGACATGGGCCTCATGAAAACTAGAACTGACCCCAGAGGCAGTAGTAAAGAACATGTGATGGTAAAATTGTGATCAGAGTTCCTGGATTCTGTACCAGTACTAACCTTGTTCTCAGCAAGTAACAGTCTGTGAAATTAAGGTTTGAAATGTGGTTGCCCAAAACAGAACTTTTTGCTGCTTTAATCTAATTTGATTTATTAATGAAAATTTGGTTGTCCAAAACCAAAATTTTGGTTGTCCAAATAAGAAATTGGTTGTCCCGGACAACCAATCAACTAAGTAAAGGTAATTTTTTCCTACTGAATGGTAAGTGATGGAGGTAAAATGGCCTTGACAAAAAAATTATGCCAGAACCCAGGTTCTACCTCATGAATCTAAGATTTGTAGAACAAAAGCTTCCCCAAATGAGCTAAGCAGGTGCCCATCAGACAGTCAAACCAAAGTAGGTCATGTACAAATAAGACTACAATTTCTAAACAAGTGTCTATCTCATGGTTTCTGTCAGTTTTCTTTCATACACATACATTTGATAATAACGGACACAGAACAAAACAATTAAACAAGGCAGAACAAACAGTGTGTACAAAGTTTCAACAAAGTGATCAATCGTGGAGTATATTACCTGACTTTAGGGTGAATAATAAGTTTGGGTCTACAAATAGGGAAAGTCACATACATAAATACACTAAAATTTCAATAAAACAATCATGAGCATTATATAATACACCAAGAATTGAGTTGATCTAATTAATTTCAACTAAAAACAGCCAATTAGTTTAAAATTCAAATTCATTCAAATATACTGGTATGCATTCCCATATTATGTTTTTAAGACACAATTTGCAGTTAAGCTATAAACAAATAAAAGCCTAATAAAGGCCCAACAAAACATAAAGGCCTTAGTTAATATCTCTCCCAATGATGACTCTCTTTCACAGGTCTGTCCCCTAAAAAACTTTTGCAATATAGTTTTGTTATTTTGATGGTCCAGTAAATTTTCAGTAATAATTCTACCATGTTTCAGAACAAATAAATGAATATTTTTATCACTCTTGAAAAAATATGTTTTTTTGCCAAATTATACGAAAGGTTGAATGTGCTCTGGACATAGTCCACAAAAAAATTGTTAGGTCCAGTAAAGTTTGCATTATCACTGGACCAAATGTCCAATGCTTAAAAAAGATTTTCTTGAAGACTGTTAACTAAGCTTAATTAAAGTGAAATAAAGCTATGTTAGCTAGCATACTAGGCAGCATAAAGTTACTTATTGTCAGTAAACTTAACTATCAAGTACATAAAAACCAAAACACACAAAGTACAAACACATAGACAGTTATAAAACAGACCCACAGTATAATTAGTCATATTTACTTAGCTACTAATTTGTATACTGGTAAAGCCCAATCTTACACAATATATTCAACATTCTATTATACAATACAAAAAAGGCCATCCATATTTTATGTGTTTGTGACAGTTCCATTTTCATTACTTGGAGGATACTACTGGTATATGAAACAAATTCCCTTATTGAATTTTAGGAACATTATAAACCATGCACAGAAATGGACAAAACCCCAAACATTTCCAAATGAAAACTTTCTCCCCCCCAAAAAAAAAGACAGCCCACCAGGCCTTAAACTCATTTTAATAATCATCCATGCATCACAAATGTGTTTGAAAATTACTCAAACAATTAATTGGCAGATAGAGAAAACAAAACAGTAAAATAAAACTCTCCCTATGATATTTACAGGAAATATTTGGTACATTTAGTTGTTTTTTCTCACAAAGTGACATTTTCAGAGGGTTGGTCTTGGTATCAAAAACACATATATTTATATGAATGACCTTAGAAATGGTTTCATTGGGTACATACTTAGTTTCATCACCATCACTGTCTACGTTTACATCATTATCACCACCATCATCACTGAATTCTAGATGTAATACTTCATCATTATCTTCAAGACGAGACACAAGAAGTTGACTTCTAGCACGAAAGCTTTTCATCACACGCTCCAGGGTAAATAATGCCGGACTTGTCTTAATGTTACGTGATGGTGGCCTTAACTGGGAGTATCGCTGTTAAAATCAAACAAACACAGACATTACTTCAAAAAACATTTAGCAGAATACTTAATGAATTACCCAGAACTCAGAATCACAATAATTATTTATATAAATCATTCTATTTCTTGAGTTTTAAAACTGCATTCAATTTTAACGGCAGGTAGTTGACCTCACTGGTGTTTCTGGTTTCCATATCAGTACTAACTTAGTCATTCGCAAGTGACTGCCAACTTTTCCACACAAATGTCTCAAATCAGGATTGGAGGAAAGATGTCCTAATATTGTCTTCTACCAAATACACACAGGGAACACATATGTCTGGATTCAACAAAATCCACGAAAAGTACAGAACCATAAGTGACTTTGGACTCATTATAAAAAAATCATTTCCCTTGGTTTCAATACACTATCAGACAGATATCATCTCTAGTAAAAAATAACTTCAATCTGACCAAATTTTGTCCATCTTGGGTCCTGGTAAAAATTAGTTCTACACCTATGTACAAGATGCAGCAGATTTTTAGACACGATTTTGGATGATAAATCGTGACATGTGTCTTACAGATGGGTGTATACAGTACTTACCATTTCAGAATTTTTATGTAGGTGTATGGGAACAGATTTAGGTCTTGGTTGTCGAGAAGTCACAGGAGCACTGGCAGTAACTTGACCATCACTTAGATTACTGCTGTCACCAATAAGTGTTACCTGAAATATGAACGTATATACATGTACATAAATACATGTATATAAGATAGATACTAGTGCTATAATACTCATAAATAGTTTTATACATAAATCAATAAAATATCTATCATATTAACAAAGGACTTTTTTTAGTCAAAGAAATGCAACACATAGGTCACAGAACAGACAATGTCTGGCTTCATTATAAGCATCATAACCATTTCTTTAAAATAAAAAAAATAGGGTAAAGCATCTAGAAAAAATAAATTAAGCAAAGAAGCAACACAATCATAATAAAAAATGGCTCTCTCAAAACAAAATTTAGCTTTCTTCAACAAGCATATAATTACTTATATATTCTGTACTGGCAAAAAATCTTTTCATATTTATAATTCATCTAAAATCTCTATAAAAGCATTTAAAATAACTCACAATGGCTAACTACTAACACATGGAGACAAAGAAAAAAATCTGCATTGGAATAAAAAAAAAAAATATTCTTAATGATTTATCAAATATATTCAAGTGATAAAGAGTCAAAAATCATATTCATTCAATCAAATTCTACAAACATCCATACAGTAATGTGATATTTATGAACAAAGAAATATTTTGGTAATGTGCAATGTATTACTTAGTGTCATGCTATAATAAAACAACATGGAAATTAATCAATTTTGCATGAATTATTTTGTTCTATAAATCCATTACCAAATTAAAATACCATTTCTTTACCATATCAAACAACAAACACAATCATACAGAGGAATGAAGTATTAGTGCTTAGCTTGTATTGTTTTTAATAATTTCAAATTTTTAATTCTAATTACCAAGTTCTGATTATCATAAATTATTCCCTTATTCTACCTCAAAACCAGTCTCAGAATACAGCCTTGCCATTGGTCAAGTTAGATTCAGTATTCAAAACCCACCAATCACAAGCATGGATTTTCAGACTGATACCCCAAGCCACATTAATATCTTAAGATAGGGTTTGATACCCAAAACTTGATTTTGATCTTAAGATAGAACAAGATAAGTTTGCTAAATGCTAATTATTAATTATCTCCCTTATATTGAGCTAAATAATATCTAACTATGAAGTCATTCTGAATTCCAACCCTTTTCTAAATAACCTATGGAACTAACATTTGTTTGTAATTCCCTGTCCATAATGTGACTACCACTTAGTGAAAGGTAACCTTTTTTGGGTGACTTAAATTAATAGTTTAAAATTTAATGTTACACCTAACAACCAACAGATCAAGTTATGCACTGTAAAAATGCATTTATAATTCAAATGGTGATTTATTCATATCCATTTTAAGCCAAAGAAAAATAATGAAATTGTGTGTGATTCTAACATCATTATATCCATGGGTGAAAGGTGAAGCTTTCGAAAAACATGAAAACTTAAGTACAGTGCCACTGAAACAAATTAAAACCAGCCCAGTCCAGACCTTAAAATACAATGGCCCTTGAAAATGTAGAAGAAATTGAGCACAAGTCAGAAATTTTTCACCCTTGTATATTTGTAAATTGAAAAATGTAAAAAAAAAATTGCAAAGTTTGAAAATAAATAAAACTTAAAAAACATCAACAAAGAATTATCCTGCATGCTTAATGTTAAAATAATGTAAAATACTCATACAAAGTGCTGTATAAAACTGTATGTAATGTTTTCTTACTGATGAACCCTGGCATGGAATCTTTTAAATCTCACATAAAGAATTAATTTTTTACTACAACTTACAAGAAAGACCTGTTTGTTGTTAAAAGCAGGATTATATTGTAAAGATTCTACAAAAGCAAGCCCTAAGCTTCAATTAGTACATGTTTTAATTCTAGATTAACCTATTTAAACCAATGGTTGTCAAGAATGTATATTAAAGCTAATTAGCAGAATGATGATTCATTAAAATTTGAGGAAAATATTATAAAAAGAGAAGAGACGAAATCCATCAACAATTCTTACCTCATCCGACATGTCAACAGGCTAGAGATATATATTCATAGTTTAAAGAATTGTTCGGAGTTTTCTTTTCTTCAAATAATGTAATCAAATGAGAGACAGAACATATAGAAGAAAAATCAGATTAATAAATTTAAAAGAAAATATCCACAAATTATTTTCTGATAAATAAACACTAGTGACTACACCCAGTCTTTTAATTTCTTGCAAGAGGTTTCACTAGAATATTAACTGTTTCATCAGTTTCAGCAAAATATTTGACAAACAGATAATATCTTTGATTGTACATCAAAATCAATCTTGAGATGTTACTTGCATTAATTTCAGTAAGAAAACCTTTATAATAAATAAAAATACAGCAATTTGCTTTCATAAAACTAAAGATGACAGGCAATACTGATGAATTACCTTTTTTTCATTTTCAAAACTACTTCGTTTAGCAATAAACTCTTAAGTATATCAAAACACATATAATTTGATATATATATACTTCAACCAACATGTGTATGTGCGTTATTGTTTGTAATACACACCAGATCAAAGTGACAATAAGAATGATAGATATGCAAAAAACTGCAAATAATTCACATGGTAACCATAGTGACACATGTTGAACTCTGACCTGTGTAAAAGATGTATCAACTGTTCTTACAGTCAAGGATGGTTCCTAACAAGGTAATGTAAAACACACAATTCAAACATATGTTAAATATATGTTTACAAATACACATTGAATTGAGGTAAATAAAAACTGATCATGACAAATCATTGTTTCAAAACTATTGAATTTAGTAAATAACGCTGATGACCACATAATGTGTCTATAACAGAGTAAAGCAGCAATGATTTCATCTACTTAATAGCACATAACTTACAGACACTAGTACAATCTCTTAAGACATAAACTTGCTCAAAGTTCACAGCAGGCTACAGTAATTATTGACAACTTGGTTACTTTTAACCAAAGGTTCTCAGCTGACAATGAACATTGAGTGATTGACCACTATAAAATTGATTTACAGACATTTCTATCAAAGGAAATCATTCATGTATATCACATTCAGAAAATAAACTGAATTGTGATCTGTCCAGCCAGCTTACAGAGGGGGGGGGGGGGGGGGGGTGCCCCTACCTAGGTGTAAACCAAGGGATCTTCCTTCATTGTTAAACCTGGAAAAGTCGCCAAATGACCATGGCTGACGGTGCGACATTCCAATAAGTAAAATTTATAAATTAATTTAAGTATACCTTAAACCTTGTTGTATCAAGCAACAAAACATATCTGTTCTGTTACAGCAGATAATAGAGAGCAGTAGAAGCATGATTTTAAATCAAGTTTTTAAGATAAGACCATCTGAGACCATGAGTATGACAGCATAATGTATAAAAAACAAAGAAAAGAACACAGAGAGCAATTCCAAATATTTCTGAATTTCCAATAACTCAAAAACACAGACCACTATACATTAATAATATGTCAGCATATCTTAGAACTAGACTGTAAACATACCTTGAATTACTATCTTAATTAAAATTAGATAGGGATCACTTATGATATTGCTTGCAGTGATTGCCTCTTGATATTAATACTACTGTTGATTAGACTTGATTAAAATTTGGACATTCAAGCATCATATGCCAGTGCAAAAAATGAAACAAATGATGTTCATTGAAGCATATCTGTACATCTCATATATATTCAAACAATGAGAAAGTGATCCTTATCAAATTTGAGTGGTACAATACATTTGCAAATCCATGTTAGTGGACACCTTCGAAAAAAGGGTACAATGTGAATAAAGGCCATTCTTTTAAAACCTGTTATTTATTATTTATAACTAAAAATACCTTAAAGTAACTTTAATAAGGGCAACCTGTCAATAAAAGCCATATTTTGTCTTTCCTAAGGGAGCCCTTTGTTCACAGATTTGACTGACTACAAATTAGTAAAAGCAGATAAAGCACTTTAGTTGTAATTTCATAAATATAGAATGTTCACACTTCTTTCTCACTTCTATAAAAGCATACAGAAATCTTTTCACAGTGAACATCTTTGTTATGTTATAATGCAACTATCAATGTTTCTAGAGACTGCAATGATAAACTGGCCATAGATTAATTATAGAAGTCTTAACAGCACAGATCTATTTCTGTTCTACAGTAAAACCAATATATGCTGCTACCTTCGAATTAAGGTCACCCTGTGAATAAAGACGATTCTTTGAAAAACCATCATTGAATATTTAGAACAAAATGACCTCAGAACAAACTGACCTCTGAGTAACAGCCATCAGTCAATAAAGGACACATGTTGTCTTTCCGAGGGTGGCCTTTGTTCACAGGTTTGACTGTATTTGTCTTTGAAATTACACACTGACCACTGACTGACACTTAAACAGTTTGTCTTAAAGCTCAGTGAGTCAACATCAAAGGGATTAAACATTTGATAGATGCCAGATAATAAGTATAAGTCAAAACTTCTAAAACTTCTTCACTGGTGAATATCTTCATATAACTCAAGCATTCACAGCATTTAAAGAGGAAAATAAATTAAAATTTGAACGTGCAAATTACCTTATTTCATCTCCCTCAACTAAAAGTCAGTTTAAAAAAAAAGATATTGTCACATTTCTTAACACCTGCTTGTAAAATATTGACTCCATGATTTCTCATAAAACATATTCAACAATACACAAGGGGAAATGCTAGAAGTTTTGTAGAGTGTATAAAGTCCAGTTTTATTATCTTAACTAACCTTAAGAGCTTTCTGTAATTCTTCTATTTTCATATTTTGTTCAATGAGTTGTTGTTCTTGCTGCTGTAGTTTATCATCTCCTTCTAGTAAAAGTTTCTCTCTTTGTTCTAACATAGATTCCTGAAAATATATCACATAGAATATTCAAAGGATTTCCATGGTCTTGGTCTCTGAATACCGGTATGCATCACTAGACCCTCAATAGTGAGCAGGAAGTTCAAATTCCATCTAGGACCAGCAAAAAAATCACTGTGACACAAATAATGAAGCACAAGTATAGAAATCTCACATATGAATAAGCTGTTCAGCTGGCTTACAAAAGGTTAGTGGTTCTACCCAGGAGTACACATAGAGTCTTCCCTCCCCCGACATTAGAACTGGATTATCTCTCAATTCTGCATTATTTGATCTAAATGACTCAAATAAACTTTGAAATTATTCTGTGCCTTGTATAGATAAACTGTTAAATTAAGTTTGCCAAAAATCATAGAAATAATCCCATAAGTTGATATTGTATATACCTAGAGCCATGTTTTGTTTAAATCTGATGATAGCCTTCCCCGGATACTCCATACAAACTCCATGACACACAGACAGACAAAGATATAAGATTGTTAAGTCTTAGTCTATAGAATCAAGGCACAGAATAATTTCAATGTTCTACTTTTTGTATTTGAACATTTTAAAATTACCAAAAAACTTACCATTTCTTCCAGTCTGCCTTTCAATGCTGTAACCTCTCGAGCTTTTTCAGCAAAAATATCTTCATCACTTTTCAAATCATCTTTTGCCTATGAACAAAAACAAAGATCCATCCATAAAGGCAACAAGCTTCACATATCATGTCATAGTATGATATAGAGAATGTCGTTTCAGGCAATGTTCAAACAAAATATGAAATTACTCCTACAGTCTAGTAGTGTACAAAATCACAACAAATTTGAAGTATTTCATTTAACAGCAGTCCAGTCCAGTCCCAGATGACAGACACTGACAGAATTTTCCCTTACATCAGCATCTATTTTTTTACAGGCAAGTCACACATTTCAGGCAAGTCACACTGTTTTGTATAAATAACAGAATAGTCAGAAATCCAATAAAATACATTATATAAACCAGTAAGATACAGTGAAATTCATTGAAGATTCTTAAAGAATGGTGATGATAAATTAATAGATATGTTAATTAATAGTTTGGGGTATATGTGATAATTATAAGCCTTAATTTTGTACCTTTTTTAACTCCTTCTGAAGATCTTTCACTGTCTGACTTTCCCAGTCCTCCTTACTTAGTCTGTGTGGTACCTTACTCTTGATCTAAATTTATAAATACATATTCTTAGCATTATGATAATACAACATCAACATTATGAACATCTGACTGCTGTAAAGCTTAATACAAGAGCATCTAGAGCGGTGCCAATGCTCATCTGTTCACCAGCTCAGTTAGATCTATTCACCTATGAAGTTTCATGTTGCTACCTCTTATAGTTTCTGAGTTATGAGTAACACTAAAGTTTTTGCAGGATGCAGATGCCGGTGATCACAATAACTTGACTTTTTCTTAGAAACAAAGTCCATAATTAAGAATAATACAAAGTCCTTCAGTATGTCTGAACAGTGCTCAGAAATGACAGAAAAATATGTAAATAATTTAAAACTGAAAAAAAAATATAATATTCAACAAAATAAATAAAGTCATAACAAATATTACAGAAAGAAACTTATGATTAATTCTCAATTAAAATTTTAACAAAATAAAAAAGAACAGACCATAATAATCATATTATACTGGATAAACATACAGTAAAACCTCTCCAGAGCAGCCCCTTTTGTAGAGCAACAGCCTTCAAAATTTCACTGAAGTGATATTTACTACAAATTTAACCTCTGTAGAGCAACAACCTCTATACAATGGCCAATATTTGCAGCTTCAACAGGGTGTTGCTCTACAGAGGTTGCACTGTAGCTTTAAAATCTACTGCAGTCAATGTTTCTCATTATAAAATATTATCAATTTAGGATTTTTGTTCTTCTAACTCCAGTTTCTAACAGCTAAAAGTTCTCCATGATTTAGTTTCAGTGAAATACATATTTATATTGTTTATACATACTGTCAGTATAAAAAATGACAGTAAGTTGTACACACAAAACTTAGTGTTTGCCCTATATTGTAAGCCAATCAGATGGCTGCTATTTTCAAACTTTCTCGTTTCTGATGTAGATTTTCTTATGCAGAATTTTTTTCACAATTAAGTTATGTGCCATTTTATACACAAGCATTTGTTCATTTGTGCTTGGTTTGTTAAAGAAAAGTGGGCTGCATGGTCAAAACTAAGTCAGTTTGAGTTTATTAAGAATTAAGTAACTTCGCAATGCTCCACTCACTTATGGTAGTTACATAATTTCAAAGAATTTTCTAAATAAACTGTAACCTATACATGATTACATGTACATTGAATAAATATAGTATGTGGGTTACAAAGATCTGCTAAGAAAACAAGGTATACTATTTTCATAGCACAAATACAGTATAATTAGTTGGATTCAAAACCCATTCACATGTATCCCAGCCTATTGCACCTAGTTGTAATTATTCTACCATTTAAACATTTACCCAACAGTTACAAATCAGGGCTCTTATTTGACCCTTAAAATTGCAACTTGACTCTTGAAATTAGCACACACAAAAATCTTTTGACTTCTGAGAATTTGCAACAAAGGGTAAAATTTTCTTTTACATTAGTAGGAATTTTTATTCACTCTAAAAAAAAAAATATATATATAATAAATTAATTGTTTGTGTTTGGTGATTTTTCATCTTTATTTATTTATTAACTCTAAAAAAATTAGAATTGGCTTAAAGTAATTTTTGACCCGCAACTTTTGATGTCTAATCAACAAACTGATAATGATTACTACTACATTGTAGTAATAATAACTGGACCTCTCATCAACTTGTAAAAGAAATTTTCCATATCAGTAGATTTTAGCTCAGGAATTATAGTTGTAAAAGCAAGAAATTTCAAGAAAAGCTCATTTTTCATCTTCATAACTTCAAACAAACAAAGCAAAATAACAAACTCATCTCCCAGCACACAACTAGCTATGGTATCAATGTGGTTGTGACAATCAAGGACTACTAATAACTACTTTGGGGATATATAATCTGATCAAAACAGAAAGTCAAGTCTGAAACCAATTTTAACAGAACTTCAACCCGCTGTCAGGGCATTTGGCGACTCGAAATCTGGGTGGGATTCAAACTCGCAACAGTGAGGGGCTAGTGATTACAAGTTTGATACCATTACTACACTACTATGGAGTTCACTTATATTTGTCAGAACCCAATAAGCTACCCCAACAAACTGTATTAAAACATCAACAAAACATTGGGTCAAGACAAAAACATATTTCTTAATCAGTTAAGCAACACTATTAAAAACATGTATATGTGCTGTATATGTGTTTATAACACTAACAAACATGTTGTTTACCTCTACAGATCCATGCATGTTTGATATATCTGTATGCTAAAATATGTGATACATCATTAGTAACACTGTTTGTCATTAAAATATACCGGGGCAAGAGAATATAAGTTGAACCTATACACTAAATCATCCAAGGTTTAACAAACATATCTTTCAAATCAACCTCCTTGCAGTTATTATCTCCCTTAGTGGTACAACAATCAGTTTTACAAAACCACATCACATGATGGTAAATATTTGAAGAAAGGTAGTTGCTCTTATCAGATCATTCAAATGGTCTTTAAACTCACTTCCATTCATCTAATTTTTCATTTAAATACAGTCATATTAAATAGAGTCCATTTATTTTGTCAACTATCATCAGGCTAAGTGTAGTCATATTTAAAAAAAAAATCAAAACAAGTAACCAGTGTTGGTAAGCCAGAGGCTAAATTGACTGCTTAGAAATGAGAACTGATCACCTAGAAATCCCAAATATATCATTTACAACATTGGAATTGAACATGCATAACCGCCTTCAATCAAGGTTTGGCAACTTACAATAAAACTTCATGAAAACAGTAAATAGCAACAAAGTCAATTTTACAAAATCCTCAAGAAGTACCTCTTGATGTCAGAGATTACATTGTACTACAAAGGGAGATAATTCAATGATTTGCATTTGTATTTTAATAATAGCAAACTAAATATATTCAAACATAATGTTTGCAGTGTTTCAATCAATAGGTAAAGGTACAGCACAGTACAAACTATAACAATTTTTTACATTTCTCATAAACAGCAAATTTTTTATCATCATACCAGATGTTTTGAAAATCATAAGACCCATCAATTATCACACTATTCAATCTAGCTGATAAGTAAAGAATATGTTAACAAGAATTTTTTTGTCACAAACATTCTAATATAAATCTACATGTCAATTCAATGCTTGATCTAATTTCACAATCTTATGAACAGTTTTTACCTCTTCCATAAGATCCAGCCAGTCTTTTACACGTCCATCTTGGCTCCGGGTTAAAACATCTTTACCTTGGATCTGTACAAACTGTCTATATGCTTCTTCTGCGATCATTTTATAATTTCCACATTCTGTTTGTAACCTAGCAACAGAATTGACATAATTTATGATAATGAGTCATGACAAACAAACAATGCTTTTGTACCTATTTAATCTTTCTCAAAAGCATATATTTAGGTATTTTGAATCACAGAATTTAAGTCCATCTGTCCTGAAAATAGTGCTTCCTTGTGTAGTGATTTGGCATACCTTTTTAATTTTCCATAACCTATGCATGAACTCCACAAAGCATTTTCCATTGAAAAATGACATTGACAAAAATCCTTAAAGAATTATTTTGAAAAATACAATATGACCAAAAAAAACAAGGACATAATCAGCACCTTTAGATAGCATATTATAGCTGCTCACTCCAATAAAGCCTTAGGAATACGTTTGAAGAACAGAATACTGAACTAGAAGATTAAGTATTTAGGGTTGACAAGGGATACCAAAGAAAAATCATAAATTACCGAGCAACTTGATCCTCCAACTGTTTGATTTGATTAGCATATTTAGCTGCTAACTCAGGATCTTTCTCCCAGCCAGGATTAAACCCACCTACAGTTGTTCTCTGCCTCGCAAGCTCTTCACGCAACGCCTACAATACATAGAGAGATTCATGATCAAGACTTTGAATTTTTTCTCTACAAGGTTTAATAATTGTGTCAACTGCCCCAATCACTTGGTGACTTTTCCGGCTTTATCATTGGAGGAAGACAGAAAGAGAGCACCAGTGTAGAACCTCTGATCTTCTACTAGCCAGCAGGACAGCTTCCTAATGTATGAAAGTCTTGGTTTCAGGTAGGATCAAACTAACAGCAATGATGGGATAGTGTTCAAAAGTCAGAGACTACAACCACTAGAACATGGAGGCTTTGAATAAGGCTGAATTTTTATTACAGATTTCAAAAGAAACAAGATGTGTTTCAAAAATACAATGCCCCCTCCGGGTGCCCTTTAACTTGAAAATGCACAAAATAAACAAAGGACCATAATTCTGTCAAAAATGATCGAATCACAAATCCGGAATATATGTGCGGGGGTTCTTGGTAACAAAAAGTCTGTGAAATTTTCGTCAAAATCCCATGAAAATTGTAGGTGTAGTATCCTAAAAGAACTGTACGAATTTTTTTAAACACCATGACTCTGTGACCTTTGACCTACTTAAAAATACACATGTAAAAGTATGCAGCCATTTACATAACTGATTTCATTTAAATTTCATATTTCAGATCTATAAATACAACAAGAGGAATGTATCTTACATAGACGTATACTTTAAATAAATGATATTAACAGAATGCTAAAATCAAAATCAAATAATATAAACATACCAGTAATAACTGATTTTTGATATAACATATGTATACATAGCAGCTAAAAATTTAAAAAAGAGAATAAGAATAATAATAACAATAATAATAATAATATATATAGTCATAGGTTTGATACCAACAACCCCGCCAACCCAGACCTCCCAACCAATGCATTAAAATATTAAAATTAAAATGAGAATAAATAGAAAAATCATTGTATATTATATAATGTTTTAGAGTTTAGACCCTGTGGATATACAGCACCTAATTTGTGCATCCAATAAGTTTCTTTAAGTAACCTATCCATTTTGTTATTAACACTGTCAATAGGCATAAAACTGAAATCAGTGTAACTGTGGTTGATATCATTAAAATGAATTGCTACATTAGTTGAAAAATCCGGACTGACAAAACTATTGATATCAAACCTATGACTATTCATACGACGAGAAACTTGCTGGCTAGTTTCACCAACATACTGTGCATTGCACTTTTTGCATGTTATTAAATATATAACATTACTGCTTGAACAATTTACATTTTGTCTAAGTTTAAATGTAGTACTGTACTGTGAACTGCTAAAATTATCACTTTCACAAATTGTAGAACAATGTGTGCATCTAGGTCTTTTACACTTATTAGAAATAAAATGTGGATAGGCATCATCAGACAAGTATTTAGTTTTAACTAAAGCATCTTTAAGATTCTTAGGACGTTTAAAAGCCATAACCGGCTTAAATTTATATAACTCTTTTACTGCAGGGCTACTTGACAGATTTAATAAATCCCAGTATTTATGTATTATAGTACCTATATTAGGTAATGAAGGGTTGTACTCTATAACAAATGGTATGACATTATTATTGTCTCTGCTATTCTTGATAAAAGCTTCACTCTGCGATAAATTCCTTATATCATTAAATGCTTTATCAACAACATTTTTTGGATAGTTTCTAGTAAGGAATAAACTGTGAAGTTCATTCATAGATTCTTTATAATTCATTACATGTCATTAAAATATACATCATATATATAATTCCAATAATTATACTAGTTGCCTGAGGAAGTAAATTACGAAACGCGTAGCAACTTTATTTGAGTTATGTTTTCTTACCATAATAAAATCAAAATCACTAACCTTTATTTCTGTTTGCATTTCTTCAAATCTTATAGACTGGATATCTCTGTTCACAATTGGAAGATTTCTTATATTTCTTGCCTGCAATAAGTCACACGTTTTCAATCAATTTATTTCAATTTTATTTAAAACTGACCATATTTCATAGCATCTTTCTTTTAAGCAGAACAAGAATTTTGCAGACAATATAAGAAAGTCTACAGTCACTCACTGGGGTTTTAAGTGTCACATGAACAGTCAGAGTCATTTAGTGACTTCCCAGCTTTGATGGTGTAGGAAGAACTCAGGCATTCACCTAGTTAGAACCAACAACCATCTATAAGCTAACTAGAAAGTTTCCTCACCAATAAAATTTCAGGTCCTCATGGGTTTTAAACTCACAGCTGTGATTTCCAAGTAAGTAAGTAAATATACTCTATTTGAAGTCGGCAAGAGGACATAACAATACAACATAAGCTCTTATGAGCTTTTTAACCAACTTTTTACCAGTCTGAGGCCACCGAATAAGGCAATTTATTATTGACATAAGTCCAAAATGACAGAAGATAAAATGTTAAGAAACACACACATTTGTAATGATATATCCTAACATATTAGGGGAGATTTCTGAATCATGAAAACAACACCATAACTCACCCGATTTGCATATTTGAGAGCATTCAAGCTTTCATCAAAATTGGCTGCAGAAGGACTGACACAACAAATCATCAAAGTTTTAGCATTACCACCAAGAGAGTCCTAAAATATCAAACATAAACACATAAACCTAGTAAAATTACTAACAAAATAAGCTTTCACCTGTTCTTCTTTTAACCTTGTTTTAGAAATAATGATTTTAAACAAATCACTTGATTTTTTAGAATGGCACCAAAGCTGTTTTTTTTCTATTAAGGTTATAAAATTCAGGATAAAAACACATTTGCTGAAATCCATGTCCCTGGTTGGGGACAAGTGGGTTATTTCAGTTGATTTTGAATGCAAAACTACTAGCTTAAAACCAAGGTTTGCAAAGGAAGTATGCATACGTACATCAATTAACTTAAGTATTCTAACCTATTACAAACATTTCCAATCTAATTAACTATAAGAATTTACATCTAAAATAGGCTTATCAGCAGTGAACAAAGCAAGTGCTTTGATTTGTCACAATACAATCTATTGTCAGATAAGCCTTCAAAGATAAAAAGATAAAAATTATAATCAATCATTTTACCTTGAGCAACCTGGTAATCTTAGACTCTCTGTATGGTATATGAGTGGATTTCTTCTTTGGGTCTCCTAGTGCACTGATAACATTTCCAAGGGCAAGTAACCCTGAGTTTATGTGAACTGATTCTAAAATTAAAAGAGTTGTTTCCCTTTACATAGAAAATATAATATGAACAAATTCTCAAACCATAATAATTCTGATTATTTGAACACAAGACCAATCACATGATAAATATAGCAAGTTTATGCTTAAATTTTAGTAAGTTTAATGTGATATTACGATGGTTAAGACATACCCAAGCTAATTAATTCATTTGTGTCTATAATATCATAAAATTTAGGGGAAAATGCAGCAAAATTAATCTCAATAATTAACAAATCCAATATACAGTAAGTATACTTAAAGTCAAAGAAATTTGAGTGAAAATCATTGTTTGTGTAAAGAGACTGACAATGTTGTAGAAACCTGGGTACATATTGAATTCTATTTCATAATGGAAAAACAAGCAGTTACAGAATCTAATGACTATGAAAGATTACCTTTAAATCTGTCTCCAACATTTCCAGTTTTATGTGCTCTCTCAGAACCAGCCAAATCCACAAAATGAAACTTGCCAAACATATTATGTGTCATTTCTGGAATAATAAAATGATCATAATTTATGATTTAACAATGTACTACATGTAGACTATCCAATAAGCTGCAGACATATAATTATACAGTTTCTTAAATATCCAGCTTATCTAAGATAATAATAAAACAATCTTATCTCTAAAAATGTTTTAACAATGTACTACATCAGTAACATGGAGAATACTGTGTAAGCTTCAGATATATTTTCTACAGCTATATTCTAAATATCCAGGCTATCTAGGATCTGATGATAAAAACAAAGTTGCCAAATATAGCCTTTTTTTACCAGACTCAAAACCACTTTTTTTCTAAAAAATATTCATTTCTTTCCTAGACCCTGATTTATTGCTACATGTTTCAATACCAGCACTTTCTACTTAACAAGCATGACATAGGAAATCACTTTTTAAGAATATTAAATTTTCTTCTTTTAACAAAATTCAGGCAAGATTAAGCAAGCATGTTAACAATCATTAGTGTTACAATATGATAATAATCACAAGTCATTTCTGATATATAATTTGATGTGAAAGTTAAATAAATGTGAGCTTGGTGTCCAAAACCATGCAAATATTGCAAGTCAACCCTAAAATCACCAATAAACCCCCAAAAAAACTTTCTAGTAGGACACAAATGATTTTCCACAGTTCTGTTGTTTGACGGCGCATTGACAGTTATGGTCATTTCAAAGCGGCCCCACAGAGGGGAGAGGAGATACAGGAGTACTGGGCATTAATATCCCTACTCTTATTTGAATAGCTTTTCCTGGTTCTTTATCATGCCCGGAGTAAAGTATCGAAATTAGCTTCGCTTTGTTTTTTCTCATGATTTTCTAGACACAATACTTGGCTTGGTAGTTGGGATGGGGACACTAAAAAGCATCCCTGAGAAATTTGAAAGGTAGAGCCACAAATTGAACCCAAAACCTTTACTTTAATAGCCAAGTGCGTAACCACTTGACCCATCCATCACCCCCGTTCTGATGAAAACTAATGAAGAAATCTTAACTCAATCGTCAAATTCACTTCAAAATTATTGCAGATCTGATTTTAATGACAAAGTTTAATTTTCAATTCTGGTTATGTTTGAAAGTAAAATCCCAAGAGAAGTACAGAAGTACAGTAAAACATTCATATAGATCACAACAACCTCAATATACTGTCCATCATATTATAAGGACCACTAATTTCCAGCCAAATTTCAATATTTCTTATTAAATCATTGTAAGGTATAAGACCTCATTTTCATAAGAAAACATTCTTTTTATTACAAAAAACATGCAAAGAAATATTACAACAAAGGCATTAAGGATTTAGATCACTTCATCAATTTAATCTTAAAGTTAAAAATTACGCGTCACTCTGTCTGTTCACAAAAGAAAATCTCTGATAAAAAATCCTTTGCCACATGGATAAAATGAATGATTTGACTATATGATAAACCTAAACAAAAGTGTTCAATGAAACCATAACCAAAGACTGCTGCAAAGTTTCAATAAGATAAATAAATTAGGTAAATGGAATCTTGACTAACCAGTTCTAGTAATTACATAGAAACATAATCCAATCCTAACATAAACCCATCCTATACATTAGCTTGACAATCTGACTTTATCAGATTTCAAACAAGACATGCTATGGTCAGACCTGATTTACAAGGAATGAAATAAGAAGTACAGTAAAACCTGTGAAAAAGATCACTTCAAGAAAAGATGGCCTTTATGCACAGTTGGCTGCTATTCAGGGATCTATTTTGTCAATTATTTGTTTATTGTACAGTGCCTTTGAATGTGTATTTTTTATATGAAAATGGCACTTTATAAATCTTGTATAATAATGATAATTACTATATTAACAAATGCAGGAGAGTGAGAGGCCAACTATTTACTGGTAACCCTTTTTTACAAGTGACCGTTGAATCAAGTTTGACTATATTGACTAAAATGTCAGGTCAACTTATCTCCATAGTTTAACACAACCTTAACACAGAACAAAAGATCATCCCCAATAATGTGAATATTAGAACATATATGAGTCAGGGTAAAAAGAATGGCATTCCCAGATTAATGAATCAAATATTACCACAAAGATAAAGTGCTGTAAGAAAGAAACACCAAGTCAGTGAATAAGTCACTCAGTAAAAATACGCCATAACATACCATCATCTAGAGCATTGACATCAATCGATAGGTCTGTCATTGAAACAAATAAGTCATAGATTCAGACCATGTACAAAACAATACAAGCATCATATACTATCAATACACCAGTGTGTTGTATTACAGATACAGTATATTATTAAGTTAGCTAGAATAGAGTCTGTTTTTCAAAATTATGCTACCCATCCTTTGTACAAAAAGAAATATTTTGGTCTTGAGTTTCAATTATAGATGGTACACAAATATACACCATTGCATGGTTTTAAAAGATACTACACTAATATATGTGGTCGAAACAACGACCTGACCTGTCTGTACCTACTAGCATCCATGAAAGATTTATCATTCACAAACATTACTAGATTGCTCTAGGATTATTTGTAATTGCTAGTTAGATATGTTAATAAGTTACTAGAGTCCTAACTCAGCCAGTCCCTGATTGTTTGTTCCTTTGTAATTCAGGGTGCTCACTAGACATCGAAATTTGGGGTAAAAATGACCTATGACTGATAATAATTCTACAGTCAACATAATTTCCTATTAATGTAATTCCAAGTTTGGCTCTACATCACAAACTCTCAAGAATCAGACGAGTTTAAGTTATTTAGAGACATTTTACATGACATATTCACATAATGTGAAAGATAGAAGATCATCAAACTGAAGCATTTAATAGCCTTGCAAAATTTTGAGCAAACAAATGACTATACCATCGTCAAGGATTTCAGTGCAATCATCAATTTTCCTTTTTGAAGCCAGTACATCATTATCGGACCAAGTCTGACCTGTAAATAATAACAATTCAGATTTGCAAAAGTGAACATAAACTTAAATGTTGTATGGATTAAACATTAACATATACCAGGTCATCTTAACGATGAACAGAGGCTGAAAAGGATGAAAAAAGCTGAAATATATTTAGTGAAAATTCAAATAACTAATATGTAAACAAAAGAAGATGAGAATTTTCATAACCCTTAAAAAATATAAACTGCTAATGTCCTAATTACCTCTTCAATTTCTAGGCAACAGAACAAATTTTGTAATAGAATTATAAAGGCAATTGGATTGTCTATGAATAAATATGGGTATGATAGATGGTTGATCAGGAGAGATTTTTAGTAAAGGAATGAAATAAGGTTTTTAAAGGCAGAATATGGTCAGAATGCCATCTAAAAGTAAAATAATAGGACAGAATAGAGTACCTGAAATTCTTCAGGCAATTGTGATTCATAGACATACATTTAACAAGTAATTAATTACAAGATTATGTCCCTAAATCCAAATAGATGTTCTTACCAAATTCGTGTTTCAAGAAAATTACCCCCAAGATCATCCAAAAGATCTGCAGAACAATTAGTAAAACAAACCATGGAATAATGAGTAAAGCTGAAAATAAAAATAAGTTGGTTTGGAGTGCTCCTTCTTACTCACAAAAATCCTAGCAAATAAATACAAACATTGGAAGGGGGTGGCATTTTTTTTTACTATTGTAATCCCTACCTACCTATCCAGTGCTAAAATTCTGGGTTGGGGCACTCCAAACAAACTTATTTTTATTTTCAGCCTAACCAAAATTGATGCATTTATCAATCATACAAACCAATAGTGACTGTGAATATAGAGTGAGATCTGCTAGAATGTTCATTCATATTGGTTGCTCCAGTATGTCTGGCTGCAGAGCCGGTCTCCAGTAATGACATAACTTCATCTAAACTCTCACATTCTGCTTCCCGGGCACCAATAATCACTGAAATTAATAAATACATTCAAATTTCATCCATTTTGAAATAAAGGGATTCTAGTTCAGTTGAGGTACAGAGAATTTGATGATTAGAATTAAACAATAAAACTAGAGTTCACCAACAAACCTTAATTCAGTATCTCTTATTTTAGTCAGTTATTAAACAAAATATTGTGAAATTACAGTTTATACTATAATCATACACCATATCATTATTTATGTTTTTACAACTGTTATCAGCTTTATTATGCATGCAACATATAAGGCTAAAAAACTATGCATGCTTAGTAAAGTGACAAAATAAGTAAGTTTAAGACTCTAAGGAGTAAATTCAGACCGAAAGCAGCCTCACTATTGACTAATTGGACATTTCAAATATTGCAAGCAGTCTTCTAGCTCAGTTTTGTAACATCAGGATAACCATTATTCTTTACAAGCAGCATTTCTATAGGTTAATTTTATGACTAAGTACAAATGTTAGAATCTTAAAACTGGCACTGAGGCAATAAAATATGAGATCATTCTCTGAAGTCAATTTCATATCTTGTCTTTTGATGCATGTAAGTTAACTATGACTCAACAGTAATGATATTATTGATACATTAGTCTGACAGCATAATTGATTTGAACATTATTCAAACATTAGTCAGCTCCATCTTTTCAACTATAATACTTGTAGAACGGAATTAAGATTTGAGCTCTCAAGTTTTATAACCTCAGTCTCAAAGCTATGTTTTATAATTGAGGACTGTTGATAAGTTTATGTTATTACCAGTGTTTCCCTTGTCATCTTCTCTAACATGTAGATCAGTTTTATTATCAACATTTAATTCTAAGAGATCCCTCAACTCTTCTTTATAAATTTCAATAAACGACACCTTCACTGTATAATTCACATTCTTTTCAATCTGTAAAATAACCTTGTTACAATGTATGCATATATAAATAACTTGTTAACATTTTATTATACAAGATCAAAACAAAGAATTTCCATAGAAGAAAATGCTAATAAACTTGAATAGTTGGTGAATTTTACCAACATGAAGTGCTATATTATAAAGAGACTGATGGTCAAATTATTGGCTCCAAATGAACACAGGGCTGCAAGTACTAATTCAATTGATATACACATTAATGTGCTACACTCTATATCAGCTTTCATGAAAAAAATACTCAATTAATTGGCAAAAGCTCAAGCTGCACACATAATTCATTCAATAAGAAATAAAACTTAATATAACTAAATGAGTGCCAATATAACATGTATTTAACTCAGATAGCAATTACAAAATGCAAGCTACCATACTGTAGTAAATTTCAAGTCATGGTAATGGAGACATATTTGAAAATGACTCCTCTATTTGTGAATTCTGGTGCTAGGTTAATTTTCATTACAAGCATAATATGTACTTAACTAATTTTTGAGCCACTCATTCTGAAATCAAGTTTTTGTGAATTTTCTACACAATGTCAAATGAGATGTCTAGAATATCTATCTTGCATATTATTAAGCATAAACATAATCATCTACACAATTATTCCATCTTTTTGAAAATGTACAAATTACATACACTTATAATATCAAACATCTGTCTTATAGCTCTAGGTATAACACCATCCTCATCTTCTGTTACAGGAGATACATTGCCACCTCCAATAGTGTAAGTCTTCCCAGAACCCTAAAACAATAAAATTATGTAGAAAAATGTAAAATAATACGAAGGACCTGCCTTAAAAAAATCCTTGCATTGTAGTAACGCAAAAATCACCAAACCCCACATGATTTTAGCAATTTTGAGAAATTTCCTTTTTTTATTCCAGTTCTTATTTTTAATAGTGGCAAATAAATTTAACAAAAACATGCTAACCAATATTTTTTCAGGATGACATGCATTTAAATACAACAAACAGTCCTAATCTAGAGTTATAGGAAAGGACTATGAACAAGTCTTATAAACCATACCTGATGACTCTGAATCTAAGAATTTAATCCTGAGCATAAACTGTTACGACTCATGAAAATTGTCTTTAAATGATCTTCCAAATCAGAAAATTCAGTATTTCAAAAAATGTGGTGAACATTAATAGAGCAAAAGTCTTATGAAATGACTTACTGTTTGTCCATAGGCAAATACAGTTGCATTATATCCCTCAAATATAGATTTCACCAGACCTTCAACACATAATGTGTATAATTCTTCCTGTAATAAAATCAGCAAAATAGCAGGTATAAAATAGATAAGATCACTGAATTACCAACATGAAAATGCATGTCTAATTCTCAACTCGACATAAAAAATTATACTCATCAGTAAACCTACTTACACAATTTCTTATTCAATCATTTTTTTGGCATTCAATGATTTATTAAACAAACTTCATTTCATAAAAAATATCATCCTTACAGCGTTTAAAGGTAGCAAGATTTTATCTTTTTAATAATGTCAGTAAGAAAAGATCAATCTAAGCAATGACATCATAACAACAGTACCGAGGAAACAATGAAACATACCTGAGAGGTTTTGGGAGAAAGAACCTCGTCAAATGTAAATCCTCTATCTTTACCTAAGATCAGCTGCTTGCTTGAAGGTATTATTTTCACACACATCTCATCTCCTCCAACTTTTTCTTTTGGTAGCATAGGCCGCACCTAATAAATAACCAACAACACTTATTAATGAGCAAATAAAGCGTGACATTATCAAAAAAATTAAAGGAGACACCTATAATGCAACAGTATTTATATGCAAAAAGATTTTATTATAAACATTATGTGTTGAATGAAGGTCTGGAGAAATAATGTTTCTTCTTAAATAATTCAAGATGTGAAATCTCATAGAATACTATTTGAGGCCAAAACAGCATAACATATCATATAAGAAACTTACCCTAACAGCTACCCGTACATTCACTTCCTGCATTGATTTTTCCTTGCCTTCCATCTCTCTGGTTGAACGTGTACTGAAGAAAATAAACTATGTTATCGAATACCGGTATATAGGGTTCGGTTGATATATCGTATCGAATGTTAATGTATCGAACAAATATCGATCAAAACAAAAAAGGATTTTGCATAAACTGAACACAACAAAAATATAAATTCATGATACGATACGATTTAAAGGCAATGTTGTGAAAGGTGACAAACGAACCGATGTAAATTATAACCCTATTATGCAACACTACATGTTGTTGTAGTATTTAGAGGGTCATCACTTACCTTTTATTGTTTAAAATTGTCCACCGCCGCAGGGTGTAAATAACACATCATTATTCTTAGACTATACACACTTATCGATTTTTCTAGGCATTAACGAGTATACGTTGATTGGTTGATACCGAAATACTAGTCGAGTACGCTCCACCCAATACGCTTCTGAAGCAGTATTAGTGTAAACCTGGTAAATATATACGACGCATCATCGAGAATTTACGCGAGTCAATTTGACTCTTCAGGAATTTAAGTTTTAAATGAATATTTTGCTACTTTCGCGGGTCAAAACCCGTAGTCCCGGGTCAAATGGAAACCCTAAGCTATAATGAACAAATACTCGTAAATATAATACGTCTAGAAAATGAATGTATGATCGACCAAATGACCTAACATTTCCCGAAAATCTCTACTTTCACTTTACTTATGAATGTGTAAGGATCAAGTCGAAACACCGCCTAATAAAACTAACTAACAATAGTAACATAATCATTAAATATATCAATAAACGCCGTATCCAGTATAAGATTTATATAGTCATACCAAGACATATCGTACAGAAAATTGGTTGGTAAAGGCATGCGCGACATGACCCAGCCAATTGTGTCACGCAATTTTGTATGTAATTCAGTCATTACCGCAAACAAAAACATGGCGGACATGTTTACTACGATCGCCAGAACTAAGCAGAATCGGCAGTCAATTGTGCAACCTGGCACGCATATATCCCGGAACAACCATTTTTCGAACACAACCAAAATTCGAACACTTCCTTTATTCCACGAGCGCTGATGTCATGTTACACTAATTTGCATAAAGTCACGTGCTATTTGACTTCAACTCCCGCTTAAACGTCAAAGCTTACATATTGATGGATATGATCAGAAAACCAATAAGAAACAAATTGTTTTACCTCTCTCAGTGCAAATAGTCCAAATTCCACTAATACAAAATATCTACCACATAAAAATAGTAAAAAACTATGTTTCCAGGGAGTAAATAATAATACTTTTAAAGTATCGGCTGCGCAGCTTTAGCTTTTACCTCAGTCCCAGATATATGGAATATAATAGGTTAGGTAAAACACCTCTAAATGTTTATCAGATTTGACATAGGGGTCCTTACGAACTGAAAATGATTTTTCATCAAACTTTTTTTATTAAGTGCATTATTTGCAAGACATACAATCGTTGTGATGGTGGGGTGCATTTATCATTTTGCACCCCAGTAAGGGTTCTCAGAAGAGAAGACCCTTTCTACTGCCCTATGTGTACGCGTGAGCAGTAGACTTACAAAAGTGTTGTATTGTAAATATGTTATGACAGTTAATGTTTTTTTTTTTTAAAGAAAACTTAGTTAACAGACTTACAAAACTTTTTATGACTTTTGGTACCCCTGATATTCCTTGGACAACATATTTAGTGGTGTTTAAGTTTAACCTTGTGTTCGAAAAATGGTTAAAATTTTCCGGGAATACGGTAAGTAGGTCATCACTTTATGTTTACATTATTTAAAGTTTGATCAAGTTTTTTTTTAATTTAACCTTACGACGTGTAACGTTTAACATGAGGAACAATATGCAAGAATGATTTTCGAGCATCTTTTCCCTTGAAATTTATTATTGGCCAAAACAAGTGTTCGAAAATAGGTTGTACCGGGATACTCAATGAAAATGTATGACCTGCAAAAAATATTCATGAATGGCACAATTGCGCAACCTAGATGCAACACTGGATATGGTGCTAACAACTATGCATTGAAGGATCTACAACAGATCATGAAAATAAATTATTTTATCAAGTCTTTACGAGTATCCTACTCCTTGCTACATCCGAATTTGGTGGTCTCAAAGTCAAACCAGTAAGTTAACTGAACTTAAAGTAAGCGCCAACAATAAATCAGTGAACAAGTTAATCTTTTTAGGACTATATTACAGATGATTTGAATGAAACTTTTCAAACAGATCCTTTGCATTACAAATATTCTAAAACCATACATGATTCACCATTGTGCCAAGGACTTATATACATACATGGATTCGCAACTTCCGTATTAACAGTTTAAAGTAATCAAATCCCGCGATAATAAGACGTGAATCAACGGGAATACAAGCTATTGTTTACAAAAGCGAAAATACGAAAATATCCGTGATAATCCGAATGATAATAACAGCGAAAATATCCGTGGTATTCCGAATGTTTAATCTCGGAGACGAAAGGATTATAATAGATGTCCGCCATCTTGGAATTTAAAATGTTCGACTGATGCCTTTTTCAATGCTTATACTTAGACTTTGTGGATTATAAATGTATCTCAATATCTTTAAGGAATTTGTTGCATCCTTTACCAATTTCCCGTGCCTAATTGCCAGAGTTTTTTAGTATAATCAAATTCGTAAACACCCAATTACAGCTGTCGGACATTGCCGAGTATATAGCAATGCATTGTGGGATTGCCGAATGATATCGTTTGAGCTATTTTTAGCAGTTGCGAATCCATGTATGTATATAAGTCCTTGATTGTGCTAGCTGTTAAGATTTTTTATAAATCTAAAAATATGTTTGATAATTCAAACACAGTAAAAGATACATCAAAACAGTTAGATTTTATTCATAACAGACTTTTTCATCACAAACCAATATGAATAGACCAATGTTTCGTTATACCTATATGTTTTGTATTCTTATAAATTAATTTCTTGGGTGGTGGGGGATTTGTTGAAACTAGTTTTCCAGGCTCTGCATGTGAAATGACGAATAACATGTCACAATCTAAAGCATGCAATGTTGGGAATGTAACAATATACGCTAACCATATATACATACCTTTTGTTAGTTCATTGCATTCCGTAAATGATGAGTAATTAATCACAAAGCAACGATGTAAACAAAAATTCCTTCCATTAAGTATTATTTCATTGCGCATGCCCAGAGTTTTTTCTAACCCAAACCAAAGAAATAACGCGCAAGTACAATGAATCGAAGCCAACTCCCCGCAGGCTTTCTACTAAATTGGTTCCCGTTGACTGGTCTGTACAAATCCTTTGGCGCACTGCATCATGGAACGGGAACCAGTTTAACTTTCTACCTTAATATAAACATGTACCTGAACAAAGACTCCTATTAGGCTGCTGCCAATTGTGACCATATAAATTTGAATATGTTGTTTACCTAACAATGTTCCCATTATCAAGTCAATCCAAGTAAAAATAATATCTATTCTATGCAAGAATCCTAGCTTGTTCTCTGTAAAATGATTATTTAAAAAAAACACCTATACTAAACATTCATTTGAACGCTCAAGACTATACATATAGATATCTTTATGCTTTTTATTTGCCGATGCTTTTGTTAATTTTAATTTTAATGGGGGTAATTTGTCGTGAAATGGCTTAAAATACATATATACTTACTTCTGCAATGCCTCCAAATGTGAATGTAAGCTGATTATGAGTGTATGCATGATGGTGATGTCATTCAACAAATACAAGTTTATAATTATGACATCATTGTGGCACGAGAAAGACTTTCTATGATGGCATTGTATATTCAGACTGGTCTTATCATAATACCAATAATTAATTAAAGGAACTGATCAATGGTTCTTATAATGTATATATGCATGTAATTATAAAATCTGAAATATTGATCGAAGGACATTAACATCAATGAATATGAAAAACACAAACTAAATGTATAAGACAACAGCATAACGCAAGGGATAACAGTTCTAAATGTCAATCCGGTAGCAAATTAATATTGGTTTCAACCCTGTGCAAACATGCGGTGCATGGACTGTTAATTACATACACCAATAATAGGAAATGAGATAACATAACGATACATTATTTCTCGAATATCTAAATGAAGAGTCTATATCAAGGAGTTGAGATATGAGTGTTTAACAAAGAAACATTGCCTGTGTTTGACACATGTACATTCAATGTTACTATAAGTATCAGGGCGCGCTGTACAAGTACAGACTTTTAATGAATTATGCAAAGATCCGCTTGTAAAGAATGCAGCGATCTTGAATTTCGGAATACGTTCGTCTAGGGATGCTATATATATTATAATTTCGCCCTTTATCGCAACGAAACATGTATAGCCTGCCCAAAGATATATGTATAGTATAGGTTTTTGGCCTGCCGTTGTCCGCGAAAAAGCGGCTCTCGGTATATTGACTGCAAAGGATTTACTCAGTGGCGTTGCTGCCTTGCTGGCTCTATAGTTGGTGGTGACTTCAAGCGTTTTGGTGTAGAAATTGGTGATATAGGCTTTGCATCTGATGCGCCAATACTCAATGGTATTGAACTAAATGAGTGCTGCAATGATGGTACCAGAGCCGGCGAGGTGGCTCTGGAGCCATCGGATGGTGTAGGAGTTGGCAATAATTCATCAATTGTATATAATAATTAATGTTTTTTGTCTTTCATAATTATTATTCATTATTGAAAAGACACGACAGATGTAGTGTTCAACATATTTTTTCGACTTGAAATCAACCTTCGGTTAAGATATTTAAGCTTTTAGAATGCATTACATTTTCGCCGATGTATACTTATGTATAATTAAGTCGGTCTGAATACGCGTGTACTGATTTCTTCATTCACTTTAATAGTCCACATATGATGTAAATGTTAACATTAATTTTAGCGCCCGTTCATGTGAGATTCGAAAAGCTCTTACTTGTTAACAATTATAATTGAAATAGTCAATAAAATACGCGAAGTTCGTACATGCAGAATGTGGCTGTAAACGACTTTAATAAGGGAGATAACAAAAATAGTTTTGCGGGTACTTTTACTATAGTTACCAAACATTGACCGATATTTATTTGTCAAGCAGATCTTTTGTAGATATTGTTCTAAAATCTTTGCATACAAAAAGGAGTGAAATAAAACAATACTATAAAACCAAAATTTACAATTAGTAATTTGTTTGGACAAATTATGTCACTTTGATAAGATAATAGAGAATAGGTCTGGACAGTGGTCTTCATTTGTTGAGTTATACTGTACATTTAGTATCATCAAATATTTAGGGTTGGGAGAATTTGTATAATCACTGAAATCACGAGAAACATGTGACATTTGTAAATATTCGCTTGTACCTGTGGAATGTCATTGATGGAGAACAGATTATAGGATTTATGTATGTGTATGAACAGCAGCTAGACGTCTTGTCGTTTGGTTTAGTCAAAACATATTGCAAATTATAGACATAACAGAACATACATTTATGAAGTATTATGCAACAAAAGCGCGTCAAAATTAAATATTACAAGCTAACTAACAGTATAGAGTTAGTATACATGATATAAACACAATAATTATAAATACATGTACACACAAGACAAGAGAAACACAGCAGGTATTAATAATGCAATAGGAGGAGGAAAATAATGTACTAGTACTCGAATCCGCGACTTCATGATTGCAAGTCAGACGCTCTACCAACTGAGCTTATCGGGTTGTTGATATTGCAGTCAATTCATAGATACAAATACTACATACACTATACTGCTACAATATATTTTTGTAGGTTATTTATCCTTGTATGGTATTCCTTGTATAAAAATAGAATAAAACTCGGACGCCTAAATGTATAAAGCTACATGTATTTGATGAACTTTTAAATTACATATGAGAAAAATGGTCACGGACTATCAGTTGGTAATATCTCATGTGGCAATCCTTCATTAGTTGATGACTTAAGGCTGTTATGTCCATCAAAATCATCACTAGAAAAAATCTCTACATCGTCAATACTTACGCTAATAAGTGGGGCTACGAGTTCAATTATGACAAATGTTGTCTGATGAAATTCGGTAAACGTGTGATAAATAAGTTTACGGTCAAATTTGGTTCCTCGGAAATATCAACTTCTAACATTACCACTCATGTAGGCATAAAACTTAACAGTGCACTAAAAACTCTACTGTACGGTGCTGAACTATGGCATAATATGTCGACGGCAGACCTTCGAAAAGTAAAAAAATTCTAAGGATGGCCGCGAAAAAGACCCCCAACACCTCCCCGATCCTACAAGACCCGAAATGGCACTGAGTACACTCGGTTGGCATCCAATCGACGCCGACATAGCGAAGAGAAATCTGTCCTTCCTGCAGAAATTATGTACCATGCCTACACATACAACTGCTCGACAATTATGCAACTTCAGACTAAATCTGTACACAACTAAAGGCATCCGTAACCAACTAGGTTTCATTCAAGATGTATGTAAAATACTTGTTTTGTGTGGACTTTTCAATTATTTAACTTTGTATCTTTAAAACGCTGTCTTTCCGAATAAATATTCATGGAAAACATAGTATCAAAAGCAATTCACAACATTCAATTGAATAAATGGAAAGATAGAGTAAAATGTGACTGTGAATTCAACAGATTTTTATCCATACATAACACAGTGAAACCACTACATTTATGTTTATATCCATGTACAAACAGTGAAATAATCCATGTTAATTCACCAGTTCGTGTTCTGCTGCCTAGGTCTTTCAATAGCCAATTAATACGCAATATATGTAACTCTGAAACAGATGATATCTATAGACATCTACTTGTCGAATGCATTATGTTTGCTCAGGATAGATCAGAACTTATAGATAATATAGGCAGCCAAATAAATTCTTCAACGGTGGACTTCCTACGATACTCAAATGCTGAAATTTTGCATTCAGTCACTTTTTGATCAAAACATTATTTCCGCCTTCCAAGTGCAGCCATGTTCATTAAAATTACAAGCACTTTTTTAACTTAAGTTGCAAATTCACTCACAAAGTATATGTGACATATTGTAACAAGAGTTAATCCCTGTATGGGACAAGCATCACTGTAATGTAATCATACCTTAAATTTGATCTTTCGAATTTCAGTTAAGACAAATGAAATAAGGTACTAAGTTGCACATAAAAAACTGCAATATACAAATAGAAATTGTGTTACTAACTTTATTCATCTATATATTCACTGTGTTAATTAATACACATTCATCTTATTTATTGTACATATAAACGTCATGAAAATGAACATAATTCTATTCTTTCACTTTCCTTATAAAACATTGTAATTGTTGTAAGTCACTGAAAAGTGGAAATAAAGAGTATATATATATATATAAGTTTTCCCGCCCGTTGCACAGAAATCACGTAAATTCGCTTTCTACGAGAATGTCGTTTATACTGTGGAAAACGATATTTTTTATTACAAAAAGAAATTTGACATATGCACGGATAATGGCTTGTCGCCATTCATAATCATGTTCACAGTCTTATTGAAATCGAGTACGCGGTAAAAAAATTCATTATAATCAAGTCAATTATTTTATTGTCTTTTAACTTTACATTTCATCGCCAAATGAATTAAATCATCTACATTGGCGGTACATGATTACAATTTTCATAATATAATGAAAATATATTAATATAGTAAAGGGTACATTGTAAAACATATATACGTGATGAACATGGCAACTTAACAACAAAAGAGACAACAAAAAGCGTCTGGTTTATTCTGTCACGTGTATTTGAATAGGTAGATACAACTTTATTGGGAAATTTACTCAATAATGTAAACTTTTCTTATTTTTAACATCAATCATATATTTCATTTCTGACAAAATAAAGACCAGTGTGAATCATAGATATATATTTTATTCAATTCCAAAAGGCTTTAAAGCCCACAAGGACATACATAGCACAATACAAACAGTGTGACACAATACAATGATATACATAATATAAGTACTGCATGATATTATATCAAATAAATTATTACATTTGACAATATTATGGAGAAGATCAGAATATAAAGTAGACTGATAATAATAAATCATATACAGTGACAGTGTCATTGTGAAAGGGACTAAGAACACATCGACTGTGATACTTATAATTGTTTTCATGGAAATTAGGTGTACATTTTTTTGGTTGTAAATATTATAACGAATCCAGGTTTAATCACATCGCAACAACTTAATTTTCCTCTCCACTTTAAAACAGTGCTACGTTTTTGGTCGTCATTGAATGAATATATTTACCAGAGACACAAGTTGTGCCTTTTTGTTGAAAACAACAACAACAACAGTAAATCAAATTTCACACATAATGCGATGCTACCTCATTTTGTGTTCAACGTACATGTATAAATGAACATGTTTTGACACGCATGTTTCTCGTGGGAAACGAGATTTACGTGAAATGGGATATCTTTTCCAGTGCACCTCTGATATAGGCTTGTGAATACATTTTGTAAATTCGTTCAGATGATTACATACTATACTGTTTTATAATTGTTTGACTACTTTTTTTTAAAATGCCCATCTCAGTACAGGTTACAGTGTATGTTTTCGACGTATGCAGACATTGTTTTACAAACAAGTGAGCAATAATGTCTCAATGCATGTGTTTTCTGGTGTCGAGAAAAACATCTTGGTCATATTAGTATACATTGTACATTTAATTACGGGTAAGAAAATTTTATAGCAGTTAATCAAAACAAGAAAAACACAATACAGCAACTGTAGAAAGCCATGTTTCCAACGTTTATTTTTTTTATAACCGACTAGT
The DNA here is from genome assembly GCA_964023205.1 of Lutraria lutraria. NCBI lineage: Eukaryota > Metazoa > Mollusca > Bivalvia > Venerida > Mactridae > Lutraria > Lutraria lutraria. The sequence continues at coordinate 19,095,580 of OZ026846.1, forward strand.
CCTTTCGGCCGAAAATTCGACAATAATTATCATGAAGTACAAATTGAAGTGTAAACATTCAACTCCGAATGAATGATTTTTTTAAATTCGTGGGGAGGGTAAAACAGTTCAATCTAGGATGCGCACCCTAGAGTAACACCAATAAGAAGAAGTATGCTTACAAAAGGAGACAGATAAAGTGTCTATTTTGTGTTGGCGTACTTACCAACTTCTAATTGTAATTTAAAATAAATTATTAAAATAAGTATTTTCTTACTTGTATTTTTTGTTATATTTCTTGACATTTTAGAACAAACATCAAACCGGAATGTGAACACTTTTAATGTTAATTGCGGTATCAAATTAAAATCATGATATCTTTAATGCAATTTACTAACCAATCCAAAATTAAGGGATAATCATCATACCGTATTAACAGCAGAATAGGATAATTATGTAGAGTGCGATTTTGCAAACTCTCAAAGCTGAATAATTACACACTCGCTGAATGCGTTTATTTTAAGCTTCGTACCACAGTGAATAGTTTTCGTTTATTTTACCGTTAACTAATGGTCTTACACATTTCCAACTGGTAAGCACACGCACTTGTAATTTAACACTTGTACACAATAACGTGTAATTGAATTATTTATTGATATGATATACTTTTCAGATTTTATCAATCAAAAATAGTGATGTACATTATAGTGATTATTATAATTGTACTTATGCATACATTGTGACTATGTACTATTTGTACTTGTCTAAATAAAGATATATTATGTTCTGTTCTGATGTGCAGCCTTGCAGTAGGGATAACCCTTTGTGCTGATGAGTATACTTTCACTATCTAAAATCTATTTCATAAATACGTAGAATTACCACATTGATTGATTGAAACTTACTTACATGTAAACAGGGTCACTCAAATAGAAGGGTCTGGACTCCGTAAATTAAAGCATTGTGTAGCGATCACGTGATCGCGCGCAAGATGAGAGTCATTAAGAAACGGTGAAGATCGCATTGAAATAGATACCCAAATATTCACAAATTACTAATAATTTTATTTGTGTAGAGCTCCACGAAAAGTTAGATCGTAAGTATACATTTCCTTCTAATTTGACCAATTCCTTAGGATAAAATCCTTTTATTTATGTTGAAATCCGACGGTACATAAATGGACGAAAACTCGTTTTAAGCCCAGATCTAGACTGTTGTCGCAAAGCGTGTATTTTTCGTAGGTAAATATAACCCTTTTAAGTTACGGAATAATGTAGTCGGGATTAATTTCATGTCTTTTAAAGGTTGTTGAAGTAACTCATGCAGTTACTTTTTCATATTGCTTCCGATGCTAAGAAATAATGATACATGAAGTTGAGCCATTTTGACGAAGTCGCCATTTTGACCAGTCATTATGGTTTAGTATATAGAACTTTCGTAATTGATTAAGTCTTTGATAATCATCTCCCGCTAAAATGCTTATAGCACATTTTAGTAAGATCATTACTCAGTTTATCCATGATTTTACTTTTAATTTTCTGCTTTATGTTTTTGACTAAATGGAAATTGAAAATATGTGTGTTATCTATACATGACATATGTATCAACAGCACAACTTGATGTTTATACAGAGATAAGCGCCTGAAGAGCACGAATCCAGACCCTTCTATTGAAAGACCCCGATGTAAACTAGTCATATTTGTTATTAAATAGTCGTTAACTATGACATGATATTACGTACAGAAAGATACATGACTTGTCTTAATCACAAGATCGTAATTACTCGTATTTTTACTAAATTAAACTTAATTATTTGTGTATTGTATTCAATTTTCTGTACTTAGTTACATATGCTTGCACATGAATACCAGTACTTAATTATATACTTGCGTTTTGTATTCAATTTTAGTACTTAATAGCATATGCTTCGTACTTATTTACCAGTACTTAATAACATATGTTTTGTACTTGATTACCAGTACTTAATTATTCCTAGAGTCTTTGTATAAAAATGTCAGTGCTTATTTACTTGTACTATGTACATGCTTTTATTTAATCTCCATTGCTTACTATTTGTAATTTGTACTTTTTTAATTATTAATTCAACCTCTCTATAGCAACAACCTCTCAACAAGAACGTCAATTTCCTACTCTCAGAGGGTGTTGCTTTGGAGAGGTTACACTGAATATGAATTTATAAAAAGGAAATTTCATAATATTATTATGACTTACTTAAGTCAGTGCCGGTATACCCGCTGCTGTGCACCATCCAAAACGTAAACAAAAAGCCGCCATCTTGGATGAAAAAGGTAATATTTTGCTTATTTCTTCGATTTCGCTTTTCTTTCAAATTTCTGCTATAGCAAAGAACATGCTACACAATTTTCTGGACACGTTGATACCCATAGTATTTACTAAGTACCTCTGGTATAAAAGTTACCTTGGACAGGAAAATCGAATCGAGAGAAAAATTCCGTGGTGCACAGCAGCGCATTTAGTATTTTTCGATCTTTTTGTCCAGAAAATTGACTTGTTCGCATGTCGACGCACATTTTTATCCTTAAGTTGTAAAACAGAAGCTTAAAATTAGACTTTTGGTACATATAGCAACGTATTTTCTAGTATAATGAATTTCTGAGTTATTTGGTGGACAGCAGCGTGGGAATAAGAAGGGTGGACAGCAGCGGAAACGGGTGCACAGCAGGAGCTTTTTTGCGTACTTGAGAATCATAAGTCTGTTTCCCCAAAATCAAGACTGCTCCTGTATAACACTACATGTATCAATAAACACAAAGTATAGCATACACATTTGCAATTATAAGTATCGGATATGTTTCAATAACTATATGTTTTTTTTTCAATCAGTAATCACCAGTTCGACACGAGCCAAAGGAAGCGACTTGCTGGGCGATGGAAATACGACCATGTTACGTTTGAGAAGAATGCAGCGCTCAAAGGGTCTTTGGGAGTTTGCTGGGAAAGAGCAAGATGCAACATGTCCAAGATGCTACCTTGCCAACAAATGGGAATATCCGATGATTGTTATGTTTGACTATGTGACATCAATTGGAGAACAGTATCTAGTGTTTAGAATATTGATAAAACATTGTAAAGTACAGTATGTATACGGACTTCATTGCATCAAATTGTCGAATATTGTACATGTAGTTGTTGTATGAAATGATTTTTTGGATATCTTTGTATATTCACTTTATAAGTATTTTAATAAGAAGTACAAAATGTAGTTTACAATACAACTTACGTGATGAGAAATATAGGCACCAAGTTTTTATAGCATATGCATGGCTCTCGGGTTTTTGAAGTAGTTTCAAATGACAATATTTGACCCTTGGATAGCTGCATATTTCTACTGAGGATAGTTTGTACAATTATAACATTAATGTATATGTGCATGATTTGGAAGTGTTTTTACTTTATTATGTTCATGTATCTGTTTATAATTTTACATCATGTTAACCCTCTGCCGATGGATCGTGTAGAAAAGGAAAAATAAAAGCATGTACAAATGTATGTTTATTTGCTTTATACAATAGAATTTGTAAAAAAATATTAGAATGCTGAATCATCAAAAACATAGACAACTTGGTCAAATTTCAAAGAATCACATTTATATAAGTATCATTATTACAGTTGACCATCATATTTCAGTAACCATAAAATCATAGACAATTATCATTGAGCATCACAGTTCAATAATCACAATAAAACAACTCAGTCAATAATTATTCAGCACAATGTTTTTAGAACAGCAATAGAACCCAAAGACAGTAATAAATAAACATCATTATTTCAAAATAATGACTAAAATCACAGAAATAATAATTGAGTTATCTAACCGAAACTTTTTAAAGCTTTTAACAGTTCCATGTGTTTGCGGAGGTGGCATACATAGGCAAATTCTCTGTCGCAAGTATCACACTTGAACTGTTTTTCCTTGTGCAACCGATTGTCACATACTGAGCAAGGTCGTGGTCGTGCCCTGTGCTAAACTAGTTGCATGTTTTACGTCACCATGATGGTTACCTGTCATAAGATTTGTAGTTTTAAAGTTATGTTTTATTATTGATACAACGTTGATAATGTAAATTTGTAAAGCATGATAGTTAAAATTGATTATTTATAACTAATAAATGATGTTATTTAAAGTATACTCGTACCATTATTTGATATTTTATGAAAAGACTTAGTTATATGTATGTTTCTTACATAATGTATTGGTCTTACATAACAGATCTATCACAAGAAAAAAATAGAAGATTGAATTTTTTTTTATTAACCTGCATCTGCTTGGCTGTGTCCGGTCTCTGAAACCATGGGCGTTCGTGCACCACCGCTATATGTCTAGTCTGCGGCTCCACAGTGGTCGCACGTGTTCATCTTTCTAAAAGTGCACAAAAAAACATAATTTAATTCTTCATCACTAGAAAATGAATTTCATCAACAAATTCCAGAAATTCAGTTCATATAAACGAGTAATTATGAGAGCCTGCATACATCCATTTCACGAAAAGTAAACAAAGTTTTGATGTTGTAAAGAGTTACAAGTATTTAACGAATGGTTATTCAGGAACAGTCTCAAGTACGCAAAAAAGCTCCTGCTGTGCACCCGTTTCCGCTGCTGTCCACCCTTCTTATTCCCACGCTGCTGTCCACCAAATAACTCAGAAATTCATTATACTAGAAAATACGTTGCTATATGTACCAAAAGTCTAATTTTAAGCTTCTGTTTTACAACTTAAGGATAAAAATGTGCGTCGACATGCGAACAAGTCAATTTTCTGGACAAAAAGATCGAAAAATACTAAATGCGCTGCTGTGCACCACGGAATTTTTCTCTCGATTCGATTTTCTTGTCCAAGGTAACTTTTATACCAGAGATATCTAGTAAATACTATGGGTATCAACGTGTCCAGAAAATTGTGTAGCATGTTCTTTACTATAGCAGAAATTTGAAAGAAAAGCGAAATCGAAGAAATAAGCAAAATATTACCTTTTTCATCCAAGATGGCGGCTTTTTGTTTACGTTTTGGATGGTGCACAGCAGCGGGTATACCGGCACTGTAAGTTAAAATAAAATGAAAACGAACATGGTGACTTATCTTTTTTATTTCATTTTGAGCATGTAATAACATGTTTATCTGAACAAAATCCATTATGTGGGGAAAAACATGAAACTGTCGCGAACGTCCTTAAAACAATAATCTGTCACAAATATTGACACAGATAAAGAGTAAAGTATTCATTTTGGATCAATGTACATATACACATTTCTGCTGGTAGTAAATGACTGTAATCTAATTATTAGTCTTTTAGTGCTTGTGTCCAGCTACTTGTCATTCATTGACTATTTATTCAAATGTTAATATGTTTCAGATTTCATAAATTAACTGTAGTGATTGCAGCTATTCAGTAGCATTGTACATACATAAGTAGGGATACATGTTTGTGTGGATAAGTATACTTTTACCTAATATTTACATATAAAACATACTATGTAGATCTACTTATTTGATATATACACCTGGAAATAAGTTAAGCACACCCGGCATTTGACATGACCACAACTGAAATTTTAAATTTTATTTGAGCAATGGTAAGAACGACCTTCCGTACTAATCATGTGTATCTCCGATAGAGTTGCGCGCACGGAAAGCTCGTGTACTTCGCCATTTCGACAATATATTCGTGAATTGTTAAACTACACTTTCAAATAACACAAAGTACATGTACAAAAGTTGATTTTGTTCTAACATATTGTCATTATTTTGACCTCTTGTCAACAAAATGGTTAGGAGAAGATTATCGGATGGCGATAGGTGGCAGATAATAGGCATGATTAATGCTGGCATGTCCTACAGTGCTGTTGGTCGTCAGCTTGGCTATAATCACTCTGTCATTAGCAGACTAGCTCAGAAGTATCGGCAGACGCATGACGTAAGGGACCGTCCAAGATCTGGACGGCCATATGTAACAACGGCACGCGAGGACCGAAATCTTTTACGTCTCGTTAGACGTTTTCCGTTTGCAACAAGCACCTATCTAAAGCGAAACTGGTTGCCGCACAGGCATTTGTCGTCACGTACTCTGCGCAATCGGCTCAGATCTGCAGGTTTAAAGTCGAGAAGGGTAATAAAACGTCCCTTGTTGACACCTGTTCATCGCAGGAACCGTCTGACATGGTGCTTGGCAAGGCGTGGTTGGAACCTGAGATCATGGAGAAAGATCCATTGGTCAGATGAAAGCAGGTTCCTTCTGCACGTCATAGACGGGCGCATTCGAGTGTGGAGGCAACGAAATACAGCCTACACACCAAGAAACATTCTTCCTACGGTTCCCTTTGGTGGTGGATCAGTTATGATATGGGGTTGCTTGTCCCATGACTGTAAGTTGGACATTGTAACTGTCCAAGGAAATCTGACAGGTGATACTTATGTACGAGACATCCTACATCCAGTCGTCGTGGACCATTTTGATAATCATCCATTGGCTTCCCGACCTGTTTACATGGACGATAATGCCAGACCGCACCGAGCCCATGCTGTAACACAGTTTTTGCAACGGAATGCCATCACCACCATTCCCTGGCCTGCCATGAGTCCTGATTTAAACCCACTGGAACACGTGTGGGAGATCCTGGGCCGGAAAATACAGAATTTGGACCCACCTATAGTCAACCTGCAACAACTGGAACAAGCTCTGCACCAAGAATGGCAAAATTTATCTCAAAATCGCATTAGACGCCTTACTGGTAGTATGAGGAGAAGGGTTGAGGCTGTCATCCGGGCACGTGGCGGTTACACACGTTTTTAAAAATGTGGCTACATAATGTCATTTAAGGTTAAGTAATCGTCAACATTTACCAAAAATATCCACCAGTAAATGTTTTGTAAACGCTCCAACACCATACTTATAAACACCTTCATTTTTGGTAAAAAACAACACATTTGCTTATGCTTCAATAATTTGGATAAGAATAAACTAAACTCATAAATTTACTGGTTTATGATTACTAAATTGCTATCGCTACTTATCAAATTACTATTTCTTAGCTCAATTAAGTTGTCATCTCATGACAGTGCTTTCAATCACAACCAATTTTAAATTTCCGGGGTGTGCTTAACTTATTTCCAGGTGTATACATATATTAGTATATAATTATCTGATTGGAAGTTTTTAACTTGTTCAAGCTTACATACAGTCAAACCTGTGTTAGAGACTATGTCGGAAAACGGCCACCTTGTGAATAAAGGCCATTCTTTGAAGAACCGTCATAGATTATAAAGAACAAAATAATGAACGCCACTTGTCAATAAAGGCCACATTATATCTTTCCAATAGTGGTCTTTGTACACAGGTTGACAGCATTTATATTTAGCAATAACTCTTTTCCTAGCATTTATATACCATTACTAATTTTGTTAATAATGGGTGTCATTTATTACTGAAAGATACTTGCCTCAGTTACAAGATTATAATTATTTGATAACTTGTGTCCTTGAACTTAACTCCCAGTGTTTGAAAACTTGTACTATGTACTAATCATCAGAACTTAATTATTTGTATTTGATCCCTTAGTTAACTGATTTGTCATTACATTTCAGGACACACCAGCATACTATAACATCTAGTAAATAAATTGAAGTTTTGTGCGAGATCGACCGTGTTTTTATGTGTTTGTGCTTAGTGATGGCGCGTAGTGTTTGTGCTTAGTGTTTTGCGAATAGTGTTTGTGCTTAGTGTTTTGCGAATAGTGTTTGTGCTTAGTGTTTTGCGCATAGTGTTTGTGTTTAGTGTTTTGCGTATAGTGTTTGTGCTTAGTGTTTTGTGCATAGTACTTGTGTTTAGTGTTTTGCGAATAGTGTTTGTGCTGTGTTATATTTGTGTTTGTTAAATAAAATTTGGATTAGGATTATTTAGGATGGATTTCTGAAGTAAGTGGATTTTCTCGCTCACAGCACATCTAATAACCTTTACAATGATAGGTCCCCTTACATAATTTAACTTCACATGCACTATTTTTTTAGGATTAGGAAGAAATTGTTTTTTAAATTTTTGATTATTCTGAGTAATTTCATTTTTCAAATACTTAAGGCTTCAGGATAAACACGGGGTCATAAAAATATGACTCTATGAAAAAAATTATTTCGTGAATATAATGTTCGTGGATTAGGTTTTCGTAGAACGAAATCAAGGATGACGTTCTTTTTTAATCAAATTATGGTCGCGATTTTCACTAACATGCGCTTAATAACCTTTATAAGAAAAAATATTTTTGCACGAAATCAAAGTACTTACAGATAAGAAGGAATACGATTTTAAATTGAACTTTAAATTTAATCTATCACTTTCAGAATATTTCAGTCGTATGTTCAGCTTTGACATAGACAAACCTAGATTTTCTAGCCGCTTTTCAATGTAAAACACACAATCAGATGAATACACATAGGTATATATTAATTATGTAGAAGCCAAATAATTAATTACTAAAAAATACATGGAACCAGTCATATTTAATAGTTGTTAGAGTTATTATTTTGAAGGCTGATGAAAAAAAATATTGAAAAAAAAATTACCCGTGAAATACATGGACTATCCTTACAATTAATTAAGATTAAATTCATAATAAATCGTGTGCAAGATAGTGTCCATTATATGTCATAGCAGGACGCTAAGAGTGTTATGCATTTTTCACATTAATCATCATGAATACCTTAGGATATTGAGACAGTAATCATATACAAAAAAGTATAGACAAGAAAAGGTTGATGTTCATTAATTAGGACATTTAGACAAAATATTTTCATTCCAAATATATAACAATAACAAACCCCTCGACCGGAGAACCATGCATTTTGAAGTGAATTCTGATCATTGTGGACGCATTCAAAGCAAAATAATTCAAAACATGAAAATACATAGAGCAAATCATATAATTTTTTAAAAGTTTGTTATGGACGGTATTTCGATTGCTTTGAAATAAAATATTGTAAGTAAATTATACAATAATTGTCCGTGGAAAAGTAAACGAAACCCGTGACCTGATTATTATGCATGTATATTGTTTGTAATTCATTCAAGTCGATAAATTAGGGTGTATCAATAAAAGGCATGACAAGCTTGTTCTTTAATATTTATTCTCATCATTTACGTTCATTATTTGGAACATTTAGTCAATATTATGACACTGAAAAATATAAACAAACCCCGCGACCAGAAAAAAATACATTACCGACCTAAATATTGGCCATTATATAGTAAACAATAAAATAAAGACACCATAAGCCTGTATTTTAAAGCTTATACCCATCATATGTGTTCATCAATTTGGACACCTTTTCAAACTATTTTCATTAAAAAATATAAACAATGCATTGGCGAACAAAATATTGACTATTTCAGACCATTCTAAAGACAAAAGATTCACTATTTCAATAGAAATTGAACTACTAATATGTACTGGCATTTAATGACGGTAATGTGATCAGTATTAAATAAAAAAATTGTGCTTAAATACTACACAGAAATGGCCATTTTAATGTAAATAAAATCCGTGAGCTAATTATATTGCATGTACATTATGTTGCGTGAAACTCACAATGTAGCAATTTCAGACATGATAATCTTGGTCTTGAATATTCATTCGATCATGCAAGTCCATTAATTAGGGCGATTAGTCAGTGTAATTAATTAATTAAAAAAATAAACAAACCCCGAACCGGATAACCATGCATTTACGACATAAATATTAATTATTTGAGATCATTTTAAAGACAAATATTTCATTATTTCAACATTCATTGAACCAATAACTGTTTCTGGATGTACGGGTAATGAAGGCATTTTGAGCACCATAATATAAAATTTGTTTGTAAATGATGCAAAGAAATGACCTTGTAAAAGTAAACAAAACGCATCCCCTGATTATCATGCATGTAATTCACTTAAGTAAATAATTAGGATGATGCGTGTAACAGATAACGATGTAACAATTTAAGATGTGGTAATTCTGTGGTTAAACATTGGTTCTCATTATATGAATACATTAAATAGGACCCTTTGTCATAGTAATTTTATGGAAAGATTGTAAACAAACCCCGTGAACGGAGTTCCATGCATTGGTGACCTAAATATTGACAGTTTGAATCATAAATGATATAAATCAGAATTTGAGCTAGTATGCATGAAGCCAATCATATCCATACATTGTTAAGGACGGTATTTTGATTACTTTAAGGTCAAATATTTTGCATAAAAATAATGATAGATAGAAAATGTCCGTGGAAAAGTAAACAAAAGCCGTAACCAGATTATCATGCATGTACATTATGGGTAAATCATTACAATCAATACTGAAAACGATAGCAACAAAAAAAGACACAATACGGTTGTTGTTTAAAATTCATTTCCATGATATCAGTTTATTAATTAGGACATTTAGTCATTATATTCACACAGTAAAATATCATCAAACCCCGCGACCGGAGAACCAAGTATTTTCGACTTCATCATTTGACTTTCTTGTACGATTTTGAAGCGAAATAATTCATTATTTTTATATAGATAGGACCAATTCTATTTCCAAGTGGCAATGGCAGTATTTTGATTGCATTAAATTTAAAGTGTGTGTGTGTGTAAATGATACATAGAAATGCCCGTGAAAAAGTAAACAAAACCCGTGAACTGATTATTATACATGTACAGCCATCGTGTGTCATTCGTTCATGTTAGGAATTCAGGATCATATATAACAATTAAAGACATGGTCAGCTTGTTGTTTAAAATTTATTTCCATCATATTAGTTCATTAATTAGGGCATTTATATACAGTCAATATATCCAAATAACATAATATCATCAAACCCCGGGACCGGAGAACCAAGTATTTCCGACCTTATCATTTGACTTTCTTGAACGATTTTGAAGCGAAATAATTCATTATTTTTATATAGATAGGACCAATTTTATTTGCGAGTGGCAATGGCAGTATTTTGATTGCATTAAATTCAAAGTGTGTGTGTGTAAATGATACATAGAAATGACCTTGAAAAAGTAAACAAAACCCGTGAACTGATTATTATACATGTACAGCCATCGTGTGTCATTCGTTCATGTTAGGAATTTAGGATCATATATAACAATTAGACATGATTAGCTTGTTGTTTAAAATTTATTTCCATCATATTGGTTCATTAATTAGGGCATTTTATATATAGTCGATATATTCACACATCAAAATATCATCAAACCCCGCGACCGGAGAACCAAGTATTTCCGACCTTATCATTTGACTTTCTTGAACGATTTTGAAGCGAAATAATTCATTATTTTTATATAGATATATAGGACCAATTCTATTTACGAGTGGCAATGACAGTATTTTGATAGCATTAAATTCAAAGTGTGTGTGTGTAAATGATACATAGAAATGCCCGTGAAAAAGTAAACAAAACCCGTGAACTGATTATTATACATGTACAGCCATCGTGTGTCATTCGTTCATGTTAGGAATTTAGGATCATATATAACAATTAAAGACATGGTCAGATAGTTGTTTAAAATTTATTTCCATCATATTAGTTCATTAATTAGGGCATTCTATATAGTCATTATATTCACATAGCAAAATATCATCAAACCCCGCGACCGGAGAACCAAGTATTTCCGACCTTATCATTTGACTTTCTTGATCGATTTTGAAGCGAAATAATTCATTATTTTTATATAGATAGGACCAATTCTATTTACGAGTGGTAATGACAGTATTTTGATAGCATTAATATACATATATTTAGCCAATCTTACAATATTGAAATACACGCTGGTTTGTTTATTTTTATATTTCTCTTTGAGATATTAATATACAATATCGTTTTTATAAAACCACAAGATTCAAATAAGAATTAAGTGCTCACGGGTTGTTTACTTGTAGTTTACACGATATTCTTATTATATCATATACATAAGTAATTGAAATACACGCTAGATTTGGGAATTATATTCGTTAAAATTATTAATATATCTGGCCATCTTCGTATCAAATCATGTGAATAAAAAAAAATGCGCACGGATTGTTTGCTTGAATTTCCGTTCAAGTCAATTAATATTCATAATTAATACTCAAAGACAAATGAAATACACGCGAGAACGTTATACGAATTTAGCCAATCTTACACAATTGAAATACACGCTGGTTTGTTTATTTTAGTATGTCCCGTTGAATTATTAATATACAAGGTCATTTTTCTAAAACCACAAGATCTAAATAAAAATCAATTGCGCACGGGTTGTTTACTTGTAGTTACGTTTGAATAAGTTAATTAATATTCATAATTAATAACAAAAATAAATGAAATACTCGCGGGATCGTTAAAAGAATTTGGACATTCTTACACAAATGATATACACGCTTGTTTGTTTACTTTATCATATTCCGTTGAAATATGAATATATCTGACCATTTTTGTATAAAATCATACGAATAAAAAAACAATTGCGAATGAGTTGTTTACTTGACGTTCCGTTCAAGTCAGTCAATTGATATTCATAATTAATAATCAATGACAAATTAAATACACGTGGGATCGTTAAAGGAATTTAGACAATTTTACATAATTGTAATACACGCTAGTTAATTGTTAACTTTATTACATGAAGAAATTAAGGTCTAACACAACAACTAAAAGCAATTTATCCGTGAAATATGCCAACAAATAAATATTTACAATTGTGTAGATTCTTTTCAACCAATGCACGTAAACAAACCAATACACACTTCGGTGGATACAATGACTATTGAGGAAGATTATAAGTTTATTCCAAAATTGAGAATGCATTTCAATGACATCTTATGATATCATTCGCTATATGAATGATATTCATTTGAATCTATAGATGCCTATTTTGCGTTAAAATATATATATCACACGTTGATTACTCATAAACTCATTAATTAGCGCATTTGGTCAATACACTGTCTATGGAACAGGTACAAGAACTGCAAAATAAGTACCACATATTTTCATAACATTTATTGTCTGTTTGATTTTCCGTTGAGATATTAATATACAAGACCATTTTTATAAAACCACAAGATTCAAATAAAAATTAATTGAGCACGGGTTGTTTACTTGAAGTTAAATTGAAATAGGTTAATTAGCATTCATAATTAATAACAATTGATAAATGAAATACTCGCGGGATCGTTAAAAGAATTTATATATTTTTACCCCAATGATATACACGCTTGTTTGTTTACTTTATTATATTCCGTTAAAATATGTGTGTGTTGTAAATGATACATAGAAATGACCTTGAAAAAGTAAACAAAACCCGTGAACTGATTATTATACATGTACAGCCATCGTGTGTCATTCGTTCATGTTAGGAATTTAGGATCATATATAACAATTAAAGACATGGTCAGCTTGTTGTTTCAAATTTATTTCCATCATATTAGTTCATTAATTAGAGCATTTTATATATAATCAATATATTAACATAGCAAAATATCATCAAACCCCGCGACCGGAGAACCAAGTATTTCCGACCTTATCATTTGACTTTCTTGAACGATTTTGAAGCGAAATAATTCATTATTTTTATATAGATATATAGGACCAATTCTATTTACGAGTGGGAATGACAGTATTTTGATTGCTTTAAATTCAAATTGTGTGTGTGTAAATGATACATAGAAATGCCCGTGAAAAAGTAAACAAAACCCGTGAACTGATTATTATACATGTACAGCCATCGTGTGTCATTCGTTCATGTTAGGAATTCAGGATCATATATAACAATTAAAGACATGGTCAGCTTGTTGTTTCAAATTTATTTCCATTATATTAGTTCATTAATTAGGGCATTTTATATATAGTCAATATATTCACACAGCAAAATATCACCAAACCCCGCGACCGGAGAACCAAGTATTTCCGACTTTATCATTTGACTTTCTTGAACGATTTTGAAGCGAAATAATTCATTATTTTTATATAGATAGGACCAATTTTATTTACGAGTGGCAATGGCAGTATTTTGATTGCATTAAATTCAAAGTGTGTGTGTGTAAATGATACACAGAAATGACCTTGAAAAAGTAAACAAAACCCGTGAACTGATTTTTATATATGTACAGCCATCGTTTGTCATTCGTTCAGGTTAGGAATTCAGGATCATATATAACAATTATAAAGACATGGTCAGCTTGTTGTTTAAAATTTATTTCCATCATATTAGTTCATTAATTAGGGCATTTTATATACAGTCAATATATCCAAATAACATAATATCATCAAACCCCGGGACCGGAGAACCAAGTATTTCCGACTTTATCATTTGACTTTCTTGAACGATTTTGAAGCGAAATAATTCATTATTTTTATATAGATAGGACCAATTTTATTTACGAGTGGCAATGGCAGTATTTTGATTGCATTAAATTCAAAGTGTGTGTGTGTAAATGATACACAGAAATGACCTTGAAAAAGTAAACAAAACCCGTGAACTGATTTTTATATATGTACAGCCATCGTTTGTCATTCGTTCAGGTTAGGAATTCAGGATCATATATAACAATTATAAAGACATGGTCAGCTTGTTGTTTAAAATTTATTTCCATCATATTAGTTCATTAATTAGGGCATTTTATATATATTCAATATATTCACACAGCAAAATATCATCAAACCCCGCGACCGGAGAACCAAGTATTTCCGACCTTATCATTTGACTTTCTTGTACGATTTTGAAGCGAAATAATTCATATTTTTATATAGATAGGACCAATTCTATTTACGAGTGGCAATGACAGTATTTTGATAGCATTAAATTCAAATTGTTTGTGTAAATGATACATAGAAATGCCCGTGAAAAAGTAAACAAAACCCGTGACCTGATTATTATACGTGTCAAGTACATCGTTTGTAATTCATTCATGTTAGGAATTTAGGTTGGTTTTGCGAAAATCATATATAACATTAAAAGAAATGATGAGTCTGGTGTTTAAATTTATTTCCATCATATAAGTTCATTTATTAGGGCGATCAGTCCATACAATCAATTGAAAAATATCAACAAACCCCGCGACAGGAGACCCATGAATTCCCGACCTAAAATTGACTATTTGAGACCATTTTAAAGACAAATAATCCATTATTTCAATTTTCATAGAACCAATTACAAATCCTGACTGTAATGACGGTATTTTGATCACTTTAATATCAAATTTGGTTTGTAAATGATGCAAAGAAATGACCTTGTAAAAGTAAACAAAACGCGTCACCTGATTATCATGCATGGTCATTGCGTGTAATTCATTGAAGTCTATAATTATGATGTTACATAAAACTCATAATCATGTAACAATATAAGATATGATTATCTGGTTGTTTAATATGACTTCCCATTATATGAATTCATTAAATAGGACCCTTTGTCATAGTAATTTTATTGAAAGAATGTAAACAAATCCCGTGAACAGAGTTCCATGCATTGGCGACCTAAATATTGACAGTTTGAATCATAAATGATATAAATCAGTATTTGAGCTAGTATGCATGAAGACAATCGTATCCATACATTGTTAAGGACGGTATTTTGATTACTTTAAGGTCAAATATTTTGTATAAAAATAATGATAGATAGAAATGTCCGTGGAAAAGTAAACAAGCCGTAACCAGATTATCATGCATGTACATTATGGGTAAATCATTAAAATCAATACTGAAAACGATACGCAACAATAAAAGACACAATACGGTTGTTGTTTAAAATTCATTTCCATGATATCAGTTTATTAATTAGGACATTTAGTCATTATATTCACACAGTAAAATATCATCAAACCCCGCGACCGGAGAACCAAGTATTTCCGACTTCATCATTTGACTTTCTTGTACGATTTTGAAGCGAAATAATTCATTATTTTTATATAGATAGGACCAATTCTATTTCCAAGTGGCAATGGCAGTATTTTGATTGCATTAAATTTAAAGTGTGTGTGTGTGTAAATGATACATAGAAATGCCCGTGAAAAAGTAAACAAAACCCGTGAACTGATTATTATACATGTACAGCCATCGTGTGTCATTCGTTCATGTTAGGAATTCAGGATCATATATAACAATTAAAGACATGGTCAGCTTGTTGTTTAAAATTTATTTCCATCATATTAGTTCATTAATTAGGGCATTTTATATACAGTCAATATATCCAAATAACATAATATCATCAAACCCCGGGACCGGAGAACCAAGTATTTCCGACCTTATCATTTGACTTTCTTGAACGATTTTGAAGCGAAATAATTCATTATTTTTATATAGATAGGACCAATTTTATTTGCGAGTGGCAATGGCAGTATTTTGATTGCATTAAATTCAAAGTGTGTGTGTGTAAATGATACATAGAAATGACCTTGAAAAAGTAAACAAAACCCGTGAACTGATTATTATACATGTACAGCCATCGTGTGTCATTCGTTCATGTTAGGAATTTAGGATCATATATAACAATTAGACATGATTAGCTTGTTGTTTAAAATTTATTTCCATCATATTGGTTCATTAATTAGGGCATTTTATATATAGTCGATATATTCACACATCAAAATATCATCAAACCCCGCGACCGGAGAACCAAGTATTTCCGACCTTATCATTTGACTTTCTTGAACGATTTTGAAGCGAAATAATTCATTATTTTTATATAGATATATAGGACCAATTCTATTTACGAGTGGCAATGACAGTATTTTGATAGCATTAAATTCAAAGTGTGTGTGTGTAAATGATACATAGAAATGCCCGTGAAAAAGTAAACAAAACCCGTGAACTGATTATTATACATGTACAGCCATCGTGTGTCATTCGTTCATGTTAGGAATTCAGGATCATATATAACAATTAAAGACATGGTCAGCTTGTTGTTTCAAATTTATTTCCATTATATTAGTTCATTAATTAGGGCATTTTATATATAGTCAATATATTCACACAGCAAAATATCACCAAACCCCGCGACCGGAGAACCAAGTATTTCCGACCTTATCATTTGACTTTCTTGAACGATTTTGAAGCGAAATAATTCATTATTTTTATATAGATAGGACCAATTTTATTTACGAGTGGTAATGGCAGTATTTTGATTGCATTAAATTCAAAGTGTGTGTGTGTAAATGATACACAGAAATGACCTTGAAAAAGTAAACAAAACCCGTGAACTGATTTTTATATATGTACAGCCATCGTTTGTCATTCGTTCAGGTTAGGAATTCAGGATCATATATAACAATTATAAAGACATGGTCAGCTTGTTGTTTAAAATTTATTTCCATCATATTAGTTCATTAATTAGGGCATTTTATATATATTCAATATATTCACACAGCAAAATATCATCAAACCCCGCGACCGGAGAACCAAGTATTTCCGACCTTATCATTTGACTTTCTTGTACGATTTTGAAGCGAAATAATTCATATTTTTATATAGATAGGACCAATTCTATTTACGAGTGGCAATGACAGTATTTTGATAGCATTAAATTCAAATTGTTTGTGTAAATGATACATAGAAATGCCCGTGAAAAAGTAAACAAAACCCGTGACCTGATTATTATACGTGTCAAGTACATCGTTTGTAATTCATTCATGTTAGGAATTTAGGTTGGTTTTGCGAAAATCATATATAACATTAAAAGAAATGATGAGTCTGGTGTTTAAATTTATTTCCATCATATAAGTTCATTTATTAGGGCGATCAGTCCATACAATCAATTGAAAAATATAAACAAACCCCGCGACAGGAGACCCATGAATTCCCGACCTAAAATTGACTATTTGAGACCATTTTAAAGACAAATAATCCATTATTTCAATTTTCATAGAACCAATTACAAATCCTGACTGTAATGACGGTATTTTGATCACTTTAATATCAAATTTGGTTTGTAAATGATGCAAAGAAATGACCTTGTAAAAGTAAACAAAACGCGTCACCTGATTATCATGCATGGTCATTGCGTGTAATTCATTGAAGTCTATAATTATGATGTTACATAAAACTCATACCCATGTAACAATATAAGATATGATTATCTGGTTGTTTAATATGACTTCCCATTATATGAATTCATTAAATAGGACCCTTTGTCATAGTAATTTTATTGAAAGAATGTAAACAAATCCCGTGAACAGAGTTCCATGCATTGGCGACCTAAATATTGACAGTTTGAATCATAAATGATATAAATCAGTATTTGAGCTAGTATGCATGAAGACAATCGTATCCATACATTGTTAAGGACGGTATTTTGATTACTTTAAGGTCAAATATTTTGTATAAAAATAATGATAGATAGAAATGTCCGTGGAAAAGTAAACAAGCCGTAACCAGATTATCATGCATGTACATTATGGGTAAATCATTAAAATCAATACTGAAAACGATACGCAACAATAAAAGACACAATACGGTTGTTGTTTAAAATTCATTTCCATGATATCAGTTTATTAATTAGGACATTTAGTCATTATATTCACACAGTAAAATATCATCAAACCCCGCGACCGGAGAACCAAGTATTTCCGACTTCATCATTTGACTTTCTTGTACGATTTTGAAGCGAAATAATTCATTATTTTTATATAGATAGGACCAATTCTATTTCCAAGTGGCAATGGCAGTATTTTGATTGCATTAAATTTAAAGTGTGTGTGTGTGTAAATGATACATAGAAATGCCCGTGAAAAAGTAAACAAAACCCGTGAACTGATTATTATACATGTACAGCCATCGTGTGTCATTCGTTCATGTTAGGAATTCAGGATCATATATAACAATTAAAGACATGGTCAGCTTGTTGTTTAAAATTTATTTCCATCATATTAGTTCATTAATTAGGGCATTTTATATACAGTCAATATATCCAAATAACATAATATCATCAAACCCCGGGACCGGAGAACCAAGTATTTCCGGCCTTATCATTTGACTTTCTTGAACGATTTTGAAGCGAAATAATTCATTATTTTTATATAGATAGGACCAATTTTATTAGCGAGTGGCAATGGCAGTATTTTGATTGCATTAAATTCAAAGTGTGTGTGTGTAAATGATACATAGAAATGACCTTGAAAAAGTAAACAAAACCCGTGAACTGATTATTACACATGTACAGCCATCGTGTGTCATTCGTTCATGTTAGGAATTTAGGATCATATATAACAATTAGACATGATTAGCTTGTTGTTTAAAATTTATTTCCATCATATTGGTTCATTAATTAGGGCATTTTATATATAGTCGATATATTCACACATCAAAATATCATCAAACCCCGCGACCGGAGAACCAAGTATTTCCGACCTTATCATTTGACTTTCTTGAACGATTTTGAAGCGAAATAATTCATTATTTTTATATAGATATATAGGACCAATTCTATTTACGAGTGGCAATGACAGTATTTTGATAGCATTAAATTCAAAGTGTGTGTGTGTAAATGATACATAGAAATGCCCGTGAAAAAGTAAACAAAACCCGTGAACTGATTATTATACATGTACAGCCATCGTGTGTCATTCGTTCATGTTAGGAATTTAGGATCATATATAACAATTAAAGACATGGTCAGATAGTTGTTTAAAATTTATTTCCATCATATTAGTTCATTAATTAGAGCATTATATATATAATCAATATATTCACATAGCAAAATATCATCAAACCCCGCGACCGGAGAACCAAGTATTTCCGACCTTATCATTTGACTTTCTTGAACGATTTTGAAGCGAAATAATTCATTATTTTTATATAGATATATAGGACCAATTCTATTTACGAGTGGGAATGACAGTATTTTGATTGCTTTAAATTCAAATTGTGTGTGTGTAAATGATACATAGAAATGCCCGTGAAAAAGTAAACAAAACCCGTGAACTGATTATTATACATGTACAGCCATCGTGTGTCATTCGTTCATGTTAGGAATTCAGGATCATATATAACAATTAAAGACATGGTCAGCTTGTTGTTTAAAATTTATTTCCATTATATTAGTTCATTAATTAGGGCATTTTATATATAGTCAATATATTCACACAGCAAAATATCACCAAACCCCGCGACCGGAGAACCAAGTATTTCCGACCTTATCATTTGACTTTCTTGAACGATTTTGAAGCGAAATAATTCATTATTTTTATATAGATAGGACCAATTTTATTTACGAGTGGCAATGGCAGTATTTTGATTGCATTAAATTCAAAGTGTGTGTGTGTAAATGATACACAGAAATGACCTTGAAAAAGTAAACAAAACTCGTGAACTGATTTTTATATATGTACAGCCATCGTTTGTCATTCGTTCAGGTTAGGAATTCAGGATCATATATAACAATTATAAAGACATGGTCAGCTTGTTATTTAAAATTTATTTCCATCATATTAGTTCATTAATTAGGGCATTTTATATATATTCAATATATTCACACAGCAAAATATCATCAAACCCCGCGACCGGAGAACCAAGTATTTCCGACCTTATCATTTGACTTTCTTGTACGATTTTGAAGCGAAATAATTCATATTTTTATATAGATAGGACCAATTCTATTTACGAGTGGCAATGACAGTATTTTGATAGCATTAAATTCAAATTGTTTGTGTAAATGATACATAGAAATGCCCGTGAAAAAGTAAACAAAACCCGTGACCTGATTATTATACGTGTCAAGTACATCGTTTGTAATTCATTCATGTTAGGAATTTAGGTTGGTTTTGCGAAAATCATATATAACATTAAAAGAAATGATGAGTCTGGTGTTTAAATTTATTTCCATCATATAAGTTCATTTATTAGGGCGATCAGTCCATACAATCAATTGAAAAATATAAACAAACCCCGCGACAGGAGACCCATGAATTCCCGACCTAAAATTGACTATTTGAGACCATTTTAAAGACAAATAATCCATTATTTCAATTTTCATAGAACCAATTACAAATCCTGACTGTAATGACGGTATTTTGATCACTTTAATATCAAATTTGGTTTGTAAATGATGCAAAGAAATGACCTTGTAAAAGTAAACAAAACGCGTCACCTGATTATCATGCATGGTCATTGCGTGTAATTCATTGAAGTCTATAATTATGATGTTACATAAAACTCATAATCATGTAACAATATAAGATATGATTATCTGGTTGTTTAATATGACTTCCCATTATATGAATTCATTAAATAGGACCCTTTGTCATAGTAATTTTATTGAAAGAATGTAAACAAATCCCGTGAACAGAGTTCCATGCATTGGCGACCTAAATATTGACAGTTTGAATCATAAATGATATAAATCAGTATTTGAGCTAGTATGCATGAAGACAATCGTATCCATACATTGTTAAGGACGGTATTTTGATTACTTTAAGGTCAAATATTTTGTATAAAAATAATGATAGATAGAAATGTCCGTGGAAAAGTAAACAAGCCGTAACCAGATTATCATGCATGTACATTATGGGTAAATCATTAAAATCAATACTGAAAACGATACGCAACAATAAAAGACACAATACGGTTGTTGTTTAAAATTCATTTCCATGATATCAGTTTATTAATTAGGACATTTAGTCATTATATTCACACAGTAAAATATCATCAAACCCCGCGACCGGAGAACCAAGTATTTCCGACTTCATCATTTGACTTTCTTGTACGATTTTGAAGCGAAATAATTCATTATTTTTATATAGATAGGACCAATTCTATTTCCAAGTGGCAATGGCAGTATTTTGATTGCATTAAATTCAAAGTGTGTGTGTGTAAATGATACACAGAAATGACCTTGAAAAAGTAAACAAAACCCGTGAACTAAGTATCATATATGTACAGCCATCGTTTGTCATTCGTTCATGTTAGGAATTCAGGATCATATATAACAATTAAAGACATGGTCAGCTTGTTGTTTCAAATTTATTTCCATCATATTAGTTCATTAATTAGGGCATTTTATATATAGTCAATATATTCACACAGCAAAATATCATCAAACCCCGCGACCGGAGAACCAAGTATTTCCGACCTTATCATTTGACTTTCTTGAACGATTTTGAAGGGAAATAATTCATTATTTTTATATATGATTCTATTTCCAAGTTGCAATGACAGTATTTTGGTTGCTTTAAATTCAAATTGTTTGTGTAAATGATACATAGAAATGCCCGTGAAAAAGTAAACAAAACCCGTGACCTGATTATTATACGTGTCAAGTACATCGTTTGTAATTCATTCATGTTAGGAATTTAGGTTGGTTTTGCGAAAATCATATATAAGAATAAAAGAAATGATGAGCCTGGTGTTTAAATTTATTTCCATCATAAAAGTTCATTTATTAGGGCGATCAGTCCATACAATCAATTGAAAAATATAAACAAACCCCGCGACAGGAGATCCATGCATTCCCGACCTAAAATTGACTATTTGAGACCATTTTAAAGACAAATAATTCATTATTTCAATTTTCATAGAACCAATTACAAATCCTGACTGTAATGACGGTATTTTGATCACTTTAATATCAAATTTGGTTTGTAAATGATGCAAAGAAATGACCTTGTAAAAGTAAACAAAACGCGTCACCTGATTATCATGCATGGTCAATGCGTGTAATTCATTGAAGTCTATAATTATGATGTTACATAAAACTCATAATCATGTAACAATATAAGATATGATTATCTGGTTGTTTAATATGACTTCCCATTATATGAATTCATTAAATAGGACCCTTTGTCATAGTAATTTTATTGAAAGAATGTAAACAAATCCCGTGAACAGAGTTCCATGCATTGGTGACCTAAATATTGACCGTTTGAATCATAAATGATATAAATCAGTATTTGAGCTAGTATGCATGAAGCCAATCATATCCATACATTGTTAAGGACGGTATTTTGATTACTTTAAGGTCAAATATTTTGTATAAAAATAATGATAGATAGAAATGTCCGTGGAAAAGTAAACAAAAGCCGTAACCAGATTATCATGCATGTACATTATGGGTAAATCATTAAAATCAATACTGAAAACGATACGCAACAATAAAAGACACAATACGGTTGTTGTTTAAAATTCATTTCCATGATATCAGTTTATTAATTAGGACATTTAGTCATTATATTCACACAGTAAAATATCATCAAACCCCGCGACCGGAGAACCAAGTATTTCCGACTTTATCATTTGACTTTCTTGTACGATTTTGAAGCGAAATAATTCATTATTTTTATATAGATAGGACCAATTCTATTTCCAAGTGGCAATGGCAGTATTTTGATTGCATTAAATTTAAAGTGTGTGTGTGTGTAAATGATACATAGAAATGCCCGTGAAAAAGTAAACAAAACCCGTGAACTGATTATTATACATGTACAGCCATCGTGTGTCATTCGTTCATGTTAGGAATTCAGGATCATATATAACAATTAAAGACATGGTCAGCTTGTTGTTTAAAATTTATTTCCATCATATTAGTTCATTAATAAGGGCATTTTATATATAGTCAATATATTCACATAGCAAAATATCATCAAACCCTGCGACCGGAGAACCAAGTATTTCCGACCTTATCATTTGACTTTCTTGAACGATTTTGAAGCGAAATAATTCATTATTTTTATATAGATAGGACCAATTTTATTTGCGAGTGGCAATGGCAGTATTTTGATTGCATTAAATTCAAAGTGTGTGTGTGTAAATGATACATAGAAATGACCTTGAAAAAGTAAACAAAACCCGTGAACTGATTATTATACATGTACAGCCATCGTGTGTCATTCGTTCATGTTAGGAATTTAGGATCATATATAACAATTAGACATGATTAGCTTGTTGTTTAAAATTTATTTCCATCATATTGGTTCATTAATTAGGGCATTTTATATATAGTCGATATATTCACACATCAAAATATCATCAAACCCCGCGACCGGAGAACCAAGTATTTCCGACCTTATCATTTGACTTTCTTGAACGATTTTGAAGCGAAATAATTCATTATTTTTATATAGATATATATGACCAATTCTATTTACGAGTGGCAATGACAGTATTTTGATAGCATTAAATTCAAAGTGTGTGTGTGTAAATGATACATAGAAATGCCCGTGAAAAGGTAAACAAAACCCGTGAACTGATTATTATACATGTACAGCCATCGTGTGTCATTCGTTCATGTTAGGAATTTAGGATCATATATAACAATTAAAGACATGGTCAGATAGTTGTTTAAAATTTATTTCCATCATATTAGTTCATTAATTAGAGCATTTTATATATAATCAATATATTCACATAGCAAAATATCATCAAACCCCGCGACCGGAGAACCAAGTATTTCCGACCTTATCATTTGACTTTCTTGAACGATTTTGAAGCGAAATAATTCATTATTTTTATATAGATATATAGGACCAATTCTATTTACGAGTGGCAATGACAGTATTTTGATAGCATTAATATACATATATTTAGCCAATCTTACAATATTGAAATACACGCTGGTTTGTTTATTTTTATATTTCTCTTTGAGATATTAATATACAATATCGTTTTTATAAAACCACAAGATTCAAATAAGAATTAAGTGCTCACGGGTTGTTTACTTGTAGTTTACACGATATTCTTATTATATCATATACATAAGTAATTGAAATACACGCTAGATTTGGGAATTATATTCGTTAAAATTATTAATATATCTGGCCATCTTCGTATCAAATCATGTGAATAAAAAAAAATGCGCACGGATTGTTTGCTTGAATTTCCGTTCAAGTCAATTAATATTCATAATTAATACTCAAAGACAAATGAAATACACGCGAGAACGTTATACGAATTTAGCCAATCTTACACAATTGAAATACACGCTGGTTTGTTTATTTTAGTATGTCCCGTTGAATTATTAATATACAAGGTCATTTTTCTAAAACCACAAGATCTAAATAAAAATCAATTGCGCACGGGTTGTTTACTTGTAGTTACGTTTGAATAAGTTAATTAATATTCATAATTAATAACAAAAATAAATGAAATACTCGCGGGATCGTTAAAAGAATTTGGACATTCTTACACAAATGATATACACGCTTGTTTGTTTACTTTATCATATTCCGTTGAAATATGAATATATCTGACCATTTTTGTATAAAATCATACGAATAAAAAAACAATTGCGAATGAGTCGTTTACTTGACGTTCCGTTCAAGTCAGTCAATTGATATTCATAATTAATAATCAATGACAAATTAAATACACGTGGGATCGTTAAAGGAATTTAGACAATTTTACATAATTGTAATACACGCTAGTTAATTGTTAACTTTATTACATGAAGAAATTAAGGTCTAACACAACAACTAAAAGCAATTTATCCGTGAAATATGCCAACAAATAAATATTTACAATTGTGTAGATTCTTTTCAACCAATGCACGTAAACAAACCAATACACACTTCGGTGGATACAATGACTATTGAGGAAGATTATAAGTTTATTCCAAAATTGAGAATGCATTTCAATGACATCTTATGATATCATTCGCTATATGAATGATATTCATTTGAATCTATAGATGCCTATTTTGCGTTAAAATATATATATCACACGTTGATTACTCATAAACTCATTAATTAGCGCATTTGGTCAATACACTGTCTATGGAACAGGTACAAGAACTGCAAAATAAGTACCACATATTTTCATAACATTTATTGTCTGTTTGATTTTCCGTTGAGATATTAATATACAAGACCATTTTTATAAAACCACAAGATTCAAATAAAAATTAATTGAGCACGGGTTGTTTACTTGAAGTTAAATTGAAATAGGTTAATTAGCATTCATAATTAATAACAATTGATAAATGAAATACTCGCGGGATCGTTAAAAGAATTTATATATTTTTACCCCAATGATATACACGCTTGTTTGTTTACTTTATTATATTCCGTTAAAATATGTGTGTGTTGTAAATGATACATAGAAATGACCTTGAAAAAGTAAACAAAACCCGTGAACTGATTATTATACATGTACAGCCACCGTGTGTCATTCGTTCATGTTAGGAATTTAGGATCATATATAACAATTAAAGACATGGTCAGATGGTTGTTTAAAATTTATTTCCACCATATTAGTTCATTAATTAGGGCATTTTATATATACAAATGTAGTCAATATATTCACATAGCAAAATATCATCAAACCGCGCGACCGGAGAACCAAGTATTTCCGACCTTATCATTTGACTTTCTTGAACGATTTTGAAGCGAAATAATTCATTATTTTTATATAGATATATAGGACCAATTCTATTTACGAGTGGGAATGACAGTATTTTGATTGCTTTAAATTCAAATTTTGTGTGTGTAAATGATACATAGAAATGCCCGTGAAAAAGTAAACAAAACCCGTGAACTGATTATTATACATGTACAGCCATCGTGTGTCATTCGTTCATGTTAGGAATTCAGGATCATATATAACAATTAAAGACATGGTCAGCTTGTTGTTTCAAATTTATTTCCATCATATTAGTTCATTAATAAGGGCATTTTATATATAGTCAATATATTCACATAGCAAAATATCATCAAACCCTGCGACCGGAGAACCAAGTATTTCCGACCTTATCATTTGACTTTCTTGAACGATTTTGAAGCGAAATAATTCATTATTTTTATATAGATAGGAACAATTTTATTTCCGAGTGGCAATGGTAGTATTTTGATTGCATTAAATTCAAAGTGTGTGTGTGTAAATGATACACAGAAATGACCTTGAAAAAGTAAACAAAACCCGTGAACTAAGTATCATATATGTACAGCCATCGTTTGTCATTCGTTCATGTTAGGAATTCAGGATCATATATAACAATTAAAGACATGGTCAGCTTGTTGTTTCAAATTTATTTCCATCATATTAGTTCATTAATTAGGGCATTTTATATATAGTCAATATATTCACACAGCAAAATATCATCAAACCCCGCGACCGGAGAACCAAGTATTTCCGACCTTATCATTTGACTTTCTTGAACGATTTTGAAGCGAAATAATTCATTATTTTTATATATGATTCTATTTCCAAGTTGCAATGACAGTATTTTGGTTGCTTTAAATTCAAATTGTTTGTGTAAATGATACATAGAAATGCCCGTGAAAAAGTAAACAAAACCCGTGACCTGATTATTATACGTGTCAAGTACATCGTTTGTAATTCATTCATGTTAGGAATTTAGGTTGGTTTTGCGAAAATCATATATAAGAATAAAAGAAATGATGAGCCTGGTGTTTAAATTTATTTCCATCATAAAAGTTCATTTATTAGGGCGATCAGTCCATACAATCAATTGAAAAATATAAACAAACCCCGCGACAGGAGATCCATGCATTCCCGACCTAAAATTGACTATTTGAGACCATTTTAAAGACAAATAATTCATTATTTCAATTTTCATAGAACCAATTACAAATCCTGACTGTAATGACGGTATTTTGATCACTTTAATATCAAATTTGGTTTGTAAATGATGCAAAGAAATGACCTTGTAAAAGTAAACAAAACGCGTCACCTGATTATCATGCATGGTCAATGCGTGTAATTCATTGAAGTCTATAATTATGATGTTACATAAAACTCATAATCATGTAACAATATAAGATATGATTATCTGGTTGTTTAATATGACTTCCCATTATATGAATTCATTAAATAGGACCCTTTGTCATAGTAATTTTATTGAAAGAATGTAAACAAATCCCGTGAACAGAGTTCCATGCATTGGTGACCTAAATATTGACCGTTTGAATCATAAATGATATAAATCAGTATTTGAGCTAGTATGCATGAAGCCAATCATATCCATACATTGTTAAGGACGGTATTTTGATTACTTTAAGGTCAAATATTTTGTATAAAAATAATGATAGATAGAAATGTCCGTGGAAAAGTAAACAAAAGCCGTAACCAGATTATCATGCATGTACATTATGGGTAAATCATTAAAATCAATACTGAAAACGATACGCAACAATAAAAGACACAATACGGTTGTTGTTTAAAATTCATTTCCATGATATCAGTTTATTAATTAGGACATTTAGTCATTATATTCACACAGTAAAATATCATCAAACCCCGCGACCGGAGAACCAAGTATTTCCGACTTTATCATTTGACTTTCTTGTACGATTTTGAAGCGAAATAATTCATTATTTTTATATAGATAGGACCAATTCTATTTCCAAGTGGCAATGGCAGTATTTTGATTGCATTAAATTTAAAGTGTGTGTGTGTGTAAATGATACATAGAAATGCCCGTGAAAAAGTAAACAAAACCCGTGAACTGATTATTATACATGTACAGCCATCGTGTGTCATTCGTTCATGTTAGGAATTCAGGATCATATATAACAATTAAAGACATGGTCAGCTTGTTGTTTAAAATTTATTTCCATCATATTAGTTCATTAATAAGGGCATTTTATATATAGTCAATATATTCACATAGCAAAATATCATCAAACCCTGCGACCGGAGAACCAAGTATTTCCGACCTTATCATTTGACTTTCTTGAACGATTTTGAAGCGAAATAATTCATTATTTTTATATAGATAGGACCAATTTTATTTGCGAGTGGCAATGGCAGTATTTTGATTGCATTAAATTCAAAGTGTGTGTGTGTAAATGATACATAGAAATGACCTTGAAAAAGTAAACAAAACCCGTGAACTGATTATTATACATGTACAGCCATCGTGTGTCATTCGTTCATGTTAGGAATTTAGGATCATATATAACAATTAGACATGATTAGCTTGTTGTTTAAAATTTATTTCCATCATATTGGTTCATTAATTAGGGCATTTTATATATAGTCGATATATTCACACATCAAAATATCATCAAACCCCGCGACCGGAGAACCAAGTATTTCCGACCTTATCATTTGACTTTCTTGAACGATTTTGAAGCGAAATAATTCATTATTTTTATATAGATATATATGACCAATTCTATTTACGAGTGGCAATGACAGTATTTTGATAGCATTAAATTCAAAGTGTGTGTGTGTAAATGATACATAGAAATGCCCGTGAAAAGGTAAACAAAACCCGTGAACTGATTATTATACATGTACAGCCATCGTGTGTCATTCGTTCATGTTAGGAATTTAGGATCATATATAACAATTAAAGACATGGTCAGATAGTTGTTTAAAATTTATTTCCATCATATTAGTTCATTAATTAGAGCATTTTATATATAATCAATATATTCACATAGCAAAATATCATCAAACCCCGCGACCGGAGAACCAAGTATTTCCGACCTTATCATTTGACTTTCTTGAACGATTTTGAAGCGAAATAATTCATTATTTTTATATAGATATATAGGACCAATTCTATTTACGAGTGGCAATGACAGTATTTTGATAGCATTAATATACATATATTTAGCCAATCTTACAATATTGAAATACACGCTGGTTTGTTTATTTTTATATTTCTCTTTGAGATATTAATATACAATATCGTTTTTATAAAACCACAAGATTCAAATAAGAATTAAGTGCTCACGGGTTGTTTACTTGTAGTTTACACGATATTCTTATTATATCATATACATAAGTAATTGAAATACACGCTAGATTTGGGAATTATATTCGTTAAAATTATTAATATATCTGGCCATCTTCGTATCAAATCATGTGAATAAAAAAAAATGCGCACGGATTGTTTGCTTGAATTTCCGTTCAAGTCAATTAATATTCATAATTAATACTCAAAGACAAATGAAATACACGCGAGAACGTTATACGAATTTAGCCAATCTTACACAATTGAAATACACGCTGGTTTGTTTATTTTAGTATGTCCCGTTGAATTATTAATATACAAGGTCATTTTTCTAAAACCACAAGATCTAAATAAAAATCAATTGCGCACGGGTTGTTTACTTGTAGTTACGTTTGAATAAGTTAATTAATATTCATAATTAATAACAAAAATAAATGAAATACTCGCGGGATCGTTAAAAGAATTTGGACATTCTTACACAAATGATATACACGCTTGTTTGTTTACTTTATCATATTCCGTTGAAATATGAATATATCTGACCATTTTTGTATAAAATCATACGAATAAAAAAACAATTGCGAATGAGTCGTTTACTTGACGTTCCGTTCAAGTCAGTCAATTGATATTCATAATTAATAATCAATGACAAATTAAATACACGTGGGATCGTTAAAGGAATTTAGACAATTTTACATAATTGTAATACACGCTAGTTAATTGTTAACTTTATTACATGAAGAAATTAAGGTCTAACACAACAACTAAAAGCAATTTATCCGTGAAATATGCCAACAAATAAATATTTACAATTGTGTAGATTCTTTTCAACCAATGCACGTAAACAAACCAATACACACTTCGGTGGATACAATGACTATTGAGGAAGATTATAAGTTTATTCCAAAATTGAGAATGCATTTCAATGACATCTTATGATATCATTCGCTATATGAATGATATTCATTTGAATCTATAGATGCCTATTTTGCGTTAAAATATATATATCACACGTTGATTACTCATAAACTCATTAATTAGCGCATTTGGTCAATACACTGTCTATGGAACAGGTACAAGAACTGCAAAATAAGTACCACATATTTTCATAACATTTATTGTCTGTTTGATTTTCCGTTGAGATATTAATATACAAGACCATTTTTATAAAACCACAAGATTCAAATAAAAATTAATTGAGCACGGGTTGTTTACTTGAAGTTAAATTGAAATAGGTTAATTAGCATTCATAATTAATAACAATTGATAAATGAAATACTCGCGGGATCGTTAAAAGAATTTATATATTTTTACCCCAATGATATACACGCTTGTTTGTTTACTTTATTATATTCCGTTAAAATATGTGTGTGTTGTAAATGATACATAGAAATGACCTTGAAAAAGTAAACAAAACCCGTGAACTGATTATTATACATGTACAGCCACCGTGTGTCATTCGTTCATGTTAGGAATTTAGGATCATATATAACAATTAAAGACATGGTCAGATGGTTGTTTAAAATTTATTTCCACCATATTAGTTCATTAATTAGGGCATTTTATATATACAAATGTAGTCAATATATTCACATAGCAAAATATCATCAAACCGCGCGACCGGAGAACCAAGTATTTCCGACCTTATCATTTGACTTTCTTGAACGATTTTGAAGCGAAATAATTCATTATTTTTATATAGATATATAGGACCAATTCTATTTACGAGTGGGAATGACAGTATTTTGATTGCTTTAAATTCAAATTTTGTGTGTGTAAATGATACATAGAAATGCCCGTGAAAAAGTAAACAAAACCCGTGAACTGATTATTATACATGTACAGCCATCGTGTGTCATTCGTTCATGTTAGGAATTCAGGATCATATATAACAATTAAAGACATGGTCAGCTTGTTGTTTCAAATTTATTTCCATCATATTAGTTCATTAATAAGGGCATTTTATATATAGTCAATATATTCACATAGCAAAATATCATCAAACCCTGCGACCGGAGAACCAAGTATTTCCGACCTTATCATTTGACTTTCTTGAACGATTTTGAAGCGAAATAATTCATTATTTTTATATAGATAGGAACAATTTTATTTCCGAGTGGCAATGGTAGTATTTTGATTGCATTAAATTCAAAGTGTGTGTGTGTAAATGATACACAGAAATGACCTTGAAAAAGTAAACAAAACCCGTGAACTAAGTATCATATATGTACAGCCATCGTTTGTCATTCGTTCATGTTAGGAATTCAGGATCATATATAACAATTAAAGACATGGTCAGCTTGTTGTTTCAAATTTATTTCCATCATATTAGTTCATTAATTAGGGCATTTTATATATAGTCAATATATTCACACAGCAAAATATCATCAAACCCCGCGACCGGAGAACCAAGTATTTCCGACCTTATCATTTGACTTTCTTGAACGATTTTGAAGCGAAATAATTCATTATTTTTATATATGATTCTATTTCCAAGTTGCAATGACAGTATTTTGGTTGCTTTAAATTCAAATTGTTTGTGTAAATGATACATAGAAATGCCCGTGAAAAAGTAAACAAAACCCGTGACCTGATTATTATACGTGTCAAGTACATCGTTTGTAATTCATTCATGTTAGGAATTTAGGTTGGTTTTGCGAAAATCATATATAAGAATAAAAGAAATGATGAGCCTGGTGTTTAAATTTATTTCCATCATAAAAGTTCATTTATTAGGGCGATCAGTCCATACAATCAATTGAAAAATATAAACAAACCCCGCGACAGGAGATCCATGCATTCCCGACCTAAAATTGACTATTTGAGACCATTTTAAAGACAAATAATTCATTATTTCAATTTTCATAGAACCAATTACAAATCCTGACTGTAATGACGGTATTTTGATCACTTTAATATCAAATTTGGTTTGTAAATGATGCAAAGAAATGACCTTGTAAAAGTAAACAAAACGCGTCACCTGATTATCATGCATGGTCAATGCGTGTAATTCATTGAAGTCTATAATTATGATGTTACATAAAACTCATAATCATGTAACAATATAAGATATGATTATCTGGTTGTTTAATATGACTTCCCATTATATGAATTCATTAAATAGGACCCTTTGTCATAGTAATTTTATTGAAAGAATGTAAACAAATCCCGTGAACAGAGTTCCATGCATTGGTGACCTAAATATTGACCGTTTGAATCATAAATGATATAAATCAGTATTTGAGCTAGTATGCATGAAGCCAATCATATCCATACATTGTTAAGGACGGTATTTTGATTACTTTAAGGTCAAATATTTTGTATAAAAATAATGATAGATAGAAATGTCCGTGGAAAAGTAAACAAAAGCCGTAACCAGATTATCATGCATGTACATTATGGGTAAATCATTAAAATCAATACTGAAAACGATACGCAACAATAAAAGACACAATACGGTTGTTGTTTAAAATTCATTTCCATGATATCAGTTTATTAATTAGGACATTTAGTCATTATATTCACACAGTAAAATATCATCAAACCCCGCGACCGGAGAACCAAGTATTTCCGACTTTATCATTTGACTTTCTTGTACGATTTTGAAGCGAAATAATTCATTATTTTTATATAGATAGGACCAATTCTATTTCCAAGTGGCAATGGCAGTATTTTGATTGCATTAAATTTAAAGTGTGTGTGTGTGTAAATGATACATAGAAATGCCCGTGAAAAAGTAAACAAAACCCGTGAACTGATTATTATACATGTACAGCCATCGTGTGTCATTCGTTCATGTTAGGAATTCAGGATCATATATAACAATTAAAGACATGGTCAGCTTGTTGTTTAAAATTTATTTCCATCATATTAGTTCATTAATAAGGGCATTTTATATATAGTCAATATATTCACATAGCAAAATATCATCAAACCCTGCGACCGGAGAACCAAGTATTTCCGACCTTATCATTTGACTTTCTTGAACGATTTTGAAGCGAAATAATTCATTATTTTTATATAGATAGGACCAATTTTATTTGCGAGTGGCAATGGCAGTATTTTGATTGCATTAAATTCAAAGTGTGTGTGTGTAAATGATACATAGAAATGACCTTGAAAAAGTAAACAAAACCCGTGAACTGATTATTATACATGTACAGCCATCGTGTGTCATTCGTTCATGTTAGGAATTTAGGATCATATATAACAATTAGACATGATTAGCTTGTTGTTTAAAATTTATTTCCATCATATTGGTTCATTAATTAGGGCATTTTATATATAGTCGATATATTCACACATCAAAATATCATCAAACCCCGCGACCGGAGAACCAAGTATTTCCGACCTTATCATTTGACTTTCTTGAACGATTTTGAAGCGAAATAATTCATTATTTTTATATAGATATATATGACCAATTCTATTTACGAGTGGCAATGACAGTATTTTGATAGCATTAAATTCAAAGTGTGTGTGTGTAAATGATACATAGAAATGCCCGTGAAAAGGTAAACAAAACCCGTGAACTGATTATTATACATGTACAGCCATCGTGTGTCATTCGTTCATGTTAGGAATTTAGGATCATATATAACAATTAAAGACATGGTCAGATAGTTGTTTAAAATTTATTTCCATCATATTAGTTCATTAATTAGAGCATTTTATATATAATCAATATATTCACATAGCAAAATATCATCAAACCCCGCGACCGGAGAACCAAGTATTTCCGACCTTATCATTTGACTTTCTTGAACGATTTTGAAGCGAAATAATTCATTATTTTTATATAGATATATAGGACCAATTCTATTTACGAGTGGCAATGACAGTATTTTGATAGCATTAATATACATATATTTAGCCAATCTTACAATATTGAAATACACGCTGGTTTGTTTATTTTTATATTTCTCTTTGAGATATTAATATACAATATCGTTTTTATAAAACCACAAGATTCAAATAAGAATTAAGTGCTCACGGGTTGTTTACTTGTAGTTTACACGATATTCTTATTATATCATATACATAAGTAATTGAAATACACGCTAGATTTGGGAATTATATTCGTTAAAATTATTAATATATCTGGCCATCTTCGTATCAAATCATGTGAATAAAAAAAAATGCGCACGGATTGTTTGCTTGAATTTCCGTTCAAGTCAATTAATATTCATAATTAATACTCAAAGACAAATGAAATACACGCGAGAACGTTATACGAATTTAGCCAATCTTACACAATTGAAATACACGCTGGTTTGTTTATTTTAGTATGTCCCGTTGAATTATTAATATACAAGGTCATTTTTCTAAAACCACAAGATCTAAATAAAAATCAATTGCGCACGGGTTGTTTACTTGTAGTTACGTTTGAATAAGTTAATTAATATTCATAATTAATAACAAAAATAAATGAAATACTCGCGGGATCGTTAAAAGAATTTGGACATTCTTACACAAATGATATACACGCTTGTTTGTTTACTTTATCATATTCCGTTGAAATATGAATATATCTGACCATTTTTGTATAAAATCATACGAATAAAAAAACAATTGCGAATGAGTTGTTTACTTGACGTTCCGTTCAAGTCAGTCAATTGATATTCATAATTAATAATCAATGACAAATTAAATACACGTGGGATCGTTAAAGGAATTTAGACAATTTTACATAATTGTAATACACGCTAGTTAATTGTTAACTTTATTACATGAAGAAATTAAGGTCTAACACAACAACTAAAAGCAATTTATCCGTGAAATATGCCAACAAATAAATATTTACAATTGTGTAGATTCTTTTCAACCAATGCACGTAAACAAACCAATACACACTTCGGTGGATACAATGACTATTGAGGAAGATTATAAGTTTATTCCAAAATTGAGAATGCATTTCAATGACATCTTATGATATCATTCGCTATATGAATGATATTCATTTGAATCTATAGATGCCTATTTTGCGTTAAAATATATATATCACACGTTGATTACTCATAAACTCATTAATTAGCGCATTTGGTCAATACACTGTCTATGGAACAGGTACAAGAACTGCAAAATAAGTACCACATATTTTCATAACATTTATTGTCTGTTTGATTTTCCGTTGAGATATTAATATACAAGACCATTTTTATAAAACCACAAGATTCAAATAAAAATTAATTGAGCACGGGTTGTTTACTTGAAGTTAAATTGAAATAGGTTAATTAGCATTCATAATTAATAACAATTGATAAATGAAATACTCGCGGGATCGTTAAAAGAATTTATATATTTTTACCCCAATGATATACACGCTTGTTTGTTTACTTTATTATATTCCGTTAAAATATGTGTGTGTTGTAAATGATACATAGAAATGACCTTGAAAAAGTAAACAAAACCCGTGAACTGATTATTATACATGTACAGCCACCGTGTGTCATTCGTTCATGTTAGGAATTTAGGATCATATATAACAATTAAAGACATGGTCAGATGGTTGTTTAAAATTTATTTCCACCATATTAGTTCATTAATTAGGGCATTTTATATATACAAATGTAGTCAATATATTCACATAGCAAAATATCATCAAACCGCGCGACCGGAGAACCAAGTATTTCCGACCTTATCATTTGACTTTCTTGAACGATTTTGAAGCGAAATAATTCATTATTTTTATATAGATATCTAGGACCAATTCTATTTACGAGTGGGAATGACAGTATTTTGATTGCTTTAAATTCAAATTTTGTGTGTGTAAATGATACATAGAAATGCCCGTGAAAAAGTAAACAAAACCCGTGAACTGATTATTATACATGTACAGCCATCGTGTGTCATTCGTTCATGTTAGGAATTCAGGATCATATATAACAATTAAAGACATGGTCAGCTTGTTGTTTCAAATTTATTTCCATCATATTAGTTCATTAATTAGGGCATTTTATATATAGTCAATATATTCACACAGCAAAATATCACCAAACCCCGCGACCGGAGAACCAAGTATTTCCGACCTTATCATTTGACTTTCTTGAACGATTTTGAAGCGAAATAATTCATTATTTTTATATAGATAGGACCAATTTTATTTACGAGTGGCAATGGCAGTATTTTGATTGCATTAAATTCAAAGTGTGTGTGTGTAAATGATACACAGAAATGACCTTGAAAAAGTAAACAAAACCCGTGAACTGATTTTTATATATGTACAGCCATCGTTTGTCATTCGTTCAGGTTAGGAATTCAGGATCATATATAACAATTATAAAGACATGGTCAGCTTGTTGTTTAAAATTTATTTCCATCATATTAGTTCATTAATTAGGGCATTTTATATATATTCAATATATTCACACCGCAAAATATCATCAAACCCCGCGACCGGAGAACCAAGTATTTCCGACCTTATCATTTGACTTTCTTGTACGATTTTGAAGCGAAATAATTCATATTTTTATATAGATAGGACCAATTCTATTTACGAGTGGCAATGACAGTATTTTGATAGCATTAAATTCAAATTGTTTGTGTAAATGATACATAGAAATGCCCGTGAAAAAGTAAACAAAACCCGTGACCTGATTATTATACGTGTCAAGTACATCGTTTGTAATTCATTCATGTTAGGAATTTAGGTTGGTTTTGCGAAAATCATATATAACATTAAAAGAAATGATGAGTCTGGTGTTTAAATTTATTTCCATCATATAAGTTCATTTATTAGGGCGATCAGTCCATACAATCAATTGAAAAATATAAACAAACCCCGCGACAGGAGACCCATGAATTCCCGACCTAAAATTGACTATTTGAGACCATTTTAAAGACAAATAATCCATTATTTCAATTTTCATAGAACCAATTACAAATCCTGACTGTAATGACGGTATTTTGATCACTTTAATATCAAATTTGGTTTGTAAATGATGCAAAGAAATGACCTTGTAAAAGTAAACAAAACGCGTCACCTGATTATCATGCATGGTCAATGCGTGTAATTCATTGAAGTCTATAATTATGATGTTACATAAAACTCATAATCATGTAACAATATAAGATATGATTATCTGGTTGTTTAATATGACTTCCCATTATATGAATTCATTAAATAGGACCCTTTGTCATAGTAATTTTATTGAAAGAATGTAAACAAATCCCGTGAACAGAGTTCCATGCATTGGTGACCTAAATATTGACCGTTTGAATCATAAATGATATAAATCAGTATTTGAGCTAGTATGCATGAAGCCAATCATATCCATACATTGTTAAGGACGGTATTTTGATTACTTTAAGGTCAAATATTTTGTATAAAAATAATGATAGATAGAAATGTCCGTGGAAAAGTAAACAAAAGCCGTAACCAGATTATCATGCATGTACATTATGGGTAAATCATTAAAATCAATACTGAAAACGATACGCAACAATAAAAGACACAATACGGTTGTTGTTTAAAATTCATTTCCATGATATCAGTTTATTAATTAGGACATTTAGTCATTATATTCACACAGTAAAATATCATCAAACCCCGCGACCGGAGAACCAAGTATTTCCGACTTTATCATTTGACTTTCTTGTACGATTTTGAAGCGAAATAATTCATTATTTTTATATAGATAGGACCAATTCTATTTCCAAGTTGCAATGGCAGTATTTTGATTGCATTAAATTTAAAGTGTGTGTGTGTGTAAATGATACATAGAAATGCCCGTGAAAAAGTAAACAAAACCCGTGAACTGATTATTATACATGTACAGCCATCGTGTGTCATTCGTTCATGTTAGGAATTCAGGATCATATATAACAATTAAAGACATGGTCAGCTTGTTGTTTAAAATTTATTTCCATCATATTAGTTCATTAATAAGGGCATTTTATATATAGTCAATATATTCACATAGCAAAATATCATCAAACCCTGCGACCGGAGAACCAAGTATTTCCGACCTTATCATTTGACTTTCTTGAACGATTTTGAAGCGAAATAATTCATTATTTTTATATAGATAGGACCAATTTTATTTCCGAGTGGCAATGGCAGTATTTTGATTGCATTAAATTCAAAGTGTGTGTGTGTAAATGATACACAGAAATGACCTTGAAAAAGTAAACAAAACCCGTGAACTGAGTATCATGTATGTACAGCCATCGTTTGTCATTCGTTCATGTTAGGAATTCAGGATCATATATAACAATTAAAGACATGGTCAGCTTGTTGTTTCAAATTTATTTCCATCATATTAGTTCATTAATTAGGGCATTTTATATATAGTCAATATATTCACACAGCAAAATATCATCAAACCCCGCGACCGGAGAACCAAGTATTTCCGACCTTATCATTTGACTTTCTTGAACGATTTTGAAGCGAAATAATTCATTATTTTTATATATGATTCTATTTCCAAGTTGCAATGACAGTATTTTGGTTGCTTTAAATTCAAATTGTTTGTGTAAATGATACATAGAAATGCCCGTGAAAAAGTAAACAAAACCCGTGACCTGATTATTATACGTGTCAAGTACATCGTTTGTAATTCATTCATGTTAGGAATTTAGGTTGGTTTTGCGAAAATCATATATAACATTAAAAGAAATGATGAGTCTGGTGTTTAAATTTATTTCCATCATATAAGTTCATTTATTAGGGCGATCAGTCCATACAATCAATTGAAAAATATAAACAAACCCCGCGACAGGAGACCCATGAATTCCCGACCTAAAATTGACTATTTGAGACCATTTTAAAGACAAATAATCCATTATTTCAATTTTCATAGAACCAATTACAAATCCTGACTGTAATGACGGTATTTTGATCACTTTAATATCAAATTTGGTTTGTAAATGATGCAAAGAAATGACCTTGTAAAAGTAAACAAAACGCGTCACCTGATTATCATGCATGGTCAATGCGTGTAATTCATTGAAGTCTATAATTATGATGTTACATAAAACTCATAATCATGTAACAATATAAGATATGATTATCTGGTTGTTTAATATGACTTCCCATTATATGAATTCATTAAATAGGACCCTTTGTCATAGTAATTTTATTGAAAGAATGTAAACAAATCCCGTGAACAGAGTTCCATGCATTGGTGACCTAAATATTGACCGTTTGAATCATAAATGATATAAATCAGTATTTGAGCTAGTATGCATGAAGCCAATCATATCCATACATTGTTAAGGACGGTATTTTGATTACTTTAAGGTCAAATATTTTGTATAAAAATAATGATAGATAGAAATGTCCGTGGAAAAGTAAACAAAAGCCGTAACCAGATTATCATGCATGTACATTATGGGTAAATCATTAAAATCAATACTGAAAACGATACGCAACAATAAAAGACACAATACGGTTGTTGTTTAAAATTCATTTCCATGATATCAGTTTATTAATTAGGACATTTAGTCATTATATTCACACAGTAAAATATCATCAAACCCCGCGACCGGAGAACCAAGTATTTCCGACTTTATCATTTGACTTTCTTGTACGATTTTGAAGCGAAATAATTCATTATTTTTATATAGATAGGACCAATTCTATTTCCAAGTTGCAATGGCAGTATTTTGATTGCATTAAATTTAAAGTGTGTGTGTGTGTAAATGATACATAGAAATGCCCGTGAAAAAGTAAACAAAACCCGTGAACTGATTATTATACATGTACAGCCATCGTGTGTCATTCGTTCATGTTAGGAATTCAGGATCATATATAACAATTAAAGACATGGTCAGCTTGTTGTTTAAAATTTATTTCCATCATATTAGTTCATTAATAAGGGCATTTTATATATAGTCAATATATTCACATAGCAAAATATCATCAAACCCTGCGACCGGAGAACCAAGTATTTCCGACCTTATCATTTGACTTTCTTGAACGATTTTGAAGCGAAATAATTCATTATTTTTATATAGATAGGACCAATTTTATTTCCGAGTGGCAATGGCAGTATTTTGATTGCATTAAATTCAAAGTGTGTGTGTGTAAATGATACACAGAAATGACCTTGAAAAAGTAAACAAAACCCGTGAACTGAGTATCATGTATGTACAGCCATCGTTTGTCATTCGTTCATGTTAGGAATTCAGGATCATATATAACAATTAAAGACATGGTCAGCTTGTTGTTTCAAATTTATTTCCATCATATTAGTTCATTAATTAGGGCATTTTATATATAGTCAATATATTCACACAGCAAAATATCATCAAACCCCGCGACCGGAGAACCAAGTATTTCCGACCTTATCATTTGACTTTCTTGAACGATTTTGAAGCGAAATAATTCATTATTTTTATATATGATTCTATTTCCAAGTTGCAATGACAGTATTTTGGTTGCTTTAAATTCAAATTGTTTGTGTAAATGATACATAGAAATGCCCGTGAAAAAGTAAACAAAACCCGTGACCTGATTATTATACGTGTCAAGTACATCGTTTGTAATTCATTCATGTTAGGAATTTAGGTTGGTTTTGCGAAAATCATATATAAGAATAAAAGAAATGATGAGCCTGGTGTTTAAATTTATTTCCATCATAAAAGTTCATTTATTAGGGCGATCAGTCCATACAATCAATAGAAAAATATAAACAAACCCCGCGACAGGAGATCCATGCATTCCCGACCTAAAATTGACTATTTGAGACCATTTTAAAGACAAATAATTCATTATTTCAATTTTCATAGAACCAATTACAAATCCTGACTGTAATGACGGTATTTTGATCACTTTAATATCAAATTTGGTTTGTAAATGATGCAAAGAAATGACCTTGTAAAAGTAAACAAAACGCGTCACCTGATTATCATGCATGGTCAATGCGTGTAATTCATTGAAGTCTATAATTATGATGTTACATAAAACTCATAATCATGTAACAATATAAGATATGATTATCTGGTTGTTTAATATGACTTCCCATTATATGAATTCATTAAATAGGACCCTTTGTCATAGTAATTTTATTGAAAGAATGTAAACAAATCCCGTGAACAGAGTTCCATGCATTGGTGACCTAAATATTGACAGTTTGAATCATAAATGATATAAATCAGTATTTGAGCTAGTATGCATGAAGCCAATTATATCCATACATTGTTAAGGACGGTATTTTGATTACTTTAAGGTCAAATATTTTGTATAAAAATAATGATAGATAGAAATGTCCGTGGAAAAGTAAACAAAAGCCGTAACCAGATTATCATGCATGTACATTATGGGTAAATCATTAAAATCAATACTGAAAACGATACGCAACAATAAAAGACACAATACGGTTGTTGTTTAAAATTCATTTCCATGATATCAGTTTATTAATTAGGACATTTAGTCATTATATTCACACAGTAAAATATCATCAAACCCCGCGACCGGAGAACCAAGTA
The DNA here is from genome assembly GCA_964023205.1 of Lutraria lutraria. Taxonomy (NCBI): domain Eukaryota; kingdom Metazoa; phylum Mollusca; class Bivalvia; order Venerida; family Mactridae; genus Lutraria; species Lutraria lutraria. The sequence continues at coordinate 19,137,658 of OZ026846.1, forward strand.
TTTCCGACTTTATCATTTGACTTTCTTGTACGATTTTGAAGCGAAATAATTCATTATTTTTATATAGATAGGACCAATTCTATTTATGAGTGGCAATGGCAGAATTTTGATTGCATTAAATTCAAAGTGTGTGTGTGTAAATGATACATAGAAATGCCCGTGAAAAAGTAAACAAAACCCGTGAACTGATTATTATACATGTACAACAATCGTGTGTCATTCGTTCATGTTAGGAATTCAGGATCATATATAACAATTAAAGACATGGTCAGCTTGTTGTTTCAAATTTATTTCCATCATATTAGTTCATTAATTAGAGCATTTTATATATAATCAAGATATTCACATAGCAAAATATCATCAAACCCCGCGACCGGAGAACCAAGTATTTCCGACCTTATCATTTGACTTTCTTGAACGATTTTGAAGCGAAATAATTCATTATTTTTATATAGATAGGACCAATTCTATTTACTAGTGGGAATGACAGTATTTTGATTGCTTTAAATTCAAATTTTGTGTGTGTAAATGATACATAGAAATGACCGTGAAAAAGTAAACAAAACCCGTGAACTGAGTATCATATATGTACAGCCATCGTTTGTCATTCGTTCATGTTAGGAATTCAGGATCATATATAACAATTAAAGACATGGTCAGCTTGTTGTTTCAAATTTATTTCCATCATATTAGTTCATTAATTAGGGCATTTTATATATAGTCAATATATTCACACAGCAAAATATCATCAAACCCCGCGACCGGAGAACCAAGTATTTCCGACCTTATCATTTGACTTTCTTGAACGATTTTGAAGCGAAATAATTCATTATTTTTATATATGATTCTATTTCCAAGTTGCAATGACAGTATTTTGGTTGCTTTAAATTCAAATTGTTTGTGTAAATGATACATAGAAATGCCCGTGAAAAAGTAAACAAAACCCGTGACCTGATTATTATACGTGTCAAGTACATCGTTTGTAATTCATTCATGTTAGGAATTTAGGTTGGTTTTGCGAAAATCATATATAAGAATAAAAGAAATGATGAGCCTGGTGTTTAAATTTGTTTCCATCATAAAAGTTCATTTATTAGGGCGATCAGTCCATACAATCAATTGAAAAATATAAACAAACCCCGCGACAGGAGATCCATGCATTCCCGACCTAAAATTGACTATTTGAGACCATTTTAAAGACAAATAATTCATTATTTCAATTTTCATAGAACCAATTACAAATCCTGACTGTAATGACGGTATTTTGATCACTTTAATATCAAATTTGGTTTGTAAATGATGCAAAGAAATGACCTTGTAAAAGTAAACAAAACGCGTCACCTGATTATCATGCATGGTCAATGCGTGTAATTCATTGAAGTCTATAATTATGATGTTACATAAAACTCATAATCATGTAACAATATAAGATATGATTATCTGGTTGTTTAATATGACTTCCCATTATATGAATTCATTAAATAGGACCCTTTGTCATAGTAATTTTATTGAAAGAATGTAAACAAATCCCGTGAACAGAGTTCCATGCATTGGTGACCTAAATATTGACCGTTTGAATCATAAATGATATAAATCAGTATTTGAGCTAGTATGCATGAAGCCAATCATATCCATACATTGTTAAGGACGGTATTTTGATTACTTTAAGGTCAAATATTTTGTATAAAAATAATGATAGATAGAAATGTCCGTGGAAAAGTAAACAAAAGCCGTAACCAGATTATCATGCATGTACATTATGGGTAAATCATTAAAATCAATACTGAAAACGATACGCAACAATAAAAGACACAATACGGTTGTTGTTTAAAATTCATTTCCATGATATCAGTTTATTAATTAGGACATTTAGTCATTATATTCACACAGTAAAATATCATCAAACCCCGCGACCGGAGAACCAAGTATTTCCGACTTTATGATTTGACTTTCTTGTACGATTTTGAAGCGAAATAATTCATTATTTTTATTTAGATAGGACCAATTCTATTTATGAGTGGCAATGGCAGTATTTTGATTGCATTAAATTCAAAGTGTGTGTGTGTAAATGATACATAGAAATGCCCGTGAAAAAGTAAACAAAACCCGTGAACTGATTATTATACATGTACAACCATCGTGTGTCATTCGTTCATGTTAGGAATTCAGGATCATATATAACAATTAAAGACATGGTCAGCTTGTTGTTTCAAATTTATTTCCATCATATTAGTTCATTAATTAGAGCATTTTATATATAATCAAGATATTCACATAGCAAAATATCATCAAACCCCGCGACCGGAGAACCAAGTATTTCCGACCTTATCATTTGACTTTCTTGAACGATTTTGAAGCGAAATAATTCATTATTTTTATATAGATAGGACCAATTCTATTTACGAGTGGGAATGACAGTATTTTGATTGCTTTAAATTCAAATTTTGTGTGTGTAAATGATACATAGAAATGCCCGTGAAAAAGTAAACAAAACCCGTGAACTGAGTATCATATATGTACAGCCATCGTTTGTCATTCGTTCATGTTAGGAATTCAGGATCATATATAACAATTAAAGACATGGTCAGCTTGTTGTTTCAAATTTATTTCCATCATATTAGTTCATTAATTAGAGCATTTTATATATAATCAAGATATTCACATAGCAAAATATCATCAAACCCCGCGACCGGAGAACCAAGTATTTCCGACCTTATCATTTGACTTTCTTGAACGATTTTGAAGCGAAATAATTCATTATTTTTATATATGATTCTATTTCCAAGTTGCAATGACAGTATTTTGGTTGCTTTAAATTCAAATTGTTTGTGTAAATGATACATAGAAATGCCCGTGAAAAAGTAAACAAAACCCGTGACCTGATTATTATACGTGTCAAGTACATCGTTTGTAATTCATTCATGTTAGGAATTTAGGTTGGTTTTGCGAAAATCATATATAAGAATAAAAGAAATGATGAGCCTGGTGTTTAAATTTATTTCCATCATAAAAGTTCATTTATTAGGGCGATCAGTCCATACAATCAATTGAAAAATATAAACAAACCCTGCGACAGGAGATCCATGCATTCCCGACCTAAAATTGACTATTTGAGACCATTTTAAAGACAAATAATTCATTATTTCAATTTTCATAGAACCAATTACAAATCCTGACTGTAATGACGGTATTTTGATCACTTTAATATCAAATTTGGTTTGTAAATGATGCAAAGAAATGACCTTGTAAAAGTAAACAAAACGCGTCACCTGATTATCATGCATGGTCATTGCGTGTAATTCATTGAAGTCTATAATTATGATGTTACATAAAACTCATAATCATGTAACAATATAAGATATGATTATCTGGTTGTTTAATATGACTTCCCATTATATGAATTCATTAAATAGGACCCTTTGTCATATTAATTTTATTGAAAGAATGTAAACAAATCCCGTGAACAGAGTTCCATGCATTGGTGACCTAAATATTGACCGTTTGAATCATAAATGATATAAATCAGTATTTGAGCTAGTATGCATGAAGCCAATCATATCCATACATTGTTAAGGACGGTATTTTGATTACTTTAAGGTCAAATATTTTGTATAAAAATAATGATAGATAGAAATGTCCGTGGAAAAGTAAACAAAAGCCGTAACCAGATTATCATGCATGTACATTATGGGTAAATCATTAAAATCAATACTGAAAACGATACGCAACAATAAAAGACACAATACGGTTGTTGTTTAAAATTCATTTCCATGATATCAGTTTATTAATTAGGACATTTAGTCATTATATTCACACAGTAAAATATCATCAAACCCCGCGACCGGAGAACCAATTATTTCCGACTTTATCATTTGACTTTCTTGAACGATTTTGAAGCGAAATAATTCATTATTTTTATATAGATAGGACCAATTCTATTTATGAGTGGCAATGGCAGTATTTTGATTGCATTAAATTCAAAGTGTGTGTGTGTAAATGATACATAGAAATGCCCGTGAAAAAGTAAACAAAACCCGTGAACTGATTATTATACATGTACAACCATCGTGTGTCATTCGTTCATGTTAGGAATTCAGGATCATATATAACAATTAAAGACATGGTCAGCTTGTTGTTTCAAATTTATTTCCATCATATTAGTTCATTAATTAGAGCATTTTATATATAATCAAGATATTCACATAGCAAAATATCATCAAACCCCGCGACCGGAGAACCAAGTATTTCCGACCTTATCATTTGACTTTCTTGAACGATTTTGAAGCGAAATAATTCATTATTTTTATATATGATTCTATTTCCAAGTTGCAATGACAGTATTTTGGTTGCTTTAAATTCAAATTGTTTGTGTAAATGATACATAGAAATGCCCGTGAAAAAGTAAACAAAACCCGTGACCTGATTATTATACGTGTCAAGTACATCGTTTGTAATTCATTCATGTTAGGAATTTAGGTTGGTTTTGCGAAAATCATATATAAGAATAAAAGAAATGATGAGCCTGGTGTTTAAATTTATTTCCATCATAAAAGTTCATTTATTAGGGCGATCAGTCCATACAATCAATTGAAAAATATAAACAAACCCTGCGACAGGAGATCCATGCATTCCCGACCTAAAATTGACTATTTGAGACCATTTTAAAGACAAATAATTCATTATTTCAATTTTCATAGAACCAATTACAAATCCTGACTGTAATGACGGTATTTTGATCACTTTAATATCAAATTTGGTTTGTAAATGATGCAAAGAAATGACCTTGTAAAAGTAAACAAAACGCGTCACCTGATTATCATGCATGGTCATTGCGTGTAATTCATTGAAGTCTATAATTATGATGTTACATAAAACTCATAATCATGTAACAATATAAGATATGATTATCTGGTTGTTTAATATGACTTCCCATTATATGAATTCATTAAATAGGACCCTTTGTCATATTAATTTTATTGAAAGAATGTAAACAAATCCCGTGAACAGAGTTCCATGCATTGGTGACCTAAATATTGACCGTTTGAATCATAAATGATATAAATCAGTATTTGAGCTAGTATGCATGAAGCCAATCATATCCATACATTGTTAAGGACGGTATTTTGATTACTTTAAGGTCAAATATTTTGTATAAAAATAATGATAGATAGAAATGTCCGTGGAAAAGTAAACAAAAGCCGTAACCAGATTATCATGCATGTACATTATGGGTAAATCATTAAAATCAATACTGAAAACGATACGCAACAATAAAAGACACAATACGGTTGTTGTTTAAAATTCATTTCCATGATATCAGTTTATTAATTAGGACATTTAGTCATTATATTCACACAGTAAAATATCATCAAACCCCGCGACCGGAGAACCAAGTATTTCCGACTTTATCATTTGACTTTCTTGTACGATTTTGAAGCGAAATAATTCATTATTTTTATATAGATAGGACCAATTCTATTTCCAAGTGGCAATGGCAGTATTTTGATTGCATTAAATTTAAAGTGTGTGTGTGTGTAAATGATACATAGAAATGCCCGTGAAAAAGTAAACAAAACCCGTGAACTGATTATTATACATGTACAGCCATCGTGTGTCATTCGTTCATGTTAGGAATTCAGGATCATATATAACAATTAAAGACATGGTCAGCTTGTTGTTTCAAATTTATTTCCATCATATTAGTTCATTAATAAGGGCATTTTATATATAGTCAATATATTCACATAGCAAAATATCATCAAACCCTGCGACCGGAGAACCAAGTATTTCCGACCTTATCATTTGACTTTCTTGAACGATTTTGAAGCGAAATAATTCATTATTTTTATATAGATAGGACCAATTTTATTTCCGAGTGGCAATGGCAGTATTTTGATTGCATTAAATTCAAAGTGTGTGTGTGTAAATGATACACAGAAATGACCTTGAAAAAGTAAACAAAACCCGTGAACTGAGTATCATGTATGTACAGCCATCGTTTGTCATTCGTTCATGTTAGGAATTCAGGATCATATATAACAATTAAAGACATGGTCAGCTTGTTGTTTCAAATTTATTTCCATCATATTAGTTCATTAATTAGGGCATTTTATATATAGTCAATATATTCACACAGCAAAATATCATCAAACCCCGCGACCGGAGAACCAAGTATTTCCGACCTTATCATTTGACTTTCTTGAACGATTTTGAAGCGAAATAATTCATTATTTTTATATATGATTCTATTTCCAAGTTGCAATGACAGTATTTTGGTTGCTTTAAATTCAAATTGTTTGTGTAAATGATACATAGAAATGCCCGTGAAAAAGTAAACAAAACCCGTGACCTGATTATTATACGTGTCAAGTACATCGTTTGTAATTCATTCATGTTAGGAATTTAGGTTGGTTTTGCGAAAATCATATATAAGAATAAAAGAAATGATGAGCCTGGTGTTTAAATTTATTTCCATCATAAAAGTTCATTTATTAGGGCGATCAGTCCATACAATCAATAGAAAAATATAAACAAACCCCGCGACAGGAGATCCATGCATTCCCGACCTAAAATTGACTATTTGAGACCATTTTAAAGACAAATAATTCATTATTTCAATTTTCATAGAACCAATTACAAATCCTGACTGTAATGACGGTATTTTGATCACTTTAATATCAAATTTGGTTTGTAAATGATGCAAAGAAATGACCTTGTAAAAGTAAACAAAACGCGTCACCTGATTATCATGCATGGTCAATGCGTGTAATTCATTGAAGTCTATAATTATGATGTTACATAAAACTCATAATCATGTAACAATATAAGATATGATTATCTGGTTGTTTAATATGACTTCCCATTATATGAATTCATTAAATAGGACCCTTTGTCATAGTAATTTTATTGAAAGAATGTAAACAAATCCCGTGAACAGAGTTCCATGCATTGGTGACCTAAATATTGACAGTTTGAATCATAAATGATATAAATCAGTATTTGAGCTAGTATGCATGAAGCCAATTATATCCATACATTGTTAAGGACGGTATTTTGATTACTTTAAGGTCAAATATTTTGTATAAAAATAATGATAGATAGAAATGTCCGTGGAAAAGTAAACAAAAGCCGTAACCAGATTATCATGCATGTACATTATGGGTAAATCATTAAAATCAATACTGAAAACGATACGCAACAATAAAAGACACAATACGGTTGTTGTTTAAAATTCATTTCCATGATATCAGTTTATTAATTAGGACATTTAGTCATTATATTCACACAGTAAAATATCATCAAACCCCGCGACCGGAGAACCAAGTATTTCCGACTTTATCATTTGACTTTCTTGTACGATTTTGAAGCGAAATAATTCATTATTTTTATATAGATAGGACCAATTCTATTTATGAGTGGCAATGGCAGTATTTTGATTGCATTAAATTCAAAGTGTGTGTGTGTAAATGATACATAGAAATGCCCGTGAAAAAGTAAACAAAACCCGTGAACTGATTATTATACATGTACAACAATCGTGTGTCATTCGTTCATGTTAGGAATTCAGGATCATATATAACAATTAAAGACATGGTCAGCTTGTTGTTTCAAATTTATTTCCATCATATTAGTTCATTAATTAGAGCATTTTATATATAATCAAGATATTCACATAGCAAAATATCATCAAACCCCGCGACCGGAGAACCAAGTATTTCCGACCTTATCATTTGACTTTCTTGAACGATTTTGAAGCGAAATAATTCATTATTTTTATATAGATAGGACCAATTCTATTTACGAGTGGGAATGACAGTATTTTGATTGCTTTAAATTCAAATTTTGTGTGTGTAAATGATACATAGAAATGACCGTGAAAAAGTAAACAAAACCCGTGAACTGAGTATCATATATGTACAGCCATCGTTTGTCATTCGTTCATGTTAGGAAATCAGGATCATATATAACAATTAAAGACATGGTCAGCTTGTTGTTTCAAATTTATTTCCATCATATTAGTTCATTAATTAGGGCATTTTATATATAGTCAATATATTCACACAGCAAAATATCATCAAACCCCGCGACCGGAGAACCAAGTATTTCCGACCTTATCATTTGACTTTCTTGAACGATTTTGAAGCGAAATAATTCATTATTTTTATATATGATTCTATTTCCAAGTTGCAATGACAGTATTTTGGTTGCTTTAAATTCAAATTGTTTGTGTAAATGATACATAGAAATGCCCGTGAAAAAGTAAACAAAACCCGTGACCTGATTATTATACGTGTCAAGTACATCGTTTGTAATTCATTCATGTTTGGAATTTAGGTTGGTTTTGCGAAAATCATATATAAGAATAAAAGAAATGATGAGCCTGGTGTTTAAATTTGTTTCCATCATAAAAGTTCATTTATTAGGGCGATCAGTCCATACAATCAATTGAAAAATATAAACAAACCCCGCGACAGGAGATCCATGCATTCCCGACCTAAAATTGACTATTTGAGACCATTTTAAAGACAAATAATTCATTATTTCAATTTTCATAGAACCAATTACAAATCCTGACTGTAATGACGGTATTTTGATCACTTTAATATCAAATTTGGTTTGTAAATGATGCAAAGAAATGACCTTGTAAAAGTAAACAAAACGCGTCACCTGATTATCATGCATGGTCAATGCGTGTAATTCATTGAAGTCTATAATTATGATGTTACATAAAACTCATAATCATGTAACAATATAAGATATGATTATCTGGTTGTTTAATATGACTTCCCATTATATGAATTCATTAAATAGGACCCTTTGTCATAGTAATTTTATTGAAAGAATGTAAACAAATCCCGTGAACAGAGTTCCATGCATTGGTGACCTAAATATTGACCGTTTGAATCATAAATGATATAAATCAGTATTTGAGCTAGTATGCATGAAGCCAATCATATCCATACATTGTTAAGGACGGTATTTTGATTACTTTAAGGTCAAATATTTTGTATAAAAATAATGATAGATAGAAATGTCCGTGGAAAAGTAAACAAAAGCCGTAACCAGATTATCATGCATGTACATTATGGGTAAATCATTAAAATCAATACTGAAAACGATACGCAACAATAAAAGACACAATACGGTTGTTGTTTAAAATTCATTTCCATGATATCAGTTTATTAATTAGGACATTTAGTCATTATATTCACACAGTAAAATATCATCAAACCCCGCGACCGGAGAACCAAGTATTTCCGACTTTATCATTTGACTTTCTTGTACGATTTTGAAGCGAAATAATTCATTATTTTTATTTAGATAGGACCAATTCTATTTATGAGTGGCAATGGCAGTATTTTGATTGCATTAAATTCAAAGTGTGTGTGTGTAAATGATACATAGAAATGCCCGTGAAAAAGTAAACAAAACCCGTGAACTGATTATTATACATGTACAACCATCGTGTGTCATTCGTTCATGTTAGGAATTCAGGATCATATATAACAATTAAAGACATGGTCAGCTTGTTGTTTCAAATTTATTTCCATCATATTAGTTCATTAATTAGAGCATTTTATATATAATCAAGATATTCACATAGCAAAATATCATCAAACCCCGCGACCGGAGAACCAAGTATTTCCGACCTTATCATTTGACTTTCTTGAACGATTTTGAAGCGAAATAATTCATTATTTTTATATAGATAGGACCAATTCTATTTACGAGTGGGAATGACAGTATTTTGATTGCTTTAAATTCAAATTTTGTGTGTGTAAATGATACATAGAAATGCCCGTGAAAAAGTAAACAAAACCCGTGAACTGAGTATCATATATGTACAGCCATCGTTTGTCATTCGTTCATGTTAGGAATTCAGGATCATATATAACAATTAAAGACATGGTCAGCTTGTTGTTTCAAATTTATTTCCATCATATTAGTTCATTAATTAGAGCATTTTATATATAATCAAGATATTCACATAGCAAAATATCATCAAACCCCGCGACCGGAGAACCAAGTATTTCCGACCTTATCATTTGACTTTCTTGAACGATTTTGAAGCGAAATAATTCATTATTTTTATATATGATTCTATTTCCAAGTTGCAATGACAGTATTTTGGTTGCTTTAAATTCAAATTGTTTGTGTAAATGATACATAGAAATGCCCGTGAAAAAGTAAACAAAACCCGTGACCTGATTATTATACGTGTCAAGTACATCGTTTGTAATTCATTCATGTTAGGAATTTAGGTTGGTTTTGCGAAAATCATATATAAGAATAAAAGAAATGATGAGCCTGGTGTTTAAATTTATTTCCATCATAAAAGTTCATTTATTAGGGCGATCAGTCCATACAATCAATTGAAAAATATAAACAAACCCTGCGACAGGAGATCCATGCATTCCCGACCTAAAATTGACTATTTGAGACCATTTTAAAGACAAATAATTCATTATTTCAATTTTCATAGAACCAATTACAAATCCTGACTGTAATGACGGTATTTTGATCACTTTAATATCAAATTTGGTTTGTAAATGATGCAAAGAAATGACCTTGTAAAAGTAAACAAAACGCGTCACCTGATTATCATGCATGGTCATTGCGTGTAATTCATTGAAGTCTATAATTATGATGTTACATAAAACTCATAATCATGTAACAATATAAGATATGATTATCTGGTTGTTTAATATGACTTCCCATTATATGAATTCATTAAATAGGACCCTTTGTCATATTAATTTTATTGAAAGAATGTAAACAAATCCCGTGAACAGAGTTCCATGCATTGGTGACCTAAATATTGACCGTTTGAATCATAAATGATATAAATCAGTATTTGAGCTAGTATGCATGAAGCCAATCATATCCATACATTGTTAAGGACGGTATTTTGATTACTTTAAGGTCAAATATTTTGTATAAAAATAATGATAGATAGAAATGTCCGTGGAAAAGTAAACAAAAGCCGTAACCAGATTATCATGCATGTACATTATGGGTAAATCATTAAAATCAATACTGAAAACGATACGCAACAATAAAAGACACAATACGGTTGTTGTTTAAAATTCATTTCCATGATATCAGTTTATTAATTAGGACATTTAGTCATTATATTCACACAGTAAAATATCATCAAACCCCGCGACCGGAGAACCAATTATTTCCGACTTTATCATTTGACTTTCTTGAACGATTTTGAAGCGAAATAATTCATTATTTTTATATAGATAGGACCAATTCTATTTATGAGTGGCAATGGCAGTATTTTGATTGCATTAAATTCAAAGTGTGTGTGTGTAAATGATACATAGAAATGCCCGTGAAAAAGTAAACAAAACCCGTGAACTGATTATTATACATGTACAACCATCGTGTGTCATTCGTTCATGTTAGGAATTCAGGATCATATATAACAATTAAAGACATGGTCAGCTTGTTGTTTCAAATTTATTTCCATCATATTAGTTCATTAATTAGAGCATTTTATATATAATCAAGATATTCACATAGCAAAATATCATCAAACCCCGCGACCGGAGAACCAAGTATTTCCGACCTTATCATTTGACTTTCTTGAACGATTTTGAAGCGAAATAATTCATTATTTTTATATATGATTCTATTTCCAAGTTGCAATGACAGTATTTTGGTTGCTTTAAATTCAAATTGTTTGTGTAAATGATACATAGAAATGCCCGTGAAAAAGTAAACAAAACCCGTGACCTGATTATTATACGTGTCAAGTACATCGTTTGTAATTCATTCATGTTAGGAATTTAGGTTGGTTTTGCGAAAATCATATATAAGAATAAAAGAAATGATGAGCCTGGTGTTTAAATTTATTTCCATCATAAAAGTTCATTTATTAGGGCGATCAGTCCATACAATCAATTGAAAAATATAAACAAACCCTGCGACAGGAGATCCATGCATTCCCGACCTAAAATTGACTATTTGAGACCATTTTAAAGACAAATAATTCATTATTTCAATTTTCATAGAACCAATTACAAATCCTGACTGTAATGACGGTATTTTGATCACTTTAATATCAAATTTGGTTTGTAAATGATGCAAAGAAATGACCTTGTAAAAGTAAACAAAACGCGTCACCTGATTATCATGCATGGTCATTGCGTGTAATTCATTGAAGTCTATAATTATGATGTTACATAAAACTCATAATCATGTAACAATATAAGATATGATTATCTGGTTGTTTAATATGACTTCCCATTATATGAATTCATTAAATAGGACCCTTTGTCATATTAATTTTATTGAAAGAATGTAAACAAATCCCGTGAACAGAGTTCCATGCATTGGTGACCTAAATATTGACCGTTTGAATCATAAATGATATAAATCAGTATTTGAGCTAGTATGCATGAAGCCAATCATATCCATACATTGTTAAGGACGGTATTTTGATTACTTTAAGGTCAAATATTTTGTATAAAAATAATGATAGATAGAAATGTCCGTGGAAAAGTAAACAAAAGCCGTAACCAGATTATCATGCATGTACATTATGGGTAAATCATTAAAATCAATACTGAAAACGATACGCAACAATAAAAGACACAATACGGTTGTTGTTTAAAATTCATTTCCATGATATCAGTTTATTAATTAGGACATTTAGTCATTATATTCACACAGTAAAATATCATCAAACCCCGCGACCGGAGAACCAAGTATTTCCGACTTTATCATTTGACTTTCTTGTACGATTTTGAAGCGAAATAATTCATTATTTTTATATAGATAGGACCAATTCTATTTCCAAGTGGCAATGGCAGTATTTTGATTGCATTAAATTTAAAGTGTGTGTGTGTGTAAATGATACATAGAAATGCCCGTGAAAAAGTAAACAAAACCCGTGAACTGATTATTATACATGTACAGCCATCGTGTGTCATTCGTTCATGTTAGGAATTCAGGATCATATATAACAATTAAAGACATGGTCAGCTTGTTGTTTCAAATTTATTTCCATCATATTAGTTCATTAATAAGGGCATTTTATATATAGTCAATATATTCACATAGCAAAATATCATCAAACCCTGCGACCGGAGAACCAAGTATTTCCGACCTTATCATTTGACTTTCTTGAACGATTTTGAAGCGAAATAATTCATTATTTTTATATAGATAGGACCAATTTTATTTCCGAGTGGCAATGGCAGTATTTTGATTGCATTAAATTCAAAGTGTGTGTGTGTAAATGATACACAGAAATGACCTTGAAAAAGTAAACAAAACCCGTGAACTGAGTATCATGTATGTACAGCCATCGTTTGTCATTCGTTCATGTTAGGAATTCAGGATCATATATAACAATTAAAGACATGGTCAGCTTGTTGTTTCAAATTTATTTCCATCATATTAGTTCATTAATTAGGGCATTTTATATATAGTCAATATATTCACACAGCAAAATATCATCAAACCCCGCGACCGGAGAACCAAGTATTTCCGACCTTATCATTTGACTTTCTTGAACGATTTTGAAGCGAAATAATTCATTATTTTTATATATGATTCTATTTCCAAGTTGCAATGACAGTATTTTGGTTGCTTTAAATTCAAATTGTTTGTGTAAATGATACATAGAAATGCCCGTGAAAAAGTAAACAAAACCCGTGACCTGATTATTATACGTGTCAAGTACATCGTTTGTAATTCATTCATGTTAGGAATTTAGGTTGGTTTTGCGAAAATCATATATAAGAATAAAAGAAATGATGAGCCTGGTGTTTAAATTTATTTCCATCATAAAAGTTCATTTATTAGGGCGATCAGTCCATACAATCAATAGAAAAATATAAACAAACCCCGCGACAGGAGATCCATGCATTCCCGACCTAAAATTGACTATTTGAGACCATTTTAAAGACAAATAATTCATTATTTCAATTTTCATAGAACCAATTACAAATCCTGACTGTAATGACGGTATTTTGATCACTTTAATATCAAATTTGGTTTGTAAATGATGCAAAGAAATGACCTTGTAAAAGTAAACAAAACGCGTCACCTGATTATCATGCATGGTCAATGCGTGTAATTCATTGAAGTCTATAATTATGATGTTACATAAAACTCATAATCATGTAACAATATAAGATATGATTATCTGGTTGTTTAATATGACTTCCCATTATATGAATTCATTAAATAGGACCCTTTGTCATAGTAATTTTATTGAAAGAATGTAAACAAATCCCGTGAACAGAGTTCCATGCATTGGTGACCTAAATATTGACAGTTTGAATCATAAATGATATAAATCAGTATTTGAGCTAGTATGCATGAAGCCAATTATATCCATACATTGTTAAGGACGGTATTTTGATTACTTTAAGGTCAAATATTTTGTATAAAAATAATGATAGATAGAAATGTCCGTGGAAAAGTAAACAAAAGCCGTAACCAGATTATCATGCATGTACATTATGGGTAAATCATTAAAATCAATACTGAAAACGATACGCAACAATAAAAGACACAATACGGTTGTTGTTTAAAATTCATTTCCATGATATCAGTTTATTAATTAGGACATTTAGTCATTATATTCACACAGTAAAATATCATCAAACCCCGCGACCGGAGAACCAAGTATTTCCGACTTTATCATTTGACTTTCTTGTACGATTTTGAAGCGAAATAATTCATTATTTTTATATAGATAGGACCAATTCTATTTATGAGTGGCAATGGCAGTATTTTGATTGCATTAAATTCAAAGTGTGTGTGTGTAAATGATACATAGAAATGCCCGTGAAAAAGTAAACAAAACCCGTGAACTGATTATTATACATGTACAACAATCGTGTGTCATTCGTTCATGTTAGGAATTCAGGATCATATATAACAATTAAAGACATGGTCAGCTTGTTGTTTCAAATTTATTTCCATCATATTAGTTCATTAATTAGAGCATTTTATATATAATCAAGATATTCACATAGCAAAATATCATCAAACCCCGCGACCGGAGAACCAAGTATTTCCGACCTTATCATTTGACTTTCTTGAACGATTTTGAAGCGAAATAATTCATTATTTTTATATAGATAGGACCAATTCTATTTACGAGTGGGAATGACAGTATTTTGATTGCTTTAAATTCAAATTTTGTGTGTGTAAATGATACATAGAAATGACCGTGAAAAAGTAAACAAAACCCGTGAACTGAGTATCATATATGTACAGCCATCGTTTGTCATTCGTTCATGTTAGGAAATCAGGATCATATATAACAATTAAAGACATGGTCAGCTTGTTGTTTCAAATTTATTTCCATCATATTAGTTCATTAATTAGGGCATTTTATATATAGTCAATATATTCACACAGCAAAATATCATCAAACCCCGCGACCGGAGAACCAAGTATTTCCGACCTTATCATTTGACTTTCTTGAACGATTTTGAAGCGAAATAATTCATTATTTTTATATATGATTCTATTTCCAAGTTGCAATGACAGTATTTTGGTTGCTTTAAATTCAAATTGTTTGTGTAAATGATACATAGAAATGCCCGTGAAAAAGTAAACAAAACCCGTGACCTGATTATTATACGTGTCAAGTACATCGTTTGTAATTCATTCATGTTTGGAATTTAGGTTGGTTTTGCGAAAATCATATATAAGAATAAAAGAAATGATGAGCCTGGTGTTTAAATTTGTTTCCATCATAAAAGTTCATTTATTAGGGCGATCAGTCCATACAATCAATTGAAAAATATAAACAAACCCCGCGACAGGAGATCCATGCATTCCCGACCTAAAATTGACTATTTGAGACCATTTTAAAGACAAATAATTCATTATTTCAATTTTCATAGAACCAATTACAAATCCTGACTGTAATGACGGTATTTTGATCACTTTAATATCAAATTTGGTTTGTAAATGATGCAAAGAAATGACCTTGTAAAAGTAAACAAAACGCGTCACCTGATTATCATGCATGGTCAATGCGTGTAATTCATTGAAGTCTATAATTATGATGTTACATAAAACTCATAATCATGTAACAATATAAGATATGATTATCTGGTTGTTTAATATGACTTCCCATTATATGAATTCATTAAATAGGACCCTTTGTCATAGTAATTTTATTGAAAGAATGTAAACAAATCCCGTGAACAGAGTTCCATGCATTGGTGACCTAAATATTGACCGTTTGAATCATAAATGATATAAATCAGTATTTGAGCTAGTATGCATGAAGCCAATCATATCCATACATTGTTAAGGACGGTATTTTGATTACTTTAAGGTCAAATATTTTGTATAAAAATAATGATAGATAGAAATGTCCGTGGAAAAGTAAACAAAAGCCGTAACCAGATTATCATGCATGTACATTATGGGTAAATCATTAAAATCAATACTGAAAACGATACGCAACAATAAAAGACACAATACGGTTGTTGTTTAAAATTCATTTCCATGATATCAGTTTATTAATTAGGACATTTAGTCATTATATTCACACAGTAAAATATCATCAAACCCCGCGACCGGAGAACCAAGTATTTCCGACTTTATCATTTGACTTTCTTGTACGATTTTGAAGCGAAATAATTCATTATTTTTATTTAGATAGGACCAATTCTATTTATGAGTGGCAATGGCAGTATTTTGATTGCATTAAATTCAAAGTGTGTGTGTGTAAATGATACATAGAAATGCCCGTGAAAAAGTAAACAAAACCCGTGAACTGATTATTATACATGTACAACCATCGTGTGTCATTCGTTCATGTTAGGAATTCAGGATCATATATAACAATTAAAGACATGGTCAGCTTGTTGTTTCAAATTTATTTCCATCATATTAGTTCATTAATTAGAGCATTTTATATATAATCAAGATATTCACATAGCAAAATATCATCAAACCCCGCGACCGGAGAACCAAGTATTTCCGACCTTATCATTTGACTTTCTTGAACGATTTTGAAGCGAAATAATTCATTATTTTTATATAGATAGGACCAATTCTATTTACGAGTGGGAATGACAGTATTTTGATTGCTTTAAATTCAAATTTTGTGTGTGTAAATGATACATAGAAATGCCCGTGAAAAAGTAAACAAAACCCGTGAACTGAGTATCATATATGTACAGCCATCGTTTGTCATTCGTTCATGTTAGGAATTCAGGATCATATATAACAATTAAAGACATGGTCAGCTTGTTGTTTCAAATTTATTTCCATCATATTAGTTCATTAATTAGGGCATTTTATATATAGTCAATATATTCACACAGCAAAATATCATCAAACCCCGCGACCGGAGAACCAAGTATTTCCGACCTTATCATTTGACTTTCTTGAACGATTTTGAAGCGAAATAATTCATTATTTTTATATATGATTCTATTTCCAAGTTGCAATGACAGTATTTTGGTTGCTTTAAATTCAAATTGTTTGTGTAAATGATACATAGAAATGCCCGTGAAAAAGTAAACAAACCCCGTGACCTGATTATTATACGTGTCAAGTACATCGTTTGTAATTCATTCATGTTAGGAATTTAGGTTGGTTTTGCGAAAATCATATATAAGAATAAAAGAAATGATGAGCCTGGTGTTTAAATTTATTTCCATCATAAAAGTTCATTTATTAGGGCGATCAGTCCATACAATCAATTGAAAAATATAAACAAACCCCGCGACAGGAGATCCATGCATTCCCGACCTAAAATTGACTATTTGAGACCATTTTAAAGACAAATAATTCATTATTTCAATTTTCATAGAACCAATTACAAATCCTGACTGTAATGACGGTATTTTGATCACTTTAATATCAAATTTGGTTTGTAAATGATGCAAAGAAATGACCTTGTAAAAGTAAACAAAACGCGTCACCTGATTATCATGCATGGTCAATGCGTGTAATTCATTGAAGTCTATAATTATGATGTTACATAAAACTCATAATCATGTAACAATATAAGATATGATTATCTGGTTGTTTAATATGACTTCCCATTATATGAATTCATTAAATAGGACCCTTTGTCATAGTAATTTTATTGAAAGAATGTAAACAAATCCCGTGAACAGAGTTCCATGCATTGGTGACCTAAATATTGACCGTTTGAATCATAAATGATATAAATCAGTATTTGAGCTAGTATGCATGAAGCCAATCATATCCATACATTGTTAAGGACGGTATTTTGATTACTTTAAGGTCAAATATTTTGTATAAAAATAATGATAGATAGAAATGTCCGTGGAAAAGTAAACAAAAGCCGTAACCAGATTATCATGCATGTACATTATGGGTAAATCATTAAAATCAATACTGAAAACGATACGCAACAATAAAAGACACAATACGGTTGTTGTTTAAAATTCATTTCCATGATATCAGTTTATTAATTAGGACATTTAGTCATTATATTCACACAGTAAAATATCATCAAACCCCGCGACCGGAGAACCAATTATTTCCGACTTTATCATTTGACTTTCTTGAACGATTTTGAAGCGAAATAATTCATTATTTTTATATAGATAGGACCAATTCTATTTATGAGTGGCAATGGCAGTATTTTGATTGCATTAAATTCAAAGTGTGTGTGTGTAAATGATACATAGAAATGCCCGTGAAAAAGTAAACAAAACCCGTGAACTTATTATTATACATGTACAACCATCGTGTGTCATTCGTTCATGTTAGGAATTCAGGATCATATATAACAATTAAAGACATGGCCAGCTTGTTGTTTCAAATTTATTTCCATCATATTAGTTCATTAATTAGAGCATTTTATATATAATCAAGATATTCACATAGCAAAATATCATCAAACCCCGCGACCGGAGAACCAAGTATTTCCGACCTTATCATTTGACTTTCTTGAACGATTTTGAAGCCAAATAATTCATTATTTTTATATAGATAGGACCAATTCTATTTACGAGTGGGAATGACAGTATTTTGATTGCTTTAAATTCAAATTTTGTGTGTGTAAATGATACATAGAAATGCCCGTGAAAAAGTAAACAAAACCCGTGAACTGAGTATCATATATGTACAGCCATCGTTTGTCATTCGTTCATGTTAGGAATTCAGGATCATATATAACAATTAAAGACATGGTCAGCTTGTTGTTTCAAATTTATTTCCATCATATTAGTTCATTAATTAGGGCATTTTATATATAGTCAATATATTCACACAGCAAAATATCATCAAACCCCGCGACCGGAGAACCAAGTATTTCCGACCTTATCATTTGACTTTCTTGAACGATTTTGAAGCGAAATAATTCATTATTTTTATATATGATTCTATTTCCAAGTTGCAATGACAGTATTTTGGTTGCTTTAAATTCAAATTGTTTGTGTAAATGATACATAGAAATGCCCGTGAAAAAGTAAACAAAACCCGTGACCTGATTATTATACGTGTCAAGTACATCGTTTGTAATTCATTCATGTTAGGAATTTAGGTTGGTTTTGCGAAAATCATATATAAGAATAAAAGAAATGATGAGCCTGGTGTTTAAATTTATTTCCATCATAAAAGTTCATTTATTAGGGCGATCAGTCCATACAATCAATTGAAAAATATAAACAAACCCCGCGACAGGAGATCCATGCATTCCCGACCTAAAATTGACTATTTGAGACCATTTTAAAGACAAATAATTCATTATTTCAATTTTCATAGAACCAATTACAAATCCTGACTGTAATGACGGTATTTTGATCACTTTAATATCAAATTTGGTTTGTAAATGATGCAAAGAAATGACCTTGTAAAAGTAAACAAAACGCGTCACCTGATTATCATGCATGGTCAATGCGTGTAATTCATTGAAGTCTATAATTATGATGTTACATAAAACTCATAATCATGTAACAATATAAGATATGATTATCTGGTTGTTTAATATGACTTCCCATTATATGAATTCATTAAATAGGACCCTTTGTCATAGTAATTTTATTGAAAGAATGTAAACAAATCCCGTGAACAGAGTTCCATGCATTGGTGACCTGAATATTGACCGTTTGAATCATAAATGATATAAATCAGTATTTGAGCTAGTATGCATGAAGCCAATCATATCCATACATTGTTAAGGACGGTATTTTGATTACTTTAAGGTCAAATATTTTGTATAAAAATAATGATAGATAGAAATGTCCGTGGAAAAGTAAACAAAAGCCGTAACCAGATTATCATGCATGTACATTATGGGTAAATCATTAAAATCAATACTGAAAACGATACGCAACAATAAAAGACACAATACGGTTGTTGTTTAAAATTCATTTCCATGATATCAGTTTATTAATTAGGACATTTAGTCATTATATTCACACAGTAAAATATCATCAAACCCCGCGACCGGAGAACCAAGTATTTCCGACTTTATCATTTGACTTTCTTGTACGATTTTGAAGCGAAATAATTCATTATTTTTATTTAGATAGGACCAATTCTATTTATGAGTGGCAATGGCAGTATTTTGATTGCATTAAATTCAAAGTGTGTGTGTGTAAATGATACATAGAAATGCCCGTGAAAAAGTAAACAAAACCCGTGAACTGATTATTATACATGTACAACCATCGTGTGTCATTCGTTCATGTTAGGAATTCAGGATCATATATAACAATTAAAGACATGGTCAGCTTGTTGTTTCAAATTTATTTCCATCATATTAGTTCATTAATTAGAGCATTTTATATATAATCAAGATATTCACATAGCAAAATATCATCAAACCCCGCGACCGGAGAACCAAGTATTTCCGACCTTATCATTTGACTTTCTTGAACGATTTTGAAGCGAAATAATTCATTATTTTTATATAGATAGGACCAATTCTATTTACGAGTGGGAATGACAGTATTTTGATTGCTATAAATTCAAATTTTGTGTGTGTAAATGATACATAGAAATGCCCGTGAAAAAGTAAACAAAACCCGTGAACTGAGTATCATATATGTACAGCCATCGTTTGTCATTCGTTCATGTTAGGAATTCAGGATCATATATAACAATTAAAGACATGGTCAGCTTGTTGTTTCAAATTTATTTCCATCATATTAGTTCATTAATTAGGGCATTTTATATATAGTCAATATATTCACACAGCAAAATATCATCAAACCCCGCGACCGGAGAACCAAGTATTTCCGACCTTATCATTTGACTTTCTTGAACGATTTTGAAGCGAAATAATTCATTATTTTTATATATGATTCTATTTCCAAGTTGCAATGACAGTATTTTGGTTGCTTTAAATTCAAATTGTTTGTGTAAATGATACATAGAAATGCCCGTGAAAAAGTAAACAAAACCCGTGACCTGATTATTATACGTGTCAAGTACATCGTTTGTAATTCATTCATGTTAGGAATTTAGGTTGGTTTTGCGAAAATCATATATAAGAATAAAAGAAATGATGAGCCTGGTGTTTAAATTTATTTCCATCATAAAAGTTCATTTATTAGGGCGATCAGTCCATACAATCAATTGAAAAATATAAACAAACCCCGCGACAGGAGATCCATGCATTCCCGACCTAAAATTGACTATTTGAGACCATTTTAAAGACAAATAATTCATTATTTCAATTTTCATAGAACCAATTACAAATCCTGACTGTAATGACGGTATTTTGATCACTTTAATATCAAATTTGGTTTGTAAATGATGCAAAGAAATGACCTTGTAAAAGTAAACAAAACGCGTCACCTGATTATCATGCATGGTCAATGCGTGTAATTCATTGAAGTCTATAATTATGATGTTACATAAAACTCATAATCATGTAACAATATAAGATATGATTATCTGGTTGTTTAATATGACTTCCCATTATATGAATTCATTAAATAGGACCCTTTGTCATAGTAATTTTATTGAAAGAATGTAAACAAATCCCGTGAACAGAGTTCCATGCATTGGTGACCTAAATATTGACCGTTTGAATCATAAATGATATAAATCAGTATTTGAGCTAGTATGCATGAAGCCAATCATATCCATACATTGTTAAGGACGGTATTTTGATTACTTTAAGGTCAAATATTTTGTATAAAAATAATGATAGATAGAAATGTCCGTGGAAAAGTAAACAAAAGCCGTAACCAGATTATCATGCATGTACATTATGGGTAAATCATTAAAATCAATACTGAAAACGATACGCAACAATAAAAGACACAATACGGTTGTTGTTTAAAATTCATTTCCATGATATCAGTTTATTAATTAGGACATTTAGTCATTATATTCACACAGTAAAATATCATCAAACCCCGCGACCGGAGAACCAATTATTTCCGACTTTATCATTTGACTTTCTTGAACGATTTTGAAGCGAAATAATTCATTATTTTTATATAGATAGGACCAATTCTATTTATGAGTGGCAATGGCAGTATTTTGATTGCATTAAATTCAAAGTGTGTGTGTGTAAATGATACATAGAAATGCCCGTGAAAAAGTAAACAAAACCCGTGAACTGATTATTATACATGTACAACCATCGTGTGTCATTCGTTCATGTTAGGAATTCAGGATCATATATAACAATTAAAGACATGGTCAGCTTGTTGTTTCAAATTTATTTCCATCATATTAGTTCATTAATTAGAGCATTTTATATATAATCAAGATATTCACATAGCAAAATATCATCAAACCCCGCGACCGGAGAACCAAGTATTTCCGACCTTATCATTTGACTTTCTTGAACGATTTTGAAGCGAAATAATTCATTATTTTTATATAGATAGGACCAATTCTATTTACGAGTGGGAATGACAGTATTTTGATTGCTTTAAATTCAAATTTTGTGTGTGTAAATGATACATAGAAATGCCCGTGAAAAGGTAAACAAAACCCGTGAACTGATTATTATACATGTACAGCCATCGTGTGTCATTCGTTCATGTTAGGAATTTAGGATCATATATAACAATTAAAGACATGGTCAGATGGTTGTTTAAAATTTATTTCCACCATATTAGATCATTAATTAGGGCATTTTATATATAGTCAATATATTCACACAGCAAAATATCATCAAACCCCGCGTCCGGAGAACCAAGTATTTCCGACCTTATCATTTGACTTTCTTGAACGATTTTGAAGCGAAATAATTCATTATTTTTATAAAGATATATAGGACCAATTCTATTTACGAGTGGCAATGACAGTATTTTGATAGCATTAGATTCAAAGTATGTGTGTGTAAATGATACATAGAAATGCCCGTGAAAAAGTAAACAAAACCCGTGAACTGATTATTATACATGTACAGCCATCGTGTGTCATTCGTTCATGTTAGGAATTCAGGATCATATATAACAATTATAAAGACATGGTCAGCTTGTTGTTTCAAATTTATTTCCATCATATTAGTTCATTAATTAGAGCATTTTATATATAGTCAATATATTCACACAGCAAAATATCATCAAACCCCGCGACCGGAGAACCAAGTATTTCCGACCTTATCATTTGACTTTCTTGAACGATTTTGAAGCGAAATAATTCATTATTTTTATATAGATAGGACAAATTCTATTTACGAGTGGCAATGACAGTATTTTGATAGCAATAAATTCCAATTGTGTATGTAAATGATACATAGAAATGCCCGTGAAAAAGTAAACAAAACACGTGACCTGATTATTATACGTGTCAAGTACATCGTTTGTAATTCATTCATGTTAGGAATTTAGGTTGGTTTTGCGAAAATCATATATAAGAATAAAAGAAATGATGAGCCTGGTGTTTAAATTTATTTCCATCATAAAAGTTCATTTATTAGGGCGATCAGTCCATACAATCAATTGAAAAATATAAACAAACCCCGCGACAGGAGATCCATGCATTCCCGACCTAAAATTGACTATTTGAGACCATTTTAAAGACAAATAATTCATTATTTCAATTTTCATAGAACCAATTACAAATCCTGACTGTAATGACGGTATTTTGATCACTTTAATATCAAATTTGGTTTGTAAATGATGCAAAGAAATGACCTTGTAAAAGTAAACAAAACGCGTCACCTGATTATCATGCATGGTCAATGCGTGTAATTCATTGAAGTCTATAATTATGATGTTACATAAAACTCATAATCATGTAACAATATAAGATATGATTATCTGGTTGTTTAATATGACTTCCCATTATATGAATTCATTAAATAGGACCCTTTGTCATAGTAATTTTATTGAAAGAATGTAAACAAATCCCGTGAACAGAGTTCCATGCATTGGTGACCTAAATATTGACCGTTTGAATCATAAATGATATAAATCAGTATTTGAGCTAGTATGCATGAAGCCAATCATATCCATACATTGTTAAGGACGGTATTTTGATTACTTTAAGGTCAAATATTTTGTATAAAAATAATGATAGATAGAAATGTCCGTGGAAAAGTAAACAAAAGCCGTAACCAGATTATCATGCATGTACATTATGGGTAAATCATTAAAATCAATACTGAAAACGATACGCAACAATAAAAGACACAATACGGTTGTTGTTTAAAATTCATTTCCATGATATCAGTTTATTAATTAGGACATTTAGTCATTATATTCACACAGTAAAATATCATCAAACCCCGCGACCGGAGAACCAAGTATTTCCGACTTTATCATTTGACTTTCTTGTACGATTTTGAAGCGAAATAATTCATTATTTTTATATAGATAGGACCAATTCTATTTATGAGTGGCAATGGCAGTATTTTGATTGCATTAAATTCAAAGTGTGTGTGTGTAAATGATACATAGAAATGCCCGTGAAAAAGTAAACAAAACCCGTGAACTGATTATTATACATGTACAACCATCGTGTGTCATTCGTTCATGTTAGGAATTCAGGATCATATATAACAATTAAAGACATGGTCAGCTTGTTGTTTCAAATTTATTTCCATCATATTAGTTCATTAATTAGAGCATTTTATATATAATCAAGATATTCACATAGCAAAATATCATCAAACCCCGCGACCGGAGAACCAAGTATTTCCGACCTTATCATTTGACTTTCTTGAACGATTTTGAAGCGAAATAATTCATTATTTTTATATAGATAGGACCAATTCTATTTACGAGTGGGAATGACAGTATTTTGATTGCTTTAAATTCAAATTTTGTGTGTGAAAATGATACATAGAAATGACCGTGAAAAAGTAAACAAAACCCGTGAACTGATTATTATACATGTACAGCCATCGTGTGTCATTCGTTCATGTTAGGAATTCAGGATCATATATAACAATTAAAGACATGGTCAGATGGTTGTTTAAAATTTATTTCCACCATATTAGTTCATTAATTAGGGCATTTTATATATAGTCAATATATTCACATAGCAAAATATCATCAAACCCCGCGACCGGAGAACCAAGTATTTCCAACCGTATCATTTGACTTTCTTGAACGATTTTGAAGCGAAATAATTCATTATTTTTATGAAGATATATAGGACCAATTCTATTTACGAGTGGCAATGACAGTATTTTGATAGCATTAGATTCAAAGTATGTGTGTGTAAATGATACATAGAAATGCCCGTGAAAAAGTAAACAAAACCCGTGAACTGATTATTATACATGTACAGGCATCGTGTGTCATTCGTTCATGTTAGGAATTCAGGATCATATATAACAATTAAAGACATGGTCAGCTTGTTGTTTCAAATTTATTTCCATCATATTAGTTCATTAATAAGGGCATTTTATATATAGTCAATATATTCACATAGCAAAATATCATCAAACCCCGCGACCGGAGAACCAAGTATTTCCGACCTTATCATTTGACTTTCTTGAACGATTTTGAAGCGAAATAATTCATTATTTTTATATAGATAGGACCAATTTTATTTCCGAGTGGCAATGGCAGTATTTTGATTGCATTAAATTCAAAGTGTGTGTGTGTAAATGATACACAGAAATGACCTTGAAAAAGTAAACAAAACCCGTGAACTGAGTATCATATATGTACAGCCATCGTTTGTCATTCGTTCATGTTAGGAATTCAGGATCATATATAACAATTATAAAGACATGGTCAGCTTGTTGTTTCAAATTTATTTCCATCATATTAGTTCATTAATTAGGGCATTTTATATATAGTCAATATATTCACACAGCAAAATATCATCAAACCCCGCGACCGGAGAACCAAGTATTTCCGACCTTATCATTTGACTTTCTTGAACGATTTTGAAGCGAAATAATTCATTATTTTTATATATGATTCTATTTCCAAGTTGCAATGACAGTATTTTGGTTGCTTTAAATTCAAATTGTTTGTGTAAATGATACATAGAAATGCCCGTGAAAAAGTAAACAAAACCCGTGACCTGATTATTATACGTGTCAAGTACATCGTTTGTAATTCATTCATGTTAGGAATTTAGGTTGGTTTTGCGAAAATCATATATAAGAATAAAAGAAATGATGAGCCTGGTGTTTAAATTTATTTCCATCATAAAAGTTCATTTATTAGGGCGATCAGTCCATACAATCAATTGAAAAATATAAACAAACCCTGCGACAGGAGATCCATGCATTCCCGACCTAAAATTGACTATTTGAGACCATTTTAAAGACAAATAATTCATTATTTCAATTTTCATAGAACCAATTACAAATCCTGACTGTAATGACGGTATTTTGATCACTTTAATATCAAATTTGGTTTGTAAATGATGCAAAGAAATGACCTTGTAAAAGTAAACAAAACGCGTCACCTGATTATCATGCATGGTCATTGCGTGTAATTCATTGAAGTCTATAATTATGATGTTACATAAAACTCATAATCATGTAACAATATAAGATATGATTATCTGGTTGTTTAATATGACTTCCCATTATATGAATTCATTAAATAGGACCCTTTGTCATATTAATTTTATTGAAAGAATGTAAACAAATCCCGTGAACAGAGTTCCATGCATTGGTGACCTAAATATTGACCGTTTGAATCATAAATGATATAAATCAGTATTTGAGCTAGTATGCATGAAGCCAATCATATCCATACATTGTTAAGGACGGTATTTTGATTACTTTAAGGTCAAATATTTTGTATAAAAATAATGATAGATAGAAATGTCCGTGGAAAAGTAAACAAAAGCCGTAACCAGATTATCATGCATGTACATTATGGGTAAATCATTAAAATCAATACTGAAAACGATACGCAACAATAAAAGACACAATACGGTTGTTGTTTAAAATTCATTTCCATGATATCAGTTTATTAATTAGGACATTTAGTCATTATATTCACACAGTAAAATATCATCAAACCCCGCGACCGGAGAACCAAGTATTTCCGACTTTATCATTTGACTTTCTTGTACGATTTTGAAGCGAAATAATTCATTATTTTTATATAGATAGGACCAATTCTATTTATGAGTGGCAATGGCAGTATTTTGATTGCATTAAATTCAAAGTGTGTGTGTGTAAATGATACATAGAAATGCCCGTGAAAAAGTAAACAAAACCCGTGAACTGATTATTATACATGTACAACCATCGTGTGTCATTCGTTCATGTTAGGAATTCAGGATCATATATAACAATTAAAGACATGGTCAGCTTGTTGTTTCAAATTTATTTCCATCATATTAGTTCATTAATTAGAGCATTTTATATATAATCAAGATATTCACATAGCAAAATATCATCAAACCCCGCGACCGGAGAACCAAGTATTTCCGACCTTATCATTTGACTTTCTTGAACGATTTTGAAGCGAAATAATTCATTATTTTTATATAGATAGGACCAATTCTATTTACGAGTGGGAATGACAGTATTTTGATTGCTTTAAATTCAAATTTTGTGTGTGAAAATGATACATAGAAATGCCCGTGAAAAGGTAAACAAAACCCGTGAACTGATTATTATACATGTACAGCCATCGTGTGTCATTCGTTCATGTTAGGAATTTAGGATCATATATAACAATTAAAGACATGGTCAGATGGTTGTTTAAAATTTATTTCCACCATATTAGTTCATTAATTAGGGCATTTTATATATAGTCAATATATTCACACAGCAAAATATCATCAAACCCCGCGACCGGAGAACCAAGTATTTCCGACCTTATCATTTGACTTTCTTGAACGATTTTGAAGCGAAATAATTCATTATTTTTATAAAGATATATAGGACCAATTCTATTTACGAGTGACAATGACAGTATTTTGATAGCATTAAATTCAAAGTATGTGTGTGTAAATGATACACAGAAATGCCCGTGAAAAAGTAAACAAAACCCGTGAACTGATTATTATACATGTACAGCCATCGTGTGTCATTCGTTCATGTTAGGAATTCAGGATCATATATAACAATTAAAGACATGGTCAGCTTGTTGTTTAAAATTTATTTCCATCATATTAGTTCATTAATAAGGGCATTTTATATATAGTCAATATATTCACATAGCAAAATATCATCAAACCCCGCGACCGGAGAACCAAGTATTTCCGACCTTATCATTTGACTTTCTTGAACGATTTTGAAGCGAAATAATTCATTATTTTTATAAAGATATATAGGACCAATTCTATTTACGAGTGGCAATGACTGTATTTTGATAGCATTAGATTCAAAGTATGTGTGTGTAAATGATACATAGAAATGCCCGTGAAAAAGTAAACAAAACCCGTGAACTGATTATTATACATGTACAGCCATCGTGTGTCATTCGTTCATGTTAGGAATTCAGGATCATATATAACAATTAAAGACATGGTCAGCTTGTTGTTTAAAATTTATTTCCATCATATTAGTTCATTAATAAGGGCATTTTATATATAGTCAATATATTCACATAGCAAAATATCATCAAACCCCGCGACCGGAGAACCAAGTATTTCCGACCTTATCATTTGACTTTCTTGAACGATTTTGAAGCGAAATAATTCATTATTTTTATATAGATAGGACCAATTTAATTTCCGAGTGGCAATGGCAGTATTTTAATTGCATTAAATTCAAAGTGTGTGTGTGTAAATGATACACAGAAATGACCTTGAAAAAGTAAACAAAACCCGTGAACTGAGTATCATATATGTACAGCCATCGTGTGTCATTCGTTCATGTTAGGAATTCAGGATCATATATAACAATTAAAGACATGGTCAGCTTGTTGTTTCAAATTTATTTCCATCATATTAGTTCATTAATAAGGGCATTTTATATATAGTCAATATATTCACATAGCAAAATATCATCAAACCCCGCGACCGGAGAACCAAGTATTTCCGACCTTATCATTTGACTTTCTTGAACGATTTTGAAGCGAAATAATTCATTATTTTTATATATGATTCTATTTCCAAGTTGCAATGACAGTATTTTGGTTGCTTTAAATTCAAATTGTTTGTGTAAATGATACATAGAAATGCCCGTGAAAAAGTAAACAAAACCCGTGAACTGATTATTATACGTGTCAAGTACATCGTTTGTAATTCATTCATGTTAGGAATTTAGGTTGGTTTTGCGAAAATCATATATAAGAATAAAAGAAATGATGAGCCTGGTGTTTAAATTTATTTCCATCATAAAAGTTCATTTATTAGGGCGATCAGTCCATACAATCAATTGAAAAATATAAACAAACCCCGCGACAGGAGATCCATGCATTCCCGACCTAAAATTGACTATTTGAGACCATTTTAAAGACAAATAATTCATTATTTCAATTGTCATAGAACCAATTACAAATCCTGACTGTAATGACGGTATTTTGATCACTTTAATATCAAATTTGGTTTGTAAATGATGCAAAGAAATGACCTTGTAAAAGTAAACAAAACGCGTCACCTGATTATCATGCATGGTCAATGCGTGTAATTCATTGAAGTCTATAATTATGATGTTACATAAAACTCATAATCATGTAACAATATAAGATATGATTATCTGGTTGTTTAATATGACTTCCCATTATATGAATTCATTAAATAGGACCCTTTGTCATAGTAATTTTATTGAAAGAATGTAAACAAATCCCGTGAACAGAGTTCCATGCATTGGTGACCTAAATATTGACCGTTTGAATCATAAATGATATAAATCAGTATTTGAGCTAGTATGCATGAAGCCAATCATATCCATACATTGTTAAGGACGGTATTTTGATTACTTTAAGGTCAAATATTTTGTATAAAAATAATAATAGATAGAAATGTCCGTGGAAAAGTAAACAAAAGCCGTAACCAGATTATCATGCATGTACATTATGGGTAAATCATTAAAATCAATACTGAAAACGATACGCAACAATAAAAGACACAATACGGTTGTTGTTTAAAATTCATTTCCATGATATCAGTTTATTAATTAGGACATTTAGTCATTATATTCACACAGTAAAATATCATCAAACCCCGCGACCGGAGAACCAAGTATTTCCGACTTTATCATTTGACTTTCTTGTACGATTTTGAAGCGAAATAATTCATTATATTTATATAGATAGGACCAATTCTATTTATGAGTGGCAATGACAGTATTTTGATTGCATTAAATTCAAAGTGTGTGTGTGTAAATGATACATAGAAATGCCCGTGAAAAAGTAAACAAAACCCGTGAACTGATTATTATACATGTACAACCATCGTGTGTCATTCGTTCATGTTAGGAATTCAGGATCATATATAACAATTAAAGACATGGTCAGCTTGTTGTTTCAAATTTATTTCCATCATATTAGTTCATTAATTAGAGCATTTTATATATAATCAAGATATTCACATAGCAAAATATCATCAAACCCCGCGACCGGAGAACCAAGTTTTTCCGACCTTATCATTTGACTTTCTTGAACGATTTTGAAGCGAAATAATTCATTATTTTTATATAGATAGGACCAATTCTATTTACGAGTGGGAATGACAGTATTTTGATTGCTTTAAATTCAAATTTTGTGTGTGTAAATGATACATAGAAATGCCCGTGAAAAGGTAAACAAAACCCGTGAACTGATTATTATACATGTACAGCCATCGTGTGTCATTCGTTCATGTTAGGAATTCAGGATCATATATAACAATTATAAAGACATGGTCAGCTTGTTGTTTCAAATTTATTTCCATCATATTAGTTCATTAATTAGGGCATTTTATATATAGTCAATATATTCACACAGCAAAATATCATCAAACCCCGCGACCGGAGAACCAAGTATTTCCGACCTTATCATTTGACTTTCTTGAACGATTTTGAAGCGAAATAATTCATTATTTTTATTTATGATTCTATTTCCAAGTTGCAATGACAGTATTTTGGTTGCTTTAAATTTAAATTGTTTGTGTAAATAATACATAGAAATGCCCGTGAAAAAGTAAACAAAACCCGTGACCTGATTATTATACGTGTCAAGTACATCGTTTGTAATTCATTCATGTTAGGAATCTAGGTTGGTTTTGCGAAAATCATATATAAGAATAAAAGAAATGATGAGCCTGGTGTTTAAATTTATTTCCATCATAAAAGTTCATTTATTAGGGCGATCAGTCCATACAATCAATTGAAAAATATAAACAAACCCCGCGACAGGAGATCCATGCATTCCCGACCTAAAATTGACTATTTGAGACCATTTTAAAGACAAATAATTCATTATTTCAATTTTCATAGAACCAATTACAAATCCTGACTGTAATGACGGTATTTTGATCACTTTAATATCAAATTTGGTTTGTAAATGATGCAAAGAAATGACCTTGTAAAAGTAAACAAAACGCGTCACCTGATTATCATGCATGGTCAATGC